>CM068297.1:26195407-27395407 GCA_034768395.1 Linum lewisii
AGGCTGATAATCACGTCAAATCGAGTGTCATCAAAATACCCCACACTTAAGCTTTTGCTTGTCCTCAAGCAAACTGAATAGAAACGCTCATGTTCATAAATGATAAGATCGATTATACTGGAGCTCAATCAAACACAATAAATTATTAGACAGGTAGATCCTAGAACAAGAAACCTGACATGCATACAGATCAGCCAAACCACCTGGTCTCACTAGTAAACTGCACACAACAAGTAATCGTAACCAATTATGCACGAATTTGACCTGACCGACCTGACTCCTTACACAGGAATTATTTAGTACAATGGGAACTCTCACTCTCTGTGTTAAAGGACGTGTTTCTGCTCTCGATCATTTTCTGTTCCTGAATTCTGTCATAGGTTTGCAATTCGACCACATCTCCACCACTGTGACAACACGAGTATCTAGTCAAGAAGGACTTCCCTGCTAGGACCGTAATGAATTCTACACTACAAGGGTTTATGATGCGATGGATGATGGGAATGTATGATGATGGCTTTGTGCGGTGTAGCTTTCGACTAACTTCCCTCGAATCTAATCTATGGCTTCCTACCGTCTAACCAGACACGGGTGGAATAATGAACACTCGTCCTAAGATACCCTCCAGCAACCTAGCACTTATTATTTTTCTTTACACAATTTTTTTTTCTGACTTTTCTTTTGACTTCGTTCTTCCATTTGTAGGGAGAAGAATGTTTTATTGAACTAAAAATTTGAAACTTTTCTCTTTTTCTGATTTGATTTTTTGATATATATATTTTTTTCTTCTTTTCATTTTATTTTCGAAGCTTGCTTCTTTTCTTCTTTTCTTTCCTTTTCTTTTGTGCCAATTTTTCTTTTAGTTGCTAGAGGGGTTTACACGTCTGGACATAACAGCTAAGACCACCTGTTTAATGGCTATAGGCAGGTTACCACAAACCAACTTCCGGTAGGTCAATCTAGAACTACAACCACAGGGGATCAACGGGGAAATGAAAGAATGGGAAATGGCTGTAATGTATTATCGAACCGAATGAACAAGCCAAGCTCAAGGGTTTAAACCTAATGGATTTAGCGTTTGGTAGGCTATCTGGCTTAGTAGCTGAATCTAGGTGCCCCTATCCTTCTAGAACTCGTGTCATCGTGTGGTCTCGAGTAGGTCTCATGCAAATTCTAACTCATTCAAGCAAATAGAAAACCACTCAGAAAGAATTAAAATTACAAGTTACGTGCAATGGATCAAAAGCTCACATTTGGTTTACTAGTCGGATTCGGTCATTTTCATGCAATCAAGGCTACAAACTACAAGTGTGATTTTAAAATTCTGTTCTGACCAGGCAGTTTAGCATCAAAGTATACAAGTTGGTTCTCAAGTTATAGGTTAAGCAGTCTAAGCATCATTATGAAAGTTTGAACAACAACTTAACAACAAAAATCAAGAACTGAGCCATTCTAACGCTAGAGAGACTGGAATGGAATCACGAGGCACACAAAAAATACAATCAAGGGCAATCAAGTTCATGCAAGGTTCTCTAGCATCCTACCCCACACTTAAATCGGACTGTGTCCTCACAGGACTAAATTCTAGAGGTCAGAGTGAAGTAGAAGAACCTGGACCGAGATGGTTGGCGTAGGGGATGAGCACGGGTCCTCGTGCGGAGGCGATCTACCAAAGCGGAGCAAAGGGAATCTCCCTACTGCCTACAAAACAAAAACAAATGAAACATAAAAAGGAAACCGGGACAAGTGTCCCAGATCCACACAGAAAAAAGTTGGATCGAAATCCGAAAAGAATAAATAAAAAGAAAGGACAAGGAAAAGGACACCACCTGATCACTGCTCATCAGGCGCGTCGGGAGGTGAAAAGTGAAGGAAATCGCCGAGCTGACGTTGCCACGCCAGCTGTGCCTCATGCCGCCTGTCAGAGCGGCACATATGCTGCTGCATAATAGTCCATCTCGCCTATTGAGTGGCGTTGTCGGTGATGTGCCACTCCTGCAGTCGCTCATACAGCTCACCAATGTCCGCGGGGTGCGGTCGATGCTGAGGGTGAGGCGCCTGGTATGGATCTGGAATATGCGGCGGTGACTGGTGTGCATACCCTGCCTGATAATGTGGCGAGGGTATATGGTCATGAAATCCTGGCTGCGGCTGCTGCTGCTCAGCATCATCTCCTTCTCCCGACTCGTCCTCGTCTTCAAGAGGAGGGTCCGCTGGTACCAGGGGGCTGACGTCCAGATCGATGTTGTACTCGACTGCCAAATCTCCTCCAACGGTCCGTACTCTGCGGCGTGGGATGTTCGGGTGATATTCATTGTTGAGGCCAAAGGAGTTGAGGAGCCGGCCTACAAATTTGCCTCCCAGGAGTGCGCGGGGACGACCGGACCTTTGAGTCTTCTTGCGGAGTAGGCGAGCAAGCACCCATCCGGGATGAAGAGGATATCTCTCCCGGATGGCGCGAAGAAGAAGTAGCTCGTCCTTGCTAATATGGTGGCGGTCCTTGTCTGGAGCATATAAAAGCGATCTACGCCAAACCATATGAATATATTTAAAGAAAGGGTGAGAGAGCGACTTAGCTGTGTTATGGTCCGTGAGGCGATCGCCGAGCACTCCAGTCATGTGGCTCCAGAGTGCATGGTACTCCTCGGCGTCGTCATTGTCGTCCTCCCAGCCGAGGTGATGTCCATGGTAGTGCTCGTAGGGGATGCCTAGGTGAGCAGCAAACTCATCATACGTGAGGTCCCTGTACACCCCGCCTAGATAGAAAGTGACAACCTTCCTGTGCTGCCTTTCTCTTGTGCTCATCCAGCTCGAATGTCGCCCAGAACTCCTGGAGAGCGATGTCTGGGAAGTCGGCGGTGAGCGTAGTCAGCTCCAGCAGGCCGGCATGGGTCAGTGCATCGAGCACGTTCCGGTACAAGTAATTATCGTGCTCCGAGAGCGACTCCATGGACAGGGGCGAACCTTAGCTCCAGGGGTGTTCTCGAACCGCTGGTAGCGCTCAAAGTAGGGCTGGGGTAGGCGAGCAACGGTGCGGTGGTACCCCCCACGGTTAGGGAAGGCAGGTGGAGGGCCCTGAACGGCGGGTGTAACGGGGGCGGCGACTCCGGAGCTCGAGGCACCATCAAGTCGTGCCTTGGTCCTGCGCTCATAAGTGGTGTTCCTAAAACCAGAATGAAACCAGATTAGTCAAACTAAAACCCTACCCCACACTTAGTAGAAAAAACTCAATTTCACAAAGAAATGAGGAAAACCGAGTGGGGGTAAGCAAAGCAGAGTAACCGGTAATCACAGACAATAAAATACATGCTTAGGAACAGCCAGAATTGGATTAGCACAATCAGAGTTCAGAAGTCAAATCGACATTCAGAAAGTCAACATCATAGCATATTGAACCCTAATCATGGCAAGACTATCACGAAGCGGAGAATGATGGTAAAATATATGATCTCAGATGGCAAACACAAAAATCTGAACGAGAATGAACACATAAGGCAGCCAAATGATCAAAAACAGTTTATGGTCAAACCGACATTTCTCACAAGTCAACATCACAAAGAATCAGTCTTATGCATAGCAACACATGATCAAATGATATGAAAATTAAGCACGATCCTCCCTAAGCATGCTAGAACAGTTCAACAAGTTCAGCTAACCTAGTTCACACGAAATCAGTTGGCACGCAAATCGAGGCAAACTAAAAGGTCAACCGAAAGTCAACCCCGACGAAATTCAGCAATCAATATGTCAAAAGATTCGTAATGAAAAGTTCTACAACTTACCTTGAAGCCATGGATGCTAAAAACGAACGGTTTGGGAGAAATCAGTGAAAAATGAAGATTTTTAGGGTTTGGGTGAACTAGAGCTGTAGAGCTCCGATTCGGCTGTTCTAGGGCTTAAAACCATCGGAAGTAGGAGGGGAAGGGAGTGGCGGTGGTCGGCGGTGGCAACGGTGGCGACGGTGAAAAATGGTGGTGGCGGTCGGCGGTTTGAAAAACAGAGGGGGGGTTTTGTTTTCTGAAGAAATTTTCGAAAATGAAAGAAGGAAGAGAGAGAGGGTAAATCCGGATTTTAAAGTGAATAGTTGGTTGATTTTCAAGGAAATTTTCGCCGAAAATATTGAAGAATTTTCGCCGAAAATTTATGTGAAAAAGTACTGCCGGTTTTCAAAAGGAGTTTTCGCCGAAAATATTAGTACTTTTTCGCCGAAAATGTGAAACAGGAACGTTTGGAAAACTCTGTGGGATTTCAAAGAGAATTTTCGCCGAAAATATGGGTTATTTTTCGCCGAAATTATTGAACTCTACAATTGAAAATATTTTTGCAATCCCGGCAAACTTCAGAAAATCATAGTTAACTCCACAAAAATCGGAAAGACCTCAAACGACTTGCAAACGACACTACGACATACAGACTACACAGAAAAAATAAGAAAACAAACAAACTGACACTTTTGGCTCCCCCAAACCAACTCTAAAACACTAAGGTTGACACAAATGAAAAACGGACTCCAACCGTGGGTTGCCACGAAGCGCTCTTTTATTAACGTCCTTGAGCTGGACGATACCTGGACGGTATTAGGTTACATCCCAACTCAGATTCTCCTTAATGCTAGCATCGGAGTTCATAAAGTAGAGCTTCGGGGCTTCTCCGGTGAGCATGAATTTCTTCCCGTTCGCGTTTAAGAGTTTGGTACGTCCGTCGGGAAGATGATTAGTGACCTTGAATGGTCCGAACAGTTCTGTGAAGGGATCATCTTCCACAAGGAAGACAGTGGATGGAATGAGAATGATCAGCTCCTTCTTTTCTTCAATCTCCGGCTCGATATCACCAGGATCGGTGATCGTCAGTATTTCCTTAGGAGATGCTTTTGGCTTCTCCCTCCATACTTGTTCCAGCGCCAGTAGCTTGGAACGAATAGGTGGTGCAGCTATCTTGGTAGACGGTGGCGGCACAACTGGTCTTCAGACCATTTAAGTCTTTGTCTTCTTGTGATTCTGCCTCCTTGACTTGCCAGACTCCTTGCTTGGCGGTTTAGAAGAGGCTTGCAGTTCCTTCTTCTTTGACGGTTTCTTAGGAGCAGATTTCAGTTTCTGCTTGGTAACCTGTCCAGCACCTGCAGTAACAACAGATCTAGGCACACTAGAAGAGACATTAGTAACGGAGTTGACCGGAGTCAACTCCACAGTTTCAACAGCTAAACAATGAAATTCTTCACTCTTAGGGTTATATTTCATTCCGTCTTTAAGGCGGAATGTTATCGTTTCTTTACCGACCCTCAAAGTTAAAGAACCATTTGGGACGTTTATATTCATTCCAGTAGTAGCCATGAAAGGTCGTCCTATGAGAATGGTAGAATCATCCTCACTAGTGTCAATGATAACAAAGTCAGCTAAGAACGTGAACGGACCACATTTAGTAACAACGTCTTTTTTTTCTCCTCTAGGGGTTTTAAGTGATCTATCAGCAAAGATAAGTTGCATACTAGGCGGTTCAAGTTCCCCTAGGTTCAATTTTTCAAATAAGATCATAGGCATAACATTAACAGACGCGCCAAGATCAACCAAACAACATTCAATCTCAACATCATTAATGACAAGAGGTAAAGTGAAAGAACCAGGGTCAGAACACTTAGCTGGATACGGAGAGGAAGGTTTCTTGCTACGAATGTCAAGATATCCTTCTTCATTTCCTTTTATGCCAGTCTCGATCCTTGCATTTGGCAGCAATGCTCTTGGAAAAGGAGGCTTCACGACGTACGGTACAAGAGGAGGGTCATCCTCCTTACGCGCCGGTTTCTGTTCTTCCTCTTGAGATTCAGCGATCCTGCGCAAAACAAAACAAGCATCAGCAGATAAACTTGTAAATTTTCGAGCGGTTACCATCTTGGCTTGCTCCTTTCTCGGATTCGGCTCTGTCTGGCTTGGAAGTTGGCCAAACGGTCGACCAGATGCTAGCATGCTCGAGATGTTGTTCACGGCTTGCTCAGTTCTTTGACCGACTGCTATCTGTTCTTAATTGAGCAGAGCTTGAGCTTTGAACTGACTGTCATGATCATCGAGTCTGGTGATGATCTGACTAAGCTTCTTATCCAGGTCACTGACGTTGTTTTCCTTCTGGTACTGCTGCCCTGGATAGGTATTGTTCAAGTATTGATTCTGGCGATTGCCAGGAGTAGTTCCATAGTTGCCCGGATTACGATGCGGCGGCTGGTAGACACCTGCCGGCGGATGGTTAGGCTTCTGATCCTGAGCTGGACCAGCTGGGCAGTTGTTCTGGTTTTGGTTATGGTTGGCGCCATTATTGTAGGGAGGTCTGTCTTGATAGTTCCCTTGCTGCCTAAAGTTGCGGTAGCCAGCATAACCATTCTGATTGTTAACGAAGCCTTGTTGAACTAAATTTACCTCTTCGACGGACTAGACTTCTGTCTTACCAAAATTCTGGCAACGACCTCCATTATGTGCGCAAGCCCCACACCATTCGCAATCAGCAACGTAGACAGAGGCTGCTGGCGGCTTGATCGGTGTGGTAGACTTCTTCAAATGCTTCTCTACTTCTACCTTGATAGCTGCTTCAAGATCTAGCTGGCTCCTTGATCCTTCAGATTGTCATTCCCAGTTCCTTGACTTGGAAGCACAGTTTGCGAAGTGAAGAAGAGCAGCTTCAGGTGTAAGTGTAGTGCAATATCCTTCAGCTAGAGAATTGACCCACTTGGTAGATTCTTCTCGAAGTCCTCGAGCAAAGATTTCAGCTAACTGCCTCTGCTTGAATCGATGATGAGGACAGTTGTAGAGAAGTTCTTGGAATCAATTCCAAGTATCGTATAAGCTTTCTCCTTCTTTTTGGGAGAATCTGGCAATGCTGTCCTTGATGGCTGTTGTTCTGGCTGGAGGAAAGTATTCTTCAACGAAGTCCTGAGCCAGAGTATCCCAATCAGTGTAATATCCAGGTGGTTTGCCAGTAAGCCACCTCTTAGTAGCGCCTTTTAGAGAGAACGGGAAAGCTCTCAGACAAAGAGTGTTTTTGTCGAGGTTTCCGTTCTTGAAAGTGCTGCAGAGATCAAGGAAGTCTGTAAGATGAGTGCACGGATTGTCTAGGGACCTGCCTTCAAACTGTAGATCCCTAGAGATCATAGTCAAGAATGGAATCTTGATCTCATAGTCAGGATCTCCTTCAATGCACGGTACAACAATGGCAGATCGAACGCTAGTCGCGCTCGGCTTGTTGTAATCAGCTAGACTTTTATGTGCAGGCGGCGGCGGTGGATTTTCGTTTGGTGGTGGTGGTGGTGGTAACTGATCAGTCATGGTAGGAGATGGAGGCGGCGAAAGTGACTCGGTGTATGAAACAGATGTAGGGGACGGTAACGGTGAAGATGAGGGACTATCCTTCAGTTCCTCAATCTTAATCGGAGTGACGGATGGGGGTGGATTGGTTCTGCCTCTCCTTGGAATATGTGATTGTCGAGGTGGAGTAGAACTGCCTGGTCTCTCTATACTCTTAGCCTTGTCGGTTTGAGAGCGAGTCCAAGGTCGGTGATGCATACACCTGTAAACCTACAAATAACAAAAACAAACAAAAACTAGTGTAAAATCGATGTGGATGGAAATGTGAAAGATGGAAAGTAGAAGAATAAATTGCCAGTTCTTCTTTCAAACAATCAAAAGAGAGTCCCCGGCAACGGCGCCAATTTGACGAGCCTAAGATCGTTGTGCTGGTTCAATCAAATAACTAACAAAGCTAACAAAAGCTAGGGTAGATCTTATTCCAGGGGTCTTCTAAGATTGACTACTCCAAAAACTGACAAAAATACTCGATTGTGAACAAGTTGTGCGTGGTGTGAGTTCCACGGCTTCTAATTCTAAGAAATGCAGAGAAATTTAAAATTTAAACTAAAGCAGATTGGAAATTAGGGTTGAAAACAAAGACGACAGACGAACTTAGACTTTGAATCCCCCTTCGTTCCCCAGAGCATTGGCAATCAACAGATTAGCGGATTTCGATTCTCATTCAATCAATTACTAAGACACCACCATAACTCCTTACCCTTAGGTTTAAGACCGGCGAACGTTCGCTCTATCCGTTCTAGCTACCAAGATTAATTAGTCGCCCGGGTACAGTCGCCTCTCGCAACGACATAACTTAATTGGTGAAATTACTAACGATTTATGAGTTACTCTTGCAGTGGATTAACCCTAACCGGTTCCTACGAAAGGCACGCTCCAATTAGAAGGTTAATTGTTCAATTTGATGTTCTAAAGTAAGGCGAGCGTTCGCTTCTATCCTTAGCTTAACAAGAATCTAATCTAGGTGATCAATCCAGACAAGAAACATGAACAATGAAGAACAAATCAAACATGAAAGAGAAACTGATTGAACTTTGAATCTAATTACCGCCGATCCGTGAACGCTTTAAAGCCCTGGGTCACTTAGGGTTCATCTAGTCTAAGCTCATGTTTGTCACAAAATAGTCAAAGACAAAGAAAGAGTTCATCATCTAGAGGAAGAACATAAAAGAATCTGAAAAACCTAATTAAGACGACTCTGACAGACTTCGATCTTCGGTAAACTACAATCCTAGCTCCGAGTCTTCGAGATGGAAGGGATGACGTCACGATCTCTTTCCGGCTCTTCGAACTCTAACTCTTCGCTCCAGAACTCGAGAGAATCCTTGGAATTGCGATTATGAAAAGTATTATGAGGTATCTCCTGATTTGGGCCGCCTGTTAAGTATTTATACTTAACCCTAATTCAGTCGGATTTCTTCTGATATTTTCGCCAAAAATATTGAGGAATTTTTGGCGAAAATTCCTTTGTAATTGGGTGGTCCGCCGGCTGATATCTCCTATAATTTTTGGTCCATATTTTTTGGTCGAAAACTTAACATTTTCACCGAAAACTTCCTTCAGTCGGCATCAGTGATTTGTGAACATATTTTCGCCGAAAATCCTAGTGTATTTTCGGCAAAAATTCCTTTGTAAACCGGGCAGGAATTTGTTTGACTTGGTTGGCTCCTTTGATCGATTTCGGTGCAATTCCTCGAGGTTCCAATGCCTTAGACACGTCCTTGGCTACTTTATTTGACGGCAAAAACCTGTGCTAACATAAAAACACTAGAAAACCAACAAATAGACCCGAAAAGGGCCAAGGTAACACAAATGGCACGAGATAGGGCAATCGATTGAATATTCGTTATTCTACCCTAAAAACCATGTCTTAAGCAAGGAAATGTCGCTTAAATGAGGCTGATAATCACGTCAAATCGAGTGTCATCAAGAAGTCAATTTCATCTCTTAAGGCTTCAGCAACAATCAACAAGGTTATATTGGCTATCGCAACTACAGACAACATGGAAATTTTCAAGATCGCCCTCCTTACAATGTCGGTGCCAACCAGAACCAAGGGCAGAATCAGAATAACCGACCAACTGGTTCAATTCAGGATCAAAAGCCATACAATCCGACATGAGGTATCTACCTGCCGCCGCATCGAAATCTAGGTAACTATGGAATAGCTCCTGGCAATCGCCAGAATCAATATTTGAACAATACTTATACAGGACAGCAGCATCAGAAGGACAACAAGGATAGTGAACTCGACAAGAAGCTCAATTAGATCATCACCAGACTTGACGATCATGACAATCAGTTCAAAGCTCAAGCTCTCCTCAACCAAGAACATATTGCTTCCGGTCAAAGAATAGAGCATGCAGTGAACCAGATCTCCAGCATGTTAGCATCTGGTCTCCCTTCTGGCCAGCTCTCGAGCCAAATCCAAGAAAGGAGCAAGCTAAGATGGTATCTATTCAAAATCCGACAAACTCACCTACTAATGCTTCTTCTAATCTATACAGGGCCATTGAAGTTTTGGAGAAGAAGGTAACAAAGAAGGAGGCACCTAAGGAGTATGATCCTCCTCTTGCTACGTACTACGAGAAGCCTCCATTCCCAAATGCATTGCTACTGAACGCAAGGATCAAGACTGGCATGTGGGGAAACAAACAAGGATACCCTACCACCCGTAGCAAGAAGCCTTCCTCGCCATATCCAGCTAAGTGTTCTATCCTGGTTCTTTCACACTACCTCTAGTCATTAATGATATTGAGATAGAACGTAGTTTGGTTGATCTAGGTGCGTCCATAAATGTCATGCCTATGAGTTTGTTCGAGAAATTGAATCTAGGAGAACTTAAACCGACTAGCATGCAACTTGTCTTTGCTGATAGATCATTGAAAACGCCTAGAGGAGAGATTAAGGATGTTGTTACTAAATGTAGTCCTTTCACTTTCCTAGCTGATTTTGTGGTTATAGATACTCGCAAGGAGGATTCTACTATTCTTATAGGTCGACCCTTCATGGCAACAACCAGAATGCAAATCAGTGTTTCGAGTGGCTCTTTGACCTTGAGGGTTGGTAAGGAAACGATAACATTCCGCCGTAAGGATGGTATGAAATACACTCCTACGGATGGAGAACCTCACTGTGTTGCTGTTGAAACTGTGGAGTTGACCACGGTCTACTCCGTTACTGATGTCTCTTCAAGTGTTTCTAGATCAAATGTTGTTGCAGGTGTTGACAGATTATCAAGCAGAAGTCGGACCCACGGCACAAAAGCCGCCGAAGAAGAATGAACAGAAAGCCTCTTCTTCTCAATCACCACCAAGCAAGGAACCTGGCAGGCTATGGAGGAAGAATCAAAAGAAGACTCAAATGGTCTGGAGGCCAGTTGTAACGTCCCAAACTTTAAATTTTTTGAAAACAACCTTTATTGCTTAAAGTAGAAGAAAACACAATACCAAAGTCGTTGACAACCGTTCAAAGGAAGAAACGCAAAGTGGGCCCCAAAGCATAGGCAAAACCAACACATGAGTTGTAGTTATGACAAACCAATCACACAGTTTCAAATCACACTCCACATAATAGAAACACTCGACCAACATCCTTGACCACTCACTAAGAGTCTCCCGACATGATTTCCGAGGCTCCTTCTGCACCGCTTACTCTTGATTAGCTGCGAAGTAACGTGGTGGGTGGTTCAGGGGTCAACCCTTAACATTCAAGTATAAAGGAATGTTAAAAAAAAAAGAGGGGCATATGACCAAACTGGCATGGTCCTCAATTTCATGGCCGAACTGCAAGAAAATCATATAACCGTTAGTTCAACAATAACACCACAATTAACTTCGAATAGGGCGTCCCCTCTTCCCGCCTAGCTAACCTCTACGCAATCATCGATAAGGCTTATTTATGAGCCTATAATAGGGACTTCACAAGAGTCGCCATTCTTCTTGACTACCATGAATATATTGGGGCTAACAATATCCAACTCCCATCATCCGGTAGGAACCCGTATCCATCGATGTTCCCGGTGGAGGACTAGCTAGCGAGGCTTTACTTTCCACCTGTATACACTAGGTGCCAAACATCATCCTATAACTTCACGGTTTAACCATAACCGAATCAAACACAATTAGGTATAAAACCAACGGTTCTGGAAGGATAGAACTTTCCGTAGAAACGACACCTTGTTGTCAAAACCAAGACTTTCCGTCTTAATTTCCAGGTAAGTAGGGGAGTCACTCGGACTACTTAAGTCCCTCTAACCTTAGGCATCATAACTTTATAAACCGGAACTAATGAGGATCCACGTCACTCATTACTCTGAATAATCTAACCTATCGGGAAAACCAACTCAGATGGGTTAGTACTCGGTTACAAATATATCACAACGAGGAATTATAAGGATCTTAATTTAAGCATGTACAAGTCCACATAAGGCCCGAGTACCTCACTCGTTGATTCGGTTCCCATCAAACGATTATTTCGGAAATGATCACAATATTTGGTTAGTGACCAAGTTTAACCAAATAGCTATTTAAATTGAGGAATCAATTAATCCAATGAATTTACCCCCTTAAACCAACCCACCTAAAGAGTCGACTCGAAGATAGGGAGTTAACGGCTGCGCAACTTCCTGGATCAAACTGTCAAAGCTGAAAAGATGTTAAATGCCAAAAAGTTGACAGTTAAGGATCAAACTGTCATGAGGAAAAACTTCAAGGGCCGAAATAACAAAGGAAAAAGAAGGAGGGACTGCACAGGTAATTTACCTGTTCCCTGTTCCTGCACCCGCGGTTCTGCCAATTTTCGACGAGGGGATTAAATGATTTCAGTGAATGGAAACTCAATTCTGAGAAAGGGGTTAGTTTTAGGAGTTTGGGACGAGCTGATAGAGGGTTTTAGTTTAGACTGACGATGCCTGGAACCCTTAAACCCATCTTTGGTCGGAGATGGTGTCAGAGTGACTGAGAGACGCCTTTAGGATGCTATATGCTTTGATTCAAAGAAAGAGCCAGGTTTTATAGGCTTCAGGGTGTCTATTAGAGCCAAAAGAGATAAGGTTCACGGGTTGAGTGGCACTCTGGAGAAGTCGTCATCGTTCCAAGATTTCCGCCGAAGTGGATCAACTCCTTATCCGTTTTGTCCGTCTCTGAATGGACTCAAGCTCCAATCTTGATTCCCGCGTGTTCCTTCACATTCTGGTGGGTTCCTTGTCCCGAATAGACTAAAAACATGCCTCTTGGCTATTGGGAAGAGTCACCGGAGTGATCCCGGTCGCCAGAAAAATGCTGGTCGTCAAACTGATGGGCCAAGGAAGAAGACGACCCAAAACGGCGTCGTTTTGGTGCTGGGCGGATTTTAAAATAAATAAATAAAATGAAATGTCAAGGCTGGGATTCGAACCTGGGTCGGCTGAGTGCTGGTCTGGTTCCAAAACCAGCCTAGCTACAGGTCATTAATCAATCAATATTACCCAGCTAGCTGTTAACTCGGTCTGATTGGTTTGATTCACCTTTCCAAATTAGATCCTACCAACGACCAACTCGAACTAACCCTTAAGTGTAACCTTGAATGAAATCGTGGTCCCCCTTTTTACTAAGAACCATTTAAAAAAAATTTAGGGTGTAACATTTCTCCCCTCCTTCAGGAAATTTCATCCCCGAAATTCTAGTTCCTAAAAGAGAATGAATTTATGAGGAAAAAGGGATTGATAACTTAGACGAGTAAGGATTACCAACCCGGTTTAGTCAAGGAAGAGCTCAGGGTACTTCTCCCTCATACTCTTCTCCGTTTCCCAGGTTGCAGCTTCCGTTCCCTGATTCCTCCATACGACCTTAACCATAGGAATCTTTTTCTTCCGTAGATCCTTCTCTTGTCGATCTACTATCTGCACCGGAACCTCCTCATAGGTTAAGTCATCGGATAACTCAACGTCTTCCAATTTGAGTACGTGACCCGGGCTAGATCTGTAAGCTCGAAGCATGCTTACATGGAATACATCGTGTATTCGAGATAAGCTAGGAGGTAACGCCAGCCGGTACGCTAGTGGACCGATTCGTTCTAGTATCTCATACGGGCCGATGTACCGGGGACTTAATTTCCCTTTCTTGCCAAATCGCATGACTCCCTTCCACGGAGACACCTACAGAAATACTCACTCTCCTCTCCGATTGGCCGTCTGTTTGGGGTGATAAGCCGTGGAGAAGTGCACTTTTGTGCCCAAGGCCTTCTGAAGACTCACCCAGAATCAAGAGGTAAAGCTAGGGTCTCGATCTGACACAATGCTGACCGGAACCCTGTGCAACCGCACAATTTCTCGAATGTACAACTCTGCCAGCTCATCCGATCCGGGCTTGAATTTGATGGGAATGAAGTGGGCCGCTTTCGAGAATCTATCCACTATGACCCAAGCGCTATCGTGTCCCTTAGAAGTCCTTGGTAGCCCGTATAGAAAATCCATGGTAATCTTCTCCCACGTTCACTCAGGAATCTCCAGAGGTAAATGCTGGATAGCTGGGGCCTAATGTTCTGCCTTAATCATCTGACATTCAAGGCAACGATGAACGTGCTCCGCTACTTCTTTTTTCATGCCAGGCCACCAATAGTGCTTCTTCAAGGTTTGGTACATCTTGGTAGCTCCCGGGTGCATTGCGTAAGGTGCCGAGTGGGCTTCATCGAGTATGTCTTGACGAAGTTTGTCTACGTTTGGGACACAAGCCCGTCCTTGACAAGTTAGTAAGCCGTTAACCAGAAGAAATCTTGAAGCCTTTTCTTCCTTGAGCCACTCCTTAAGTTTCCTTATTTCTAGGTCCTCCTCCTGCTTCTCCTTGATCTTGTCATAGAGTAACGGACGAATCTTCAAATTTGCTAAAAGAGTTGTGACTCCCTTTACGTGAAGTTCAACGTTCAGAGCCCGAAGTGCTGTGAGTTCTGGTAGTGGGCTATCCTTTTTCCTACTTAAGGCATCTACAACCAAATTGGCCTTCCCGGGATGATATTTGATTATACAGTCATAATCATTGAGCAATTCGATCCACCTCCTTTGTCTCATATTTAACTCCTTTTGCTCGGTTAGATGTTGCAAGCTCTTGTGATCCGTAAAAATGGTGAACGTTTCGCCATAAAGTGTCTCCATAACTTCAAGGCGAATACCACGGCTGCTAACTCCAAGTCATGGGTGGGGTAATTGACCTCATGCGGGCGTAGTTGTCGAGAGGCATAGGCAATAACCCGCTTTCCTTGCATTAGTACACATCCCAAGCCTTGGTGTGATGCGTCACTATAAACCAAGTACTCTTCCCCACTTTGTGGAAGAGTGAGGACAGGCGCGGAGGTCAGCTTCCTTTTTAGCTCGTCAATCACTTCTTGACACTTCTCATCCCAGATGAATGTTGCTCCCTTGTGAAGTAGCTGAGTCATTGGTCGAGCAATGCATGAGAATCCTTCCACGAACTTCCGATAGTACCCAGCCAGGCCCAGGAAGATTGGTACCTCAGACACATTCTTTGGGGCTGCCCACTTAACTACGACTTCGATCTTTCTCGGGTCTACTTCTACACCTTTACCGAAGATGAGGTGGCCCAAGAATAGGACCTCCCTTAACCAAAATCCACACTTGGAGAATTTTGCGTAGAGTCGTTCCTTCGTCAGCCGTTGTAGGACGGTCCTTAGGTGCTCCTCATGGTCCTCCCGATTCTTTGAGTAAATCAAGATATCATCTATGAAGACTATGGCGAATTTATCTAAGTACTCGTGCATCACTCCATTCACGAGGGCCATGAATGCAGCAGGTGCGTTGGTTAGCCGAAACGGCATTACCAAGAATTCGTAATGATCATAACGAGTCCGAAAAGCGGTTTTTGAAATCGAAGCTTCGGCTACCCGCAGTTGATGATATCCAGACCTCAAGTCGATCTTCGAGAAAATTGTTGCTCCTTGAAGTTGGTCCAACAAAATCGTCTATCCTTGGTAGCGGGTATCGATTTTTGATGGTCACCTTATTTAACTTCCGATAGTCAATGCACAACCTCAAACTTCCATCCTTCTTCTTTACGAACAACACTGGAGCTCCCCAGGGTGAAACGCTGGGTCGGATGAATCCCTTGTCAAGTAGCTCCTGAAGCTGCTCCTTCAATTCCTTCAGCTCCACAGGAGCCATCCGATAAGGTGGAATTGAAATTAGTGCGGTTCCGGGAACCACCTCGATGTCAAACTCCACCTCTCTTAAGGGCGGAAGACCAGGAAATTATTCTAGGAAGACTTCAGGAAACTCCCTTGCTACAGGTACGTCCTTAAGCTCTACGATTGGTGCTTCCACCACGTGTGCCAAATAAGCTTCACATCCTTCTCGAATCAAGGTGAAAGCTCGAGTAGTCGAAATAAGAGCTCCAGGAACAGGCCTCCGAATTCCCTTGAACAGCGCGGTGCCTCGGCCTTCTACTTTAAAGCTTACTTCCTTGTTGAAGTAGTCCGGTTTCGCGTGATTTCGAGACAACCAATCCATACCCAGGATTACGTCGATCTCATAGAAAGGGAGGAGAATTAAGTCTACTATTATATCGTATCCAACTACTACGATAACGCAATTTCGAAAAATTGAGTCGGTGATCAAGGTATCATCGACTGGCGTTCGCACTCCTAAATTCTGGCCTAGAGGAGTTGGTTCTATCCCTAGTTTATGCGCACATGTCCTGGAAATAAATGAATGCATAGACCCAGAATCCATTAAAGCAAAAGCTGGCTAACCGTAAATCGTAATCATACCAGTAACCACATCAGGAGCTGCGTTGGCCTCCTCCCTCTGCACAGCAAAGAGCCTGGGTTGTCCTCCAACTCGAGACGCCTGGCTTTGGTCTCGGCGGTCGTGCCCTCTCTCATTGTTGTGACCTCGATCTCGCCTGCTTCCGGATCGAATTCCCGACGGTGCTCTTCCTCCATTAACGGTTGGATCCGACGTAGCCCTTCCCTGAACTTCTCTATTAGGACATTCACGCTTGTAGTGTCCCCTTTCTCCGCATCCGAAGCAGGTGCCGTTGCGAATTTTGCGCTCGCCGAGATGTGGTCTTCCACAAAAATTGCAGCTGGCTTGGGCTCCTAGAGAGGGGGCGCTCCTAATTGGCCCTGGCGGAGGGTAAGCGTAACCCTGGCTAGAGGTCCTAGCCTTTTTCTTCTTTGAGCGAGAGGACCGTGTTAACTCCTCACGTGACCCAACCACCTTCCTCTTTCCCGATTCCTTGCTCGCAACCTTTTGTTCTAGAATTCGCTGGTTGGCCCTTTCCAAGTTCATCGCCGCATGGTAGGCTTCCCAACGATCCTTCCAGGCGTTGGTGCACAAGGACTTGTAGAGCTGAGGCCTTAATCCATTGAGATAGTGATCTCGCTGGGCTACCGGGTCCTGATAGAGGGGTCCTCCATAAGGTAACAGCTATTCAAACCGAGTTGTGTAGTCAGCCACTGATTCCCAATCCTCACTTCCCCACTCCTGTTTGATGGTGAGGAAATCTTGCATTTTATCCTCATGATAAGATGGTGGAAGGAAGCGCTCCCTGAAGGCTTGTAGAAATTCTTCCCACGTGATCTCTGGTGGGTCCTTCTGACTAGCGGGTTGCGTGAGCCACCAATGATACGCGGTGCCCAGAAGGAGGTTTAAGGTTAAGAGGACCTTATCCTCATCGGCAGCTCGCATCTCTTGAAGTGTGCGGATAACCTTTCCTAGCCACCGTTCTACGACGACAGGGTCTCGATCGTCGTAAAAGAAGTCTTCCACCCCCAGGTCTCGAAAAGCTTTAGAGTTAGGTGCCACCCTAGCTGGTCGCACGGGTGGAGGAGGCGCAGGCTGTCGGGGCTCCTGAGGCTGTTGGTCGTAACTGGCTCTTTTGAGACATAGAACATTCTCAAGTTAGCACCGTAACGAGGGAATCATATTTTGTGGAGTGTTTTGAAACTGTTAAAACATTGAATCTGAAGCGCTTCAGAAGGACTATTTGACTCAATCCTCTTTTTTTTTAACCAAAAAAACGTGGCTTAAAAATCCATTTTTGTTCTTAAAACTCTTGATTTCAAAATCCGACCGACTTCCATATCTCCTGGGTAACCAAGAAATAGAGGGAAGACCAGCTCTGATACCAAAATGTAACGTCCCAAACTTTAAAACTTTTGAAAACAACCTTTATTGCTTAAAGTAGAAGAAAACACAATACCAAAGTCGTTGACAACTGTTCAAAGGCAGAAACGCAAGGTGGACCCCAAAGCATGGGCAAAACCAACACATGAGTTTTAGTTATTACAAACCAAGCACACAGTTACAAATCATACTCCACATAATAGAAACACTCGACCAACATCCTTGACCACTCACTGAGAGTCTCCCGCCATGATTTCCGAGGCTCCTTCTGCACCGCTTACTCCTAATTAGCTGTGAAGTGACCTGGTGGGTGGTTCAGGGGTCAGCCCTTAACATTCAAGTATAAAGGAATGTTAAAAGTAAAGTGGGGGCATATGACCAAACTGGCATGGTCCTCAATTTCATGGCCGAACTGCGAAGAAAATCATGTAACCGTTAGTTCAACAATAAAACCACAATTAACATCGAATAGAGCGTCCCCTCTTCCCGCCTAGCTAACCTCTACGCCATCATCAATAAGGCTTACTTATGAGCTTATAATAGGGACTTCACAAGAGTCGCCATTCTTCCCAACTACCATGAATCGATTGGGGCTAACAATACCCAACTCCCATCACCCGGTAGGAACCCGTATCCATCGATGTTCCCGGCGGAGGACTAGCTAGCAAGGCTTTACTTTCCACCTGTATACACTAGGTGCCAAACATCATCTGATAACATCATGGTTTAACCATAACCGAATCAAACACAATTAGGTATAAAACCAACAGTTCCGGAAGGATAGAACTTTCCCAAGAAACGACACCTTGTTGTCAAAACCAAGACTTTCCATCTTAATTTCCAGGTAAGTAGGGTAGTCACTCAGACTACTTAAGTCCCTCTAACCTTAGGCATCATAACTTTATAAACCAGAACTAATGAGGATCCGCGTCACCCATTACTCTGAATAATCTAACCTATCGGGAAAACCAACTCAGATGGGTTAGTACTCGGTTATAAATATATCACAACGAGGAATTATAAGGACCTTAATTTAAGCATGTACAAGTCCACATAAGGCCCGAGTACCTCACTCGTTGATTCAGTTCCCATCAAACGATTAATTCAAAAATGATCACAATATTTGGTTAGTGACCAAGTTTAACCAAATAGCTATTTAAATTGAGGAACTAATTAATCCAATGAATTTACCCCCTTAAACCAACCCACCTAAAGAGTCGACTCGAAGATAGGGAGTTAACGGCTGCGCAACTTCCTGGATCAAACTGTCAAAGCTGAAAAGAGGTTAAATGCCAAAAAGTTGATAGTTAAGGATCAAACTGTCCTGAGGAAAAACTTCAAGGGCCGAAATAACAAAGGAAAAAGAAGGAGGGGCTGCACAAGTAATTTACCTGTTCCCTGTTCTTGCACCTGCGGTTTTGCCAATTTCTGACGAGGGGATTCAATTCTGAGAAAGGGGTTAGTTTTAAGAGTTTGATACGAGCTGATAGAGGGTTTTAGTTTAGACTGACGGTGCCTGGAACCCTTAAACCCATCTTTGGTCGGAGATGGTGTCAGAGTGACTGAGAGACGCCTTTAGGATGCGATATGCTTTGACTCGAAGAAAGAGCCGGGTTTTATAGGCTTCAGGGAGTCGATTAGAGCCAAAAGAGACAAGGTTCACGGGTTGAGTGGCACTCTGGAGAAGTCGCCGTCTTTCCGAGATTTCCGCCGAAGTGGGATCAACTCCTTATCTGTTTTGTCTGTTTCTGAATGGACTCAAGCTCCAATCTTGATTCCCGCATGTTCCTTCACGTTCTGGTGGGGTTCCTTGTCCCGAATAGACTAAAAACATGCCTCTTGGCTATTCGGAAGAGTCACCGGAGTGATCCCGGTCGCCGGAAAAATGCTGGTCGTCGAACTGATGGGCCAAGGAAGAAGACGACCCAAAACGGCGTCGTTTTGGTGCTGGGTGGATTTTAAAAATAAATAAATAAAATGAAATGTCAAGGCTAGGATTCGAACCTGGGTCGGCTGAGTGCTGGTCTGGTTCCAAAACTAGCCGGGCTACAGGTCATTCATCAATCAGTATTAACCAGCTAGCTGTTAACTCGGTATGATTGGTTTGATTCACCTTTCAAATTAGATCCTACCAACGACCAACTCGAACTAACCCTTAAGTGTAACCTCGAATGAACTCATGTTCTTCCTTTTTGCGAAGAACCATTAAAAAAAAATTTGGGGTGTAACACTAGTTGCTCCGCCATCCTCTTCCGAGCCAGGTTCACCACCAATTCCTGTTAAGCCACCGGCGCAGAAGCAAGTGAAGAACGAGAAGCCAAAAGCATCTCCCAAGGAAGCGCTAAAGATCACAGATCCCGGTGAAATGAAGCCGGAGGCTAAAGAGAAGACAAAGCCGACTGTTCTCATTCCTTCCACTGTAACACTCCCGAAGGATGATCTCTTAAGAGAACTATTCTGGCCGTTCAAGATTACCGACCATCTTCCCGATGGACGTACTAAGCTCATTCATACTAACGGGAAGACATTCACGCTCACCGGAGGTACCCCAAAGCTCTACTTCATGAACTCCGACGCAAGCGTTAAGGAGATCCTGAGTTGGGATGTCTCCTAACACCGTCCAGGTATCGTCCAGCTCAAGGACGTTAATCAAGAGCGCTTCGTGGGAGGCAAACCACGGCAGGAGTAAGTTTTTAATTTGTGTCGAACTCAGTATTTTAGAGTCAGTTCGGGGGAGCCAAAAGTGTCAGTTGCATGATTTCTTATTTTTCGTGTGTAGTTTGTGTGTCATCGTTTCAATCGCAAGTTGTTTGAGGTTGTTCCAATTTTTGTCAAATTAGTAATGATCTTCTAAAGTTTGCCGGAATTGCGAAAATGTTTTGAAAAAAAAATTGCAGGGCACAGTTTTCGCAGAAAATTAAACTCATTTCGGTGAAAACTCCTCTTTAAAATCCACTGTGTTTTCGTTCAATTTTTGATAAACTTTTCGGTGAAAATTCACTTTGAAATCCTGCAGACAATTTGAACTATACTTTTTGGCGAAAAATTGCACTTCTTTTCACCGAAAAATTTCAGAAAATGCAAAAAATCTTTTCCCGTTTTTCTTTCTTTTTCCCGATCTCTTTTCTCTCTCTCCCCTCAGATTTTGAACGAAAAATAAACCCCCCATTTCCGCCATCGCTGACCGCCGCCGCACTCTCCCTCATCCTCCCTGATCATTTCAAGCCGTAGAACGTCTGAATCGGAGCTCTAGAGCTTCAGTTCCGCCAAAACCTAATTTCTCAAGTTTTTCAAAAATTCCTCTTCGTCCGTTCGTTTTCAGCCACTATGACTTCAAGGTAAGTTGTAGAGTTTTTCATTACGAGTCTTTTGACATATTGATTGCTGAATTTCATTGGGGTTGACTTCAATTGACTTTTTCGGTCTACCTCGATTTGCGTGCCGACTGTTTCCTGAGAATTTTGGTGAACTGATTACTTCAGACTGTTCTAGCATGCTTAGGGAGAATTGTGCTGAAATTTAATACCATTTGATCATAAATTGCTATGCTTAAAGGATGATTCTTTGTGGCGTTGACTTTTATGAAATGTCGGTTTGACCATGAACTGTAGTTGCTCATTTGGCTGCCATGTTTGTCCATTCACGTTCGTTTCACTTTGTTGGTTGCCAGAGCTGATGTTATGCCGTCATTCCCCGATTTGTGCTAGTAATTACCATGATTAGGGTTCAATGCGTTCTAATGTTGAGTTTTTGGCATATCGGTTTGACCTATGAACTCTAATTGTGATGTTGACATTCTGGCTAGTTCTCTGCGTGCTTTGTGATTCATTGTGCTTACCGGTTACTCGCTTTGCTTACCCCCACACGGTTTTCCTCATTTCTTTGTGAAATTGAGTTTTTCTACTAAGTGTGGGGTAGGTTCTTATTTTGACTAATCTGGTTTCGTTTCTTGCTATGAAATAAGAATGTGACCAATGAACGCAGGACTAAGGCCAGACTTCACACCGGCTCTAGCTCCCGTGCACCGGCCCCCGTCACACCCGCCATCCACGGTCCCCCGCCAGCATACCCAGGCTGCGTCGGGTACCATTCCACCGTCGCCCGCTTGCCCGTGCATTACTTCGAGCGCTACCAGAAGTTCCAGCACGTTCCCGGAGCCGACGTGCGACCATTTTCTCTGGATTCCCTCTTCGAGCATGACGAGGAGTGGCATAGGAACGTGCTCAACTCTCTGGCAGCTGCAAGTCTCTTGGAGCTGACCACCTTAGCTGATGGATTCCCGGACATAGCGCTCCAGGAATTCTGGGCCACCTTCGAGCTTGGCGAGCACAAGAGGAGGCAGCACAAGAAGGTCATTTCCTTCTATCTCGGCGGGGTGTTCAAAGAATTCACCTACGACGAGTTCGCAACCCACCTCGGCATCCCACGAGAACACTACCAGGGCTACCACCTCGGCTGGGAGAACGACTCGAGCAAAGGCTCGAAATATGACGCGCTCTGGAGCCACATCACTGTAGTGCCTTATGCTCAGACCACGGCTCATAACTCAGTCAGGTCACTCTCTCACCCTCTCTTTCGTTTCATTCATATGGTTTGGCGTAGATCCCTTTTGTTTGCTCCAGAGAAGGACCGCCACCACATCAGGAGAGAGGAGCTCCTACTTCTTCGTGCTATCTGAGAGGCTTATCCGCTTCATCCAGGATGGGTGCTTGCACGCCTCTTCCACCAGAAGACCCAGAAGCCCAAGCCGCCTCGCTCACTCCTTGGCGGTAACTTTGTAGGCCGCCTCATCATCTCCCTCGATCTCAGCCAATCATATGGCCCTGACGTCCCACGTCGCGTAGTACAAACCGTAGGTGGTGATTTAGCGGTCGAATACGACCTCCAGTTGGACTACGGTCCGCAGGTGGCGGCAGCTTCCCCCCTCTACCATGGGGCCGAGTCAGAGGGAAGAAGATGATTCTGAGGAGCAGCATCCTCAGCCGGAGCAGGAGTTTGACGACCATATACCCTCGCCACAGCAGCAGGCAGGGTATGCATATCAGCAGCAGCCGCCCCTTCAGGATCAATTCCAGGTGCCTCATCGTCATCACCGACCGCCTCCAGCTGACTTTGGAGAGCTGTATGAGCGACTCCAGGAGTGGCGAGTCACAGACACCGCCACACAGGATGCCAAATGGGTCATTATGCAACAACACATGCGCCAAAATGATGAGAGGTACGAGGCGCAGCTAACGTGGCAGCAGCAGGTCAACGACGTCCTCCACATTCCACCTCCCGATGCACCTGACCAGCAGTGATCGGGTTGTATCCTCTTCCTTGTCCCTCCTTTTTATTTCTTCTTTTCGGATTTCGATCCAACTTTTTTCTGTGTAGATCTGGGACACTTGTCCCGGTTTCCTTTTTATCTTTCATTTGTTTTTGTTTTGTAGGTGGTTTGGTAGATTTCCTTTGCTTAGGGTTTACTACTCTTCCCTTTGCTTTGGTAGATTCCCTCCCCACTCTGAGAACCCGTGTTCATCCCCTCCATCAATCATCTCGGTCCAGGTTCTTCAATTTCACTCTGAACTCTAGTTTTAGTCATGTGAGGACACATAACGGTTTAAGTGTGGGGTAGGATGCTAGAGAACCTTGCATGAACTTGATTGCCCTTAATTGTGTTTTTGTGAGTTCCATGGTGCCTTTCCAGTTTCTCTAGCATTAGAATTGCTCGGTTCTTGATATTTGATGTTAAGTTGTTGTTCAATTCGTCATAATGATGCTTAGACTGCTTAACCTGGAACCTGAGAACCAACGTGTATACTTTGATGCTGAATTGCCTGGTCAGAACAGATTTTCAAAATCACACTTGGAGTTTGTCGCCTTGATTGCAAGAAAATGACCGAATCCGACTAGCAAACCAACTGTGAGCTTTTGATCCATTGCACGTAACTTGCAATTTCAATTCTTTTTGAGTGGTTTTCTGTTTTTCTTGAATGAGTTAGAATTTAAATGAGACCTATTGGAGACCACACGATGACACGAGTTCTAGAATGATAAGGGCACCTATATTCAGCTACTAAGCCAGATAGCCTAGCTAGCATTAAATCCATTAGGTTTAAACCCTTGAGCTTGGCTTGTTCTTTCGGTTCGATATACATTACAACCTATCCCCATTCCTTCATTCCCCATTGATCCCTGTGGTTGTAGTTCTAAATTAGCCTACTGGAAGTCAGTTTGTTGTAACCTGCCCATAGCCATTAAACAGGTGATCTTAGCTATTATGTCCAGACGTGTAAACCCCTATAGCAACTAAAATAAAGAATAGGCACAAAAAAAGTAGAAAATAAGGAAAATTCGAAAAAAAAATAATAAGAAAAGTTCAAAGTTTCAAGTGTATAGTTCAATTCAATAACGTTCTTCTCCCTACATATGGAAGAACAAAGTCAAAAGAAAGAAATAAAGAAAAACAAAATATGCAAAATAAAGTGCTAGGTTGCTTGAGGGTATCATAGGGCGACCGTACACTATTCCAACCGTGTCTGGTTAGACGGTAGGAAGCCATAGGCTAGATTCGAGGGAAGTTAGTCGAAAGCTACACCGCCCCAAAGCCATCATCATACATTCCCATCATCCACCTCATCTTAACCCTTGTAGTGTAGAATTCGTTAAGGCCCTAAGTAGGGAAGTCTTTTTGACTAGTTCCTCGTGATGTCACAGTGGTGAAGATGTGGTTATGACAGAATTCAGTAACAGAAAATGATTGAGAGCAGAAACACGTCTTTAAACACAGAGAGTGAAAGTTTCCCTTATATTAAATATTTCCTGTGTGAGGAGTCTGGTCGGTCAGGTCAAATTCTTGCATGATTGGTTACCACTACTTGTCGTGTGCAGTTTTTAATGAGACCAGGTTATTTAGCTGATCAGTATGCATGTTAGGTTTCTTGTTCTAGACATAGCTGTCTAATAATTCATTGTGAATGCTTGAACTTCAATTTAATCGATCTTATTATTTGTGAACATGAGTGTGTTCTATTCAGTTTGCTTGAGGACAAGCAAAAGCTTAAGTGTGGGGTATTTGATGACACTCGATTTGACGTGATTATCAGCCTCATGTAAGCGACATTTCGTGGCTTAAGACACGGATTTTAGGGTAGAATAGCGAATATTCACTCAACTGCTGTATCTCGTGCCATTTGTGTTACTTTGGTTCATTTCGGGTCTATTTGATGGTTTTCTAGTGTTTTCGTGATATCACAGGTTTTTGCCGTTAAGTAATGTAGCCAAGGACGTGTCTAAGGCATTGGAACCTCGAGGAACTGCACCATTTCCTACCCCATTTTACACATAAGTTTTCGGCGAAAAGACCCGAGGTTTTCACCGAAAACTCTAGAAGAAATCAGAAGAGCTTACAAGAAGAAGTTTTCGGTGATAAATCTAAGTGGAAAAATCACAGGAGATAAGTCGACGGAAGCCAGCACTTTTTGAAGAAGTTTTCGGTGAAAACTCCTGAAGTTTTCGCCGAAAAATCCTGACCAAATCCGGCGCTGATAGGATTAAGTATAAATACTTAACCGGCGGCTCAAAACAGATATACTTTTCATAATAGAACTTTCACAAGTTCCAGACCTAAGGAGTTCGACAGATATATTTCAAGAGTAACTCATAAATTGTTAGTAATTCCACCTGTTAGTTCAGTCATCGCAAGAAGCGACCGTACTCGGGCGGCTAATTAATCTTTGTAGCTAGATCGGATAGAGCGAACGTTCGCCAGTCTTATACCTAAGGGTAAGGAGTTATGGTGATGTCTGTGAACTGAACGAATTAGAATTGAAATCCGTTGGTCTTGTGATGGCCAATGCTCTGGTGAACTAAGGGGGATTCGAAGTCTAAGCTTGTCTGTCGTTGATGAGATCCAACAATGCTGCCTTGATGCCAACCGGTACTCCTACACCCCACCAGGGTCACCAGGCAGAGATAAGGCCCGAGGACCTCACACAAGGCATAAAGAGCCTCAGACAGGCCATCTTCAAGCCCTAAAGCCAGGTATAACAAGAAATATCGACTAAGTCCTTCCCTTGCAGGGAGAAAAACTCCGAGAGATGGAATGCTATTCCAGGCCATGCTGCTGGCCGAGGGTATAAGCCCTAGCACCGAAGAGAAGCTTTAACCTGCTCCTAGTCTGACCTCCAGGAGCCCTGAAGAAGAAGCCGGTTCTTTGAGTGACCCTCTGGAAGCATTTTTGGAGTACAAAAGGAAGAGATTCCAAGAACCCTTGGCCCGAAGAAGAGAGCTTTCAAAGATTGACCTCGAGCCGAGCTATGAGAAGAATTGGAGTCCATGGCCCCAAAGCATGACACTTGGACTGACCCTGGAGAGCTACGTCCGAAGCTACCTGGAGGCCTACCTAAAGCTTAGGAAGGAAGGCCCGAGCCGAAAAGGAAAGGAACCGAATAAAGGCCCGACCCGAGCCTTAGACCAGCAGCCGGACCGATCCGAGGGATCCCATGAAGTCGGCCAAGAAGCCTGGTCAATGAACCAGTCCGAAGCCCAAAGCCCGTGACTGCCACCCGAGTCCAGCCCGGCGCTCGACCGATCAAGCCCACCGGGCCGCCACACGCACCCAACTGGCCTGAGCAGCCGTATGCGGCCAGATTAGGGTTCTTAACCTAATTTAGGTCTTTTATTCTGCTTTAAAGACTACAACTATTATTTTATGTTTTATTCCTTTTTAGTAGGACTGTTTAGAGGTTTTAGGATTCTAATTAGGAATAGGACTCTTTATTCTATTCTTATTTAGGAAGTAGTGTTTAGGGAGGAGAGCTTGTTCCCTCACCCATATAAGGAGGCCGCGGCCACCCTTGTACTCAACAACTTTTATGAAATAAACAACCCCCTTTGAAAGAACTTTGTTCTGAAACCCTTGTCGTATCTGCATGTTGCGATACTGAAGGATCGACTTATCATCAAGACCATCCATCTCTTGGCGTGGCGTCTACGACTTGATACTTCTGGTTCCCAGCTGTTATATAGCTGACGGGTCAAAGTCCTCATCCGCCCCCGGTTCCCGACGGTTCTACCTCGTTGCACGGTGTCCAACTTGCGGTGTTTAAGGGTCGTCTGCCCAATATTGCAGTGGTTCACATCAGTCGTCTTTGTTAAGTCAACCAATCTTTCAATATGTCTTTCAATTTAGTTTTTAATTTGCTTGCATTTTCTAGAATAGAAGTCGTGGAACTCACACCACGCGCAACATGTTAAACCTGAGTATTCTGCCTTTACATTTGAGTAGATGATTTTTAGAAGACCCGTGGAATACGATCTGCTTAGCTTTTAGCTTAGTAGTTATTTGATATGTCCTACAACGTTCATTAATATGCGTGTATGTATTGTTGTGCATTTGGATGGTGATTGTGAACTGGTTGTGAATCATGTGTTGTAAATGTGTGTTGTTTCGAATATGCTCTTCTAATGTTGTGGATTCTGATTGAGAATGAAGAACTGACCTATGTGATCACCTAGACTTCTTTAGGACGTTAAAATCTGGAAAGGGTTAAGGTCTTGTTCCACTGTCGATGTCTTGTGCGGAGTTTGGGACCACTCCTTTGGTTTAGGAGAACGTGTAGGTAACCCTAGTGGGTTCACTCTATTTCAATATGAAATTGATCCCTTTCCCCCTTCCAGGACCTCGTGGCTAGTGTGAGTGAGTGTCAGAGTTTGGAGGTGTGGATTGATTTCGTGAAGTCCCGGATTGGAGCTATGAGGTGAAGACTGGAGCTTACTCGGAGTTGACTTGTTCTTTATTTCAGTTGATGATGACACTCGATTTTATGTGATTATCAGCCTCATTTAAGCTACATTCCCTTGCTTGAATCTCGGGTTTTAGGGTAGTTTAGGTTGTTTTCACCTAATTGCTCTAATTCTTACCATTTTGGTTACTTTGGCCCGTTATGGGTCTATTTGATGGTTTTCTAATACTTTTGAGATTACACAAGTTTTTGCCGTCAAATACGTAGCCACAGACGAGATTGGGAAGCGAAGGAACCTCAAGGAATGGCCCGAAATCAATCCGGAAGTCAACCAAGTCAGAAGAAAGCACTGCCTCGGTTGTAACTAGAGTTTTCGGCGAGAAGTCCAAAGTCTTCGCTGAAAACTAATGCAAAAATTGCACAGTCGAAGACAGGAGATCCAACCGAGGTTTCCAATGAAGTCTTCGGCAAAAACTCTCAAGTTTTCGCGCGAACACTAATTCCTTTTCCGGCTGGGATTCCGAAACCCTATAAATACTAAACCGGCGGCCGCAACAGAAGACACGCTTTTGGGGAGAGAATTCTTTTCCGAGAGATACCTATTCCTTGGATTAATTTCCAGACTTGAAAGTTCGAGAGAGAGTTTAGAGAGTTCGAGGAGCCAGGAAAAGATCGTGATGCCATCCTTCCATCTCAGAGAGCTCGGTGCTAGGAGTTGAAGATCCAAGAGATTGAAGCTTCATAGATTCATCTGAAATTAGGTTTTACAATTCATCTCTGTTCTCCCTGTTATGTATTCTTTGTTTGTCTTTGATTCTTTTGTTTTGAATATGAGTAGCTAAACTCATAGAGCTTAGATTAGATGAACCCTAAGTGACTCGGGGCTTTAAAGCGGTCACGGATCGGCGGTAATTAAATCCAGTTTCAATTAGTTTCTCTTGCATGTTTGGTTTGTTCTTAATTGCTTTTGTGTTTCTTTTCTAGCTTGATCACCTAGTTAAGATTCTAGTTAAGATGAGGATAGTAGTGAACGTTCGCCTCACTTGAAAACACCAAATCAACAGTTAACCTATTCATAGGAACAATTTCTCTTTGTAGGAACCAGTTAGGGTTAATCCGCTGCTAAAGTAACTCATTAATCACTAGTAATCTGATAAGAATTCTAATTACCAAGGTCGTATTCCACAAGGTCCTCTCATAAGCTAATACTCACAAAGTTCATGAACGGTCTAAACATTTAAATTGAGGTTTGGTTTTGAAAGAGAACAAATCAAAAGCATAAACAAGCAAGGCAAAACTAACAAGTGAAATTGAGGATCAAACAAGAGAGAAAGGAGTTTAGCTTAGCAAGGGGTTTCTTCAAGCTCAAGGTTCATGAAAGCTGGATTGAATCTCAAGCAACGATGTGTAAACTAATGACCATGCAATTCACTCAAGTAGAATCAATGAACTCTCGCACAATTGACTCTCTACTCCTAGACCAAATGCACCATGCTCTCGCTATGTGAACAAAGGGAATGGAGTGCTTTAACTAGCTCAATGAAATGCTTGAAACTTGAATTCTATGCCAACAATCATCTAACACAAGGTAAATGATGCAAGACACTCTCATGTCAATCATATAACACTAGTCTAGCAATCCAAAGGGTCTTTCAACCTTCAAATGAGAAAAAACTAAATGCACACCAAGTGTTTGATAAAATGACAACAAGGAAAACCAAGCTCAAAATGGTTGTAATTGCATAATCCAATCTCTCAAATCATCCAATTACAATCCCAAGACCTTAGATCAACATCAATCAATCATTCTCATGTATTGAAAGACATAAACAAAACCACAAGAACAAGTCAAGTTCTAATGGCCACAAAGCACAAGGTCTAGGATCATCATCTTACACAAATGGCTATGAGAAACTCAATCCATACAATCAATCATCTATCCTAGCTTGATCCATCCCCCACTAAACTAAACCTAAGCTTAGCCTAGCTTAACCATGGAAGAAACCTGAAATTGAGGAGAGGAGACCATCCTTGCTTCCATGGAGGATCTTGCCACTTGGCTCTTCAAGCTTCAATCCAAGGTGTGGAGGACTTCACTTAGCTCCTTGATCTTCAAGTTGATCAACAATTGAGGGAGGAGGATGTTTGGCTAAGAGGGGATGGTGATTGTCGATTGGGAGAAATTGAGAGAGAGAGTGATCGGCGATAGTGTTGTAAATTATATTAATTCCTCTCCCAATTTTCGTCTGCTGCCTTCTTTATATACTGCGCTGGAATTGCCTGGTATTTTCGGCAAAAGTTCTCCAAGATTTTCACCGAAAATGTCTTTGAAAAACACCGAGCGGCTGCACATTCCTTCATATATTTTCGGTGAAAACTCTCCAGGGCTTTCGCCGAAAATTCCTTCATAAATCAAAAGTCCGTCTCCTGTTTCTTCTGTCCGCGAAAAGCTTAGAGTTTTCGGCGAGAACTCTAAGTTCTCGCCGAAAACTTTTTCAAGAAAGTTGTATTTTCTTCGATTTTGCAACGTCCATATCTCCTCCGTCCTAGCTCCGATTGACCTCCCGTTTGATCCTACGTGCTCCTTGTCACCAGTACTTCAATGCCAATACCTGAAAATGCAAAGAAAACAACTCCAATAGACATATAATTGGCCTCAAAGTGGCAACCGGACAACAAAATAGCACTTTGCATAAAACTTCAATAAAGGCCTATAAATCATAGCAAAATGAGATCAAACATTGGAGATCCCTAGGCTAATCGAGGACTTAAAATGCACTAAATATGATCACATCATAATCACACCAGTTAGTTTTTCGTTGCAGAAGTGAACGCATGGGCGGTCAATTAATCTTGGTAGTTAGATCGGATAGTGTGAACATTCGCCAGTCTTAAACCTAAGGGTTAGGAGTTATGGTGGTGTCTGAGAACTGAATGATTCGGGATTGAAAACCGCTAGTCTTGTGATCGCCAATGTTCTGGTGATCTTAGGGGGATTCGAAATCTAAGCTTGTCTGTCGTCTTGTTAAGTCAACCAATCTTTCAAATTGTCTTTTGTTTTATTTCCTTTTTAATTTCCTTGTTTCGTAGAATAGAAGTCGTGGAACTCACACCATGCAAACCTGTTTTAAACCTGAGTAAATTGCTGATTCATTTTAGTAGACGATTAGAAGAAACCCTGTGGAATACGATCTACTTAGCTTTTAGCTTGGTAGTATTTGATCACTGTTATACAGCGCATCAAATTGGCACCGTTGTCGGGGAACTTCTTCTAATTATTTGAAAGAAGAATTGACATTTTATTCTTCTACCTTTCCATCTTTCATTTTTCCATCCACTTTGATTTTACACCGGTTGTGTTTGTCTTTGTTCTTTACAGGTTGTTTTTAGGTTTATGAACCGCCCGAATACTCGTTCTCAGTCTAAGTCTATCAAGTCTTCTACTTCAGACAAGCCGGGTAGTTCTGCTCCGCCTAGGCAACCGCGAGTTTCGAATCAATCTACTACCGTCCCACCTTCATCTTTTACCCTAATCAAGATCGAGGAGCCGAAGGAGAGATCCTCATCTTCATCTTCATCCGCTTCATCCACTGCATCACTTTCGCCACCACCTTCTCCTAGAATGGACGACCAGCAACAGCCTCCTCCACCACCGTTGGCTCAGAGAAGTCTTGCCGATTATAACAAACCGAGCGCGACTAGCGTTCGATCCTCTATCTCTGTGCCGCGCAGTGACGATGATCCCGACTATGAGATTAAGATACCCTTCCTGGGAATGATCTCTAGGGACGTGCAGTTCACTACAAAAAAATTGACCTTTAGCTACTGCAAAATTACAACGGCATGAAAATGCAGTAGTAAATAGTTAGTATTAGCTACGACAATCACTATTTCATGTAGTAATTTGCAGTAGCAAATACTATTTGCCACACCACTATTTGCTACACCCAGCATCCCGTCGCAATTAGTGGTGTGGCAAATAGTATTTGCTACTGCAAATTACTACATGAAATAGTGATTGCTATAGCAAATACTAACTATTTGCTACTGCATTTTCATGCTGTTGTAATTTTGCAGTAGCTAAAGGTCAATTTTTTTGTAGTGGTTTGAAGGAAGGCTGCACGACAATCCTTGCACTCACTTGGCGGACTTCATTGCTCTTTGCGAGACATTCAAGAATGGGAATCTCGACAAGAACACCTTGCGCTTGCGAGCCTTTCCATTCTCTCTTCGAGGCCCCGCTAAGAGATGGTTAAATAGCAAGCCTCCCGGTTACTACACTGATTGGGACAAGCTAGCTCAAGATTTCGTTGAAGAATACTTTCCTCCTTCCAGAACAACTGCCTACAAAGATAGTATCTCGAGGTTCAGGCAGAAGGAAGGTGTAAGCTTATACGACGCTTGGTATGAATTCCAGAAGCTCCTTTACAGCTGCCCCCATCATGGTTTTGAGCAAAGACAACTAGCTGAGACCTTTGCTCGAGGAATGAACGAGGAGTCATCAAAATGGGCCAACTCCTTAGCTGAGGGAGACATCATTACTCTTACACCAGAAGGGGCTATGCTTCACTTTGCTGATTGTGCTTCCAAGTCTAGGAATTGGGAGAGACAGAAAGAAGGAGCTTGAAGCAAGCTCAACATTGAAGAGAAAGTTAAGGCGGAAATTGAGAAGCACTTGAAGAAGTCTACCACGCCTATCAATCCTCCATCCGCCTCTGTTTTTTGTTGCTGACTGCCAATGGTGTGGCGCCTGAACGGAGGTCACTGTCAAAATTTTGGTAGAGCAGAAGTCTGGTCTACTGAAGAAGTCGACTTCATTGGTCAAGGCTTCGCCAACAACCAATAAGGTTATACTAGTTACTGACAGTTCTGACAACCGCAACAACAAGGAAGCTTCCAAGAGTGACCTCCTTACAACTCCGGAACGAACCAGAATAAGAATAACCGACCATGTAGGTCATTTCAAGATCAGAAGTCGAACAATCAAACCGGAGGTATGTACCAACCACCCCACCGGATCCAAGGCAACTATGGTACAGCTCCTAACAATCGCCATAACCAGTATCTAAATAACAACTATCAAAGTCAGCGTCAGATACCACCGTCGCATGACAGCAAGGGCAGCGAGTTGGATAAAAAGATGAATCAGATCATCGCTAGGCTCGATGATCATGATAGCCAATTCAAGGCTCAAGCTCTCCTGAATCAAGAACAAATTGCGCAAGGCCATCGAGTGGAGAGCTAAGTGAACAACATCACTAGCATGCTCTCTAGTGGTCGCCCCTTCGGTAAGCTACCAAGACAAACAGAAACAAACCTGAAGAACGAGCACGTGAAGACTGTCTCCACTCAGAATTGCAAGAGTTCGGCCGCTGCTACCTCTTCCAATCCAGCCAAGATTTCTGATGTTGCAGCTGTTGATACATCGGAGATCGAGGAAGATGAAGAGAAGACTTCTTCGCAAAAACCTAAACGCGCACCTGATCCCCCTCTTGCTCCGTATCAACCGAGAATCCCATTCCCCAATGCATTGCGAGGTGGGAGAATCGAGCAGCATATTTTGCTAAAGAAGAAAGAAGCATCCTCCATGCCTTCCAAGGAAGAATGCTCCGCCGTTCATGACTAGAAGCTCTCCATACCAATTCCAGCTAAGTGCTCTGCTCCTGGTTCCTTTACTTTACCTTTAATCATTAACGGTATTGAGGTCGAGCGTAGTCTGGTTGATCTAGGTGCATCTATAAATGTCATGCCTATGTGTTTATATGAGAAACTCAACTTAGGAGAATTACAACCTACTAGCATGCATTTAGTGTTCGCTGACAAGTCCTTAAAGACGCCTAGGGGGATAGTTAAGAACGTAATCAATAAGTGTGGTCCCTTCACCTTCTTAGCGGATTATGTAGTAATGGATACCCGGGAGGAGGATGCTACTCTTCTGATAGGTCGACCTTTCATGGCAACATCCGACATGACAATCAATGTACCTAACGGATCGTTGACATTAGGGGTCGGAAAAGGCACTGTAACATTCCTTCTTAAGGATGATATGAAGTACATTCCCAAAGGAGAAGCTTGTTGTCTTTCTGTTGAAACTGTGGAGTTGGTCTCGGTCAACTCCGTTACTAATGTCATCCCTAGTGTTTCTTCAAAGATAGCTGTCTCAGGTGCTGAATAGGTTATCAAGCAAAAGAAGAAGACGCCAGCGGAGAAGCCAAAGAAGAAGGAGGAAATGAAACCTCCTCTTCTAAATCACCTCATGCTACGAATCTTGGCGAGGCAAAGAAGAACAACAAAGGAAAGACCAAAGAGGTGTGGAGGCCAATCACTAACTGCCTCCTCCCGAGCTGATCGCTCCACCTTCTTCTGCCAAGCCACCGGAGAAGGACGTACAACCGCAAGATCTATTCGGACCCTTTCAAGTAACCGGCCACCTTCCCGACGGACGCACCCAACTAACTCATATTAATGGGAAGCGCTTCTTACTCACTGGCGGTAAACCAAAGCTATATTTCGTCAATTCCGACGCGAGAGTCAAGGAGATCCTGAGTTGGGATGTCTCCTAACACCATCCAGGTATCGTCCAGCTCAAGGATGTTAAGCAAGAGCGCTTCGTGGGAGGCAACCCACGGCTGGAGTCATTGAATTCTTGAGTCAGTCTCGTTTCTAGAGTCGGTTCGGGGGAGCCAAAAGTGTCCTTTGTGTGATCCTTTAGTTTCCTTGTGTGTGCCATGTGTCCTCGGTTCAGTTCCAATTCATTTGGGATTGTTCCGGCCTTTGTTGATTTTATTTTAATTTTTTCAAAATTAGCCGGAATTTCAGAAAAATACTAAAAAAAAATTGCAGGTCTTAGTTTTCGCCGTAAATTGCACTACTTTTCGGCGAGAACTTCTTTTTAAAACCTCCAGTAAATTTTTGACCAGTTTTTGAATTACTTTTCGGCGGAAAGTTTATACTCTTCAGCGAAAACTTTTCTCAAAATCGGCAGACGATTTTTCAAACTTTTCTTTGGCGAAAACTTTCACTCTTTTCGCCGAAAACTTTGAGAAAATCCATAAACTTTCCCCCCTTATCTTTTCATTTTTTCAGGATTCACTCTCTCTCCCCTCATTTTCGAAACCAAAAACCGCACCCCCCTTTTTCATTCCCGCCGATTTAAATCCCTTCGCCATCATTTTCCGACCGTTGCCGCTCCTTTTCCCTTGTTCCCCTAAACGTTTTGACACCTAGATCGTCTGAATCAGAGCTCTCTAGCCCTGGTTCCACCCAAAACACCTTTTTTTGAGTTTTTCGCCGATTCTTTCTCGTGCGTTCATTTTCAGCCAACATGTCTTCGAGGTTAGTTGTTGGGTTTTTCATTGCAAATCTTTTTCCATGTAGATTGCTGAATTTCATCGAGTTTGACTTCAGTTGACTTTTTTATCTACCTCGATTTACGTGCATGTTGTTTCAGTGTGATTTTTGCAGAATTGTTTGAACCTAGATGATCTAGTATGCTCAGGGATTATTGTGCCATGATTCGATGATATTTGAATGAGAATTGCTATGCTTAATTGATGATTCTTTTATGGTGTTAACTTTTGTGGACTTTCGGTTTGACCATGAATTGTTAAAGCTTATATGCTTGCCTGGTCCATTTTTACGCGTGCCTATCGATGTTTAATTGCTGTTGAGCCTATGATTGTGCCTTTTGATGTCTTTGATCGTGGTTAGCTTTGCGTAATTACCAAATTTTTCGAGGTGTTGGCTTTTTCATGAATGTCGGTTTGACTTTGAATGAATGATGTGCATTGGCTGCCCTGTTTATCCATTTGCTTCCCTCATGATTACATTTGGTTACCGGCTATTGGATTAGCTTATCCCCACTCGGTTTTCCTCATTTCCTTGTGAAACTGAGTTTTTCGACCAAGTCTGGGGTAAGATTGGTTTGACTAATGAGGTTTAAATTTTTTATATCTTTTAGGAACAGGAGTAAGAGGTCGAGAGTCGCAACTAGTGGTCCAGGATCCACCTCTGCCGCTCCAGACGCCAGAGCTAGTTTCAGAGCACCCGCTCCCGTCACTCCTGCCATCCACCGGCTTTCTCAAACCGCTAGGGTTCCACCCCTTCATTGCCAGGATGCCGGAGCTCTACTTCGAGCACTACCAGAGGATCCAGCACATACATGTGGCTGACGTGCGCCCTCTCTCCCTAGAGTCTATCCAGGAATATGATGAGGCGTAGTTCAACAACGTCTCAAACTCTCTCGCAGCTGCAGGGCTTTTGGAGCTGACTACCATTGCGGATTACTTTCCTGTTCTCGCACTCCAGGAGTTCTGGGCCACCTTCGAGCTGGACACTCACAAATCTAGACAGCATAAGAAGGTCATCTCCTTCTTCCTCAGTTGGGTGTACAGAGAGTTCACTTATGACGAGTTTGTCGACCACCTTGGCATCCCACATGAGCACTATCACGACCACCACCTCGACTGGGGTGACAACAAAGCAAGGGGCTTGAGCTATGATGCACTCTGGAGCCATATCACAGGAATACCTGGTGCCCAGACCACGAACCACAACACCATCGGTTCGGTCTCTCACCCCCTCTTTAGTTTTATTCATGTTGTATGGCGTAGGTCCTTGTTGTTTGCTCCTGAGAAGGATCACCAACATATCAGCCTAGAGGAGCTTCTACTCCCCAGGGCTATCTACGAGGGCTATCGCCTCCACCTAGGCTGGGTACTCACCCGTTTGTTCCATCGAAAGATCAAGTGGGCACGGCCTGCACCCCTCCTACTCGGTGGAACTGTTGATGACACTCGATTTGACGTGATTTTAAGCCCCATTTAAGCGACATTTCTTTGCTTAAGACTCGGTTTTTAGGGCAGAATAGCGAATATTCACTCAACTGCTCTATCTCGTGCCATTTTGGTTACTTTGGCCCGTTTCGGGTCTATTTGATGGTTTTCGGTTAGATGACATGCTTGACGAGTTACATGGTTCTACTATCTTCTCTAAAATAGAACTTAAGTCAAGCTATCACCAAATTCGGATGAAGGATGGTGATGAATGGAAAACTAGTTTTAAAACTAAGTTAGGATTATATAAGTGGATGGTTATGCCCTTTGGGCTAACCAATGCACCTAGCACCTTCATGAAACTAATGAATCATGTCGTTAGATCATAAATTGGAAAATTTGTGGTATTTTACTTTGATGACATCTTAGTCTACTCCAAAAACCTAGAAGATCACCTAGGGCACCTAAAAGCTATCTTAGAAACTCTAAGGAAGGAACAACACTTTGCTAACATGGCCAAGTGTACCTTTTGCACAGATGACCTTTTTTCTCCTTGGTTTTGTTGTTAGTTCTTTAGGAATTAGGGTTGATGAGGACAAGATTGAAGCGATCAAGTCATGGCCAACTCCACAAAGCATCACAGATGTTAGAAGTTTCCATGGACTAGACAGCTTCTATAGGCAGTTTGTGAGGGATTTCAGCACTATTGCTGCCCCACTCACGGTTGTGATAAAAAAGAATGTACCCTTCCATTGGGGAACACCCCAACAGAAGGCCTTTGATGCCTTACAGAAGAAGCTGACTGAAGCCCCACTGCTCATGCTGCCTGATTTCACCAAGCCATTTGAAATCGAGTATGATGCCTCTGGAGTGGGAATTGGAGCTGTCCTCATGCAAGAAGGGAGGCCCAATGCATACTTAAGTGAGAAATTGAGTGGAGCCCCGCTCAACTACCCCACCTATGACAAAGAACTATATGTATTGGTAAGGGCTTTGAAGACTTGGCAACAGTATTTTTGGCCCAAGAATTCATCATCCATAGAGACATGCTATTACAAGCTCAACAAGAGACATGCTAGGTGGGTAGATTTCATCGAATCCTTTCCATACATCATCAAATTCAAGCAAGGTAAGGAGAATATAGTGGCTGATGCCCTCTCACGAAGGTACACACTAATTTGTGTCCTTACTACCAAATTCATTGGCTTCGAATATATCAAAGACCTTTATGCTACTGACCATGATTTCAAGGATATTTTTGAAGCTTGTGAACAGGGAGGATTCGGGGAGTTTTGTAGACAAGATGGTTATTTATTTAAAGGATCCAAGCTATGTTTTCCTAACCACTCTTGCAGGACCGTCCTAACCCTAGAAGCTCATGGGGGAGGACTCATGGGACATTTTGGAGTGGCTTAGACCATGGCCACCCTAAAGAACACTTCTACTGGCCTAAAATGCGTCATGGTGTGGAAAATCTCATAGCTCAGTGTTCCAAATGCCAAAGAGCTAAGTCCCACCTCCAACCCTACGGTCTATATACCCCTTTACCCATTCCTAAACACCCTTGGGTAGATTTGTCGATGGATTTTGTACTAGGGCTACCTCAAACTAGGAAAGGAAGAGAATCCATCTTTGTGATAGTAGATAGATTCTCTAAGATGGCTCATTTTATCGCTTTCCATTAGACGGATGATGCCTCAGACATAGATGACTTATTCTTTAAAGAGGTAGTTAGATTGCATGGAGTCCCTAAAACCATAGTTTCATATAGGGATTTCAAATTCCTAAGCTATTTTTGGAAAATATTGTGGGCAAAGCTAGGAACAAAATTGATGTTCTCCACCACATGCCATCCTCAAACCGATGGTCAGACTGAAGTTGTGAATAGATCCTTCCTCCAACAGGGTTGTCCAGTCAGCCACCCAACACTCCCCTTTCAAACTTAATTCTGGATTTAACCCTCTAACCCCCTTGGGTTTATCACCCCTTCATATACATGAATTCTTAGATGCAGATGGTCAAGAGAAGGCAGAATATGTCAATAGACTGCACGAGAAAGCTAAAGCAAACATAGAAAGAAGGTCTTCCCAATACATCCGCAATGCCAACAAAGGCAGGAAGGAAAAGATCTTTGAAGTCGAAGATCAAGTATGGATCCACTTCAGGAAGGATCGATTTCCTGAGCAAAGAAAGTACAAATTACTGTCTAGAGGGGATGGATCCTACACGGTCCTTCAAATGATCAACAACAATGCCTATGTCCTTGACTTACCAAATTCATATGGGGTTAGTGCCACTTTTAATGTTTCTGATCTAACACCCTGTTATGATGAAGCCTATGGAGATCCGAATTCGAGGTCGAATCCTTCTCAAGAAGAGGGGAATGATGAGCCCCCCGTTCGCTGGAGTCGACCAAAGCTACCCCTAACTAGGAGCCAAACAAAGGCCTTCAAGGATTGGGTCAACTTCTATATGAAGGCCTAGAGTAAGAACCGGCATGAGGAGGATGCAGATAGGATCACCAAGAAGGAATACACCCTCCTAAGATTCGAGGGGATCCCTGAGAAGCCAAGCCTAGAGCAGATTCCCAGAATGACACCAAGCCAAGCACTGATGCTAAGGCTGGGCCCTAGCACCGGCCCTAGGCCGAGTCTAACATCCGATCGAGGCACCATGACGATACCTACAGGCCCCCGGAGCAAAGACTTACCTGAAGAAATACCTAAGGTACCCTTGAAAGAAGGCCCGAAGCATAACTCAAAAGGCCTTACTAAATCTGAAGAAGGCCAGAAGTGGAGCTAGCCACATGCACTCGGCCCAGGCACATATAGTATTGAGAGGTGTTTTGAGCGGAGCCAACAAATGGCTCGAGCCTTTGGAGGTTTTCCACAGGCCCTAGACGCCTTATGGCCCCTAGAGAAACCTCCAACAATCGCCACCCAAGAAGGAACTGAAATGTAGGAGGAAATGGAAATCTTGTACGTGGCGGGTGATGACACGTTTTCGCGTGTCGTCAAATAACTACCTTACACAAAGTAAGATAGATCGTATTCCACGGGTCTCTTCTAATCGTCTACTCAAAGGAATTGACAAACTAATCGAGTTTAAACAAGTTGTGCGTTGTGTGAGTTTCACGACTTCTAATCTAATAAGCAAGGAAAATAAAAGACAGAAATATTAAAAAGGTTTGACTCACGAGAAGATAGACGAGCTAGACTCGAATCCCCCTAAGTTCACCAGAGCATTGGCAATCACAAGACCAGTGGTTTTCAATCCTAATTCATTCAGTTCTCAGACACCACCATAACTCTTTGCCCTTAGGTCTAAGTTCAGCGAACGTTCGCTCTATCCGATCTAAATACCAAGATTAATTAACCGTCCGTGCGTTCACTTCTGCAATGGAAAACTAACTGGCACAAGATTAAGAACAGTGAGTTACTCTAGCAGCGGATCAACCCTAAATGGTTCCTACGAAAGGAACTCTCCATTGATTAGGTTAATTGATTTATTTGAATTCCAAAGTAAGGCGGACATCTGGCGACTAACGTCTAGCGATTAACCTTAACTTAACATGAATTTAATCTAGGCGTCAAGTAGACAAGAAACACAGACAACAAAGATCAAACAATCATGCAAGAGAATATGTCTGAATTAAGATCTAATTACCTCCGATCCGTGACCGCTTTAAAGCCCCGGGTCACTTAGGGTTCATCTAATTTAAGCTCTACGAGTTTAGCTACTCATATTCGATATAAGAGAATCAAAGACAACATAGGAGTTTGATGACACTCGATTTGACGTGATTATCAGCCTCATTTAAGCGACATTTCCTTGCTTAAGACATGGTTTTTAGGGTAGAATAACGAATATTCAATCAATTGCCCTATCTCGTGCCATTTGTGTTACCTTGGCCCGTTTCGGGTCTATTTGATGGTTTTCTAGTGTTTTTATGTTAGCACAGGTTTTTGCCGTCAAATAAAGTAGCCAAGGACGTGTCTAAGGCGTCGGAACCTCGAGGAATTGCACCGGAATCGATCCAAGGAGCCAATCGAGTTGAACCAAAGTCTGCCCCAGTTTACAAATGAATTTTCGGCAAAAATACATGCACAAATTGACTGATGCTCATCAAAGGAAGTTTTAGGCGAAAACCCTAAGTTTTCGTCGAGAACAATTGATCCAAAAATCACAGGAGAAAAGCAGCCGGCGAACCATCCATTTACACTAAGATTTTTGCCGAAAATTATAATATCAGTTAAAATCTGGCGGTATTAGGGTTAAGTATAAATACTTAACCGGCGGCCCAAAATAGATATATACCTCAGAATACTGGTGAACGGCCTGTCGTTAAGGGTTCATTCAGCCAAATAAAAAACTACTAATGCTAAAAAGCGTATATCAGATCGTATTCCGAGGGCTTCTATGATTGGTTACTTCAGAACTAGCAAAATACTCAAAGGTAAACACGTTGTGCGTGGTGTGAGTTCCACGACTTCTATTTCTAAGAAATGCAGAAAAATTAAAACAAATTAAACTAAAGCAGATTGGGAATTAGGGTTTGAAAACAAGGATGACAGACGAACTTAGACTTTGAATCCCCCTTCGTTCCCAGAGCATTGGCAATCAACAGATTAGCGGATTTCGATTCTCATTCAATCAATTACTAAAACACCACCATAACTCCTTACCCTTAGGTTTCAGACCGGCGAACGTTCGCTCTATCCGTTCTAACTACCAAGATTAACTAGCTGCCCGGGTACGGTCGCCTCTCGCAACGACTTAATTAATTGGTGTAATTACTAATGATTAATGAGTTACTCTTGCAGTGAATTAACCCTAACCGGTTCCTACGAAAGGCACACTCCAATTATAAGGTTAATTGTTTAATTCGATGTTCTAAAGTAAGGCGAGCGTTCGCTTCTATCTTTAGCTTAACCAGAATCTAATCTAGGTGATCAATCCAGACAAGAAACATGAACAATCAAGAACGAATCAAACATGAAAAAGAACTTATTGAATTTCGAATCTAATCACCGCCGATCTGTGACCGCTTTAAAGCCCTGGGTCACTTAGGGTTCATCTAGTCTAAGCTCTAACGAGTTTAGCTACTCATGATTATTACAAAAGAAACAAAGACAAGGAAAGAGTTCATCATTCAAAGGAAGAACAGAAAAGAATCTGAAAAACCTAATTTAGACGACTCTGACAGACTTCGATCTTCGGTAGATAACACTCCTAGCTCCGGTTCTCCGAGATGGAAGAGATGGCGTCACGATCTCTATCCGGCTCTTCGAACTCCAACTCTTCGCTCCAGAACTTGAGAGGATTCTGATTCGATAAGTTGTGTTTTGCGAATTATGATTGTATATCTATTTTGGGCCGTCGGGTTAAGTATTTATACTTAACCCTAACTGATCCGGATTGGCCTGATATTTTCACCGAAATTCTTAAGGAATTTTCGGCGAAAATTCTTGTGTAAATGGCCGTGATCTCTCTACCTTGTATTTTCGGTCCGAACAGTTGATTCTTTTCGCCGAAACCATCCTTCACTTGGCGTCAGTTGATTTGCATTGTTGATTTCGCCGAATGTGGAAGCTTATTTTCGCCGAAGGTGCAAATGTGAATGTGGAAGCTTATTTTCGCCATTAAACTACTACTCGTGGTTGTAGTTTAATGGCTATAGGCAGGTTACCACAAACCGACTTCCGGTAGGTCAATCTAGAACTACAACCACAGGGGATCAATGGGGAATGAAAGAAATGGGAAATGGCTGTAATGTATTATTGAACTGATGACACTCGATTTGACGTGATTATCAGCCTCATTTAAGCGACATTTCTTTGCTTAAGACATGGTTTTTAGGGTAGAATAACGAATATTCAATCGATTGCCCTATCTCGTGCCATTTGTGTTACCTTGGCCCGTTTCGGGTCTATTTGATGGTTTTCTAGTGTTTTTATGTTAGCACAGGTTTTTGCCGTCAAATAAAGTAGCCATGGACGTGTCTAAGGCGTTGGAACCTCGAGGAATCAAACCGAAATCGATCCAAGGAGCTAGTCAAAGTCAAACAAAATCCTGCCCGAATACAAAGAGATTTTCACCGAAATTGAGCTTGCATATTCGGCGAAAATATTAGTGCATTCAACTGGTGCCGAGTCAAAGGACATCTTCGGCGAAAACATTGTACTCTTCGGACCGAAAATACAAGGCAGAGAAAGCACTCCTGAACACAAAGGAATTTTTGCCGAAATTCTTAAGGAATTTTCGGCGAAAATAATACACTAATCCGGATCAGTTAGGGTTAAGTATAAATACTTAACCCGGCGGCCGAGGCATTCAATACAATCATAATTCACAAAAACACAACTTTTCGAATCAGAATCCTCTCAAGTTCTGGAGCGAAGAGTTGGAGTTCGAAGAGCCGGATAGAGATCGTGACGCCATCCCTTCCACCTCGACGAACCGGAGCTAGGAGTGTAGATTACCGAAGATCGGAGTCTGTCAGAGTCGTCTAAATTAGGTTTTTCAGATTCTTTTCTGTTCTTCCTTTGAATGATGAACTCTTTCTTTGTCTTTGTTTCTTCTGTAATAATCATGAGTAGCTAAACCCTTCAGAGCTTAGACTAGATGAACCCTAAGTGACCCAGGGCTTTAAAGCGGTCACGGATCGGTGGTGATTAGATTCAAAATTCAATCAGTTCTTTTTCATGTTTGATTCGTTCTTCATTGTTCATGTTTCTTGTCTGGATTGATCACCTAGATTAGATTCTGGTTAAGCTAAGGATAGAAGCGAACGCTCGCCTTACTTTAGAACATCGAATTGAACAATTAACCTTATAAATTGAGTGTGCCTTTCGTAGGAACCGGTTAGGGTTAATTCACTGCAAGAGTAACTCATTAATCACTAGTAATCACACCAATTAATTAAGTCGTTGCGAGAGGCAACCGTACCCGGGCGGCTAGTTAATCTTGGTAGTTAGAATGGATAGAGCAAACGTTCGCCGGTCTTAAACCTAAGGGTAAGGAGTTATGGTGGTGTCTTAGTAATTGATTGAATGAGAATCGAAATCCGCTGATCTGTTGATTGCCAATGCTCTGGGAACGAAGGGGAATTCAAAGTCTAAGTTCGTCTGTCATTCTTGTTTTCAAACCCTAATTCCCAATCTGCTTTAGTTTAATCTTTTTAATTTTTCTGCATTTCTTAGAAGTAGAAGTCGTGGAACTCACACCACGCACAACGTGTTTACCTTTGAGTATTTTGCTAGTTCTGAAGTAACCAATCATAGAAAGCCCTCGGAATACGATCTGCTATACGCTTTTTAGCATTAGTAGTTTTTATTTGGTTGAAACGTCCGAACAACGACCGGGCGGTTCACCAAATTGGCGCCGTTGCCGGGGACAGTCTTTTGATTGTTGAAAGAAGAACTGGCAATTTATTCTTCTATTTTCCATCTTTCATTTTTCCACCCACTTCGATTTTACGCCGGTATGTTTGCTTTTGTTGCTTGTAGGTTGTTCTACAGGTTCATGAACCACTCGATTGCTCATTCTCAGTTTAGGCCGGGTAATTCTGCTTCACCGAAGAAACCGCGAGCTCAGAAGCAAGTCATAACCACACCGCCTACACCACCTATCCCTCAAAAGATTGAGGAGTTGAAGGAGAACTCCTCATCTTCATCCGTTTCATCCACTACTTCAGATTCACCACCACCTTCTCCTCCCGTACTAGTTGCTCAGCGCACCATGGCGGACTACTGTAGACCAAGTGCAGCTCACCTCTGAGCTAGCGTCATCGTTCCGCACAACGATGACGACCCTGATTATGATATCACAACCTTCGTCCTGAACATGGTCACTAAGAATCTTCGATTCGAAGGGAAGCCGCAAGAATACCCCCGCACACATTTGGCAAACTTCCTTGACATGTGCGAGACGTTTAAAAAAGGGAATCTCGGTAAGAATAATCTTTGCTTACGAGTATTCCCATTCTCTCTTAAAGGCAATGCCAAGATATGGCTCAGCTCAAAACCACCTGGCTATTACACTGACTGGGATAGTCTAGCTCAAGACTTCATAGAAGAATACTATCCCCCTTCAAGAACTACATTCTACAAGGATAGTATCGCTAGATTCTCTCAGAAGGAAGGAGTAAGTTTACACGATGCGTGGAATGACTTCCAAGCGCTTCTATCTGAATGCCCTCATCACGGATTCAACTAGGGGCAGCTAGCTGAAATCTTTGCCCGAGGGATGAATGAAGAAACAGTTGAATGGGTCAACATCTTAGCTGATGGCGACTGCACAGCACTTGAACCAGAAGCTGCTCTACTTCACTTTGCGGACTGCGCATCTAAGTCCAGAAATAGGGAAAGACAGTTTGGAGCAGCCAAGAGTCAACCAAGCAGTGAAGATCAGATTAAGATCGTGGTACAGAAACAAATGGAAGAGATCCTCGGTACAACTAATAACTGGCCTAACAAGGAAGTCAACTTCATTGATCACAGCTTCACCAGGGATCAAAGAGGCTACTCCGACTACCGTTAGTTCAGAACACCTCCTCAACAACGGGAAGGCTTCTATGAGCGCCCTCCCTACAACTTCCAACTCGACCAGAGCCGGAATCAATACATTGACAACGGTTATCAAGATCCTTCCAGATTGTCCAGAGTATAGCAGCCTCCGAATTTTATATCTGAGGACAATTGGGAGAGGAGAATAGCCAGGAAGTTTGATCTAATTACAGCAAGACTTGATGATCACGAGGAAAGATTTAGAGCGCAAGATGGTCTTAACAAAGGGCAGATCGCAGAAGGACAGAGAATAGAGGATATGATAAATAAAATTGGTAGTGCGATGGCTCGTCTTCCCATTTTCAATCAGGCTCCGACATTAGACAGCTCCACCGTGAAGAACGAGCACGCTAAGGCCGTAGCAACCAGGAGCAGTGAGCAGACCAGCCCGTCTGAGAAGGAAGAAATTCCCGTTTCCAATGAGGGAGAGTGCTCGGCTATCATCCCTCGACCACCACCCATACCTATTCCAGCTAAGTGCCCCGACCCTGGTCCTTTTACTTTACCTTTGAGCATTAATGACATTGAAATCGAGCGTAGCATAATTGACCTAGGTGCTTCTATAAATGTCATGCCTATGTGTTTATATAAGAAACTGAACCTAGGGGAATTACAACCTGCCAACATGAATTTAATGTTCGCTGACAAAACTCTAAGAGAACCTAGAGGAATGATCCAGGATGTAATCACTTGCTGTGGCCCGTTAAGGTTTTTCGTTGATTATATAGTTATGGATACTCAAGAGACATATTCCACCCTTCTCTTAGGCCGGCCGTTCATGGCGACAGCCGGAATTAATGTCAATGTTCCTAATGGCTCTCTAACTGTAAGGGTTGGGAAGGATACTGCAACATTCCGTCTCAAGGACGGGATGAAATACATTCCTAAGGGAGAATTAAATTGTTTATCTGTAGAGATTATGGAGTTGGCCTCGGTCAACTTCATTTCTAATATTTCTTCTAGTGTCTCTAGATCAGTTGTTGCTGCAGATATTAAATAGGTCATTGAGAAGAAGCAGAAACCTGTCGTTCAGAAGCCGCCTAAGAAGAAGAAGAAGGAACTGTAAGCCTCTTCTAAACCACCGAGCAGACCTCGAGGAAAGAACAAGAAGACGAAGACCCAAATGGTCTAGAGACCAAAAATTCCACCATGTTCCATCGAGCCAACTGCACCACCATTTCGTTCCAAGAAACCGGCGCCGGAACAAGTATGGAAGGAGGAACAGAAAGCATCTCCTAAGGAAGTACTAACGATCACCGATCCTGGTGATACCAAGCCGAAGAAGAAAGAAAAGGAGAAACCAACAGTCCTCATTCCTTCCATCGTCACACTCAAGAAAGATGATCTCTCCAGAGAGCTGTTCGGACCATTCAAGTTCGTTGATCATCTTCCCGACGGACGTACCAAGCTTTTGCATGCGAACGGGAAGAAATTCACGTTTACCGGAGAAGTCCCGAAGCTGTATTTCATGAACTCCGACGCGAGCGTGAAGGAGAATCTGAGTTGGGATGTCTCCTAATACCATCCAGGTATCGTCCAGCTCGAGGACGTTAATAAAAGAGCGCTTCGTGGGAGGCAACCCACGGCTGGAGTCTGTTTTAATTTTTGTTGAACTTGGTATTTCAGAGTCGGTTCGGGAGAGCCAAAAGTGTCAGTTTGTTTGATTTATCATTTTTCGTGTTGAGTCTGCATGTCATAGAGTCAGTTGCAAGTTGATTGAGGTCGTTCTGATTTTTGTGGATTTAACTGTGATTTTCTGAAGTTGGCGAATTTACGAAAATATTTAAACACCCGAACAGTTCAAAATTTTCGGCGAAACCACCCTTGTTTTCGGCGAAATTGATTTTCAATTTTCGAACTCAAGCTCCCTGTTCATTGTTTTTGGTTCGAAAAGTTTTTGTTTTCGGCGAAACCATTTTAACTGATATTTTTGGCGAAACCGTGCTATTGTTTTCGGCGAAACCGCCTTCACAAATCCGACAGTCCATTTTAACTGATATTTTCGGCGAAACCACCCTCCTATTTTTGCCAAAAATAATTCTGAAAATCACCCAAATCTTCCTTTAAAAAATCCGGTCCACCCCCTCTCTCATCCTTCACCCATTTTCGTTCAACTCACCGAAAACCCCCCCTTATCTCTTTAAAATCGCCGACCGCCCACATTTTAAAAACTCGCCGTCGCCGCCGTAACCCGCCGCCACCGCCGTCGCCGACCACCGCCGCTCCCTTCCCTTCCCTTTTCCGATCCCAACGAGCCCTAGAACGTTCGAATCGGAGCTTTGCAGCTCCAGTTCTCCGAAACCCCAATTTTCAAGTTTTTCACCGATTCCTCTCAACTCGTTCATTTTTAGCAATCATGACTTCAAGGTAAGTTGTATAACTTTTCGATACGAATCTTTTGACATGTAGATTGCTGAATTTCGTCAGGGTTGACTTTTTGGTTTGCCTCGTTTTGCGTGCCGACTGTTTCGTGTGAACTAGGATTAACTGAACTTATAGAACTGTTCTAGGATGCTTAGGGAGTTCCGTGCTTAATTGCCATATCATTTGATCATGTGTTGCTATGCATATGATTAATTCCTTGTTATGTTGACTTTTGTGAGAACTGTCGGTTTGACTTTGAATTGCTGTGATCATCTGGCTGTCTGATGTGTTCATTCTCGTTCATATTTTCGTGCTTGCCATATGAGATCCTATTTTACCATCATTCTCCAAGTTATGATAGTCTTGCCATGATTCGGGTTCGATATGCTTAAATGTTGACTTCCAAACTGTCGGTTTGACTTTTTAAACTCTGATTGTGCTTATCCGACTCTGGCTGTTCCTAAGTATGTATTTTACTGTCTATGATTACTGGTTACTCCGCTTTGCTTACCCCACTTAGTTTCCCTCATTTCTTTGTGAAATTGAGTTTTTCTACTAAGTGTGGGGTAGGGTTTTGGTTGACTAATCTGGTTTCATTCTGGTTCTAGGAACACCACTTATGAGCGCAGGACTAAGTCGCGACTTGATGGCGCCTCGAGCTCAGGAGCTGCCGCTCCCGTCACACCAGCTGTTCTGGGTCCACCACCTGCTTTACCCCGCCATGCTGGATATCATCCCACCATCGCCCGTCTACCGAATTTCTATTTTGAGTGCTTCCAGAAGATTCAGCACGTTCGGGGAGCTGACGTGCGCCCTCTCTCCATGGAGTCCCTGCACGATCATGATGAGGACTACCACCGGAACGTGCATGACGCCTTAGCACGGCTGGTCTCCTCGAGCTGACCACCATCGCCGCCGAGTTCCCAGACATTGCCCTCCAGGAGTTCTGGGCAACCTTTGATCTGGATGAGCACAAGAGGAAGCAACGCCAGAAGGTGATCACCTTCTATCTTGGTGGGGTGTACAGGCAGCTCACCTACGATGAGTTTGCCGCTCATCTCGGCATCCCCTGTGAGCATTATCACGATCATCACCTAGGTTGGGGCGAAGATGATGACGACGAGGAGTACAACGCGCTCTGGAGCCACATGACAGGCGTGCCTGGTGATCGCCTCAGGACGAACAACTCAGTTAAGTCTCTCTCTCACCCGCTCTATAAATTTATTCATATGGTTTGGCGGAGGTCTCTTTTATATGTTCCAGATAAGGATCGCCACCATATCCTCAAGGAGGAGCTCATGCTTCTCCGAGCCATCCGAGAGAGCTACCCTCTCCACCCCGGTTGGGTACTGGCTCGCATCTTCCGCCAGAAGACCAGGAGGAAGACGCCACCCCAAAAACTCTTGGGAGGCAACTTCATAGGACAGCTCATCCTCCCCTTCGGCATCGGCCATGAGTATGGCCCGCACATTCCACGACATCCAGTTCGGACCGTTGGAGGAGACTTGGAGGTTGAGTACGACTTAGAACTCGACCTCAGTCCCCATGTAGCAGCTGATCCTCCACTCCAGCCTGTGGTAGAGTCAGAGGAAGAAGATGATGCTGAGGAGCAGCCGCCGCAGCCGCCGCCTGAGTTTCATGATTATATGCCCTCGCCACACCATCAGGCAGGGTACATCCACCAGTTGCCGCCGCACATCCCCGAGCCATATCCGGGTCATACTCAACAGCCGGAACACCACCCCGCGGATGTTGAAGAGTTATACGAGCGACTGCAGGGGTGGCGAATCACCGACAACGCCACTCAAGAGGCGCGATGGACTATTATGCAGCAACATATGCGCCGCGCCGACCAGCGATATGAGGCACAGATGGCGTGGCAACGCCAGCTCGGCGAATTTCTCCACTTTCCACCTCCCGGCTCACCGGACCAGCAGTGATCGGGTTGTATTCCTTTTCTGGTGTCTTCTTTTTATTTATTCTTTTCGGATTTCGGTCCAACTTTTTTCTGTGTGGATCCGGGACACTTGTCCCGGTTTCCTTTTTATGTTTCATTTGTTTTTGTTTTGTAGGCATCAGTAGACTCCCTTTGCTTCAGGTTTTGTTACACTTCCCTCCGCTCTCTGAATCCGTGCTTACCCTCTGAAATCAACCGTCCTCATCCAGGTTCTTACATTCCACTCTGAACTCTAGAATTAGTCCTGTGAGGACACAGTCTGATTTAAGTGTGGGGTAGGATGCTAGAGAACCTGAACCTTGCATGAACTTGATTGCCCTTGATTGTGTTTTATGTGTGCCTCGTGATTCCATTCCAGTCTCTCTAGCATTAGAATGGCTCAGTTCTTGATTTTTTATGTTAAGTTGTTGTTCAAACTTTCATAATGATGCTTAGACTGCTTAACCTAGAACTTGAGAACCAACTTGTATGCTTTGATGCTAAATTGCCTGGTCAGAACAGAATTTTAAAATCACACTTGTAGTTTGTAGCCTTGATTGCATGAAAATGACCGAATCCGACTAGCAAACCAACTGTGAGCTTTTGATCCATTGCACGTAACTTGCAATTTTAATTCTTTCTGAGTGGTTTTTTGTTTACTTGAATGAGTTAGAATTTGCATGAGACCTACTCGAGACCACACGATGACACGAGTTCTAGAAGGATAGGGGCACCTAGATTCAGCTACTAAGCCAGATAGCCTACCAAACGAAAAATCCACTAGGTTTAGACCGTTGAGCTTGGCCTGTTCTTTCGGTTCGATAATACATTACAGCCATTTCCCATTTCTTTCATTCCCCGTTGATCCCCTGTGGTTGTAGTTCTAGATTGACCTACCGGAAGTCGGTTTGTGGTAACCTGCCTATAGCCATTAAACAGGTGGTCTTAGCTATTATGTCCAAACGTGTAAACCCCTCTAGCAACTAAAAGAAAAATCGGCACAAAATAAAAAATATAGAAAAGAAAGAAAAAGAGAAAAATTTCGAGAAAAAAAATGATGAAGAAAAATAAGAAAAGTTCAAAGTGTAGTTCAAATAAAACGTTCTTCTCCCTACAAATGAAAGAACGAAGTAGAAAGAAAAGTTTTAAAAGAAAGTAAAAAAAAAATTGTGCAAAAAAAAAAGAATAAGAATAAGTGCTAGGTTGCTTGAGGGTATCATAGGACGAGCATTCATTATTCCACCCGTGTTTGGTTAGACGGTAGGAAGCCATAGATTAGATTCGAGGGAAGTTAGTCGAAAGCTACACCGCACAAAGCCATCATCATTCATTCCCATCATCCATCTCATTATAAACCCGAGTAGTGTAGTATTCATTACGGTCCTAGCAGGGAAGTCCTTCTTGACTAGATACTCGTATTGTCACAGTGGTGGAGATGTGGTCGAAATGCAAACCTATGACAGAATTCGGTAACAGAAAATGATCGAGAGCAGAAACACGTCCCTAAACACAGAGAGTGAGAGTTCCCATTGTACTATATACATCCTGTGTGAGGAGTCTGGTCGGTCAAGTCAAATTCGTGCATAATTGGTTGCTAATTACTTGTCGTGTGCAGTTTATTAGTGAGACCAGGTAGTTTGGCTGATCTGTATGCATGTTAGGTTTCTTGTTCTAGGATCGAGCTGTCTAATAATTCATTGTGTTTGATTGAGCTCCAATTTAATCGATCTTATCATTTGTGAACATGAGCGTTTCTATTCAGTTTCCTTGAGGACAAGCAAAAGCTTAAGTGTGGGGTATTTGATGACACTCAATTTGACGTGATTATCAGCCCTATTTAAGCGACATTTCTTTGCTTAAGACATGGTTTTTAGGGTAGAATAACGAATATTCAATCGATTGCCCTATCTCGTGCCATTTGTGTTACCTTGGCCCGTTTCGGGTCTATTTGATGGTTTTCTAGTGTTTTTATGTTAGCACAGGTTTTTGCCATCAAATAGAGTAGCCATGGACGTGTCTAAGGCGTAGGAACCTCGAGGAATCAAACCGGAACCGATCCAAGGAGCCAGTCAAAGTCAAACAAAATCCTCCCCGAGTACAAAGAGATTTTCGCCGAAATTGAGCTTGCATATTCGGCGAAAATATTAGTGCATTCAACTGGTGCCGAGTCAAAGGACATCTTCGGCGAAAACATTGTACTCTTCGGACCGAAAATATAAGGCAGAGAAAGCACTCCCAAACACAAAGGAATTTTCGTCGAAATTCTTAAGGAATTTTTGGCGAAAATAATACACTAATCCGGATCAGTTAGGGTTAAGTATAAATACTTAACCCGGTGGCCAAGGAATTCAATACAATCATAATTCGCAAAAACACAACTTTTCGAATCAGAATCCTCTCAAGTTCTGGAGCGAAGAGTTGGAGTTCCAAGAGCCGGATAGAGATCGTGGCGCCATCCCTTCCACCTCGACGAACCGGAGCTAGGAGTGTAGATTACCGAAGATCGGAGTCTGTCAGAGTCGTCTAAATTAGGTTTTTCAGATTCTTTTCTGTTCTTCCTTTGAATGATGAACTCTTTCTTTGTCTTTGTTTCTTCTGTAATAATCATGAGTAGCTAAACCCTTCAGAGCTTAGACTAGATGAACCCTAAGTGACCCAGGGCTTTAAAGCGGTCACGGATCGGCGGTGATTAGATTCGAAATTCAATCAGTTCTTTTTCATGTTTGATTCGTTCTTCATTGTTCATGTTTCTTGTCTGAATTGATCACCTAGATTATATTCTGGTTAAGCTAAGGATAGAAGCAAACGCTCGCCTTACTTTAGAACATCGAATTGAACAATTAACCTTATAATTGGAGTGTGCCTTTCGTAGGAACCGGTTAGGGTTAATTCTCTGCAAGAGTAACTCATTAATCACTAGTAATCACACCAATTAATTAAGTCGTTGCGAGAGGCGACCGTACCCGGGCGGCTAGTTAATCTTGGTAGTTAGAACGGATAGAGCGAACGTTCGCCGGTCTGAAACCTAAGGGTAAGGAGTTATGGTGGTGTCTTAGTAATTGATTGAATGAGAATCGAAATCTGCTGATCTGTTGATTGCCAATGCTTTGGGGAACGAAGGGGGATTCAAAGTCTAAGTTGGTCTGTCATTCCTGTTTTCAAACCCTAATTCCCAATCTGCTTTAGTTTAATCTTTTTAATTTTTTTGCATTTCTTAGAAGTAGAAGTCGTGGAACTCACACCACGCACAACGTGTTTACCTTTGAGTATTTTGCTAGTTCTGAAGTAACCAATCATAGAAAGCCCTCGGAATACGATCTGCTATATGCTTTTTAGCATTAGTAGTTTTTATTTGGTTGAAACATCCGAACAATGACCGGGTGGTTCACCACGAACCGAAAGAACAGGCCAAGCTCAAGGGTCTAAACCTAGTGGATTTATCGTTTGGTAGGCTATCTGGCTTAGTAGCTGAATCTAGGTGCCCCTATCCTTCTAGAACTCGTGTCATCGTGTGGTCTCGAGTAGGTCTCATGCAAATTCTAACTCATTCAAGTAAACAGAAAACCACTCAGAAAGAATTAAAATTGCAAGTTACGTGCAATGGATCAAAAGCTCACAGTTGGTTTGCTAGTCGAATTCGGTCATTTTCATGCAATCAAGGGTACAAACTACAAGTGTGATTTTAAAATTCTGTTCTGACCATGCAATTTAGCATCAAAGTATACAAGTTGGTTCTCAAGTTCTAGGTTAAGCAGTCTAAGCATCATTATGAAGGGTTGAACAACAACTTAACATCAAAAATCAAGAACTGAGCCATTCTAATGCTAGAGAGACTGGAATGGAATCACGAGGCACACATAAAACACAATCAAGGGCAATCAAGTTCATGCAAGGTTCTCTAGCATCCTACCCCACACTTAAATCAGACTATGTCCTCACAGGACTAATTCTAGAGTTCAGAGTGGAACGGAAGAACCTGGAAGAGGACGGTTGATTTCAGAGGGTGAGCACGGATCCTCGGAGCAGAGGGAAGTGTATCAGAACCTGAAGCAAAGGGAGTCTCCCTAATGCCTACAAAACAAAAACAAATGAAACATAAAAAGGAAACCGGGACAAGTGTCCCGGATCCACACAGAAAAAGTTGGACCGAAATCTGAAAATAATAAATAAAAAGAAGACACCAGAAAAGGAATACAACCTGATCACTGCTGGTCCGGTGAGCCGGGAGGTGGAAAGTGGAGAAATTCGCCGAGCTGGCGTTGCCACGCCATCTGTGCCTCATATTGCCGGTCGGCGCGGCGCGTATGTTGCTACATAATAGTCCATCGCGCCTCTTGAGTGGCGTTGTCGGTGATGCGCCACTCTTGCAGTCGCTCGTACAACTCACACACGTCCGCTGGGTGCGGTCGGTGCTGAGGGTGAGACGCCGAGTATGGATCTGGAATGTGCTGCGGTGACTAGTGAGCATACCCTGCCTGATGATGTGGCGAGGGTATATAATCTTGAAATTCTGGCGGCGGCTGGGGCTGCTGCTCCTCAGCCTCATCTTCTCCCTCTGACTCGACCACATGCTGGAGTGGAGGATCTGCTGCTACATAAGGGCTGAGGTCAAGTTTTAAGTCGTACTCAACCGACAAGTCTCCTCCAATGGTCCGAACTGGATGTCGTGGAATGTGCGGGCCATACTCATGGCTGATGCCGAAGGAGAGGATGAGCTGTCCTATGAAGTTGCCTCCCAAGAGTTTGCGGGGTGGCGTCTTCCTCTTGGTCTTCTGGCGGAAGATGCGAGCCAGTACCCAGCCGGGGTGGAGAGGGTAGCTCTCTCGGATGGCTCGGAGAAGCATGAGCTCCTCCTTGAGGATATGGTGGCGATCCTTGTCTCGAACATATAAAAGTGACCTCCGCCAAACCATATGAATAAATTTATAGAGCGGGTGAGAGAGAGACTTAACTGAGTTGCTCTCCCCGAGGCGATCGCCAGGTACGCCTGTCATGTGGCTTCAAAGCGCATTGTACTCCTCGCCGTCATCATCTTCTCCCCAACCGAGGTGATGATCGTGATAGTGCTCGTAGGGGATGCCGAGATGAGCGGCAAACTCATCGTAGGTGAGCTGCTTGTACACCCCACCAAGATAGAAGATGATCACCTTCTGGCGTTGCTTCCTCTTGTGCTCATCCAGATCAAAGGTTGCCCAGAACTCCTGGAGGGCAATGTCTGGGAACTCGGCGGCGATGGTGGTCAGCTCAAGGAGACCGGCCGGTGCTAAGGCATCATGCACGTTCCGGTGGTAGTCCTCATCATGATCGTGCAGGGACTCCATGGAGAGAGGGCGTACGTCAGCTCCCCGAACGTGCTGAATCTTCTGGAAGCACTCAAAATAGAAATCCGGTAGACGGGCGATGGTGGGATGATATCCAGCATGGCGGGGTAGAGCAGGTGGTGGACCCAGAACAGCAGGTGTGATGGGAGCGGCATCTCCTGAGCTCGAGGCGCCATCAAGTCGCGCCTTAGTCCTGCGCTCATAAGTGGTGTTCCTAGAACCAGAATGAAACCAGATTAGTCAACCAAAACCTTACCCCACACTTAGTAGAAAAACTCGATTTCACAAAGAAATGAGGGAAACTAAGTGGGGTAAGCAAAGCGGAGTAACCGGTAATCATAGACAGTAAAATACATACTTAGGAACAACCAGAATCGGATAAGCACAATCAGAGTTCAAAAAGTCAAACTGACATTTTGGAAGTCAACATTTAAGCATATTGACCCCTAATCACGGCAAGACTATCATAACTTGGAGAATGACGGTAAAATATGATTTCAAATGGCAGCACGATAATATGAACGAGACTGAACACATCAGACAGCCAAATGATCACACAAGTTCAAAGTCAAACCGACATTTCTCACAAAAGTCAACATAACAAGGAATTAATCGTATGCATAGCAACATAAGCTCAAATGATATGAAAATTAAGCACGAAACTCCCTAAGCATGCTAGAACAGTTCTATAAGTTCTGCTAATCCTAGTTCACACGAAACAGTCGGCACACAAAACGAGGCAAACCGAAAAGTCAACTGAAAGTCAACCCCGATGAAATTCAGCAATCTATATGTCAAAAGATTCGTATCGAAAAGTTATACAACTTACCTTGAAGTCATGATTGCTAAAACTGAACGAGTTGATAGGAATCGGTGAAAAACTTGAAAACTAGGTTTTCGGTGAACTGGAGCTGCAAAGCTCCGATTTGGACGTTCTAGGGCTCGTTGGGATCGGAAAAGGGAAGGGAAGGGAGCGGCGGCGGTCAGCGACGGCGGCGGCGACGGTGGATTGAAATGGTGAAAGGCGGTCGGCGATTTTAAAGAGATAAGGGGGGTTTTCGGTGAGTTGAACGAAAATGAGTGAAGGATGAGAGAGGGAGTGGACTGGATTTTTTAAAGGAAGTTTTGGGTGATTTTCAAAATTATTTTCGGCAAAAATAAAAGGGTGTTTTCACCAAAAATTTCAGTTAAAATAGACTGCCGGATTTTTGAAGGCGGTTTCGCCAAAAATAACAGTGCAATTTCGCCGAAAATTTCAGTTAAAATGGTTTCGCCGAAGAAAAAAGACTTTTCGAACCGAAAACAATGAACAGGAAGAACGGGTTCAAAATTTGAAAATCAGTTTCGCCGAAAACAGTGGTGGTTTCGCCGAAAATTTTGAACTGTTCGGGTTTGAAATATTTTCGTAAATCCGGCTAACTTCAGAAAATCACAGTTAAATCCAAAAAAATTGGAACGGCCTCAATCAACTTGCGACTGACTCTATGACACACAGACTCTACACGAAAAATAATAAATCAAACAAACTGACACTTTTGGCTCTCCCGAACCGACTCTAAAATACCAAGTTCAACAAAAATTAAAACAGACTCCAGCCGTGGGTTGCCTCCCACGAAGCGCTCTTTTATTAACGTCCTTGAGCTGGACGATACCTGGACGGTATTAGGAGACATCCCAACTTAGATTATCCTTCACGCTCGCGTCGAAGTTCATGAAGTACAGCTTCGGGACTTCTCCGGTAAGCGTGAATCTCTTCCCGTTCGCATGCAAAAGCTTGGTACGTCCGTCGGGAAGATGATCAACGAACCTGAATGGTCCGAACAGCTCTCTGGAGAGATCATCCTTCTTGAGTGTGACGATGGAAGGAATGAGAACTGTCGGCTTCTTCTTTTCTTTAATCTTCGGCTTGGTATCACCAGGATTGGTGATCGTTAGTACTTCCTTAGGAGACGCTTTCGGCTTCTCCTTCCATACTTGTTCCGGCGCCGGTTTCTTGGAACGAAATGGTGGTGCAGTTGGCTCGATGGAAGACGGCAAAATTTTTGGTGTCCAGACCATTTGTGTCTTCATCTTCTTATTCTTTCCCGAGGCCTGCTCGGTGGTTTAGAAGAGGCTTGCAGTTCCTTCTTCTTCTTCTTAAGCGGCTTCTGAACCAAAATTTTTGGCTCCTTCGTAATGACCTGTTTAATATCTGCAGCAACAGCTGATCTAGAGACACTGGGAGAAGCATTAGTAACGGAGTTGACCGGAGTCAACCCCACAGTTTCAACAGCTAGGCAGTGAGATTCTTCATTCCCGGAGTCATATATCATGTCATCTTTAAGACGGAACGTTTTCGTTTCTTTACCGACTCTTAAAGTTAAAGAACCATTTGGAACATTAATATTCATTCCAGTAGTAGCCATGAAAGGTCGACCTATGAGGATAGTAGCATCATCTGTACTAGTATCCATAATCACATAGTCAGCTAAGAACGTGAACGGACCACATTTAGTGACAACGTCTTTAATCTCTCCCTTAGGGGTTTTAAGCGATCTATCAGCAAAGACGAGTTGCATACTAGGCAGTTCAAGTTCCCCTAGGTTTAACTTTTCATATAGACTCACAGGCATACCATTAACAGATGCTCCTAGATCAACTAAGCAACGTTCAATTTCAACATCATTAATGACCAACGGCAAAGTGAAAGAACCAGGATCAGATAACTTAGCTGGATATGGAGAAACAGGTTTCTTAATACGAATGTCCGGATATCCTTCCTTGTTCCCCTTCATGCCTGTCTCGATCCTTGCATTTGGTAGCAATGCTCTAGGAAAAGGAGGTTTCACGGCGTACGGTGCAAGAGGAGGATCCTCCTTAGGCACCAGTTTCTGTTCTTCTTCTTCCTCTTCTTCCGGAGTTTCAGTGATCCTGCGTAAAACAGAATAAGCATCAGCAATTAGGTTTGGAAGTTTTCGAGCAGTTACCATTTTAGCCTGTTCTTTTCTCGGATTCGTCTCTATCTGGCTTGGAAGCTGGCCAAATGGTCGACCAGATGCTAGCATGCTCGAGATGTTGTTCACGACTTGCTCAATTCGTTGTCCAGATGCTATCTGTTCTTGATTGAGAAGAGCTTGAGCCTTGAACTGACTGTCATGATCATCGAGTCTTGTGATGATCTGGCTTAGCTTCTTATCCAGGTCACTGACATTGTTATCTCTTTGATGCTGCCCTGGATAGGTATTGTTAAGATATTGATTCTGGCGATTGCCAGGAGCAGTTCCATAATTACCCGGATTGCGATGCGGCGGCTGGTAGACACCTGCCAGCGGATGGTTAGGCTTCTGATCCTGAGCTGGACCAGCCGGGCAGTTATTCTGGTTCTGGTTGGCGGCAGCATTGTAGGGAGGTCTGTCTTGATAGTTCCCTTGCTGTCTGAAGTTACGATAACCAGCATAACCATTTTGATTATTAACAAAGCCTTGTTGGATGAAATTTACCTCTTCGGCAGACCAGACTTCTGCCTTACCAAAATTCTGACAACGGCCTCCGTTATGTGAGCAAGCTCCACACCACTCGCAATCAGCAACATAGACAGAAGCTGCCGGCGGCTTGATCGGTGTGGTAGACTTCTTCAGATGCTTCTCTACCTCTGCCTTGATTGTAGCTTCGAGATCAAGCTTGCTCCTTGATCCTTCAGATTGTCGCTCCCAGTTCCTTGACTTGGAGGCACAGTTTGCGAAGTGAAGAAGAGCAGCTTCAGGAGTGAGTGTAGTGCAATCCCCTTCAGCTAGAGAATTGACCCACTTGGCAGATTCTTCTCGAAGTCCACAGAGAAAAATTTCAGCTAACTGCCTCTGCTCGAATCCATGATGAGGGCAGGTGTAAAGAAGTTCTTGGAATCGATTCCAAGTATCATATAAGCTTTCTCCTTCTTTCTGGGAGAATCTGGCGATGCTGTCCTTGATGGCGATTGTTCTGGCTGGAGGGAAGTATTCTTCAACGAAGTTCTGAGCCAGAGTATCCCAGTTAGTGTAGTAGCTAGGTGGTTTTCCAGTAAGCCACCTCTTAGCAGCGCCTTTCAAAGAGAACGGGAAAGCTCTCAGACAAAGAGTGTTTTTGTCGAGGTTTCCGCTCTTAAAAGTACTGCAGAGATCAAGGAAGTCTGCAAGGTGAGTGCACGGATTGTCTAGGGGCCTGCCTTCAAACTGTAAATCCCTAGAGATCATAGTCAAGAATGGAATCTTGATCTCATAGTCAGGATCTCCTTCAATGCGCGGAACGGCAATGGCAGATCGAACGCTAGTCGTGCTCGGCTTGTTATAGTCTGCTAGACTCTTCTGTGCAGGTGGTGGTGGTGGCGGTTGATCGCCATTTGGTGGTGGTAATCTATCGTCCATGGTGGGAGATGGAGGAGGTGAAAGTGACTCGGTGTATGAAGCGGATGAAGACGGTACAGGTGAAGATGGAGATGAGGAACTCTCCTTCGGTTCCTCAATCTTGATCGGAGTGATGAATGGATTGGATCTGCCTTTCTTCAGAATCTCTGATCGTAGAGGTACAGCTGAACTGCCTGGTCTCTCTGTACTCTTGGCCTGTTCGGTTTGAGAGCGAGTCCAAGGACGGTGAGGCATACACCTGTAAACCTACAAATAACAAAGACAACAAAACCAGTGTAAAATCGAAGTGGGTGGAAAAATGAAAGATGGAAAATAGAAGAATAAATTGCCAGTTCTTCTTTCGAACAATCAAAAGAAGGTCCCCGGCAACGGCGCCAATTTGGTGAACCACCTGTCATTAAGGGTTCATTCAGCCAAATAAAAAACTACTAATGCTAAAAAGCGTATAGCAGATCGTATTTCGAGGGCTTTCTATGATTGGTTACTTCAGAACTAGCAAAATACTCAAAGGTAAACACGTTGTGCGTGGTCTGAGTTCCACGACTTCTATTTCTAAGAAATGCAGAAAAATTAAAACAAATTAAACTAAAGCAGATTGGGAATTAGGGTTTGAAAACAAGGATGACAGACGAACTTAGACTTTGAATCCCCCTTCGTTCCCCAGAGCATTGGCAATCAACAGATCAGCGAATTTTGATTCTCATTCAATCAATTACTAAGACACCACCATAACTCCTTACCCTTAGGTTTAAGACCGGCGAACGTTCGCTCTATCCGTTCTAACTACCAAGATTAACTAGCCGCCCGGGTACGGTCGCCTCTCGCAACGACTAAACTAACTGGTGTAATTACTAATGATTAATGAGTTACTCTTGCAGTGAATTAACCCTAACCGGTTCCTATTAAAGGCACACTCCAATTATAAGGTTAATTGTTTAATTCGATGTTCTAAAGTAAGGCGAGCGTTCGCTTCTATCCTTAGCTTAACCAGAATTTAATCTAGGTGATCAATCCAGACAAGAAACATGAACAATGAAGAACGAATCAAACATGAAAAAGAACTGATTGAATTTCGAATCTAATCACCGCCGATCTGTGACCGCTTTAAAGCCCTGGGTCACTTAGGGTTCATCTAGTCTAAGCTCTAACGAGTTTAGCAACTCATGATTATTACAAAAGAAGCAAAGACAAGGAAAGAGTTCATCATTCAAAGGAAGAACAGAAAAGAATCTGAAAAACCTAATTTAGACGACTCTGACAGACTTCGATCTTCGGTAGATAACACTCGTAGCTCCGGTTCTCCGAGATGGAAGAGATGGCGTCACGATCTCTATCCGGCTCTTCGAACTCCAACTCTTCGCTCCAGAACTTGAGAGGATTCTGATTCGATAAGTTGTGTTTTGCGAATTATGATTGTATATCTATTTTGGGCCGCCGGGTTAAGTATAACCCTAACTGATCCGGATTGGCCTGATATTTTCGCCAAAATTCTTAAGGAATTTTCGGCGAAAATTCTTGTGTAAATGGCCGTGATCTCTCTGCCTTGTATTTTCGGTCCGAACAGTTGATTCTTTTCCCCGAAACCATCCTTCACTTGGCGTCAGTTGGTTTGCATTGTTGATTTCACCGAATGTGGAAGCTTATTTTCGCCAAAGGTGCAAATGTGAATGGGCTGACTTTTCGGTTTGACTTGATCGGCTCCTTGGATCGATTCCGGTTTGATTCCTCGAGGTTCCAACGCCTTAGACACGTCCATGTCTACTCTATTTGACGGCAACAACCTATGCTAACATAAAAACACTAGAAAACCATCAAATAGACCCGAAACGGGCCAAGGTAACACAAATGGCACGAGATAGGGCAATCGATTGAATATTCGTTATTCTACCCTAAAAACCATGTCTTAAGCAAAGAAATGTAGCTTAAATGAGGCTGCTAATCACGTCAAATCGAGTGTCATCAAATACTTTTTCATAACCAACTAATACCGAACTTCAGAATTCTCTCAAGTTCTGAAGCAGAGAGTTAGAGTCCGAAGAGCCGGAAAGAGATCGTGACGCCATCCCTTCCACCTCGGAGAGCTCGGAGCTAGGATTGTAGTTTACCGAAGATCGAAGCCTGCCAGAGTCGTCTTAATTAGGTTTTTCAGATTCTTTTCTGTTCTTCCTCTGGATGATGAACTCTTTCTTTGTCTTTGATTCTTTTGTGATAAACATGAGTAGCTAAACTCTTAGAGCTTAGACTAGATGAACCCTAAGTGACCCAGGGCTTTATAGCGGTCACAGATCGGCGGTGATTAGATTCGAAGTTCAATCAGTTTCTCTTTCATGTTTGATTTGTTCTTCATTGTTCATGTTTCTTGTCTGGATTGATCACCTAGATTAGATTCTTATTAAGCTAAGGATAGAAGCGAACGCTCATCTTACTTTAAAACATCAAATCGAACAATTAACCTTATAATTGGAGCGTGCCTTTCGTAGGAACTGGTTAGGGTTAATCCACTGCAAGAGTAACTCATAAATCTTTAGTAACTCCACCAGTTAAGTTAAGTCGTTGCAAGAGGCGACCATACCCGGGCGACTAATTAATCTTGGTAGCTAGAACGGATAGAGCGAACGTTCGTCGGTCTTAAACCTAAGGGTCAGGAGTTATGGTGGTGTCTTAGAATTGATTGAATGAGAATCGAAATCCGCTGATCTGTTGATTGCCTATGCTCTAGTGAACGAAGGGGGATTCAAAGTCTAAGTTCGTCTGTCATCTCTGTTTTAATTAACCAATTTCCAATATGTTTTTAGTTTCAATTTTTAAATTCTCTGCATTTCTTAGAATTAGAAGTCGTGGAACTCACACCACGCACGAAGTGTTTAAATCAAGTAATTTGCTAGCTTATTTGAGTAGTCAATCATAGAAGACCCGTGGAATACGATCTACCCTAGCTTTTGTTAGCTTTGTTAGTTATTTGATTGAGTCGTCAACGACCGGCTCATCAGAGTTCATCATTCAAAGGATAATAGATTGGAACTGAAAAACCTAATTATGGCGACTGAAGTCTGGCGACTCCCGTGAAGCTTTGATATCCGGCGATCTTCAACTCCTAGCTCCGAGCACTCCAAGTTGGAAATACGGTGTCAAGACCTCTCCAGGAACTCCGAGGACGCTCTCTAAAGTCTATCTATTCTCTCTCAAGTCTGGGATCCCTGAATATTTGGTTCGTCTGGCGACTAATGAATGATGCTTCCCCTGAATATTGTCGCTGCTGCTTGCTTAAATAGGGTTTGATTAGGTTTCCCACTCTGCCACGGAAAATAAGAGACTTCTCGGCGAGAAATATAAAAGTTCTTGCTGAGAACCTTAGTTGAAAACCTCCTGCCTCATTCGACGATAATCTGCTTGCATTCCTTCATAACTTCTCGGCGAGAACTATGAACTTGTCAAGAAATTCAGTACAAATCCCTTTGTGTGTATTCCGTCAATAGTTCTCGGCCAAAACTATGAAAGTTCTCACCGAGAACTTTAGTGTAAACAACTTCAGTCTTCCTGTGAGTTCCTTAGTGTATTCTCGGTGAGAATTATGAAATGTTCTCACCGAGAACTGTGTGTTGGGCAGATGGTGTTTCTGGCTTCGATTCTAGTTTACTTCTCAAGGTCTTGAACACGTCCGAGGCTACGTCTTTGATGGCAAAAAACCTGTGAACTCATAGAGACACTAGAAAACACATCAAATAGACTCGAAAAGGGCCAAAGTAACCAAATTGGTAGGAAATACAGTTGTTGAGTGAATATACGCTAATCTACCCTAAAAACAGTGTTTCAAGCAAGGAAATGATGCTTAAATGAGGCTGATAATCACGTTAAATTGAGTGTCATCGGCGGGCAAGAAACCCAGAGCCAGAGCGAGCACATCATCACCACCCGGAGTGATCGAGGCATCCTGACCTGGAGTGGCTACAGCATAAGCACCCGGCGAGGACACGACATCCGCGTCTGATATGTACACGCCTCCAGGTTTCCTAATCCGGATCGACACCTATGTAGGGTTTTTTCCCGGATTTGCCGGATTAGGGTTTTTCTGAACCTATTTTTAGTATTTTTTTCCTTTTTAAGTGTTTGAGTCGAAATACTATTTTAGTTTTGATTATTTAGGAGTTTTTAAGTCTTTTTAGTTTTCTAAATAGGACTCTAGTTTTATTTATTTAATATTTTCGAGTTGGAGTCTAAAGAGGATTTGTCGAGCCAGTTCACGGATCCTCTACTATAAATTCAAGGCTTCGGCCTTCATTGTAAGACAGATTCCCTTTGATTAAATAAACTCAGAACTTTGTTCTTTTCCCTTCAAGTCTTTGCTAATTGGTGCATAGCTTAAGGTTCGACTTATCATCAGAAGCATCCATCTTCTAGAGTGGCGCCATCGTCCAGAAACTAAGGTTCCTAGACTACGTGTGCTAGTGTGTCTTAGTACGTCTCTGCAAGGATTCATAGGTTCACCTAGAGAATCTGACTTCCAGCAAAAGGTGATCGGGTCGTGAAACATTGTAGTCGTGGTTCCCATCAAGAGGTGGAAGGGTCTCGGACGGTGACTTCGTGGTTCACATCACCTCGGGTGTGATCACTAACTAACCCAGTTAGGGTTAGGTTAGTGGTATCCTAAGGGGAGGGACGAATTAATAGTGCTTCTTGTGTCTATGATTATTTAATTCAAGTATTAGTGTAAATAGTGAAGTTGTGCTCAAGTTGTGCATTCCCATATACCATTTTTAAGAGTTGATGGTGTTAATGCTTGGTGTTGTACTATTTCACAAAGTTAATTGTCTTGATAGGGTGTTTATATCATATGGTACAATAAGTATTCTCTTGATTCATCATTGCACTTGAAATAGGGGCGCGAATTGGGCCCATTTGAGGTCAATTTCCTTGTAAGAATTTCGTCAAACACCTTGTCTTCATCATACATTTTGTTGATTAGTAGCGAGAACTAGGTTAGCTAGTGTTCAATCGATGTTTTGGGTCTCAAAAGAGTCTTAGGACTCGTGTTTGGTGCTTTGGTGAAGGATTACATGTTGCATACCTTGATTTGATCATCCTAAACCTACACTGCTAGTATTTGAGAGCCAATCCTTAGGGGGAAGCTTGCCATCAGCCTTCCATTCTCATTCATCCTAGTTATCTTGGTTAAGTTGTTCATTTACTGATCTCAACTTTTTATGCTCCTTGAGCCCCTATTTTGGTAGTTGACCACGGTTGACACCATGTTGACTTTTTTTTGATGAATTGGCTGATTTTATTCATCAAAAGAGTGCAATAACAAGACAAATCTATCTACCAAAGTATAAGAAACCTATCTAAAACCACTGAATAATGCTCGCTATTTCATACTCATCTTTCCTTCCCAAAGCGAAAACGCATATCTCCCTTTTGATCATATCCACCAGCACATCTTCATTTTTCATATCTCCTCCAAACACTCTACTACATCTCTCAATCCAAATGTGGCAAACCAAGCTCCTCCACAGCATCATCTTAGCTCTCCCCTTCACACCTTGGGTCTTCCAATTGCCAACTAGAGTGATCACTTCCCAATAATCCCTGGCAACACTCTTGACATGACCAGAACAGAGTAACGACATTCAACGAATAAATTCTCTCTTGTCTCTTCCCCTGAGTTGCAGAGTACACACTGAGTATCAACACTTGGACCCCACTTTCTTATCTTGTCCTTAGTAGAAATTCTATCATGCACAATCAACCAAGCTACAATTGAACGCTTTGGTATAGCATATCCTGACAAAACAGCATCATACCAGGGAACAACTTGACTTGCAGACCGAATAGAATCCCAGACTTGGATGACTTTATACTTAGGCATATACTTCCCACTCCATTGCAATTCCCCATCAGCATCTTCTGTGATATACTTCTCAATAGAGGTTCTCATTTTTAGGAGTTTAGTCCAGTGCCTTAAGCCTGTATTTTCTTAAACATGCCACCCATAAGGAGCCTTCCTGGATAAGGATGTTCCAAATATGCCTTATGACATTAGCCTTGTTCCACACTCTCATATCCTTCAGACCCAATCCCCCCTCCTGCTTAGGCTTAGCAACATTTTTTGAAGCAACTTTTTCCTTTGTTTTGCTATCTGTTTCCCCCATAGGAAGTCATTGCAAATTCGTTTTACCTCCTTAATGAGACCTGAGGGCAAGATAAAATGAGCCATCCAATACTGTAACGTCCCCCTATAAGTGAATCAATGAGCTGGCATTTGCCTGCATAAGAGAGGTTTTTTGCTTTCCAGTTTGTAACTCTCCCAGTTATTCATTCAACTAAGGATCTGCAATCACTTTTCCTCAGTTTTCCTGAAGTCAGAGGCACTCCAAGGTAACGGAAAGGAAGCATACCTTTATGAAAACCAGAGGCAGCAACAGGCCTTTCTCCCTCTTCAGCAGTCACTCTAGCAGAGTGTATGTAACTTTTGTCAGGGTTGAATTTGAGCCCTGATAGCAAATGAAACCTGTTAAGCACAGAAGTGACCTCCTCTATAGCTCCCCTGCTAGCTTTAGAAACAACCAACAAATCATAGGCAAAGCTTAGGTGAGTAAGGTTAACTCCATTGCATTGAGGGTGGAGCTGATATCTTTTAGCAGTCACTGAATCATCAAAGAGGCAACTTAGGACCTCCATTGAAATAACAAAAAGTTAGAGGGAAATAGGATTCCCCTTCCTTAAGCCTCTTTTTTGCAGGGAAGTAGCCTTTTGAAGTGCCATTCACATTCAAAGACAGCATTGAGGCTTTAAAACACTCAGCAATCCAATCAATATACATCTCAGGGAAATTCATGGCTATTCATGGCTTTAAGGGTCTCAAACACAAACCTCCATTCCATAGAGTCGAAGGCTTTCATTAAGTCAATCTTCATGGCACATCTAGGAGAAACCCCTAATCTGTTATAACCTCAAAGAAGCTCATGAGCCAAGAGTATTCCATCCCCTATATTCCTACCTTTAATGAATGCTGTCTGTGCAGGGTTAATGATAGAGGGGAGAAATTTTGCCAATCTGTTTGCAAGAACCTTTGAATTTACCTTGTAAATCACATTACAGCAAGCAATTGTTCTATAGTCCTTCATTTCAGCTTCATTAAACTTCTTAAGGACAAGAGCCAGGAGAATGGAATTGACATACTTGGGGAGGCTGCATTTCTCAAAGAATCTCCTGACTGCAAGGATCACATCACTACAAAAAAGAGCTAATATAGTCGCAGGCCCTTTAAGCGCCTTCGACTAAGTTAGTCGCGAGCTTTATGCTTAGTCGCAAGTGCCTGCGACTAAAGATGGGCTTAGTCGCAGGTGTCTGCGACTAAAGATGGGCCCGCGACTACCTTAGTCGCAGGCCGTGACTAACCAAATGCCCGCGACTAAAACCCAATGTAGTCACAGGCCGCCTGCGACTAAAGAAAAGCTTGCGACTAAGCTTAGTCGCGAGCACCTGTGATAAAGCCCAATGCCCGCGACTAAGCTCTAATTTAGTCGCAGGCTGCCTGCGACTAAGGAAACGGCCTGCGACTAAGGAAATGAATGACCTCCCCCTCTGACCTTCAGAAGGTCATTTTTCACGCCTTCTCTCTGATTTTCTCTCAAACTCTACTGCCGATCGACGCCTCCCTCTCTCAACTCCGATTTCCTTCTTGTTTCTAGTAAGTATTCATCCCTAATATCTTCTTCTATTTGTTGTTGTTTGTGTTCTGGAGTTAATGTTGATCTATGACGATGATTTGTAGGGATTTGTGTCGTATTTTTGTTCGAATTGTGATATTTGGACTGATTCACATTGTTCTTGGTAAGAGTTTCATCCTGAATCTATATTTTGTTAGGGGCAGATTTTTCTTGCGTGTATTTTGAATTTTATCGACATTTTTGCCTTCTTGAATCTTAATTTTGTGCTGTTATTGACGCTTTGCAGACTTATTAATCACGTTTTTTTGGCTTCTTTTCGTTTCACCATATTGAATCACTGACTTCTGCTTAGTAAGGGTTAATGTCATAGTTAATGATTCAAGCTCATGTATTCGAATAATTGATTTGATTTTTGGTTTTTTATTAGATTCGAACGTAGTGACCCGTTGCTATTGGAGGGGAAATACCATAGTAACGGTGTAGTAGCGGTAATTTATAACGGTGATCAGGTGAGAACACTACGATCCAACGATTTATTTCTTTTGTAGTAAATTTGTTGAATATTTATTCTGTTGTCTAAGTTCAAGTTTAAGTTATTTTCAGATATTCGGTTACGTCTCTATTTGATTAGCACTCACCTTTCTCCAGTATTCAGGTAGGCAATTACTTTATTACATCAAGTACTTGTTTAATTAGCTATTAAAAACATGATTTATCAACTTAAAAATGAATAGATTTATTTATGTTATATCATCACAAATTATAAATGAGTAAAGCATGCTATTATTTTTTATTTATGTAAAATTCAAAAATTCCATATTATGCTCGTAAAATTAGTTAATCTTTATGAACTTACTTTAAAGTTAAATGGGAGATTTAGAAAAAAAATTGAAATTAGTTTATAAGCTTTTAAAATAAAAACTAGTTCTTTGCCCGCCCGTTGGCGGGTTGTGAGTCCGGTTTTGGAGTCAGCGTTTCACATGTTTTCTCCAAACCAATAACAATCTCAGCCATCCACTTGATTTACGGTCCTCATCTCTCACTTGTTCCTTCCTTCTTCTCCAACTCGTATGAATGAGGAATTTTTCAGCCAATTAATTTTTCGTTCGAAGTAAAAGTTGGTTGGACATAGATTTAAATTTTTGGGACGTCGTATCTACATGGCGGCTCCGCCAATGATGGCACCCTTAATTATTTCGGCAATACAATCTATATGAAATCCATCTAGAATGTACATTATACATAGATTGCATCTTTTATTCATAATCTATAATACTTTGACCTCAATATTTTTTATTTTGTTAAATGCACACAATATAAAAATTACTATTTTAATCTCAAGATAATACTCAACACATATATATACTTAATCATTCAAAGTAAACTCGTGTCAACATTACTAACTATTCATAGGAATTGTTAGTTTGAAAGAATGAATAAACAAATGTTAGATATTATTCCATATAAAAAAATTATTTTAATATTTGAAAAAATAAACTATCACTTAACCACCCAATTTACAACTTGACCATTTTTAATGAACTTTTACTATTCCACTAAAGTCATTTGATTATTATTTAATTCAAGTCCTTATCATTATTCATTTAAGATTCTAATAAAAAATAATGATAATGTCAAAGACTGGATTTTGATATTTTTAGTATTTTTATATATTCTGAAAACATAACTACTGATTTTCAAATTAATTTACAAAATAAATACACAATGCAATCTTGTTGGAATAAATGAGAGTTGTATTATTATTATTTTTAATATTATTTTCTAGAGTATTTAGGTTTTAAATTTAGAGTATGGTATGAACTTTACTACCAGAATGATTATTTTTGGTAGTTGTCACCCGAACCCAAAACTACAACGGACGAAAAAACATATAAAATATCCAAACCCAAATAAACAGAACCATTGTAAAAACTAAACCAATGTATATATAGTATTGTAATGATAGGAACATTAATATGTCCTTGAGTAACATAATATGATTTGAGAAAAAAATTATAGATTCGTAATACGTTCATCTCATTTTTAAATACTATATGACCGTGTTTCATACTTTCATTTATATAATTTTTTCATTTTTAAAAAAATGAATGTTGGTTCATTAGTTTTACTGAGTTTAAATGCTACTTAATAAAGTAAAAGTAAACATATCTATTGTTAAGGCATGTTAAATCATAATTCCACGACCAGGAGCCACTAACTCCACTACTTTCCCTTCAAAACAAAAAAACTCCACTACTTTTTCATGAAGATATACTACTGCAAATAGTAAATAATCGACAATGCAAGACTTGTACAATAATTCTCGTGAAGGACTCACAATATAATCTACAATAGATGTTAGCTTAAAAAATTATAAACTCCAAGGACAATGCCAAGCTCATTTACTCCAAGGAGAGCAAGATGAAAAGTGAAACTGCTCATACATTAATCTTAATTTTAAAATGATGATCGTAGGATCCATAAATAAAGACGGTGATCACGAAGGGATTAAATATGATGATAAAATTTTATGTAAGACACATTTAAATTAAAAAAAAATAACTAATAAAGAAAAAAAGGAGAGAATGAACAAAAAGAAGTTAAATACATATAATTAATACAGCAAATTACTATGATATTATAATTTTATTATTTAGAAAAGGGTAAAAATTACACTATGATTTAAGAAATTATAAATAGTTATTACAAATCATTTGACACAAAAATAAAGACATAAATTAATAATATTCTAGTTAAAAAGTAAAACAAAAGTTGATAAATGCATTCTTGAACGTGGGTAGTTTTTACATGTGAAGAAAATTAATTATAAAAAAATGATAAATGAATAAAGAAAAAGAAAAAATTGATTGGTTGAATCCCTACACTTAAGGAGAGAAGGAATAAATGGGGGGTGCTTTTACAAATGCATATATATATTAGTAGATTAGTAGATATTATGCATGTCATATGCTTTATTAAAATTAAAATCAATGAATAGTTATGCATGTCATAGGTTACACATTTCATCATAGTACTTAATTAATTATATGAAGTTGTGAAATTTTAAAAAATATATATGCATGTAATCGTATTAGTTACAATTTAATTAAATTAGGAACATATACTTGTATATAAATTATTAGGAGAATGCTAATACTAAGTTTAATTATATGAAGTTGTTAATTTTAAAAAATATATATACATGTAATCGTATTAGTTAGAATTTAATTTAATTAGGAACACATACTTGTATATAAATTATTAGGAGATATAATTAGGAAAACTTAGTCATTGGTACTAAGTTACTTAGACATCTAATATTATATCTTACTTATTCTCTACTCAACTGTTACTAATTAACAGCCTCTAGATAGATGGACAAATCTTGGATACGAAAGGCTCGTCATACTCCCGAGTATTATGTCGGCCTTAAAAAATTCTTGGACGTTGCTGTCTCTAATGCACCTAATGGAGTGAATATCATCTGTCCTTGTTCCAAGTGCAAGTTGAAGAAGTGGAGGCCAAGACAGGAAGTTAATGACCACTTGCTCCATTCAGCTTTTCCCTCTTCTTACGGTGTGTGGAATTTGCATGGGGAGTTAGCTACTGAGTTTCTGTCCCCGGTTGCTGCAAATATTGCAGCTGCAATGGTCACTAAAGAAGTAAATCTGCCAGCATTGGTTGAGGAAACACCGATAATTGAGCCAACCTTGTTCCAGAACATGGTGAATGACGCATTTGGAGTACAATTTCAAGTAGATCCACTTCCTCCTGAATCAAATGTGGCTATTGAAACTGAAACTCCACAACCACATCCTACAGACATACCAATCTCGGATGTCTGGAGTCAGCTCCTAGAGGATGATGTCTTTCGAATTTTACAGGACGGTGAAGTGCCCTTACATGATGGACGCACTAAGTTCACAAAATTGTCCTTCATGATGCGTTTATACCACATCAAGTACTTACACAAGATTAGTGACAAAGCTATGACTATGCTTCAAGACTTGCTTAATCAGGCTTTTGTTGGTGCCAAAATTCCTTAAACCAACTATAAAGCAAAAAAGACGATCAGAAAACTTGGGTTGACTTACCAAAAAATCGATGCATGCAAGAACGATTGTCTATTATACATCGGAGAAGATAGTGCAGCGATGCAATGCCGAGTGTGTGGAGTTGCTCGATTCAAGGATTTAGGAAACAGGACTGCATCTGGAAAGAAATCAAAGCCTCTACCAGAGAAGATATTTTGGTACTTTCCCTTAATACCTCGGTTGAAGAGGTTATATATGTTCCTTACACAGCAGAAGATATGACTTGGCATGCAACAGGGATGAGTAATGATGGTATGGGCAGACATCCTCGAGATGCAGAAGCGTGGAAAAGTTTCAACTCGAGGTTTCCAGATTTTGCTTCCGAGCCACGTAATGTGAGACTTGGATTAGCTACTGATGGCTTCAATCCATTTGGTACTATGAGTATAAGTCATAGTACATGGCCGTTCGTGCTAATCCCGTACAACACCCCACCATGGTTGTGTATGAAGCAAACATGACTCATTCTATCTGGCATAGTTCCTGGACCAAAGATGCCGGGTAATGATTTAGATGTGTTCCTTCAGCCTTTGATAGAAGAACTGAAGTCGTTGTGGGTTGGTGTGCAAGCTTATGATGCAGTGAAGAAGGAAAACTTCACTCTTCGGGCTGCATTATTATGGACGATCAGTGATTATACTGGACTTTGCAACTTGTCAGGATGGAATACACACACTGCACTCTCATGTCCAACATGTATGTTTGACGCTGACGTTGTCAGGTTAAAAGCTTCTGGTAACAAACCTTGTTTTATGAGCAGCGGAAGGTTTCTACCACATGATCATCGGTTCAGATCTCATAAAAGTAAATTCAATGGGTTAGTAGAGAAACTATCTGCTTCGATGATGCTTAATGGCTCTGAGATACTGGGACATGTGCGGAACATTGATGTGATATTGGGCAAGACGCAACCTAAAGAATCAGGTCCGACACCACAATGGAGAAAGAAGAGCATATTCTTCAATCTGTCGTACTGGGAGTTTAATCTATTGCGTCACAATCTGGATGTTATGCATATAGAAAAAAATGTGTGCAACAACATTTTGTACACATTACTCAATGACAAGAACAAGAGGAAAGATCACCTAGCAGCAAGGGAAGATTTGAAATCAATGAAGATTAGAAGTCAGCTTTGGCCATTAGCAGATGGAAAAACTTGTCCAGCCGCTTCATTCACTCTCGACAAGAAGAAATAGAAGTTGTGCTGAAGTCACTAAAGGGAATGAAATTTCCAGATGGTTATGCAAGTAATATCGCAAGATGTGTTGACTTAAGATGTTTGGTTTAAAAAGTCATGACTCTCACATGTTGTTGCATGACTTGTTGCCACTTGCGATAGGAAATGTGTTACCGGTGTCGGTGGCAAGAGTGTTGGTAGAGCTGGGAGCGTGCTTCAAGGAATTGTGTTCACCAGTGGTGAATATTGTTGAGCTCGATAAACTCCAAGGGAGGTTTGTGATAGCACTATGTCATTTGGAGATGATTTTTCCTCCTGCATTCTTTACTGTTATGGTGCATTTAATTCTCCACTTGGTTGAGGAAGTCAAACGTGGTGGACCAGTTCAGTATCGTTGGATGTACCCCATCGAAAGGTATGTTCTATACAACGTCTATTAACTATGAAAATAAGTGTTCTAATACCAACTCTGAAGGTATGTTCAAATGTCTTTTTTTAGGTATTTGGGAAAACTAAAAACCTTTGTCGGCAATAGAGCACACCCCGAAGGGTCTATTCCTGAAGGTTGGCTATCAGAGGAGTTATCAATTTCTCATCTTTATACTTCGATGATGATGTAGAGACACATTACAATAGAACAAAACGTGTTGCAACCGAGCCCGAAGTGTTCAGCGAGGACAATTCGGGAATACTCATTCCACGCGGGGTTCCAACCAGAATGGGTGTACCTTTCAAGTTGTCACAGCTGAGTGGGCTCAGGCGTATCTTTATGTTCTAGTCAATAGTCCATTAGCTCAGCCACTTTTGAGGTAAAACTAATCTCGTATACTTTTCATTAGAAGTACAAAAAGTGACAAGTATAATTAATAGTTCAAATTATCATTCAGGGAATGCGAAGCAGAAACTAGAAGGGAACTGGGTAGACGTGCCAGTGAGACTGCGGTTAACAAAGCAGTTCACAAAAAGATTGTTGGTTGGGTTCAAAACAAAAGGTAATATACTGCCCTGTTCCCTTCAATAATTGTTTGTGGTTGATACATATAGACGAATAATGATTTGTAATTACTCTAATTCACAGATATTAGATAAGTCAGCAACGTACAGTGCTGATCTAATGACAATGGCTAGGGGACCGACTGTGTCTGCAACTCGATTTACTGCGTATGACATCAATGGATATCGCTTTAGAACAGTTGATCGGGATCAACCACTGAAGACACAGAATAGTGGTGTAGCTGCTAAATTCGGCACAGACAGCGTGTCAGGCTCTTCAGACAACAATCCAATTCGTACCGATCTCTGGTTTTATGGGAAACTTATTGAGATCATCGAGCTGGATTATTATAGTCGAACAGTTACGTTGTTCAAGTGTTAGTGGGCTGATACGGTGAATCCGACATGGAAGAAAACAGATGCTCTCGGTATAACAATGATCAACTTTAACCATTTGAGAGATGTTGGTGACAAAGCTGAAGACGAGCCATATATTAGTGCTAGTGATGCACGTATGGTTTTCTATGTTGACGATACAAGTGATCCAGATTGGTGCATACCAATACATTGCAAGCCATGAGATGCATACGACACAGGAGAGGAAGGCTCTATATCCCATGAGTATTGTTTAGCATTAGCTCAACAACAATTACCTATAACAGACAACATTCCTGATTTGCAAATTGTAGGGAGTGGTGTAATTGACTTCGATAAGGAATGACATTATATTGTTTAGTTCATCTAAATATTCTAGCACGGATGCATTTCTTTATGTCACGAATTCTGACTTTATCTTTAAATGTAATAATCTCATTTTTTATGGATAAAGATGACATCTAGTTCTAGTTCTGATAGTGGAGAGCGTCGTCCCGAGTCTCCTACTGTTCAGAATTCTGGTGGAAATTCTTCCGCTACCTAGTCCACCTAGAAGCACACATATGAGCTGGACTTTATTGGTTAGTTCTGTTTATATGAATTTCATTCCTAAACGAATTAGAAATTATTTGATTCTATACTAAGAATGGTAAATTTCTATTTCTGCAGACCGTTCTGAGTTCACAAAGACTATCGTCATTAAGTACACGGACTTCCGGAGGGTAGCATCCGGCGGCACCCGTTGTGTGTTCAACCTGGACACCCTAGGAATCAAGCCTGGTGGCGACCTCTTGTCTTTTATGGGACACTACGCTGGTGAGTGCTCAAGGAACTACCAATACTACCCTATATATCCCAAATACTGGAAGTTAGTGCTAGCTAGAGCCAAGGATGTTGCGTTCGAGCAGTTCTTCATGGTAAGTTTCAAATTTGAATTTCATTCACTCTACTAAAGTATGAACACATTATATTTTTAGTTAGTGTGATTCTTACAATTTCTATGTGGAATTAGGACAAGTTCTATTGCGGTCCAGAGCTATTATCGAGAGCTCGCATGTATTTTGACAAGAACGTTGGACGAGCTTGGGGCAAGTCTAGGCTTGCAATATGGAAGGACAGGATGAAGCATGCGGCGAAAAATGACCTCCCCGAGGAGTGGATTCTTCAAAATCCTCCACAAGGTTGCCCGTCGAATGATTGGTATCAATACATTGATTATACGAAGACTCAAGTATTTAAGGTACAGTTTAGAGATGGTATTATCTAATTTGAATTTCATTATCTAAATTAGACTAATTTTATTTTTCCTGACTTAGGATGCCGTAAACCGGAACAAGGCAAACCAGGCAATGCAAGAGGAGAACCATCATGGTGGCTCTAGACCCTGGCCGAGGTACATTGAGGAAACAGTTAAGGCAACAGGACGACGATCGTCGAGGGGTCAGATGTTCATCAAATTCTATACCGCCCCTGATGGAGAGATCAAGGATGCGCATGCAAAGGCAGTAGCGGTAAGTTGAATATACATTAATGAATTGTAATAGTTCTTTGTTGGCAAATAGGCCTAAATTATTTCATCATTGAATTCATATTGTAGGAGACAATTAAAAGACTTGAAGCTGAAGGTTGTAGTCCGGAGTGGAGCCCGCATGACTCTCTGGCATAAGCAATTAACAAACCAGAGCATCAAGGCCACATCCGTATGCTTGGTGCTGGGTTCACTAACAGTCAGGTGAGAATTAAGTTTTTCTTAAGTGAATGAATACAGTTCATTAGTCACTTTATTGTAATTGACAATTTGTTTTGTTTGTAAGGTTTTTGGTACTGCTGCTGCTGGGGGGTCGTCTACATCTGGGAGTGTTTCTTCCATGATGCCACACCAGCCAGAGTATGTTCAACAGCTGGAGAACAGGGTATCCCAGCTAGAGACTTTATTGAGGTCAATTGCACCCACGCAGTTTGTTGGATCATCCAGTTCAGCCGCCGTTCCTGCTCAGACATAGGATCATCGGCAGCCCTATGTGCCACAGCCGCCGACCTATCATCCGACCTTTCAGCCGGCTGATCAGTCTCAGTTCGCTGAGTTTGATTTTGACTTAGAGAACCTCCCCGCTCACCTTGCCTCCTGGATGAACAATGTGAGTGAATTTATTTATGCTAGCAATTAACTTATAATTTCACACTACTTAATTAACTATATTAACTAGTTGTTTCATTGTTGATTGTAGCAGCCTTGGGATGCCCCCGTATACCAGAACCAGACCCAAAACAAGAACCAGAACACGGGGAATCAGTAGGATGTCTCCTCTTTCTTTGAATGTGTTGTATTTCAAGATGTTGTGTCATATTTATACATTTATTTGGATGTGTTGTATTAGTTTGATAAACTAGTTTGTTGTTTCATGTGTTGTAGTTTGATTATGAACTTATTTTTTGTTGTAACATATGACACAGCAGGCCTGCGACTAAGTTACTCCTTTGTCGCAGGCATGCCCGCGACTAAATTCAACCTGGCCTGCGACTATAGTACATTTTTTTGTAGTGCATCCACACTTACAATATCCCAGCTATGTTTGAAGACATTGCACTATACCCATCAGGACCAGAGGCTTTTTCATATGATATGCTGAACAGAGCATCCTTAATCTCTTTGTCTGAAACTGGCTCAATCAATCTCATCTTCTATTGATCATCAAGTTTCTTCTTAATGATAGTAGTAATATCCTCTACATTCACATGTTGACTTTCACTGTCTCTTATTGATCGCAAAGCAAAAAAAAATAAACAATTCTTCCATAATCATTGAGCATTGAATTAGGTAAAAGGTCAGGCACGACAATGTAGTATAGGAGGAATCTATTAAACTAGTAGAGTAGAGGGAGAAATAGTACCTACCATAATCCTTGAGTATTGATGAATATTTGTTATTTCAATATAATCATTCAAACTTTATTAAGGTCCACCATAAAAAATAGTTCTTCCCGTAGGTAGAACATATCCTACATCAATTATGTTATACCTCTCACTAGTGTGATAAAGAGTACATGATGAAGGATTGTAATCAGTTTCATAATTATCATTTATCAGGATAATGGACTTAGCATAACAATCATAAAAAAGACCACGGTTAGGTAAATGTCCAAAACCCATTGGCGGTGGGGTAGTGCCCGGCGGACTATAAACTTCGCCTCCCCATTCTATGTAATCTGCAAAATCTGCCAAATTTGTAAATATCTTTTTGGGCCAATATCCCATAGTTGTGTTGTCCAATCGAAGCACCAAAGACCAATCACCAGTTTTGGCATCCTTCCAAAATAGAATAAGTCATTTTAGACTTTAGAAAATAAATATATTAATTAAATAACCGAATTTAATTGAGGGCATGAAAAAGTATTGGTCATTGTCTTTAGTTTACCTTCGCTATATAAAAGTCTGTCTCATACACGTTGTGTACTCCGATAACAGTATATGGTTTAAGTAGTAGATCTAGAGGTAATTTCGTAGTTGTGATGACAAAACCGGGACAATATGTGTTGTAACAATGTGAATCTTTGGTCTGAATCATATATACAAAAATAAAATGCTAGGGCACAATACAATGATTCAATATTAAAAATAAAAAATTTACTTAAAAATGATAAGAATATGAATATGTAGCAAATGAAAAAAATTATCTATCGAATTTAAGTTGTGATAGTGAATCATTTTATATATAATTGTTTTATTTTTTGACACCATATTGGACTTACATTAGTGTATATAAAGAGTCGAGTTTCATTGTCTGGATATAGATTTGGATTAACCTACACACCAAAAAGGAGAATCAATTAGAATTATATTTAACATTTTTAAACACACTTATAATACGTGAAAGTACTTACCGTCCATCCAACAACAATACTGTCATCACCATTTCGAACAACCATTCGGCTAGAGCTATATTGCATATTCTGAACTACAGGATGATATACAGTAGTGGTCATTGCACTACCATAGTACTTTTTTTTCTCACTTGTTCTCAACACAGCAACCTGTGAAAAAAAATTATTGTAAGGGTTTGTGATATTCTCATTTATTTAGAAGTGTATTAGTTATAAACATGCTAGTTTACTCTTTAAATTATTTGTATCTATATTAGTAATTTTTATTTCAATTAATTTATTTGATTATCACTTAAAATAGTGAAATATGACAAGTTTAAAATTTGGCCATTGTCAACAGCTAGATTATACATGTTATGGAAATTTCTACGGTGACAACACTTTTTTTCACCATAACAACATTATAATTAGTACCTAAAAGTAATTAATCAAGTACCTATTATGAAAACTAGTACTTGAAAATTCAAATTACATACCTAATATGAAAAAATTGGTACCTAAAATTAAAAATCAGGTACCTACTATGAAGAAATCGGTATCTAAAGCTAAAAAATTAGTACATTTATGTTGTTATGGTGACAAACAAAAAAGGCCTTGACATCATAGTAAATCTTATTCGTTATATATGAATTTAGATAATAGTTTATTATACCTAAGGTTTCATAAACATACGTGTTATCGTTGATGACCTCTAGTGTTGGCACTAACTTATACTAGTTGTTGGTCGACTCATTTACTAGCTTAATATGTAAAATATGTAAAATTAGTGTTACTTGAAACTTTTTTTTAACAATGATGCAAAATATGTAAAATTAAGAGTTGTTTTTATACTTCACAATAATTGTATGTGTTGGTTTGATGGAAAAGTACACCAACAAAGTTTTCTAATTTCTAAATTAGGAGGTTTTGTTTGATAATTTTTTTGGATAAAGCCAAAGGAACAAAAATAAATATAGAAAAGTAACATTCAATGTCTAAAATAAAAAGTTGGATAGAGAATCTTTTAGTTAAAAAGATAACCTTTTATGTATCACAAATTAATGATATAATTATATTTTAGTGATGACTTGTGCAAATATCTAATTTTTGCATGCATAGAATCACAAAATTTAATAGTTTTAGTGATAATTAAAGGATAATTTTTTAAGTTCTAAGATGTATTGCATAAAATAATTTAAATAAAACAAACAAACAAATCAATTAGCATAAACAAAATCAAGAATTTTATCAAGAATAACAATAAAATGTTCACATGTTTGCCTTTCTGATCAATACAGTAATAACTAACCACCCCACTTTTTCTTCGAAAGTTGTAAATTATTATTTTTATCATAATTAAGAAATTAGAAAAAGGTTCACGAGTTATTCTACTAAATTTATGGAAAGGAGTTGATTTAAAAATGATGATGTGTCCATTTAAAGAACTCATTTATGCATATATGTATTTGTCGATGTATATATGCATAACACTCATACATGGCTTTAAAAAACACTGATTTGTGCCTTTATATTTTAAAACACATAATTCCTATGAAATTCACTTTATTTTTTAATATTATAAGTATATAATATAAAGAAATCCAAATTGTTTGATATTCGACAATAGTGAAACGAATATGATTAATTGTTTAAATTATATAGATAGTTTTTTTAAGAAATCTATTATTGGTTTAAGTACAACTTTAAGGAGAAGTACGGGATACATAGATTGATGTGCGACCCATTGGTCAGTGTAGCGACAGATGAGCTAAATTTTCATATATTTTTATTTTAATTACTACTAAACTAAGTTAATTATTATAATATGATAATTTATTACAATTAATAAATTTGATGTGTTGTTATAAATGATAAGTTTTGTTCAATTTTCTCTCAAGCTTGATTACCTACACAAAACATGAAGAACTAATATTTAAATATTAATATAATTTATTTATTAATAACCTTTAATTGAGATTTTTCTACTACTAAAATAATATTTTGAAAACTTTTTAATGATCTAGATCTTTACAATCTAATCCTAAACTTTTTGTCGTTTACTTTCTTAGTAAGGTAATTTCACCAAAGTGTCAATTTTAAAAAATCCTATTACCCGTTTAATAACGTTTTGAATTGATTTACAAAACTACCAATTTTTGCGAAAAAAACTTGCAAATTTGTCCAATTTGAAGACAAAAATGGGCCAATTTAATCAATCAAACCAATAGAAGTTCTAACCATCAAAGCCTCTATTTTTCCCTAGTAAGGGAGAACTCGCCTAGATGGTGAAACGACACATAAAGTTGGTAAACAAATCTCATGCTTCCTATACAAATCCAAACTATGTAATTTGGTCACTGAAATTTATGTCTACAATGAAAAGTACCCAAATTTAATACTTTAAAATAGTCGTGTATAAAGTTTAGAATCAATAACTATATGGTATTTTTGTCTATTGTTGTCCTGTTTTTCATCAAATTCGTTATGTGGACATTTCATGTGACTCAAGATGGTAACATAAATTTATACTCTAATATTATTCTTTGTCGAATAAAAATCTAACATAAATTTATGATAATATCAAATTATAAGATGTGAACGAAAGGAAGAAATGAGAATGAGGATGTTATCCGGTCATTCTCGTTTCTGTAAAATAGCTTAGATGTGGAATGGGAATGGCCGATTAGCTGTAAAATAATTATTTATTAAGGTAAAATGTATAAAGTAATGCAAATAACTGACCTGGACACCAGGATTTTCATTAATTGAATTACGGTGAGCTAATCCTGTAGCAATATTTATTTTGCCAAGTTCTTCTTTTGTAACTCTTTTAATCGGTACAGTGTTGGTCGGGCATCCTCTTCCATTTAGCCAAATGTCGAAACGATTTTTATGCAATTTGTCATTTTGTTGATCATGAGAATGTATCATCTAGATGAAAATTCAAATATAGTTAATCATTAATAGCACACATAAATATACTTCAAAATCTTATCATCCTAAATATTATTTATTCAATGCTATATCAATATGATTATGATACCTTATATTCATATTTATGATCCCTTAGCAAAGGATGGTCAAAAGCGGGTTGTTGATAAAAATCCACACAATCATATGATTCGCCATACTTTGTCTGCAACAAAAAAAAATTGAAAAAATAATAAATAATTTAGCTAATTATATTAGAATCGATTATCACTTTTTATTCATACCTACTAATAACTAATATAAAGGCCAATCTGAATTCTCTCCCAACAACTTGAGTTATTAAGATGCAACGATTCATGACATGGTATCAGAGCATTTGATGACCAAAAGGTCTTCGAATTCTGATAGCCACCAATATAATAATTTATCTTGCAAAAGGCTTGGTGGACCTTTGTAAACTTCAATCCCCTTTCACGGCCTTTTGTTTGAGGAGAATTGACAATACCAATAAACTAAAAACAATAGGTTTATTTTATTGTGAGTATTTAGAGTACTAGAGCTGATAAAGTTTCTACCAATGAAAAATAAATATATTGACAAATATTTCAAATAAAAATAAAAAATTAAAGGGATAAGTGTTTAATCTAAATCGTAAAGAATCATAGGTCATACTCATATATAATCATACCTGAATAGTTGTAACAACATGTTTGTTCAAATATTTCAGTTGTGTTTCCAATATTTTATCTTCTTCTACTGGTAATTTGAAACCTATAATTAAATTATGTCCAAATACCAGAAACCAGGATACTAATAAAATCATTAGAGTATTCCTTTGATCCATGATATTTTGCATGTTCCTGTTCCACAATAAAAGATACAGATATGAGTATTTATTTATAAATAATATATAATTTTTTGATTATATTAACAATGACTATAAAATTTCTTATATATTTTATAACACTTTGATTATCCAGCTCTAACATTCAAATTATGAAAGTAAATTATTTTCAATATCAATGAGACAACACATAATAATCGTATTTGATGACAAACAATTTGAAAAAAAATGTTTCAAAATAAAGATAGATTTAGGAAAATATGTATTTGATCATTGTTAAAATATATAAGAAAACTAGAAAGTATACAAGATAGCTTACAACATATTTTTTCACAAAGGAGATTTATAATTACTTTTCCAATGAATTTGTATGGAAGAAGTACCTGAATGGCTAAATAATCCATAACAATGTATATATATATTCTCCTCCATTACATATATAATGTGAAATATGTTGATAACAAGAACATAATTGTTTAGGAAAAAAATCTTTATTGAATATCTATCAAAATGTTATAAAGAAATTTCCATAAAATCAAATATAATATATTAAAATTGATTTGAATATTTTTTCTATTTTTGTAATGAATAAAATATTTAATTATGACTAACATTTAATCTATTTAAAATCTTGACATATTATTCAAATATCACATATTAATTTCGGTTGTGTATACCAACTTTTTCAATAGAAAAAATTTGGGAAATTAATAAAATAAACAAAATTTGGAAAGTATTTCAATATTATTGACTCAATATACAAGGATAAATACTAAGGAAATTTCCATAAAACACAAAGACATAATGAAAGTAATGATATTGTTGCTCTATTGGATAGTGAAAATAATATTTGGTAAAAAAACTAAGGATTTCTTAATATTAATATTATTTAAATAATTTTGAGAAAATTGTATTTTCCCCTTCTACCTTGCCAAGTTAACAAATAGACTCTTATACTACAAAACACTCAATTTACCCCCTCTTAATATACCAACCTAAGAATCAAGCCCTTACATCCAAATTTCCATCCAATACTCTTTTAAGTGATGACTCGCCAATATGACTCTGCCATCAAAGATGACATTACATTGCCACATCAATATCTTTCATCACTTAATATAGTGGGACAAAATATCACTATCCTAATAATTTTGTAGCTAAATAATATTGGGTCAAAAGTAATTATAAAATAGTATGAACAACTTACAAGTGGGCGAACTCGCCCGCATACACGCATCTTTGTCACTTCGACAAGTTCACAAGTTTACTGGTCGGACTAGTTAGCAAAGATTCCTAACTAGTTTGGACATGAATCTTTGTCATAACTAGTTAGGTTATGCATGGACTATAATGTGGCCATTATTATCCCATAAATATGTACACGATTTTTAGGGTTCAGTCACACCACTATACCCATCCCATACTCACTACATCGTGCAATATTTGATCAGTTCGAAAGAACATACTTATCGTCATAAGAATTGATGAAAATTCCAGGTACCATACAACCCTTAAGAACAATATTATTATTTAGGGGTCGTTCACTAGAGAGATTTGGATTTAGGGGATTTCAAATCTCTAGAGATTTGAAATAGCTAGAGATTTTGGATTCTCTAGCTATTTCAAAAAGCTATGTTCACTTGGGTGATTGGTGTAGAGAATTCTAAAAATATAAAAAATAATGATAAATATGCATATTATGAAAGACCAAAATGGCCTCATTCATCATCTCCGTTTTGATATTAGACAAGTTAGTTGGGGTTATTTTCGTAAAGTGAGCCCCAAATCTCTCAAATCCCCTCAAATCTCTGGTCTTAGTAGAGATTTTAGAAAGCTCCCCAAATCTCTAGGGGCCCACCTCAAAATCTCTAATCCTCCCCAAATCTCCATCTCTAATTGTGAAGTAAACATGAGATTTCGTCCAAATCTCTAGAACAAAGATTTGAGCCCCAAATCACCAAATATCTCCACCCCAAATCTCTCAAGTAAACGACCCCTTAGATTATTGATCATCGCATAAAGCGTGACCAAAGATACCTAGATTTTGGCCAGGGTCGTATTCCTACATTTTAGGCTATGTGGAATAGTTCAACCTTAACTGACATTACGCGTTTTGGGGCGTAGTGGTGGGGGTTTGATCTTGAGAGGAGGGGGTCATGGGTTCGAATCCCACCAACACCCAAAAACAAATCTGTGAGGTTTGGGCCCAAATCAGGCAATATCTTATCAGAAAAGGTTGGGATGTTACAAGTGATATCAGAGCCGCTCCTCGTCCCTCTTGATTGATGGTGGGGAAAACCTCAACGAGGACGTTGAGTCCTAGGCAAATCCCACATCGACGAAGCACGAGGGGGATCCATGGGCTATGTAGAATTGTTCAACCTTAACTGACATCATGTGTTTTGGGGCGTAGTGGTGGGGGTTAGATCTTGAGTGGAGGAGTTCATGGATTTGAATCCCACCAACACCCAAAAACAAATCCGTGAGGGATGAGCCCAAAGCGATAAATATCTTGTCAGAAAAGGTTGGGATGTTACATTAAAAAAATCAAAAGTATAGGAGTTAATCAATCATCAACCCCCCTAAGGTTCCAATTACTGAACCCTGGGGGTTAGTTACAATAGTACATAATGAAGATCAGAGAAATACGACCTCAAAAGAAAGAGATGAAGAGCTCCACTAATATCTTCGTGTCCGGATGAATCTTGATCTTCGTCTACAATTTCTGTGAAGTGGGAAATGAAGAATGATGATGGGGAGATGATTTCTGGAACCCAATAGGATTTTCCAGGTCCTGAAGGTTGGGAGTGTTCGTCAAAATGAGCTCGAAACAAAATCTGGCTAAGTTTGTGTAACACTCGTCCCGAATCAACCCGGTGAATCCCGTGGTTGAACCGGTCACGTGTATTACCGAGTAAAATCCAACTCGAAAATCAAAGTAAAACCACAGTTTTAAAGAAAAACAAACGAAGGAGGCCTCCATAAAACCATGAAAAACATAATTCGAGTACAATCCAAATCCATCATAGAATCTCTAGAAATCAACATAAAACCCAAATTACATAAGTCCACGAAAAACCCCTCCCAAAATATCCAAGGTCAACTGAAATAGAGGAAAAGTCAACTCTGAGTAGACTCCAGTCTTCACCTCATAGCTCCAGTCCAGAACTTCTCGAAATCCACCCTCGACACTGAACACTGACACCACCCTCACTAGCCACGAGATCTTGAAAGGGAGAAATGGATCAACTTCCTATTGAAATTGAGTAAACCCACTAGGCTTACCTACACGTTGTCCTAAACTAATGAAGCGGTCCCAAACTCCGCACAAGACATCGACAATGGGACCTGACCTTAACCCTTTCCAGATTTTAACATCCTAAAGCAGTCTAGGTGATCACATAGGTCAGTTCTTCATTCTCATCCACAAACCATAGCATAAAAAATAACATAATCGAAGCAGCACACATTCACAACACATGAATCACAATTAGTTCACATTCGCCATCCACAGCACAACATCACACACACGCATATCCAAACACATACAATCATTCTATGTGAGTTATTAGGCGCCAAGGAGTTTTCCACACCACCACCGCCGGCCATCACATCCATATATCTCGTAGGATCTTTCCCTCATGGGGAGATAACATGACGCATCCCCCAGGGGATCCTTCCTCCACGGAGCTATCAGGACGCATCCCATAGGGATCCTTCCTTAACGGAGATCTCAACCACCATGACTCCACGTCATGGGATTCACCCCGGTGAATTAGACTCAACTCAACAGTATCTCGTGTGTGGTAGTGTGGGCTCCTTCCGGTTCTACTTTCACGTACAATTCACAATGCATACTGTTCAAACACGACACATCCATACACAACATCACATCACAAATGAAATCCACTTTCCAATCACAATCCACCATCCGCTTCCACAGTTCCTTAACCTAACCATAACACGTACTCATACAACACTACACACAAAGAGTGATCGGCTAGCTCACCGGCCACCCCCACCTGCAAGTACAGAAGTAGCCATGTCATGAGTCTAGGAACCACTCACATGTTCCTCTGTTTCAGAACAACCCCACATCGGCAGGGCCATTCTCCTGCAACCACAATCTGACAAACAACATATCAAATCATTTGCATCCATTTCCCCAATTCCGCCCTATCACTCATTTCTAAGTCAATCCGTTATGCATTTCACTTCTTACCATTTCCCCAAACCCAACAATCAACAACAGTCAAACAACAAACAGACCTAACACATTTCACATCACAATACCACTTTACACTCATCAATTTCATGCAAGTCCTAGCTTCCATCTAAGCCGAAATTAGAACTCCTCACCCTGCCCAACACTACCTAACAACGCTAAGCCCTCACCTAGAATAGAAGACGAGGCTCTAATCGTCTTCTAGTTCCTCAGAAACTCGATTTCCCCAACTCCAAACTCGTAGCCTAACTGATGGACTGCAGAACAGGGTATCAAATAACTACTAAGCTGGAAGCTAGGGTAGATCGTATTCCACGGGCCTCTTCTACTTGCTTACTCAAATATGTTGGCAATTTTTACTCAAGGTTGAACACGTAGCGCGTGGTGTGAGTTCCACTACTTCTATACTAAAATGCAAGGCGGATTGAAATGAAATTAAAGCGAAGTATGATTGATTGATTGACTTTGACAGACGACAGGCAAGCTTAGACTTCGAATCCCCCTTAGATCACCAGAGCATTGGCAGTCAACGAACCAGCGATTTCCGATTCTAGTTCATTCAGTTCACAGACACCACCATAACTCCTGACCCTTAGGTTTAAGACTGGCGAACGCTCGCTCTATCCGATCTAGCTACCAAGATTAATTAGTCGGCCAGGTACGGTCGCCTCTCGCAACGGCTTAACTAACTGGTGCAATTACTAATGATTTGTGAGTTACTCTTGCAGTGGATTAACCCTAACTGGTTCCTACGAAAGGCACACACCAATAAATAGGTTAATTGTTCGATTTGGTGTTTTAAAGTAAGGCGAGCGTTCGCTTCTATCCTTAACTTAACAAGAATCTAATCTAGGTGGCCAAACTAGACAAGAAACACGGAGAACAAAGAACAAATCAAACATGAAGGAGAAACTGAATGAATTTCGAATCTAATCATCGCAGATCCGTGACCGCTTTAAAGCCCTGGGTCACTTAGGGTTCATCTAATCTAAGCTCTACGAGCTTAGCTACTCATATTCAATATTAGAGAATCGAAGACGAACAAAGAATACATCTCAGGTAGGAAAGACAGAGAAGAACTGTAAAACCTAATTTCGACGAATCCCTGAAGCTTCAATCTGCTGGATCTTAAACTCCTAGCACTGGTTCTCCGAGATGGAAGGATGGCGTCACGATCCTTTCCTAGCTCCTCGAACTCCTTTCACTCTTCCTCCCTCTAGTCTCCGTCTTGGAATTTTCGTCCAAAGTGTAAGTTATCAGATATCAATTTCAGCCGCCGGTTTTTGTATTTAAACCTAAACGCGGATGGCTTGAAATTCACTTGAATTTTTGCCGAAAATATGGGAAATTTTTGGCGAAAACTCCCGTTGAAAAGTTGGCTTGCTCCGTCTGTTTCTTCTGTTCAAAATAGCTTGGAGTTTTCGCCGAAAACTTTTCCTTATGATGATCTGCCAATTTCCTCTTGAGTTTCCAACGAAAACATATGTGTAGATTGGAGCAGGATTTTCGTTGGCTTGATTGACTTCTCTGGTTGATTCAGGTGCGATTCTTTGGGGTTCCAATGCCTTAGACACGTCCTTGGCTACTATATTTGATGGCAAAAACCTGTGCTAACATGACAACACTAGAAAACCATCAAATAGACCCGAAACGGGCCAAGGTAACACAAATGGCACGAGATAGAGTAGTTGAGTGAATATTCGCTATTCTACCCTAAAAACCATGTCTTAAGCAAGGAAATGTCGCTTAAATGAGGTTGATAATCACGTTAAATCGAGTGTCATCACTAACTTTCCTCACTAACCGCGACCTACACCCAGAAACCAGGAATTGAAGTTAGCGATCTCTTCTCCTCGTCACTACGAACTCATAGAAACAAAAGGAACTCAATTCCAACCTCTACAGCTCCTGGAATCACCCTCTAAAGATAGCTCAAAGTTGGTTCGTCAATGGTCCTTCGTGGAGAGAGAAAGGAATAAGAAGTTATGGATTTCCGTGCGGAATCCAGCTTTTAGTGTCATGTCACGATACACGGCGTGTATTCGTGCAGAATCCATCTTTTATTGTCAGGTCACGATACACGGCGTGTATCACATATACACGGCGTGTATCGGCCCTAGCCAATTTCGACGAGCTCCTGTAACTTTTAGAGTTAAGGTACACGGCGTGTATTGTGAATACACGACGTGTATTGTGATACACGGCGTGTATTGTGATACACGGCGTGTATCACACTACACGGTCGTGTACTCTACACTGCACCATCAACCCACTTGTATCCTCAACCCGACTTAAACTTGAACGTCCTAGACCTCAATGCGACCTCCGAGGAACTAATTCCAGCACTCTAGTCAACCGAGCTTGAGTTCCAAACCGCTTGGTTGGGCGGGGATGTTACAGTCTGGCAATTAGGTTTCCAAAAACCCTATTTATAGAATTCTGCCTACTGGGTCGGCGTGTAACTAGCGTACACGCCATCCACACACCATCTGCATGTCAGGTTTCGCTGACGCTACGCTAGCTCATTTTCCTTCCTTAGCGTAGCGTTGTAATTATGCTAACCCTACCTAGCGTAGCATTAAAACTTCATAACTTGATATCTTGAGCGTCTAGATTCCGATTTGAGCACCGTTTGAACCTGTGGCTTCACATCGACGTTATCTAAGTAATGGTATGACCTGAAAACTCATAAAAACGTGTTGGAAAATGTGAAAATGGACCATAAAGGTCCCGAGAGGCTAATTGAGATGAATAATCATAAAGTTGATCAAAACCATCCAAATAACAACATTAACGCTCAAATACCACTCGGTTACATATCAAATATGGGGGGATAAAAAGTACCATATTTCTATCCATCAAAATATTTGTTTGTCCTCAAGCAAAACTTAAAACAACAAATGCACCTATGCATGCATGTACACATCAAGAACATCATGAATCGTGAACCAATGTAAACGGTATCTTAGAACTCAATGAACTAGGATATTAAGCTCGAACAATCACTTTAAACCGGGCAACATCCTGAAAGTAAAAGAGGAACTAGATCGAATCAGGCTAATGACCAACCGACTTAGAATTTGCAAGACCATACTACCTTCTATAAATTTACTCTAGGAGTCACCCGACTCTCACTAAATAAGGGATAAAAACTCAGAATTATCAATTTAAGCACTTTTCTTTTTGCCTTGACATGAACTTTCAGTGATTGGTTGTGAATACTACCAAGTTTGGAGTAGCTTGAAACCTTTGGAATTTTGCGTTCTCCTAAACCCCAACGACGATCGGGAGTGGGTTAGAAGAAGAATGCCACATCGAGACTTTCCTTTGGGACTATAACAATGGGCAGGCACGTATGTCATCTCGTACATTGACCCACAACCGACACCTTTATACATTTTTAATGCGCACATTAGCACAAAAAATTTTCTTTGGGATCCCTTATCTAAACTAGACATGACATCAGGCTAGCGATTTTGACAGAAGAATAGAATAAGCATTGCAAAAATTCATGTCAATCATTCACTAATCCGATTAAAGTAGGTTCCTAGACTACTAATGGGATGAAATTACGAGTGATGGACATTCCACGGTTCTCACACATTTCACAAGCAAGGAAACCACACCGATTTCATCAAACAATTCAAGAACATGGAAAATTTCACAAGGAATTATGCAATGTAGAAGTCAAAGGAATGAGGTGAAACGGGAAAGCAGTGATAGAATGCAAAAAAATCACCTAAAATTGGCCACAATCACCACCCATTTCAGTCAAGTTCACGGTATAAATCTATCCCGGTCATGCATATCCCACCCACACTTAAAACACGATAGCGTCCTCATTGGACAAGCTGAAATCTAAGGCGAAGTAGGAGAAAAGAGAAGATGATGCCGGGAAAAAGAAGTGCGTTCACAGTGAAATCTGGAAGGACCAAAATGTTTGCTTAGTTTCTTTTCGCTCTTGGTGTTCCCTTTCTTTTAATATCATCATAATCAAAATACAATCATCCCAAAGGAGTTTCCAAAGAAAAAGAAAAGAAAAGCAAAGTAAACGAGGATACGCAAGGGGTGCCTCCCAAGAGCGCTCTTTGTTTTACGTCTTTGAGATAGACGATACCTCAACGGTTATGCACTGAAACTTAACACCTCTTTGATCGCCATTGGTTTCTTCAAGTTTGGCATTTGAGGGTTAAGTAGCATCAACAGCGAGTGGCGAAATAACTTATGGATGATGGTAGTGCTCCTTCTACCTCCCCTTAGCGTTCTACTAACCTTGTGCATGGGAGTTTGAAGGGGAGGGGAGAGAAAGAATGGAGAGTCACCTCCAATGGCCTCAATAATCTCTAAATTCCCTATGGAAATGGAGATGGCTTTCGACAGTTGTTGTTAAGGATCCTCAATCGTCTTCTCATCGACTTTGGCTGTGATGCTCTTATTATCAATTTCTTGACACAATAACTTCATCACAAGACCAGAGTCTTGGAGAGCTTCAAATTGCTTTGCAGGAGATGCAACCGAGAAGCTTTCATTGAAAATGAAGTGTCGAATGGTTTCCACCACCTTGCTTGGGGAGTCACCTTTTCCTTAGGATGTCGTCCTAAAAATTCAGCAAGCCCCCTTTCTGCAAGCACCTCTTCCTCTGGTTGAAGCTCATCATCCCACATGGTGGTCGAGACCTCATGGACTTCACACTCAGCATCTGCCTCAAGAGGTTCCGTTGGTCCAGAGTTCACCTCCTCAACCATGATCTCCTCGTTACTACGAAAGAAGTCTCAACTTGAGCAACCCGATCTTTTCAAAAATTGCATTTTATGCTTCAACTTGTTGGAACATCAATCTTCGTCCTCCCTTTGCTTAGCTCATTCATTTTCAAACCACGCTTCATATCTTTCAACAGAAGGATCATCGTTTGAGATATTCTGGTGGTAGTGTTATAATGGAGTTTCTTTAAAGGTTAGCTCTAAGTAGTAGTATGGTTGGTAAGGCTCATCTTGGCTCCACCATTGGTCACCTCCACTGTAGTCCTGCATGAATGCACAAACACAAACTACCAAAGTAAAAGTGGATCCATGAGAAGAAGAAAAGAGAACAAGAAACTCAAATAGGAACAACAAAAAATTAAAGGGTGGAAAAACGTTTCAGACCAAACAAAGAAGTCCCCGCCAGCGGCGCCAAAATTTGATCGTCGCAGAAAGAATGACCAAAGATACCTAGCTTTTGGCCAGGGTCGTATTCCCATGGGTCTTTAGGTTTGACTTACTCAGTTCTAAGAGAGGTGTTCAAATTGGTAGAACAAACAAAACACATACACTTTTTAATCACAATCTCAAGACAAGGCTGGTTCAAGCTATAACGAACTAAGTGAAGCACGGGTTCAAAGAGCATGGAAGTAGGGTTTGAATAACAATTGTTCAAAGCACGCACAAAGAAAAAACACACGTTGGATGAAATGGGAGAGAGATAAGGGCCTAACAAGTTTTCCGTTTCTAGTTCATGAATCATGATCACACAACTTTGGACTAAAACAGTTCTAACAAGCCAGATAAGATCTTTCAACACAACCTCGACACGAATCCTAAGCTCATTGGATAAAGACAAATCGGACTCAACATTAACCACTAAAAAGGGCATTGGTAACCATTTACATTGAAAGTAGAATGTACACAAGGTGTTCAATGAAATGATTTTAGGTCTTTACACCTAAAAAGTCAAAGCTAACATGCTCTCTTTCGAGTTATGATGCAACTAAGATCAATCCTATGCATAGAAATGAAATGCAATACTCCAGGAATCAAAACTTGAATCAAGGCATTACTAAGTCACACAACAATCATAATCGTGCACCTTTGTCACAGAAACAAGAAACAGAAGATGAAGAACATATATGTCTTAATCACATCTGAACTTGAATTAAACTATGACATCCTAGAAAATCCTACATCGACAAAGCACAAGGGAGATTCATGAGCTATGTGGAATAGTTCAACCTTAACTAACATGACGCGTTTTGGAGCGTAGTGGTGGGGGTTTGATCTTAAGAGGAGGAGGTCATGGGTTCAAATCCCACCAACACCCAAAAAAATCTGTGAGGGTTGGGCCCAAAGTGGACAATATATTGTCAGAAAAGGTTGTGATGTTACATAAACCGAAAAAGGAGTGTAATCAATCATCAACCCCCTTAACTAACATTACACATTTTGGGCCGTAGTGGTCGGGGTTTGATTTTGAGAGGAGGAGGTCATGGGTTCAAATCCCACCAACACCCAAAAAACAAATCCGTGAGGGCTGGTCCCAAAGTGGACAATATCTTATTAGAAAAGGTTGGGATGTTACATAAACCGAAATAAATAAAAAATGTAGGAGTTTAATCAATCATCAACCCCCTTAAGGTTCCACTCAATGAACCCTAGGGGGTTTAGTTACAGCAGTACATAATGAAGATCTGAGAAATATGACCTAGAAAGAAAGAGATGAAAAGTTCCATCGATTTCTTCGTGTCCGGATGAATCTTGATCTTCATCTACTGTTTCTGTGATGTGGGAAATGAAGGATGATGATGGGTGGATGATTTTAGGACTCCTAGAGGTATTTATAGGTGCTGGAGGTCGGGAGTGTTCGTCGAAAACGAGATGGGAACAAACTGTGGCCAAGTCTTGCAATTAGGTTTCCAAAACCCCTATTTATAGAATTCTGCCCAGTGGGTCTGTGTGTACTCGGCGTGTAACTAGCATGCACGCTGATTGCGTGCCTGCATGCCAAAACTCTCTGACGCTACGCTAGGTCCTTTTCCATCCTTAGTGTAGCGTTGTAATTACGCTAACCCTAACTAGTGTAGTGTTAAACTTTACAACTTGATATCTTAAGCGTCTGAACTCCGATTTGAGCACCGTTTAAACCTATGAATCCATATCAACGTTATCTAAGAAATGTTATAAATTGAAAACTCAAAAAATGCCTTGGAAATGTCAAAATAGACCATAAAGGTTTCAAGTGGCTAATTGAGACGAATAATTGTAAAGTTGATCAAAACCATCCACATAACAACATTAAGGCTCAATTACCACTAGATTGCATATCAAATATGGGGGATAAAACATAAAATATTTCTATCCATCAAAATACCCCACACTTGAATGATTCTTGTCCTCAAGCAAAATTCAAACGAACAAATGCACCTATGCAAGCATGTACACATCAAGAACATCATGAATCGTGAACTAATATGATATTATTACACGTATTTTGAGCGTACGATTAACCTAAGGATTCCCCGTATTTGATCTCGGTGTGCCATGGTTTGAATGCTTTTTGAGTCATTTTACTTAATTTGCACTTTTGTTGCCCCGAGGTTACTTGTGGCCCCTTTTGATGTGCTTTCTAGTTGCTTTTGTGCACTTTTCTGACGAGGATGTGCCTGTAGAGATGACAAAAAGTCCATAGGATCAAACGGGAGCTTAATCAAAGTTCAGACGAGAGAGATAGGGCCGTTGCAAGTTTGAGTAAAGTGCAAGTCAAGACTTCTCGGCGAAAAGTTATACATTCTCGGTGAGAATGCATTCACAAATAGGAGGTCAATTCTTGTCGAGCATCGGGCTGAGGTTTTCAAAGAAGTTCTCGGTGAGAACTTCAAGGTTCTTGCCGAGAATATGTGCATGATTTTGATGGGCCCTACCCACTGGGGCCCAAACTACAAATAAACTAAATAAGGCCCAACCACCAAACTCCTAAATCCCAAGTTAAGGCCTACTAAGGTGGGCTCTAAGATCTAATCTCAGTCGTCGATTAGATCCAACGGTGGCTGTTTTTCCTCCTAAGGCACTATAAATACTAAGCTCCCTCCAACAAAAGAAGGGGCTCTCCCTTCTCTCTACTATCCCTCTCTACAAGAAGCTAGGCAATCAAGAAGCAAGGCTACCAAGCCAAGGCGATCAGACCTAGGCAATCGGAAGCCAAACAATCAAACCAAGGCTACCAAGTCAAGGCGACCAAGCCAAGACGATTAGACCTAGGAAATCGGAAGCCAAGCAATCAACCCAAGGTGACCAACCCAAGGCAATCAACCAAGGCAATTGGAAGCCAAGCAATCAACCCAAAGGGACCAACCCAAGGCAATCAGACCAAGGCAATCAACCAAGGCAATTATATCCAGACTATCGGGCAACATAACAACAAGCCCCTCAGCGGCCATCGCTGAGGTTTGTCCTACTCCTTATCTCATTTCCTTCACTTTATATACATTGGAATACTTGAACTATGGTCACTCATACACATCTACCCGGCACCGACCAAGATCCTATCGAGGTCGCCCGGCTTCGCAGGTTATCAATCGGAACCCCTGGTCAAAGCCTATACAAATACTATTGTACCCCATCGAATGGGCATGAACAATTGGCGCGCCAGATAGGCGCACGACTCACGGGTATTCTGATTGACTCACGACTGCGGGGACGAGACAATCACATCACATTTGCTCTTTTCAACCGGTGGATATTCCTAATGTCCATCAAATCGCCCGAGTTCAATCTGCAAAAGTACGAATTCACTCCTCACACTAATCCAGGTCGGCAAAGTGGAAAAATAACATATTGTGACTCCAAGCGACCGAGTGCTCAAAGAATTGCAATTAACTAGAGGACAACCGCTTGTACTATGCTGTTGTCAACTAGGAAAAGCCAACGTCGGCAAATTATAAGATAAAAAGGAAAAAAGACGGCTATACCATAGGTGGAGCTTGAAAGTGAAGACGATGAATCACCTAAAGAAGGGGAGGTCACCCATATTTATCAAATCACCATTGTGACCTTCATTCAAGTAATTACACTCGCTCAGGACCCGGATAACAAAGGCAATTATTAAAGTTTGGAGTGGTATTGGTGACCGCTTGTTAATCGTTCAAGCGCTAATGGAAGCTTTACAACTCACAATCTTGATCGACCAAACAACGACATCAGCTAAGTGGACAAAAGATACACAATCAATCAAGGGAAAAGTGTGTCGCCTACTGAAATAGGAAGCACAAAGAAGTCGCTCGTCGAGGGAAGCCACTGTGAGGTGAATCGCCGCAGCTGAAAGGGAATTAAGGTGTTGCGATGACCTATATGCTCCTATTTCCTGCAAAAAAAAAATGTTAACGAGTTCAGCAAGTGATTGGAGGGCTTGGCAAGATGGAACCGCCAAATAATCAAGTCTAAAGCGAAAAGGACAAAACATAGAAGAATTGGGACCAACTTTCCCATCCAGACGATCGAAGAGCTATGCGAATTGGTTTCAATGACTATGTTGTAAACTCCTTCTAGTATAAAACATGGACATAGTAGTTGCCTGTCAAGCGGGCAGCCAAGTGAGTTATCGCTTAACAGATCGACGAAGACAAAAGAATTTAATCGCCTCAGCAGTTTGAAGCAAGAAACAAAGTAGAAAAGTAACCCGATGAGTTTGGAGCGAGATCGTTGAAGCAAGAAGCTGAGGGGAAAAGCTAATTCGACAGACCTTACGAAATCACTTGTTAAAAGTAAGAAGTAGTAGGGGTAGTGATGGGATCCTGGCCACCCGACCCGACCAGACTGACGCCGACCCGGCCCCAACCCTAATACCGTGCCGAGACCACACTAGGCCTAGGCCTACGCCAGTACCACCTCCGGAGCCTTGGAGAGACAAAGCCCCAGATCCAGACCCTGAGCCAAGTGTAGGGCCAATTCCAGCCCTAAGCCGAGGGCCGTCACTAGGCCCTACCCTGATTACCACGACCCCTGGAGGTGAAGAGGAGCATTGGGAGTCTCTAGGCACATTCCTAGAGCATCAGCGGAGGAAGAGAGGAAAGGGCCCGACTGGAACTCACTGGAGCACGAAGACAGGCCCTAGAGCCGAACGAGAACTAGGCCTAGTACCTAAACTAGGCCTCATGCCAAGTACCACGAGCCCCAGACCAGTACCAGCCATTAAAGACCCCTTGAGAGCATTCCTGAAGACCCGGATGAAGCAGAAAGCAGAAGGCTTGGCCAGAATTGACAAAAGCCTAGCACTGAGCCAGTCCCGTGCGCTGGACCGAGCGCCAGGCACCACAGAAGCGTGCTTTTGGCCCAGCCAACAATTGGCCCGTGCCTTTTGGGAGATTCTAGCATCCCTGGATAGCTTGAAGTCTCAGGAGCACCCTCCAACAAACGGAGCTGAATTCGGAGGTGTATTGAAGGAGATAGGGCTAGAACAAGCCCTAGTGATGCTTGGCCTAAGCATCAAGGAGAGGAGCTCGGATGCTGATCCGAGGGAGCCAATACTAGGAGCTAGGATCAGGCCACCTCCTGAGCCTGATCCAAGGAAGGATGCTTGACCATGATGAACGCGGGAAATGGAGAGAAGAAGCCAAGTACCTCCAAAACAAGGAATCCTAATCAAACTAGGATTTCCCGGTTTTGGACAGATTTCTAGTCTGACGAAGATTGACGAATTTGGGCTACTTGGAGACAGAATTAGAACTGACTCTCAACACGAAAGTTGTAGCCCATAGAATCTTCTAGAAGTCTGCCAAAGGGCTTAAATTTCTGAAATAATTTACTATTTATTCGGCTGATTCTTCCAGAACCCCTGTAGCTGTTTTTTAGGAATTTTCCAGCTTTCTTTCTTAGAGTTCTTGTTTAGGAAGGAGTCTTTTCCTTGGTGAACAAGGCTCCGAATTTCAGTCCTTTTTATGTATTTCTTTATTAGTTTATTAGCTATTTCATAGGAGGAAAAGGAGAGCCTGTTCGCCCTTCCTCACCTATAAATAAGAGGCTTCGGCCTCATTGTAACAACGAACCCCTTTGAATCAATTAATCAAATAAGAACTTTGTTCTCTCAATTCTTAGTTTTATGCTGCGTGCATAGCTTAGAGTCGGTATTATCAACAAAAGTATTCCCCTTCTGTCGTGGAGCCATTCCTGGACACTTAGGGTTCTCGGTCAATCGCGGCCGACGGGTCCAAGTACTTTCCCGCCCCGGTGCCAACAGTGATCGAGCGAAGGTTCAAGACTAGCGGTGGTTAGGGTCGTCTGCCCACCGTTGCGGCGGTTCACACCAGTTTTGGTATCAGAGCTTCGGTTCAACTCGAGGAACCACAATCTATCCCAGTCTTCAGGTTTGAAACCCTGGATTCATATCCTTTATTTCCAGTCTTAGAAAAATCCTTGAAAAACCCTATCTTTGTTGCTTAGAAAAATAGCTTTCGAAAATCTTCATCTATTTCAGTTTCTTGTATTCAATTTCGAGTTGTAAGGCAGAAAAAGCTAGGTGGCCATCATACCATCAAGAAAACCCTAAAAGAATTCGAGAAAAAGAAAATCAAGCAAGGCGACCCTTGCCAAGTTTATTTCTTTCGTTGTAAGCTTGTTCTTAAGAAGAGGGGATAGAGAAAATAGAAAATAGAAAATTCTATTAAGCTTTGGTTGCCTAGGATTTTTGGTGAACCGAACCCTAACATCTATCGGTTGAAAGAGTTGGAGGACTTGTATTTCGATTTATCAACTAACCATGACAGAAGAAGAATTGGCATTGCTAGAGGCTACCTTGCCAACCATAGCACAAATATTGGCCCATATGAAAGCCACGGTCGAAAGATGGGAGAGAAGAGAAGAAGAGGGCTATGGGGCTAGAATTAGGCCAGCATTAAGCCTGCCCCGGACCAGCATCAGGCCTGCCCCGGACCAGCATCAGGCCTGCCCCGGACCAGCATCAGGTCTGCCCCGGACCAGCATCAGGTCTGCCCCGGACCGGCATCAAGGCAGCATCAGGTCTGCCCCGGACCAGCATCAGACCAGCATCAGGTCTGCCCCGGACCGGAATCAGGCCAGCATCAGGTCTGCCCCGGACCAGCATCAGGCCTGCCCCGGGCCAGCACCAGCTCAGCGCCGAGCGCCAGCACCAGCCCAGCGCCCGGCACTAGCACCAGCGCCAGTACCAGCCCAGCGCCCAGCGCTAGCACCAGTACCGGCCCAGCTCCTAGCGCTAGCACCAGCACCAGCGCCAGCACCGGTCCAATGCCCAGCGCTAGCACAAGCACCGGCCCAGCGCCCAGCGCTAGTACCAGCACCAGCACCAGCACCAGCGCTAGCACCAGCCCCGCGCCCAGCACCGGCATCAGCCCCGGCCCCAGACCCGGGACCAGCCTCGGCACCAGCCCCGGCGCCCGACCAGCCTCCGGCGCCCGACCAGCGCCCATCGCCCGACCAGCGCCCGGCGCCCTACCAGTGCCCGGCGCCCGACCAGCCCCCGGCGCCCGACCGGAGCCCAGCGCCCGACCGGAACCATGCGCCTGACCGGAGCCAAGCGCCCGACCGGAGCCCAGTGCCCGACCGAAGCCCCCGGCGCCCGACCAGCGCCCAGCGCCCGACCATCGTCCGACGCCCGATCAGCGTCCCGCGCCCGACCAGCGCCCGGTGCCCGACCAGAGCCCGGCTCTGGACCAGAGCCCGACGCCCGACCATCGCCCGGCGCCCGCTCAGTCCGATCGCAAGGAGTGCCCCGATCAGCCCGATCACCCGAAGAGCCCTAATCAGCCCGGTCACCCGGAGTACCCCCGATCGCCCAGAGCACCCCCGAGCACCCGCACCAGTCCCGGTACGGCCCAAAACCCCAAGTAGCGTTCACGAACTACCAGGTCCATTCCTACACGTCCATGTTATTATTTTTAAAATTTCTAACGGATTACCAGGTGCAGATTCGAGGACGAATCCTTTTCAAGAAGAGGGGAATGATGGGATCCGGGCCACCCGACCCGACCCAACTGACGCCGACCCGACCCCAACCCTAATACCATGCCGAGACCACACTAGGCCTAGGCCTACGCCAGTACCACCTCCGGAACCTTGGAGAGACAAAGCCCCAGATCCAGACCCTGAGCCAAGTGTAGGGCCAATTCCAGCCCTAAGCCGAGGGCCGCCACTAGGGCCTACCCTGATTACCACGACCCCTGGAGGTGAAGAGGAGCATTGGGAGTCTCTAGGCGCATTCCTAGAGCATCAGCGGAGGAAGAGAGGAAAGGGCCCGATTGGAACTCACTGGAGCACGAAGACAGGCCCCAGAGCCGAACGAGAACTAGGCCTAGTACCTAAACTAGGCCTCATGCCAAGTACCACGAGCCCCAGACCAGTACCAGCCATTAAAGACCCCTTGAGAGCATTCCTGAAGACCCGGATGAAGCAGAAAGCAGAAGGCTTGGCCAGAATTGACAAAGGCCTAGCACTGAGCCAGTCCCGTGCGCTGGACCGAGCGCCGGGCACCATAGAAGCGTGCTTTTGGACCAGGCAACAATTGGCCCGTGCCTTTTGGGAGATTATAGAATCCCTGGATAGCTTGAAGTCTCAGGAGCACCCTCCAACAAACGGAGCTGAATTCGGAGGTGTATTGAAAGAGATAGGGCTAGAACAAGCCCTAGTGATGCTTGGCCTAAGCATCAAGGAGAGGAGCTCGGATGCTGATCCGAGGGAGCCAATACTAGGAGCTAGGATCAGGCCACCTCCTGAGCCTGATCCAAGGAAGGATGCTTGACCATGATGAACGCGGGAAATGGAGAGAAGAAGCCAAGTACCTCCAAAACAAGGAATCCTAATCAAACTAGGATTTCCCGGTTTTGGACAGATTTCTAGTCTGACGAAGATTGATGAATTTGGGCTACTTGGAGACAGAATTAGAACTGAATCTCAACACGAAAGTTGTAGCCCATAGAATCTTCTAGAAGTCTGCCAAAGGGCTTAACTTTCTGAAATAATTTACTATTTATTCGGCTGATTCTTCCAGAACCCCTGTATCTATTTATTTCAGTCCTTTTTTATGTATTTCTTTATTAGTTTATTAGCTATTTCATAGGAGGAAAAAGAGAGCCTGTTCTCCCTTCCTCACCTATAAATAAGAGGCTTCGGCCTCATTGTAACAACGAACCCCTTTGAATCAATTAATCAAATAAGAACTTTGTTCTCTCAATTCTTAGTTTTATGCTGCGTGCATAGCTTAGAGTCGGTATTATCAACAGAAGTATTCCCCTTCTGTCATGGAGCCATTCCTGGACACTTAGGGTTCTCGGTCAATCGCGGCTGACGGGTCCAAGTACTTTCCCGCCCCGGTGCCAACAGTGATCGAGTGAAGGTTCAAGACTAGCGGTGGTTAGGGTCGTCTGCCCACAGTTGCGGCAGTTCACACCAGGTAGTAATAGAAGAAGAAGAAGTGTAAGTAGCATAGCAGCACATGCTATTGAAAAAACCAACAAGGCTGGGATCGCCAGTCAAAATTGTATGTCGGAACCTTTCGATCGAAGCGGAGCAGTCCAGTTTCTGGGCGATCTTAGTTTAAAGCAAGGAAGAAGGCATGTGTCGGGCTGAAGCAATACAACAATCATCTTGACAAGGTCTGCAGCGAATAAGAAGTCTCTCGAAGTAGGAAGTCTATCGAAGCAACAAAGATCAGAAGTCGTCACCTGTACAGAAAAAAGAATTTTTAGAAGGAAGTAGTCATGTGGGTGAGCATCAACAAAATCGTGTGAGGAACAAGGTGGATGGATCCACCCGGTTGACCGAAGACAAAGCAAATATAAAAAGCTCCATCCAACGAGAAGGGCTAACCACTTGGGCTAACCGCCGAATTACATGGAGCAGAGCAAGAGTTACCAAGGACAATGATCTCTCCTCAACATCACCGAGCGAAGGGAAAATTTGCTTAACTTTCCCTGTTGACAATCAAAACTAAGGAGTTGATATCATGGGGAAATCTAAGGCGACGAGAAACAGGCAACGTTCAATTGACTAGGTTTAAAGAGGAGGAAATCACCGAGGGTGGCTGGGAAGAAAGATTGATGCGCTTGCTAGAACCATGAAGCCAGAAGAGAAGAGGCGTCAGTGAAAAGAAGCAGCAAGTTAAGCAACAAAGTCATATGTGATTTTAGTCGCTCAACAATAGCAAAGAGAATGATTTTTTGATAAGAACGATTTAAGTCGAAGCTAGGTGGTCCAACCTCGTCACTTGTCAAAGTTTGAAATTAGGAACAGAGAGCCCGTCGCCTGCGAAGCTTGGAAGTTAGTAATAAAAAATCGTCTGCCAAAGTTTGAAACAAGAAGACAAGACGCTTATCACCTGCATTAATTATGGGGAAGAATGAGGCAGAAGTACCACGCTTGGCTCCGGATCAACTTGTTGAAGTCAACTACAGTCCACCAAAGATCAGAGGTTCAATCCTATAAACAAAAAGAAGAGCAAAAACTAAAGTGAAGGAGCTAAATCGCATACCGCATATACAGAAAGGACAGAAGAAATAGAAGAGGCGAGAGCTGTCTGCCTACTAGCAATCACCCGTTCCTCCCATCATGTTCCAAATGCAGAGATCATCACCAAACCACCATCAGGTTCTAATCTCCTACTAAATTAGCAGCTAACAAAGCTTCAGTCGGCTGCTTAGAATTAAAAGAGTCAGGGCTCGGTGAAGCATCAGATTCATTCAATCATGAATGGGGCGACGAAACCATAGAAATGAAAAGAGAGAAAGGAAGCGGAAACACAATTTAAGCGAAGACGAAACCTTAATCACCTGTCAACCGCCAAGACGTGTGAAGAAGAATGAGCAACTTTCCAATCATTCAACTTCCGCTCTTCCCGACTTGAAGCAAACAAAGAGATGGGAATTTGGTGTTCCCTATCGACAATTAAGAGAAGAAGCATTAGTAATAAATAGCCCGGGAAGAGTGCTAGTCGCTCATCGCTTGCCAAAGTTTGAGGTTCAAAGGAAGAGTGCCGGTTGCCCGTCGCTAGTCGCTCGTGGCCTAGTATAGTTGAAGATTCAAATGGTTTCACATATATCATCCGAGATCCAGAATTTCAGTTCAAGAAGTGTCAGTTTGGTAACAAATCGCCTTGAATCTCATGGTATGAGCGAGTTAAATCGCCTTGTCGGCATCACCCTAGACTGCTCCGAAGAAATCGCAGGTAAGGAGGGAGTCACCGTAGAAAGAAGGGTTGCCAGGCTCCAATCGCGACGCCTACTACAAAGGCTAGGAAAGAAGGATCAGAGGGGATTTATACTTAATAGGCTCCTACAGACGCCTCACATGAAAAAGGAAGTTACAAATTGGAGCAAATCACAGAGGAAGACAGGCGACGTGGATAAAATCTGTAAAGAAACAATACCTGTGCAGCCAAACTCCACCATCGCCTGCCAAACTCCTAATATCATAGTAAAGGAAGAGGAGGCATCGCAGTTGACGATGTTAGTGACAATCAACAGAATCGCCTATAATGGCTTGATCGGAATGGCCGCCTTACGAGAATCATGCATGCCTGGATCTTCGAAGTTTTGGTTTCTTGTCAAAGAAGAGCGGAAGAGTCGAAGAAAACGATCTCCTAAGCCGATGACGAGTTTCATGCAATGGGAAGATGAGGGACGTGTGTAAGACGATTTGAGGATTTGAGGACGATCAGATGAAGGATGGGATAATTGACTGACGATAGCAATTCCGCCCAAAGCAAGTTCCTGAAAATAGCAATTTCGCCTGCTCCTATATGTATGAAAAAAACACAATAAGAGAAGAATTCTGATCGCCTCATAGCACATGATAACATTGCAAAGGAAGAAGGGGACATCGCATGTGTTAATATAATACAAGCTACCTTTGCTCGAAGTTGCATCTCGGAGCTTCTTCAAAGAAGTTGCCTTAAAGAGATACCAAGTAATTTTGCTCAGCAAAATGAAGAAGTCAGCTTGGACCGATAGGATTCCTCGCCTAATCAGTTGTGCCACAGGCCCAAATCTGAGTTAAGAAGGAATGATATAAGCATATGGACTTGGGCTACAAATTAACATGTGCAGTAGGTGTGTCAATGGGATAGCTGGATAGGGCCATAACACTAGGCCCTAATGTCCAACAAAAAATACATGGGTCAGGAGCAGTCTGCCAACAAAGATAAGCGCATTAAAAGGTAACTCTTAACCCTCATATTTTATAAAGCTTCAAATTCAGCACGCAACACACTGCTAAATTAATCTTCTGAGGCTAACAATGCAAAGCCTTAAAATTTCTTTGTTATAAGCGACTATGGTTATAAGTGCTAGTAAGAGCATGAGATAAACTCATGAAATCGCCATGTAAGACCTACGGGCATTGAAATTTCCATGTAAGACCTACGGGCATTGAAATTTCCATGTAAGACCTACGGGCATTGAAATCGCCATGTAAGACCTACGGGCATTGAAATCAACATGTAAGACCTACGGGCATTGAAATCGCAATGTAAGACCTACGAGCATTGAAATCGACATGTAAGACCTACTGATAAAAGTGGGTTTTACCAAGGTCGTATTCCACGGGGTTCTCTCAATGGCCTCTACTCACATTCCTCGTAGACGGTCTATTCATTTGAAAGGAGTTTTGATTTGAAATAGATATTAAAAACTTAAAGGAAACTAAAAGGAAGAAAGAGAAATAAAGTGGTGCAAATCAAAGACAAAGGGGCTCTCTTAGTGGGTAGTTTCATCATGCTCAAGATGACTAATTGAACAAACAAGTCAATCAAGATCGAGTTTGCATTCGGATGACCATGCATTTCACTTTTATAGACTCGATGCACTCTCGTAGCACCTAAGCCCTATCCCAATACCACTCAACTTAGGCTCTCGCTCTCAAGCTAAGTGAAAAAAAGGATGCATTCTAAGTGTTTGATGAAATGCCAAGACACAAGACCCTCTCTTAAGACTCTATGACCACAAGGCTAGGCACAACACTCTCATATCAATGCCCTAACACTAAGAGATTCACCAAAAAGCCTTTTCAAACTCAATTGAATGAAAATCCACATGCACACCAAGTGTTCGATAAAATGCCCAAGAGAGAAATCAAGTGAAAATGGTTGAAATAAGATGATCTAATCTCTTAGAACACACTCACTTCAATCCCTAGACCTACAATCTATGCAATCCAAGCACTCTCATGCATCAAATCACAATGAATGGACCAAATCAAGCAAACATGGCATAAAATGGCATTAAGAACAAGTCTAGGAATCATCCTCATACAACCAAGATCAATCATGGCAAGTTCTATACAATCATCTCTCTATCATAGCACAACTAATCTACCCATCCAAGATGAACCCTAGAAAATCAGCCACACATGGCCAAGGGAGTAAAGAGAAAAGAAGGAAGAATGGTCACCAAGAACACCATGGATGAATCCTTGAGATGATCTTCACTTCTCCACTTGTAAGCACTTCTCCCAAGGTTTGTTGGCTTTAATCCTGGCTCCAATGGCTTCAAATTGCTCCAAAAATGTGTTTTAGGGTTTGAGGGTTCGTGGATATGTGTTTGGGGTTCAAGAGCTATCATCCTCCTCAAAATGGCCAAAAACAAGAGTATTTATAGTGCAGGGGACAGTGCACGGCGTGCACAGTGCACGGCGTGCACCCCTGCACGGCGTGCACATCTGCACGGCATGCACCCCTGCACTCTGCAGAAAACCCGATCTTGCAAGGCTCATATCTCCCTCGTCCGGACTCCAAATGACCTCCCGTTTGCTCCTATGCGCTCCTTGTCATCCGTACTTTGATGCCATAACCTGAAAATGCACAGAGGCAACTCCAATATCCCACGAATTTGGCTCCAAAGTGGCAACCGGACAACAAAATGACACTTAGCACAAAAATTCAATAAAAGCATATAAGTCATGTCATTTCACGAATAAACACGGGCATTTCATAGGTCATTCATAAGCTTAAAATGCACTAATTAGAGTCACATCAAATTCCCCTACGACTAAGCTTTGCTTGTCCTCAAGCAAATGAATTAGAAAACATCCAAGTTCACAAATGACAAGTTCGGTCCATTGAGATTCAAGCAATCACAATTTAGCTTAAACTGTTCCACGAACAAACTAAACCTACACATGCAAGAACATCAACCAAACAAGTCTAAACCTCACTAATTTCTGCACACTTCAAGTAGTGGTTGATTGGGACACAGCAAAACCGACCACGACAACACCGACTCTAATCAAAAGGACTTGAAATCGGAACATGGATCGTGAGTCGTGAATGTGGCTATCGACTCGACTTCATCCGCTTCTAGATCCGCACTTTACAAACTCTGGCTAGGATCAAGGGCTACATTTGAGAACTCTTTTTCTTTCTTTTTTTTTCTTACTGCATACTAGTGCTCGATTCAACACTTCACTTAGGTGTTGAACCTGCCTAGCTCACAGGCGTTTGCCCTTTTGCTTAGTGCTCAACCCGACACTTCACTTAGGTGCCGAGCTTGCCTAGCTTTTCTTTTGAGCATTTTTTTTTTCACAATTTAGCCACTTGATCCTTAGCCCCTTACAACTTCACACAAGATTTCGAACTGGATTCCGTCTAATCTCAAGCCACAATCACGAAGGATCAAAAAGGGTAAAGAATGACATGGAAAAGGGTGAAAATTCTGATTGCCTTCATCATCTTAGACCGGTGTTATCGAGCGGTACAAAAACACGTATCAAACCAATCAACCAACATGCAAGAGTGATAAAATCTCAGTTCTGGCCCAGACTCATTTGATATTAGTGCTAACATGCTGGTTCTAGGTTCTAAGCAGGACAGTCTAAACGTCATTGTGAAAACTTGAAGTCAATTAAACACCAAACGTCAAGAACCGAACGATTCTACAATAGAGGAATTCGACATTCAATTAAGATCAAGCAACACATCACAACATAGCTTTAGACTTCTACCGACAAATAATCACACCAAAACTCAAACTCCCCTACGACTAACATGAGCATTGTCCTCAATGATCAAGAGAGAGAGAGGATAAGGTGGAACGAATATACCGCGCGGTGAAGAAGAGAAGCCGGAGATGGAATCCCGGGTCAAGTAACCTGTTCAGGACGAGGACCTGAATCAGGGGTACCTGTATAAAACAAGGGAGGGCACACCACTCAAACACAACCCATAGTCGACAAGATGAGAGTACAGATGAGATGTGTGATCCAACAACATGACAAGTGCAAAGCCAGAAATGAAAAGAGAAAATCAGAAGTCAAACACAACAAAACATGCAGTCATAAACAGAAATAAAAGAAAGGAAAAATCCAAAGTCCTGAGAAGTGGTGAGTGATCCTGCGGCTCTCAGTGGGGTGGTGGTCGTGGGTGCCCAGGCCACTGTGACCATGGATGGTAGCCGTCAAATGGGGGAGGCGGTGGAAAGACTGCCCAAGTGCTGGAGGGGCCGGACTCAGAGTGGAAGCTCTCCTGGTAGTAGTAGGACTGATGCTGCTGCCAGTACTGAGAATGCTGAATCTGAGTAATCTGGATACCCTGAAACTGCTGAACCTCATGCACCTGAGCAAGCTGCTGTCCATAGAACTGCTGGCTCTCAAAGTCCCTAGCGTTGTACGCCTCTAGGTTCTGAACTCTTCTGTTAAGATCCTGTATCGCCGCACTGTCTCTCCTCTGTCCCTCACGAATATCCTCCACTACGGTCGTGAGGCGACCCATCCCCGAGATAAGCTCATGAAGCGAAGTAGGGTCGATCTCTACATCCTCCTCATCACTGTCATCGTCTGAGACCCGACAAGTCGAAACCAGAAGGTCTGTGATCTGAGCTGTAGGTAGGACAATCCTCAAGAGAACTGGTCGAGGCTCGACAAATGCTGGAGCAGGACCAAAAGCATCAAGGCACTCATACCCACGCACCAACCTGGTCACAAATCCCCCTCCCAGCAGAACACCAATAGTGTCATTAGCTTGTATCTGAAGGAGGGCTCCTAGCACTAAATCACCTAGATGCAGCTTGATGCCCCTCTCCAAGCAATAAAAGAGAAACAAATCTCTGACTGAGACTACACCTGGAGAGGAGGATGACTTCCTGTGGGTGATGGAGTGCCGGAAGAAGTGATGGAGGAGCTTCAGCATAGGCCGATTCACTTCTGTGACCTTGGATGAGCGAGCTGAATAACCTCTAGTCCTCGGTGCAATTTCCTTGAAGAATGCACTCTTGGCGTCCCCCGCAAGAGAAGATATGAGAGCCAACCCAGAGAGCTCGCCACTTTGAACCTGCACCCACTCATAGAACCCAAGGCGGTATCCAAACTCGTCAATGGAGCACACACGCGCCATCCCGCCGAGCCTGAAGCGCACACAAACCTCACTAGTGGTCTCGTGACACTCCACGGTGAGAGTGCTCAAGAACTCCTTTGTAGGCCACTCATACGCCTTTTCGTCAACCTCCAAGAGCGGCCAAATACCGGCTCCATCAGCCAAAGTCTTCAAAGCATCCAACCAACCAGCATGACTCTGCAACCCTTCAAAATCAAATCTACCCTGCCTCGCCACGGGCCATCTTGCCATAACCTGATAACGACTGTAAGCCCGATCTCTGGGGTCGAAGTCGAAGATCCTCTGAACCACTGATTCAGGAGGGTCGACGCTACGAGGAGCTGGAGGCGGCGAAGGCGACCGTGGTGGAGGAGCAGAAGACTCCCCAGTCTGTCCCTTCCGCTTCTTGGAAGCTGGTGCCTTGGATCGCTTGGGGGCGGAGGATGAAGAAGCTGCTTTACCCTTGGGAGGCATCCTGCAAAAGAAGTGCATACAAAGAATCAACCAAAAAGGCTACACTCCTAAGACAAATCCTATCAAGGCGCCGAATCATAACACATGATCAAAACATTGAGCACAATTCAAAATCATCAAGTTCAAGTGCAACAACCTATGCTAGCAAAAATCAAATCATTGAAATCCAAACTTAAGCAAAACTTAAGCAAATCCATGATCAAAAACACGAATCAAGAACATATAAGCCTAAGTCCACACAATGTAAGGAGGAATACATAAAAATTAAACCAATGAGTGGTGATTAACCACACCCCTCCTCACACAAAGAATGGAATTCGGTCCCCGAATTCAGAACCTGTAGAAACAAAAGACACATCACAAAGATAGGCACGGAGTAGGATCACAAGTCAAACACTAACAACCACACCTAACTCCACCATTCAAATAAATCACGATAAAACAACATTCTGCCCCCATCAAGCCACCACTAATCCTTTGCAACCATCCACCAATCATGAATAATCAATCAATTTCACAAAGCTAAAATCGGCTCAACAATGGACACAAGCAACGCCATAACCCCAAACCTGCTCACATGAAACCAAGCAAATCCCACACCCTAAACTAAGCAACCAAATCACACCCCTCACATCAAAATCCTAACAATCAAAATCAATGCCCAACTCCACAATTCAAAGCAAACCAACAATATCAACATTCAATCAAACCACACTACCAACTGCCAACTAACTCAAGCAACCAAATCAGAAATTCAAGCCAAAAGAAACCTGAGATTGGGGCAGGTTGGCGGTTGAGGAAAGACGACGGAATTGAGTGGCGGCTGGAGCTGGGCAGACGTTGGTGGCGGCGGCAGCTGGGGGAAAGAGAGAGTAACGGGTGTGCTGGGTTGGGGGAGGTCGGGGCTGGCTGCGGCGTCGGGCGGTTGAGGAAGCTTCGGCGGCGGATCGGAAGGATGGAAGTGCTGGCGGTGGCTCGGAGTCGGCAGGCAGATGGAAGCTGGCGGCGGCGTCGGGCGGTTGAGGAAGGCCGGCGGTCGGGTTAAGGGTGCGCTGGTGGCGGCGGCGGCCGGGTTGAGGGTGGTGGCTGGGGGTGGTCGGCGGCTGTGTGAAAGAGAGTGAGAGGGTCGGGGTCGGGGGTGAGGGGGGAAAGGGATAAGGGGGGTCGGGTGGGTCAAGTGAGTTGGGTGAACCAAAACCAAACCGAACAATGACTCAAACCAGAAAATGAAGTATCAACCGAGCCAACCACAAACCAAACCGAAAAAAAAATGCAAAGGGAAAGATCAGGTGCACGGCGTGCAGTGTGCACGGCGTGCATGGGTGCACGGCGTGCATCATGTAGCTGAAATTTTTTTTCGAACCTCCTGGACAGCACGTGCACCAAACCGTGCACGGTGCACGGCGTGCATCATGCACGGCGTGCACCTCCTCAGCCTAAAATCAAATTTTATCTCGACGAAAAATGACCAAAACACCGTCAAATCAACCCAAAACGGACTCCGAACTTCAGAATTTCAACGCCTACGAGACCACAAAGGACACCACAACAACTCAAGGACCTTGAACACCACAAAAGCACAATTATGCAATCAAATCAAGAAGAAAAGAAATGAAAAACACTCGGGTTGCCTCCCGAGAAGCGCTTGTTTTAACGTCTTAAGCTCGATGAAGCAAGGAACACTCAAGGCACGACCAAAGACAAGACCTCAACAGCACCTATAGTATCACTAACAACATAATGCTTAAGTCTATGGCCATTCACCTTAAAAGGTTCGGTTTGGGATGGAGAGATTACCTCGATGGTGCCATAAGGAAAAACATGAGTTACCGTAAAGGGGCCGGACCAACGAGACCTCAATTTCCCGGGAAAGAGCTTGAGCCGAGAGTTGTATAGGAGAACTTGATCACCAACTTTGAAATCCTTGCCCGGCTTCAAACGGGAATCATGAATGAGCTTCGTCCTCTCCTTGTAAAGCTTTGCATTCTCATATGCATGATGGCGATACTCCTCGAGCTCATGTACCTGAAACTTACGCTCTTATCCTGCGAGACTCATATCAAGGTTTAGAAATTTCAATGCCCAATAAGCTCGGTGCTCGAGCTCTACCGGCAAATGGCATGCTTTGCCATAGACCATCCTATAGGGAGTAGTGCCTATAGGGGTCTTGTAGGCCGTGCGGTAGGCCCATAGAGCGTCATCAAGCTTCTTCGACCAATCTTTCCGTGATTGGTCGACCGTCTTCTCTAAGATTCTCTTAAGTTCCCTATTGGTCACCTCGGCTTGGCCACTAGTTTGAGGGTGATACGAGGTGGACATCCGATGAGTGACGCCGAACCGGTGGCATACTCTATCGAATTGCCCTTGAAAATAAGTACCTCGATCACTAATGATAGCACGAGGGGTACCAAAATGGGTGAACAACTTAACAAGAAACTTCCCCACGACTCGAGCATCATTGGTAGGCAAAGCTTGTGCCTCCGCCCATTTAGACACGTAATCTACCGCAACTAATATGTACTTGTTACCATGCGAAGTAGGAAACGGTCCCATGAAATCAATACCCCATATATCAAATATTTCTACCACTAACGAGACATTTTGAGGCATTTCATTACGGGAAGAGATGTTACCTGAACGTTGACACGCATCGCAAGACTTGACAAAGTCTTGACAATCTCGGAAGATCGAGGGCCAAAAGAATCCGGACTCAAGTACCTTGCGAGCCGTGCGATTTGCTCCATGATGTCCACCCGTAGGACCGGAGTGGCAATGTCGCATGATGTCCTTAGACTCTCCACAAGTGACACATCTTCTAATCATACCATCCGAGCCAACTCGAAATACAAAAGGATCATCCCAATAGTAATGTTTCAAATTCGCAAAGAACTTCCTTTTGTCTTGAGTGGAGAGGCCCTCCTTCAAGTCTCCACTAGCAAGATAGTTAGCCAAATCCGCGAACCAAGGTTCCTTGAACTCTAAAGTTGCTATAGCGAATAATAGCTCATCGGGGAAGTTGTCATTGATCTCTTCATTACCATTGTGTACCATTTCCGCCTCTTCCAAGCGAGACAAGTGGTCGGCGGCTACATTCTCGGACCCCTTCTTATCTCGAATCTCAATATCAAACTCTTGCAATAGAAGGACCCATCGGATCAACCTTGGTTTAGCATCGGTCTTAGATAGAAGGTACCTCAAAGCTTGGTGGTCCGAGAAGACAATAGTGTGAGAAAGTACCAAGTAGGACCTAAACTTATCAAAGCAAACACTGTGGCCAAGAGCTCCTTCTCCGTAGTTGTGTAGTTCCTTTGAGCATCATTGAGAGTCTTACTTGCATAGTATATTGGATGGAATCTCTTGTCGATTCGTTGGCCTAGAACCGCTCCAATGGCGTAATCGCTAGCATCACACATCAACTCAAATGACTTTGACCAATCCGTAGCAATGAGTATAGGGGCATTCGTGAGCTTACCCTTGAGGAGTTCAAAAGCTTGCAAGCACTCTTCATCAAAATGAAATTCCACATCCTTCTCAAGAAGCCGAGTCATAGGAGTAGTTATTTTCGAGAAGTCTTTGATGAAGCGCCTATAGAAACCGGCATGCCCCAAGAAGCTTCTCACGGCTTTCACGGATGAGGGTGGAGGAAGTTGAGAGATGGTCTCCAATTTTGCCTTGTCAACCTCAATGCCCTTTTTAGAGATCTTATGACCAAGAACAATCCCCTCATTGACCATGAAATGACACTTCTCCCAACTTAATGCAAGATTGGTCTCTTCACACCGACGCAAGACCTTCTCAAGGTTCCTCAAGCATAGGTCGAATGAATCCCCAAAAACGAGAAGTCGTCCATGAACACTTCCATGATATCTTCCACGAAATCATCGAAAATGGCAAGCATACACCGTTGGAAGGTAGCGGGAGCGTTGCACAACCCAAAGGGGATCCGTCGATAAGCAAATGTGGTCTTCTCGATGTCCTCCGAGGCGATCGGGATTTGGAAGTACCCGGACATACCATCCAAGAAACAATAGTACTTGTGACCAGAAAGACGCTCGAGCATTTGATCCATGAAAGGTAGAGGAAAGTGATCCTTCCTAGTGGCATCATTGAGTCGACGATAATCTATGCAAACACGCCACCCGGTGATCGTCCTTGTCGGGATAAGCTCATCCTTGTCATTAGCTACCACCGTGATCCCTCCTTTCTTGGGGACAACTTGCACGGGGCTAACCCAAGGGCTATCCGAGATAGGAAAGATAATCCCCGCATCCATAAGCTTAATAACCTCTTTCTTCACAACCTCCTTCATGTTAGGATTTAGCCTTCTTTGTGGTTGCACAACCGGCTTGAAATCTTCCTCCATAAGGATCCGATGTGAGCAAAATGTGGGACTTATACCTCGAATATCCGAGATGCTCCACGCAATAGCTCTCATGTACTTCTTGAGGAGCTCCACTAGACGGTCCTTTTGCTCGGGTAGAAGCTCAGAATTGATGATGACCGGTAGCTTAGAATCTGGCATGAGAAAAGCATACTCCAAATGTGCGGGAAGAGGCTTGAGCTCAAGAGTAGGTGGTTCTTCATAGGAGGTCTTTACCCTTTCCACCTTTGGGAGGGCAACAAAAACTGTCTCACTCTCCAACTTATCTCTCCCTTCATCAAGATAAGCCACCTGAGCTTTTAATTCTGGGGTGTCCAGATGTTCCTGCACATTCATTCTAAGGCAAACATCCAAAGAATCTCTACACAGGAAGTTAGAAATACTACACACACTAGCCGAAGCAATAGTATCACACGAGTACTCTAAATCATCTTGTGCGTGAGCAAACTTCATGCCATCGGCTATGCAAAACGTGACACTCTCTTGTCCTACTCTCAATGTCAATTTTCCGTCATGCACATCAATCAGAGCACGAGAAGTAGCTAGGAATGGTCTACCAAATATCAATGAGACATCCACATCATCGGTATCTATGACCGCAAAGTCAACTATGAAGACAAAAGGGCCTACTTTAACTAGCACATCATCAACAATCCCCCTAGGACTCTTGGTCGACTTGTCCGCAAGTTGAATGTACATACGAGTAGGACGAAGATTAGACAACCCTAGCTTCTCAAATATGCAATAAGGCATGACATTGATACTAGCACCTAGATCCGCAAGACCATTAGCAAGAGAAATATTACCAATAGCACAAGGGATAGTAAAGGTACCTGGATCCTTGAGCTTTTTGGGTGGACTTTTGAAGAGAACGGCGGAGCATTCCTCATTAAGGTGGACTAGAGATGTCTCCGGTAGCTTTCTCTTGTTGGTGTAGAGTTCCTTCATGAACTTAGCATATTGGGGCATCATAGTCATTGCTTCGGGAAACGGAAGAGAGAATTGCATTTGACTAATCCGCTCCATAAACTTCTTGAAAACCTTCTCAAGGCCATCCTTCTTCAATCGAGATGGGTATGGAGGCTTAGGCTTGTATGGAGATACAACCGGTGCGGGAGGAGAGACCGGTGGTGTACTCGATGTAGCCCTACTAGGTTCTTTGGCAACCTTAGTGTTCACATTACCCGTGGGAGGTTCGACTTCAACCTCAACTTCATCCGAAGGAGGATCATTAATATCATCATCATCAACCATTAGATTAGGATCTTGTACCTTTTTAGAGTCAATTGGAGTAGAGGTTGTATCTTGCAAGGGTCTTCCACTTCTCAAGGTCACTACCTTGCAATGCTCCGGACCTTTGGGATTGATCTCGGTATTGGAAGGTAAAGTGCCCGAGGGTCGCTCCGAGAGTGCCTTAGAAATATGTCCTAATTGGTTCTCCAAATTGGCAATTGAAGCTTGTTGATTCTTGATGAGTTGGATCATTGCCGCATTGGTGTCTTCTTGATAGATTGTAGAACCACCCTCTTTGTTTTGAGAAGGCTTGGTGAAACCGGGCGGCCCATTACCCTTATGATTATACATCCCCGGTGGATTAGAACCTTGCTCACCACCTTGGTTACCTTGATTTTGGTTGCCTCCTTGGTTACCTTGATTGTACCCCTTGTAACCTTGGAATCCTCCTTGATAACCTTGGTTGTAACCCTTGTTATAACCGCCACTTTGATTACCTTGGCCTTGGTACCCTTGGTTAGGCTTGTTGTACCCACCTCCTTGGTTCCAAGGACGGTTGTAGTTACCCCCTTGATAGTTCCCTTGAGGATTGAAGTTACCATGGAATCCTTGACCTTGTGCAAAGCTTACTTCCTCAATGTTTTCATCTTGGTTAGGCTCAGAATTGGAAGAAGGGCATACATTTACATCGTGGCCTTGGCCTCCGTAACATTCACAACAAAATACCGAGGCAACCGGTGGATTACCCAAATGAGATGATGAAGCCTTAGAGGGATGCTTAGGCATACTAAGATTACTTACTTGAGAGGCCATGGCATCAATCTTGGACATAAGGAGAGCAATCATGGGATCATCTTCATCTCGGTGCCCCAGTAACTTAGGCTTCTTCCCATAGCTAGACGAATCCTTTGGTGCATCAACACTTACGGACCGAGAATCATAGTGCGTGTCACTTCCATACTTAGACTTAGGAGGTTGTTGTCGAGACCAACTCCTTGTCTTGTTGGCCATCTCCGCGAAGAGTTCTAGAGCATCTTCGGGAGTGAGCGACCTTAAGTCACCTCCGGCGGCTTGGTTGATCATCCTTGTATTCTCAAAATCAAGGGACCTAGCAAAGATGTCCGCCAAGCTCCATTCGGCGAAGTTGTGATGAGGACAAGACCGAAGAATGGCTTGGAACCTATTCCAAGTCTCATGGAAGAGCTCTCCCTTGTGTTGTGTGAAGTGGTTAATGCGGTCTCGGATTGCATCCGTCATATAGGGAGGAAAGAACTCTTCAAGGAAAGCTTCGGCTAGGCCCTCCCATGTGGTGAAAGCTCTACTCGGTTGATTCTCCAACCATGACTTAGCTCTACCTTTGAGTGAGAAAGGAAAGAGCCGGAGTCTCACACAATCCGGGTGAACTTGGTCATTCTTAACCGTGTCACATATCTCCAAGAAGTCCTTGAGATGCCTAGATGGACATTCACCATCAATGCCATTGAACACCACTCCATTTTGAACCATTTGGATCATATTAGGCTTGAGCTCAAAGTTCCTAGCATTGACGGGTCTTCGAACAATGCTAGAGGCTGCCCCTTCAAGAGTAGGACGAGCATAATCCGCCAAGGTACGTCTCGCGCCCCTTTGTGAGTGATCATCATCATTGGTATGGTGAGAATGCTCCGAATGGTTATCTTCATCCTCGTGATGAGACATAGTGTGGTGTGAGATGCGATCAACTTCTTCTTCTTCAACTGTAGGAGGTGGGGAAGTGGTAGGTGACTCGAGCACTTGTTCTAGTCCTTGGATTCGTGCTTGAAGACGAGCTGAACGCCTCATGCACTAACCCAAAATCTCCTGCAAACAAGCACAACAAACACACCCGAGTAATACAACGATGCGGGATAATAAAGTAAACAAAGAGCAACAAGGAAGCAAAAAGTAAATTGGAAGGAAGTGAATAGATCGGTCCACTACTAAGTGCTTTCAAAGGAATGAGAGGTTCTGATATGACCCGGCTCCACCGCCCCGGGCCACAAAGGTATACCTACACCCCACCAAGGTACCCCGTAGAAGGCAGCACTCCGGGTCCATACAAAAAGCGCCTAGAACTAAGGACTGGCTACCTACAAGCTCTCAAGCCTAGAAATGAGCTCAAGAACAAGCTCAGGTCTGCCCCACAGGGAAGAAAGACACCCCGAGATGGAAGGGAGTTCCAGGCCATGATACTGGCCGAGAACCTAAGTCCTAGACGGAGCCCCGAGTCTCAGTCCTTCCCCAACCTCTCTTCAATGATCACTCAAGTCAAGCACACGTCAAAAGCCATCTGGAGAGAGTTCTGGCATACAGAAGACCAGAAGATTCGAGAATATGTGGCCAAGACAGGTTGGCTTCCCAAGGACACTACCCGGGCCCCGGCGGATACGGCCAACCAGCCCCTGCCTCGGCTAACCCTGCTCCACACTCAGAACCTGGCGGACAAGTTGAAGCCAGAAGACTCAGGAGGTCAAAAGACTTGGGAGGAACCTCACTTGTCCGAGGAAATGGCCAGCAGGAAGCCAGAACCGCCCGGCATCACCAAAACCCTAGCATCGGGTCCGGAGCACTTGATGCCGAGCCGGTCACCAGCACCGAAGGACGCCACCCGACCGCCCGGTCACCCGGAACCCGCGGTAATTACAGAAATGCCACCGCGCGGGTTCCGGGCACTCTTCCTAGCCGCGTCCGGAGTCCAGCCCGCGCCCGGAGGGTTTTCCTAAGCCCGATCGGACACGGACACCCGGCGTGCCCTAATCCGCCCGGATTAGGGTTTTGTGCAATTTTTGCCGGTTTTAGAATTTCACTCTCGGACAACTTTGTGTATTTTAATATTTTCTTCGGCCTATCTTTTAGGATTATTTTAGTCTTACCTTATTAGAGTTGGAGACGGTTTAGGCCACCCTTGCGCTATAAATAGAGGCCTCGGCCATCATTGTAAGACACGTTAAGTCATAAATTGAAATTTCAGAACTTTGTTCTTTTTCCTTCAAGTCTTTGCTCGTTGTTGCTTAGCTTAAGGTTTGGTTTATCATCGAAGGTTATCACCCTTTGTTGTGGCACCAATTCGACTGAATACCTTGGGGTTCCTAAGTCTATACTTAGTGGATTTCAAGTATTCCCCGCGGTTTCAAAAGTTAGGATTCGTGAAGCTGGTAGTATAGTTTTGGGTGTTGAGTCCATCCCTTCATTGAGGAGCGGTTCGCATCAGCTGGTATCAGAGCACGGTTCAACTCTTGGACCAACAATCTATCCCAGTTTCCAGGTTCATTCTTGGATTCATATCCTTTACTTTTTGTTCTTAGAAAATTGTTTAGAAAATCTTCATCTATTTTAGTTCTTCTATTCGAGTCTTTCAATTGTAAGGCAAGAAAATATTGGTGGCCGATCAAGCTATCAAAGAAAATACACAAAAGAAGAGTAGAAAAAAAAAATCTAGCAAGGCCACCCTTGCCAAGTTCTTATTTTTCGTTGTAATAGTTGTTACCTAGTTGGATTAGAACTTGATTCTTTTATCCTTTTCCTAGTTGGTTTAGGATTTTAGTCTACATATTCTTTTCCTAGTAGATCTAGGGTTTGTCTTGTAGAAGGGTTGCTTCTTGTACTAATCATGACAGATGAGAGGCTAATTGCTATGGAGGCACGATTGACTGCCATGGCTGAAAACATGGCCCGAATCGCCAAGCAGTTTGGAGCCGCGAATGGTGATGGCCCCCGGCGGCCAAGAAGGAATATCAATGTACCCAAATTTGCTGGCAAAGCAAATCCTGATGAGTACATTGATTGGGAGAGGAGCATGGAGGACTTCTTTGAGTGCCATTATTATTCCGAATGGAAAAAGGTAAACCTAGCCACAACTGAGTTTACTGACTATGCTGCTTTATGGTGGGCTCAACTCAGGAATCAAATCAGGAGAGAAGAAGAGGACCCCATCCTTAGTTGGTGGAGTCTTAAGAAAAAGATGAGGAAAAAATTTAGGCCCAGCACTAGGCTCAGCGCCTGCCCCGGCCCTGCACCCAGCACTGCCCCGGCACAGCGCCCAGCACTGCCCCGGCCCAGCGCCCAGCACTGCCCCGGCCCAGCACCCATCACTGCCCCGGCCCAGCATCGGCCCTGCCCCGGCACAGCGCCCAGTCTGCCCGGGACCAGCATCAGCCCTGCCCCGGACCAGAATCAGGCCTGCCCCGGAAGAGTGATGGGATCCAGGAAAGATGCCGAGGTGGATTTGGGGACAAATCCCCGTCAAGAAGAGGGGGATGATATGACCCGGCTCCACCGCCCCGGGCCACAAAGGTATACCTACACCCCACCAAGGTACCCCGTAGAAGGCAGCACTCCAGGTCCATACAAAAAGCGCCTAGAACTAAGGACTGGCTACCTACAAGCTCTCAAGCCTAGAAATGAGCTCAAGAACAAGCTCAGGTCTGCCCCACAGGGAAGGAAGACACCCCGAGATGGAAGGGAGTTTCAGGCCATGATACTGGCCGAGAACCTAAGTCCTAGACGGAGCCCCGAGTCTCAGTCCTTCCCCAACCTCTCTTCAATGATCCCTCAAGTCAAGCACACGTCAAAAGCCATCTGGAGAGAGTTCTGGCGTACAGAAGACCAGAAGATTCGAGAATATGTGGCCAAGACAGGTTGGCTTCCCAAGGACACTACCCGGGCCCCGGCGGATACGGCCAACCAGCCCCTGCCTCGGCTAACCCTGCTCCACACTCAGAACCTGGCGGACAAGTTGAAGCCAGAAGACTCAGGAGGTCAAAAGACTTGGGAGGAACCTCACTTGTCCGAGGAAATGGCCAGCAGGAAGCCAGAACCGCCCGGCATCACCAAAACCCTAGCATCGGGTCCGGAGCACTTGATGCCGAGCCGGTCACCAGCACCGAAGGACGCCACCCGACCGCCCGGTCACCCGGAACCCGCGGTAATTACAGAAATGCCACCGCGCGGGTTCCGGGCACTCTTCCTAGCCGCGTCCGGAGTCCAGCCCGCGCCCGGAGGGTTTTCCTAAGCCCGATCGGACACGGACACCCGGCGTGCCCTAATCCGCCCGGATTAGGGTTTTGTGCAATTTTTGCCGGTTTTAGAATTTCACTCTCGGACAACTTTGTGTATTTTAATATTTTCTTCGGCCTATCTTTTAGGATTATTTTAGTCTTACCTTATTAGAGTTGGAGACGGTTTAGGCCACCCTTGCGCTATAAATAGAGGCCTCGGCCATCATTGTAAGACACGTTAAGTCATAAATTGAAATTTCAGAACTTTGTTCTTTTTCCTTCAAGTCTTTGCTCGATGTTGCTTAGCTTAAGGTTTGGTTTATCATCGAAGGTTATCACCTTTTGTTGTGGCACCAATTCGACTGAATACCTTGGGGTTCCTAAGTCTATACTTAGTGGATTTCAAGTATTCCCCGCGGTTTCAAAAGTTAGGATTCGTGAAGCTGGTAGTATAGTTTTGGGTGTTGAGTCGATTCCTTCATTGAGGAGCGGTTCGCATCAGGTTCCCTGGCAACGGCGCCAAAAACTTGATAAAAGGCGATTTTACCAAGGTCGTATTCCACGGGGTCCTCTCATAGACCAATACTCACACTTCTCATAGACGGTCTAAACATTTGAAATTGGTTTGGGTTGATCGAGAAAATCAGAAACAAGGGCAAAGAAATGCAATACTAACAAAGATTAAGCAAGAAGAAAGGTGGTTCAAATCAAAGACAAAGGGGGCTCTCTTGGTGGGTAGTTTCATCATGCTCAAGATGACTAATTGAACAAACAAGCTAATCAAGATCGAGTTTGCATTCGGATGACCATGCATTTCACTTTTATAGACTCAATGCACTCTCGTAGCACCAAATCCCTATGCTAATACCACTCAACTTAGGCTCTCGCTCTCAAGCTAAGTGAAAAAGGATGCATTCTAAGTGTTTGATGAAATGCCAAGACACAAGACCCTCTCTTAAGACTCTATGACCACAAGGCTAGGCACAACACTCTCATATCAATGCCCTAACACTAAGAGATTCACCAAAAAGCCTTTTCAAACTCAATTGAATGAAAATCCACATGCACACCAAGTGTTCGATAAAATGCCCAAGAGAGAAATCAAGTGAAAATGGTTGAAATAAGATGATCTAATCTCTTAGAACACACTCACTTCAATCCCTAGACCTACAATCTATGCAATCCAAGCACTCTCATGCATCAAATCACATTGAATGGACCAAATTAAGCAAACATGGCATAAAATGGCATTAAGAACAAGTCTAGGAATCATCCTCATACAACCAAGATCAATCATGGCAAGTTCTATACAATCATCTGTCTATCATAGCACAACTAATCTACCCATCCAAGATGAACCCTAGAAACTCAGCCACACATGGCCAAGGGAGTAAAGAGAAAAGAAGGAAGAATGGTCACCAAGAACACCATGGATGAATCCTTGAAATGATCTTCACTTCTCCACTTGTAAGCACTTCTCCCAAGGTTTGTTGGCTTCAATCCTAGCTCCAATGGCTTCAAATTGCTCCAAAAACGTGTTCTAGGGTTTGAGGGTTCGTGGGTATGTGTTTGGGGTTCAAAAGATATCCAATAATAATCCAAAATGGCCAAAAACGAAGGTATATATAGTGCAGGGACAGTGCACGGCGTGCACCCCTGCACGGCGTGCACCCATGCACTCTGCAGAAAGCTCGATCTTGTAATGCTCATATCTCCCTCGTCCGGCCTCCAAATGACCTCCCGTTTGCTCCTATGCGCTCCTTGTCATCCGTACTTTGATGCCATAACCTGAAAATGCACAGAGGCAACTCCAATAGACCACGAATTTGGCTCCAAAGTGGCGACCGGACAACAAAATGACACTTTGCACAAAACTTCAATAAAAGCATATAAGTAATGTCATTTCACGAATAAACACGGGCATTTCAAAGGTCATTCATAAGCTTAAAGTGCACTAATTGAAGTCACATCAGTAGCTATTGGTTCTTCCATCGTGTTTGGAGAACCTATCAAACTGCCACGGTCGGCCAAGTAATACATGGGCAGCTTCCATTGGTACGACATCACATAGGATTTGATCAGCATACCTTCCAATGCTGAATGGAATGTAGGATTAGCGGGTGACCTTCAATTCCCCGCAGTTACTAAGCAAATGTAGTTTATAAGGGTGGGGATGCCTTTGGGTATGTAGATGAAGCCCTGATACAAGATCCTGACTAACAGCATTGGTACAACTGCCGCCATCTATGACCAAACCACAAACTTTATTTTTAATGACGCATCGGGTGTGGAATAGGTTGTCTCTCTGCTCCTGGCCATTGCTTAGGGTTTGGGCGCCTAGGAGCCGTCGGGTTACGGCGGAGTACCGAGGGTCTGTTTGGATCGCGTACGCCGGCGGGTGGCGTGAGTGCCATCGGGGTCTGCCAGGTCATCGGGACCGGGCAGAGAATCAGGTATAGGCGCCCGAAGGTGTGAGAGCTGGGGCTCGGTCGGATGCAAAGAAACCCTCGACTGTGTGGCCTGGGCCATGGCTTGGGCCATAGCTCGAGTGATCCTGGTGGTGACGGCGCTTGGAGGGGGTCCGGTGGTCGATCCTCCACTGGACGGGGGGTGGCTTAATGATTGACCGGAGGTAGTGTCAGCGGAGTCGCTGATGTTCCCTATCGGGTGATCAGACGGTTGAGTGGGTCGCTCTTCGGGTGCCAGAGATGGGTCAGCCGCTAGGGCCGGGTGCTGCACCGGAGGCCGGTCAGATGCCAGAGGCCTGCCGGGTGCTAAGTGCTGGTCAACCGCCGGTGTGGGAGCTGGTTGTCCCTCGAATGCCCGTTCAATCCTGTCGATCGACGCCTTCATCTGAACTAGAATTTGAGCGATCGTTGGTAGGGTGGCTTCGAGCAGGGCGAGTTCTTCTTCTGTCATGTTAGTTGATAGAACAGGGAAGCAAAATATATCTATCTACCCCTCTTCTTAAGATCAACCTATAATGAACGAGAAACCCTAGGGTAGATTGCCTTTCTTTTTGTTTTCTTTTATTTTCTTACAATGCTTCGAACAAGAATGAAAAACAGATGGATTTTCTGAACTAATTTTCTAATAACACGAAAACAAAGATAGATAGGGTTTTTCAAGAATTTTTCTAAGACTGAAAATAAAGGATATGAATCCAGGGTTTCAAACCTGAAGACTGGGATAGATTGTGGTTCCTCGAGTTGAACCGAAGCTCTGATACCAAAACTGGTGTGAACCGCTACACCCGTGGGCAGACGACCCTAACCACCGCTAGTCTTGAACCTTCGCTCGATCACTGTTGGCACCGGGGCGGGAAAGTACTTGGACCCGTCGGCCGCGATTGACCGAGAACCCTAAGTGTCCAGGAATGGCTCCACGACAGAAGGGGAATACTTCTGTTGATAATACCGACTCTAAGCTATGCACGCAACATAAAACTAAGAATTGAGAGAACAAAGTTCTTATTTGATTAATTGATTCAAAGGGGTTTGTCTTTACAATGAGGCCGAAGCCTCTTATTTATAGGTGAGGGAAATCGTGAATAGGCTCACGTTTCCTACTCGGAAAATAACTCTAAAATAATAAAATAATAGCCTAAGTCCTATTTAGAATATAATAAGACTTACTTGCTCCTAAAGAATCGAAACTAAGAAGAAAATCCGAATAAAATACTTAAAGTCTTAAAATAATACAAAAGCCGGTTGAAACCCTAATCCGGCGGATTCGGCGAGTCCGGTCGGATGTTCCGCTCATGCGCTGGCCAAATTAGGAAAGCCGGTGCCGCCTTTGCTATCGAGCGAGGAATTGGCGGCAGCGGCGGCTGCTCGGGCTGGGTGATGACCGGGGCTTCTTGAGTTGGGCTCCGGCGGGTCTGATGCTGATGCCGGTCGGCCTCCGGGGTTCTTGCTCGGCCTGTCTGCTTGTCCGTCTTCCCATTTCCTCATTTCCTCCATTTCCTTCGTGGTTCCTAGGCGGGCAACTCCTAGGCTTGGCTCCAGGCCTTTTATGGAGTTGATGGCGGGTGCTAAACCTCTCAGGGCTCGGGCTTGATGTGGGGCCGATGCCGAGTGATGCTCGGGGTGCCCGTGTGCTAAATCTGTCATTCGGTCGGCCGGTCGGGGCACTGCTATATTGGTCAGCAGGGTGTATCCGGTTCGGATTAGTCGATCAGCATCTTCATCGTGTTTCCCCTGGCTCCAAGTCTTCATGTAGAGGGTGAGCCGTTCTTTGAAGGCCTTAGATTGACTTCGGGTGAAAGGTAGCTCAGGGCGTGTCCAAGGAACAGGAGGCTCGTCACCAGCCCTGGCCCCAGCCCCGGCCCTAGTACCCAGCCCGGCACTGCCCGACCAGGCCCCAGCACCCCAGTGCTCGGCCCCAGCATCAGCACTGTCCCAGGCCCTAGCGCCCCAGCGCTCGGCACAGCCCCAGGCCCTAGTGCCCCAGCGCTCGGCCCCGGCCTCGGCACTGCCCCAAGCCCCAGTGCCCCAGCACTCGGCCCCAGCCCCGGCGCTGCCCCACCAGGCCCTAGTGCTCCAGCACACGGCCCCAGCCCCGGCACTGCCCCAACAGGCCCCAGTGCCCCAGCACACGGCCCCAGCCCCGGCGCTGCCCCACCAGGCCCTAGTGCTCCAGCACACGGCCCCAGCCCCGGCACTGCCCCACCAGGCCCCAGCGCCCCAGCTCTCGGCCCCAGCCCCGCCGCTGCCCCACCAGGCCCTAGTGCCCCAGCACTCGACCCCAGGCCCGGTGCTACCCCACCAGGCCCCAGCGCTCCAGCGCTCAGCCCCGACCCCGGCTGGCAATGCCTGACCAGCCCCGGCGTCCCAGCGCCTAGTTCCGACTGGCGCTACCCGCTCAGTCCTAGCGCCCCAGCACCCGGTGCTACCCTGCCCGACCAGGCCCCAGCCGATCTAGCACCCGGCCCCGACCTATCGCTGCCCAAGGCCCCCCGGCGCATCACCGCCCGACGTGGCCCCCGACTACGAGTCTGGCGCGTCCCTGGCCGATGATCAACCCCGATCCTGCCCGACCCCGACTTCCCCAACACAAGGATGCCCGACGGCCCCCACTGGCCGCCGCCGCCGGATCCCCACTGCCCGCCGCCACCGGCTCCCCACTGCCCGCCGCCACCGGCTCAACACTGCCCGCCGCCGCGTCCCCACTGCCCGACGCCGCCACCCTGACCGACGTGCTCTGGTTTACCTCCGGCACCCCCGTGCCCCGACCCGACGCTTCACCGACGGTTCCCTGTGCACCCAAGATTTAATGGGAGATCATCTCCCGATGAGTATTGAGAGCTACCCCGAGTGAAGAAGATCCGAATGCTGACCCGGATGTAGAAATGAGTGAGGAACCTTCACCCACCACCTCCCCAAGCCTTAATAATATTGTTAATAGTTATTCAGGAGAGGGTGCTATGGAGACCGATGGAGAAAGCGCTGAAGGACCCGAGCTTTGGTCCGTTACTGATTCCAATGACACTCCTAGGTCTAAAGATGAAGCTGAATCTTCCCCGACCGTGGCCGACAAGATTGCTGAAGTTTGGAAAAGAGTGATGAGTGCTAGAAGAGAACCCGAGATGGATTTGGGGACAAATCCAAGGCAAGAAGAGGGGGATGATATGACCCAGCCCGACTGCCCAAGTATCCGTAAGTACTCATACACTCCACCAGGGTCACCCTTCCAAGGAAGAACTTTAGGGCCCTACAAGAAGCGTATAGAGCCAAGGGAAGGCCACCTACAAGACCCCAAGCCCAGGTATGAGGTAAGGTACAGGCTCAGGCCTCCCTCTACAGGTTAGAAAACTCAGGAGGAAGAAATGCCACTCCAAGCCATGTTGCTGGCCGAGTGTGGAAACCCTAGAGCTGAAGGTGAGCCCCAGCCGGATCTTAACCTCCTCTCCAAGGACCCTGAAGATGAAGCACACTCCAGAGACCCTCTAGAGGAATTCCTGGAGTATAGGAGCAACAGAGCTCAAGAGTACCTGGCCAATAAGGGTTGGCTACCTATGACCGACCCGGCGCCAAGTCCTGAGGAGAATTGGAGCACCTGGTTCCAAGGCACCACCCCTGGCCCGACCCTAGCCCATGAGAGTCACATATGGAGTTATCTGAGGCGATCCCCGAAGCTAGGAGAGGAATCCCCAAGAAGAAATGAAGAAGTTCCCAAACCGGCCTCGCCCCGAGCCCTAGACCAAGAGTCGGGCCGATCGGGATTATTTTATGGGAATGGACGCCGTGTGTGATATGACCCGGCTCCACCGCCCCGGGCCACAAAGGTATACCTACACCCCACCAAGGTACCCCGTAGAAGGCAGCACTCCGGGTCCATACAAAAAGCGCCTAGAACTAAGGACTGGCTACCTACAAGCTCTCAAGCCTAGAAATGAGCTCAAGAACAAGCTCAGGTCTGCCCCACAGGGAAGGAAGACACCCCGAGATGGAAGGGAGTTCCAGGCCATGATACTGGTCGAGAACCTAAGTCCTAGACGAAGCACCGAGTCTCAGTCCTTCCCCAACCTCTCTTCAATGATCCCTCAAGTCAAGCACACGTCAAAAGCCATCTGGAGAGAGTTCTGGCGTACAGAAGACCAGAAGATTCGAGAATATGTGGCCAAGACAGGTTGGCTTCCCAAGGACACTGCCCGGGCCCCGGCGGATACGGCCAACCAGCCCCTGCCACGGCTAACCCTGCTCCACACTCAGAACCTGGCGGACAAGTTGAAGCCAGAAGACTCAGGAGGTCAAAAGACTTGGGAGGAACCTCACTTGTCCGAGGAAATGGCCAGCAGGAAGCCAGAACCGCCCGGCATCACCAAAACCCTAGCATCGGGTCCGGAGCACTTGATGCCGAGCCGGTCACCAGCACCGAAGGACGCCACCCGACCGCCCGGTCACCCGGAACTCGCGGTAATTACAGAAATGCCACCGTGTGGGTTCCGGGCACTCTTCCTAGCCGCGTCCGGAGTCCAGCCCGCGCCCGGAGGGTTTTCCTAAGCCCGATCGGACACGGACACCCGGCGTGCCCTAATCCGCCCGGATTAGGGTTTTGTGCAATTTTTGCCAGTTTTAGAATTTCACTCTCGGACAACTTTGTGTATTTTAATATTTTCTTCGGCCTATCTTTTAGGATTATTTTAGTCTTACCTTATTAGAGTTGGAGACGGCTTAGGCCACCCTTGCGCTATAAATAGAGGCCTCGGCCATCATTGTAAGACACGTTAAGTCATAAATTGAAATTTCAGAACTTTGTTCTTTTTCCTTCAAGTCTTTGCTCGTTGTTGCTTAGCTTAAGGTTTGGTTTATCATCGAAGGTTATCACCCTTTGTTGTGGCACCAATTCGACTGAATACCTTGGGATTCCTAAGTCTATACTTAGTGGATTTCAAGTATTCCCCGCGGTTTCAAAAGTTAGGATTCGTGAAGCTGGTAATATAGTTTTGGGTGTTGAGTCGATCCCTTCATTGAGGAGCGGTTCGCATCAGCTGGTATCAGAGCCTGGTTCAACTCTTGGACCAACAATCTATCCCAGTTTTCAGGTTCTTTTACTTGAATTCATATCCTTTAGTTTTTGTTGTTTTCAGTTTCAGAAAAACCCTAAAAAAAAAAAAATAGCTTCATTGTGTTTGTTCTATTCTTCTACCTTTCTTCAAGTTTGTTGTGAGAAAAAGCTGTGGCCGATCAAAGAAAAGAAAAGAAAAGAAAATCAAAGGTCTAGAAAAATTGACCTAGCTAAAAAAAAAAAAAAAGAGCAAGGCCACGTTCACTATCAAGATAGTAGACTAAGTTCAAGAAGAGGGGTTTTTCATAAGTTAGCTACTAGATTCCGCACTACTAGCTCTCTTGGTAGAACACCCAAATTTGTATGTCTTGTCATCCCACGTCCTAACTCAAGATTCTGGCCCCTAGAAATCCGAAACCCTAGGTATAAGGTCTTGTTAGTGTCATTGGTAGACTTAGACTGCATAGCTTCGAAGAAACTTGCAACTACTTGAATTGAGATTGACTTTGTTTTGAAAATTTCAAAGAAAACCCTAATTTGAGTGACTTGATAAATAAAAAAAAAAAAAAGATTCATACACGAGTGGTAAGAACAAGAGTGTGTGAGGTTCATTAGAGAGATTTTGTGAGGCCTATTGTTCGTGATTAACCATGGCAGATGAGAGATTCAACGCTTTTGATGCCCGGCTGACCGCCATGGCTGAAAACATGGCCCGAATCGCCGAGCAGTTCGGAGCCACGAATGGAGATGGCCCCCGGCGGCCAAGGAGGAATGAGCAGGAAGAAGATGATGATGTGAGCAGCCTGAAGCTCAGTGTGCCTAAATTCACTGGCAAAACCAATCCCGACGAGTACATCGATTGGGAGAGAGCCATGGAGGATTTCTTTGAATGCCACAACTATTCCGAGAGGAAAAAGGTAACCCTAGCCACACTAGAGTTTACTGACTATGCTGCCTTGTGGTGGTCCCAACTCAGGAATCTGATCAGGAAAGAAGAAGAGGACCCCGTCCTTACTTGGAGGAGTCTTAAAGAAAGATGAGGAGGAAGTTTGTACCGAGTAGCTACAACCGAGACTTGCACACCAAGCTTCGATCCTTGAAGCAAGGGAGCATGACGGTTGAGGAATACAACAAGGAGATGGAGATCCTGGTTGCACGGCTTGATCTGAGTGAGGATGAAGATGCCAAGATAGCCCGTTTCACCGGAGGGTTGCAAAGAGAGATTCTACATCAAGTCAACATTCTCAACTTTGCTGACTATGATGACTTGATCAACGTGGCTACTAGGGTTGAGAAGGAGCTGAAGAACGGCCTTGGGAGAAGGACTACCCGCCGCCACCGATCAGTGCCCCGGTGAGAGGAGACCGAAGCGCCGGCCACACCCCATACCGGCCAAACCCTAACCGGAGCGCCGGATCGCGACCAAACCCTAACCAAGGGTCGGCACCACGGGTAAACCCTAATCTTGGTTCAAAAATCCCTACTACTAACGCTCGGCCAAGTGCCATTGTGTGTTTTAAATGTCAAGGTAGGGGTCACATGGCAAGGGAATGCCCTAACACCCGAACCATGGTGCTTAGAAAGGGAGAAGTCGTGACAGACGACGAGGAGGAACCAATTGCTGAAGAATTGGAGGGAGAATCGAGTGAAGGAGAAGAAGTTGAGGTAGAAGGCTTGGAAAAATTTTCAGCCTTCAGCAATCGAGTGATCACCCCGGCACCGCCCCAGCACAGCGCCCGGCACTGCCCCGGCCCCGCGCCCAGCACTGCCCCAGTACTGCCCCAGCACTACCCCAGCACAGCGCCCGGCACTGCCCCGGCCCAGCGCCCAGCACTGCCCCAGCACAGCGCCCAGCACTGCCCCGGCCCAGCGCCCAGCACTGCCCCGGCCCTGCACCCCGCGCTGCCCCGGCACAGGCCCAGTACTGCCCCGGCCTAGCATCACGACTGCTCCGGACATCCTGTCCGCGCCGGATGATGTCAATCGGTCCACCCCGGGTCTTTTGAACATTCCTTCGGCCAATCTTGACCAAAAGAAAGCCGGAGGGATCTTTGACGACCTGAAGCCGAGCGCCGGCCCCGACAACCACCCGGCGCCCCCGACGGTCATGAATCTGACGGCCACCCGTCCCGAGATTCAATGGGAAGTCGTCTCCCGGCGGATTTTAAAAGCTGCCCCGAGCGAAGAAGTTCCAGCAGAAGACTCGGATGAGGAAATGAGTGAAGAACCCTCACCCAGCAGCTCCCCGAGCCTTAACATTATTGTTAATGGCATTTATGAAGTGGAAGATATGAAGACTGAAGAAGAAGACACTAAAGAGTCCGAAACATTGTCCAGTACCGACTCGAATGACACCCCTAGGACTACGGATGAAGCTGAATCTCTCCCGGCCGTCGCCCACAAGATTGCTGAAGTTTGGAAAAGAGTGATGGGATCCAGGAAAGATGCCGAGGTGGATTTGGGGACAAATCCCCGTCAAGAAGAGGGGGATGTGATGCGAACCGCTCCTCAATGAAGGGATCGACTCAACACCCAAAACTATATTACCAGCTTCACGAATCCTAACTTTTGAAACCGCGGGGAATACTTGAAATCCACTAAGTATAGACTTAGGAATCCCAAGGTATTCAGTCGAATTGGTGCCACAACAAAGGGTGATAACCTTCGATGATAAACCAAACCTTAAGCTAAGCAACAACGAGCAAAGACTTGAAGGAAAAAGAACAAAGTTCTGAAATTTCAATTTATGACTTAACGTGTCTTACAATGATGGCCGAGGCCTCTATTTATAGCGCAAGGGTGGCCTAAGCCGTCTCCAACTCTAATAAGGTAAGACTAAAATAATCCTAAAAGATAGGCCGAAGAAAATATTAAAATACACAAAGTTGTCCGAGAGTGAAATTCTAAAACCGGCAAAAATTGCACAAAACCCTAATCCGGGCAGATTAGGGCACGCCGGGTGTCCGTGTCCGATCGGGCTTAGGAAAACCCTCCGGGCGCGGGCTGGACTCCGGACGCGGCTAGGAAGAGTGCCCGGAACCCGCGCGGTGGCATTTCTGTAATTACCGCGGGTTCCGGGTGACCGGGCGGTCGGGTGGCGTCCTTCGGTGCTGGTGACCGGCTCGGCATCAAGTGCTCCGGACTCGATGCTAGGGTTTTGGTGATGCCGGGCGGTTCTGGCTTCCTGCTGGCCATTTCCTCGGACAAGTGAGGTTCCTCCCAAGTCTTTTGACCTCCTGAGTCTTCTGGCTTCAACTTGTCCGCCAGGTTCTGAGTGTGGAGCAGGGTTAGCCGTGGCAGGGGCTGGTTGGCCGTATCCGCCGGGGCCCGGGCAGTGTCCCTTGGGCATTTGTCTTCCTCATGGGATTTCTGTCGGTCATCAAGGGTCCGCACGGTGCATCCTTCTCTGATGACCTCTGATCCAGTTCTTCATGCTTGGCTCGACTCCAATCTCCTATATAGGCGGTGACCCTTGTCTTGAAGGTTTTGACTTGGCTCCGGGTAAAGGGCAGGTCTGGTCGGGTCCAGGGCACCGGGGGTTCATCATTCCCCTCTTCTTGAGAAGGATTCGTCCTCGAATCTGTCTCTACAAAATCATCATCATAGAAAGGAGTTAAGTCAGCAACATTAAAAGTAGCACTCACACCATAGGTGTTAGGCAAATCCAAAACATAAGCATTGTTGTTTATCCTTTCAAGGACAGTGTAGGGTCCATCTCCTCTTGGTAGCAGCTTGGATCTTCTTTGTTCCGGAAATCTATCCTTTCTGAAGTGAATCCACACTTGGTCGCCGGGTTGGAAGATTTTCTCCTTTCTCCCTCGGTTGGCATTTCTTAGGTATTGGGCCGTTCTCCTTTCAATGTTGGCTTTGGCTTTCTCATGAAGCTTCCGAACATATTCAGCCTTGGTGTGTCCATCTGCATCCAAAAACTCATGTATAGGCAATGGAGATAAATCCAAGGGGGTTAGAGGGTTAAAACCATAGACCAATTCAAAGGGGGAGTATTGGGTGGCTGAGTGGACCGATCGGTTGTAGGCAAACTCTACATGGGGTAAACAGTCCTCCCAAGTCCTAAGGTTGGACTTAATGATGGCTCTAAGCATTTGGGAAAGAGACCGGTTGACAACCTCGGTTTGGCCATCTGTTTGAGGGTGGCAGGTTGTGGAAAACATAAGTTTGGTTCCTAGTTTAGCCCACAAAGTTTTCCAAAAGTAGCTTAGGAATTTTGAGTCTCGGTCAGAAACTATGGTCTTAGGAACGCCGTGGAGTCTAACTATCTCTCCAAAGAATAAGTCAGCTATGTGGGATGCATCATCAACCTTATGGCATGCAATGAAATGAGCCATTTTTGAAAACCTATCTACCACCACAAAAATGGAATCTTTGCCTTTTCTAGACTTAGGCAACCCTAGAACAAAATCCATAGATATGTCTACCCAAGGGTGTTCGGGGATAGGCAAAGGAGTGTATAAACCAAAGGGTTGAAGGTGGGACTTAGCTCGTTGGCATTTGGCACATTGGCTGATGATCTTCTCTACTTCTTTCCGCATCCTAGGCCAGTAGAAGTGCTCTTTAAGGCAAGCTAGGGTTTTGGCAACTCCAAAGTGACCCATGAGACCTCCTCCATGTGCTTCTCTTATGACTAGGGTTCGGCTTGAATGGCTCGGGTAGCAAAGCTTAGGTCCTTTGAACAGGTACCCATTCTGCCTATAGTAATCCTCAAACCCTACATGTGAGCAAGACTCAAAAATGTCTTTAAAGTCGGGGTCAGTCACATACAAATCTTTGATATGCTCAAAACCAAGGAACTTAGAACTTAAAGTAGTGATTAGAGCATACCTCCGAGAAAGGGCATCGGCTACCACATTCTCCTTACCTTGCTTGTAGTGGATGACGTAAGGAAAAGATTCAATGAACTCCACCCACCTTGCATGTCTTTTGTTCAATTTGTGTTGAGCCTTTAGGTATTTGAGAGATTCATGATCGGTGCGGATTATGAACTCCTTGGGCCACAAATAATGTTGCCAGGTCTTCAAGGCTCGGACTAGGGCATACAATTCTTGGTCGTAGGTGGGGTAATTGAGGGTGGCACCACTCAATTTTTCACTGAAATAGGCGATAGGTCTTCCTTCTTGCATCAACACGGCTCCAATCCCTACTCCCGAAGCATCACACTCGATTTCAAAAGGTTTTGAGAAATCAGGTAGCTTAAGTAAGGGGGCCTCGGTGAGTTTCTTCTTGAGGTTTTCAAAGGCTGCCTCTTGAGGTGCTCCCCAATGGAAAGGAACATTCTTTTTGATGACAGCCGTGAGAGGGGCAGCTAGGGTGCTAAAGTCCCTCACAAATCTTCTATAAAAGCTTGCAAGTTCATGGAAGCTTCGGACATCAGTGATGTTCTTTGGGGTTGGCCATGACTTGATTGCTTCAATCTTGTCCTCATCAACTCTAATTCCTATAGAGCTAACAACAAAACCAAGAAACACAAGATGATCGGTGCAAAAAGTGCACTTCTCCATATTTGCATATAGTTGTTCATGTCTTAGGGTTTCGAGGACAGATTTCAAGTGACCTAGGTGATCTTCTAGGGTTTTTGAGTAGATTAGGATGTCATCAAAATAAACTACTACAAATTTCCCTATGAAAGGCCTAAGGACTTGATTCATTAACCTCATGAAGGTACTAGGTGCATTGGTTAATCGAAAAGGCATAACCATCCACTCATACAATCCTAGTTTAGTTTTAAAGGCAGTTTTCCATTCATCACCTTCCTTCATTCGGATTTGGTGATAGCCTGATCTTAAATCTATTTTAGAAAAGATTGTTGAACCATGCAATTCATCAAGCATATCAGCTAACCTAGGGATGGGGTGTCGGTACTTAACTGTGATGTTATTGATGGCTCGGCAGTCGACACACATCCTCCAAGTTCCTTCCTTTTTAGGCACAAGGATGACGGGAACAGCACATGGGCTCATGCTCTCCCTTACATATCCCTTGTCCATCAAGTCTTCAATTTGTTGTTGGATTTCTTTTGTTTCCTCTGGATTGGTCCGATAGGCAGCTTTGTTAGGGAGTGCTGCTCCCGGTACAAGGTCGATTTGATGCTCAATGCCTCGGATTGGGGGTAATCCACTAGGGATGTCTTTGGGAAAAACATCTTTGAAATCCTGCAAAAGTGAAGACACAACACTAGGGAGAGAGGTGTTAGGGTTAGAGATCAAACATTCTTTGTAAAGAATGACCACGAGGGATTTCCTAGATACTAGGGTTTGTTTGATCTCACTAGGTTTAGCTAACAGGTTTTCTCTCCGCTCATCCTCTCTTTTTTGAGCTCTTTGATCCTTAGGATCATGAAATTCTGTTTTTGATCTTGATTCTGTTTTTGCACCTTTTTCTTTTGAGGGTTCACTCTTTTCTTCTCTCATCTCTTTTTTCTTGAGCTCTTTCTCTTTTTTCTCTCGGCTCACCTTTCTCTCTATTTGATCCTTGAGTATCTCGGTAGGTGACAGTGGCTTCAGCTTGAATGTGGTGTCTCCATGTAGAAGTTGATACTTGTTGGTCCTCCCATCATGTTGTGAATACCTGTCAAATTGCCACGGTCTTCCAAGTAAGACATGGGCAGCTTCCATGGGTACTACGTCACAGAGCACCACGTCCTTGTATCTTCCAATGCTCAAAGGGATGTGTGCTTGTTTATTGACCTTCAACTCTCCAGTATTGCTTAGCCAATGCAGTCGATAGGGCTTAGGATGTGGGTGAGTAGCAATTCCCAAACCCTTGACAAGTTCCCAACTCACTGCATTTGTACAACTTCCACCGTCAATAACCAAATTGCAAACTTTATTTAAAATCACACACCTGGTATGGAACAGGTTGTCCCTTTGTTCCCAACCATCTTCTTTAGGTTGTGCACTAAGGATCCGCCGGGAGACGGCTGAAAATTGAACCCGGGGGCGGGTGGCCGTCGGATTCATGACCGTCGGGGGCGCCGGGTGGCCGTCGGGGCCGGCGCTCGGCTTCAGGTCGTCAAAGATCCCTCCGGCTTTCTTTTGGTCAAGATTGGCCGAAGGAATGTTCAAAAGACCCGGGTGGACCGATTGACATCATCCGGCGCGGACAGGATGTCCGGAGCAGTCGTGATGCTAGGCCGGGGCAGGGCCGGTGCCAGGCCGGGGCAGTACTGGGGCCTGTGCCGGGGCAGCGCGGGGTGCAGGGCCGGGGCAGTGCTGGGCGCTGGGCCGGGGCAGTGCTGGGCGCTGTGCTGGGGCAGTGCTGGGCGCTGGGCCGGGGCAGTGCCGGGCGCTGTGCCGGGGTAGTGCTGGGGCAGTACTGGGGCAGTGCTGGGCGCGGGGCCGGGGCAGTGCCGGGCGCTGTGCTGGGGCGGTGCCGGGGTGATCACTCGATTGCTGAAGGCTGAAAATTTTTCCAAGCCTTCTACCTCAACTTCTTCTCCTTCACTCGATTCTCCCTCCAATTCTTCAACAATTGGTTCCTCCTCGTCGTCTGTCACGACTTCTCCCTTTCTAAGCACCATGGTTCGGGTGTTAGGGCATTCCCTTGCCATGTGACCCCTACCTTGACATTTAAAACACACAATGGCACTTGGCCGAGCGTTAGTAGTAGGGATTTTTGAACCAAGATTAGGGTTTACCCATGGTGCCGACCCTTGGTTAGGGTTTGGTTGCGATCCGGCGCTCCGGTTAGGGTTTGGCCGGTATGGGGTGTGGCCGGCGCTTCGGTCTCCTCTCACCGGGGCACTGATCGGTGGCGGCAGGGTAGTCCTTCTCCCAAGGCCGTTCTTCAGCTCCTTCTCAACCCTAGTAGCCACGTTGATCAAGTCATCATAGTCAGCAAAGTTGAGAATGTTGACTTGATGTAGAATCTCTCTTTGCAACCCTCCGGTGAAACGGGCTATCTTGGCATCTTCATCCTCACTCAGATCAAGCCGTGCAACCAGGATCTCCATCTCCTTGTTGTATTCCTCAACCGTCATGCTCCCTTGCTTCAAGGATCGAAGCTTGGTGTGCAAGTCTCGGTTGTAGCTACTCGGTACAAACTTCCTCCTCATCTTTCTTTTAAGACTCCTCCAAGTAAGGACGGGGTCCTCTTCTTCTTTCCTGATCAGATTCCTGAGTTGGGACCACCACAAGGCAGCATAGTCAGTAAACTCTAGTGTGGCTAGGGTTACCTTTTTCCTCTCGGAATAGTTGTGGCATTCAAAGAAATCCTCCATGGCTCTCTCCCAATCGATGTAGTCGTCGGGATTGGTTTTGCCAGTGAATTTAGGCACACTGAGCTTCAGGCTGCTCACATCATCATCTTCTTCCTGCTCATTCCTCCTTGGCCGCCGGGGGCCATCTCCATTCGTGGCTCCGAACTGCTCGGCGATTCGGGCCATGTTTTCAGCCATGGCGGTCAGCCGGGCATCAAAAGCGTTGAATCTCTCATCTGCCATGGTTAATCACGAACAATAGGCCTCACAAAATCTCTCTAATGAACCTCACACACTCTTGTTCTTACCACTCGTGTATGAATCTTTTTTTTTTTTTATTTATCAAGTCACTCAAATTAGGGTTTTCTTTGAAATTTTCAAAACAAAGTCAATCTCAATTCAAGTAGTTGCAAGTTTCTTCGAAGCTATGCAGTCTAAGTCTACCAATGACACTAACAAGACCTTATACCTAGGGTTTCGGATTTCTAGGGGCCAGAATCTTGAGTTAGGACGTGGGATGACAAGACATACAAATTTGGGTGTTCTACCAAGAGAGCTAGTAGTGCGGAATCTAGTAGCTAACTTATGAAAAACCCCTCTTCTTGAACTTAGTCTACTATCTTGATAGTGAACGTGGCCTTGCTCTTTTTTTTTTTTTTTTTTAGCTAGGTCAATTTTTCTAGACCTTTGATTTTCTTTTCTTTTCTTTTCTTTGATCGGCCACAGCTTTTTCTCACAACAAACTTGAAGAAAGGTAGAAGAATAGAACAAACACAATGAAGCTATTTTTTTTTAGGGTTTTTCTGAAACTGAAAACAACAAAAACTAAAGGATATGAATTCAAGTAAAAGAACCTGAAAACTGGGATAGATTGTTGGTCCAAGAGTTGAACCGCGCTCTGATACCAGCTGATGCGAACCGCTCCTCAATGAAGGGATCGACTCAACACCCAAAACTATATTACCAGCTTCACGAATCCTAACTTTTGAAACCGCGGGGAATACTTGAAATCCACTAAGTATAGACTTAGGAATCCCAAGGTATTCAGTCGAATTGGTGCCACAACAAAGGGTGATAACCTTCGATGATAAACCAAACCTTAAGCTAAGCAACAACGAGCAAAGACTTGAAGGAAAAAGAACAAAGTTCTGAAATTTCAATTTATGACTTAACGTGTCTTACAATGATGGCCGAGGCCTCTATTTATAGCGCAAGGGTGGCCTAAGCCGTCTCCAACTCTAATAAGGTAAGACTAAAATAATCCTAAAAGATAGGCCGAAGAAAATATTAAAATACACAAAGTTGTCCGAGAGTGAAATTCTAAAACCGGCAAAAATTGCACAAAACCCTAATCCGGGCGGATTAGGGCACGCCGGGTGTCCGTGTCCGATCGGGCTTAGGAAAACCTTCCGGGCGCGGGCTGGACTCCGGACGCGGCTAGGAAGAGTGCCCGGAACCCGCGCGGTGGCATTTCTGTAATTACCGCGGGTTCCGGGTGACCGGGCGGTCGGGTGGCGTCCTTCGGTGCTGGTGACCGGCTCGGCATCAAGTGCTCCGGACCCGATGCTAGGGTTTTGGTGATGCCGGGCGGTTCTGGCTTCCTGCTGGCCATTTCCTCGGACAAGTGAGGTTCCTCCCAAGTCTTTTGACCTCCTGAGTCTTCTGGCTTCAACTTGTCCGCCAGGTTCTGAGTGTGGAGCAGGGTTAGCCGTGGCAGGGGCTGGTTGGCCGTATCCGCCGGGGCCCGAGCAGTGTCCCTTGGGCATTTGTCTTCCTCATGGGATTTCTGTCGGTCATCAAGGGTCAGCACGGTGCATCCTTCTCTGATGAACCTCTGATCCAGTTCTTCATGCTTGGCTCGACTCCAATCTCCTATATAGGCGGTGACCCTTGTCTTGAAGGTTTTGACTTGGCTCCGGGTAAAGGGCAGGTCTGGTCGGGTCCAGGGCACCGGGGGTTCATCAGGATGATATGACCCGGCTCCACCGCCCCGGGCCACAAAGGTATACCTACACCCCACCAAGGTACCCCGTAGAAGGCAGCACTCCGGGTCCATACAAAAAGCGCCTAGAACTAAGGACTGGCTACCTACAAGCTCTCAAGCCTAGAAATGAGCTCAAGAACAAGCTCAGGTCTGCCCCACAGGGAAGGAAGACACCCCGAGATGGAAGGGAGTTCCAGGCCATGATACTGGTCGAGAACCTAAGTCCTAGACGAAGCACCGAGTCTCAGTCCTTCCCCAACCTCTCTTCAATGATCCCTCAAGTCAAGCACACGTCAAAAGCCATCTGGAGAGAGTTCTGGCGTACAGAAGACCAGAAGATTCGAGAATATGTGGCCAAGACAGGTTGGCTTCCCAAGGACACTGCCCGGGCCCCGGCGGATACGGCCAACCAGCCCCTGCCACGGCTAACCCTCGCCACACTCAGAACCTGGCGGACAAGTTGAAGCCAGAAGACTCAGGAGGTGAAAAGACTTGGGAGGAACCTCACTTGTCCGAGGAAATGGCCAGCAGGAAGCCAGAACCGCCCGGCATCACCAAAACCCTAGCATCGGGTCCGGAGCACTTGATGCCGAGCCGGTCACCAGCACCGAAGGACGCCACCCGACCGCCCGGTCACCCGGAACCCGCGGTAATTACAGAAATGCCACCGCGCGGGTTCCGGGCACTCTTCCTAGCCGCGTCCGGAGTCCAGCCCGCGCCCGGAGGGTTTTCCTAAGCCCGATCGGACACGGACACCCGGCGTGCCCTAATCCGCCCGGATTAGGGTTTTGTGCAATTTTTGCCGGTTTTAGAATTTCACTCTCGGACAACTTTGTGTATTTTAATATTTTCTTCGGCCTATCTTTTAGGATTATTTTAGTCTTACCTTATTAGAGTTGGAGACGGCTTAGGCCACCCTTGCGCTATAAATAGAGGCCTCGGCCATCATTGTAAGACACGTTAAGTCATAAATTGAAATTTCAGAACTTTGTTCTTTTTCCTTCAAGTCTTTGCTCGTTGTTGCTTAGCTTAAGGTTTGGTTTATCATCGAAGGTTATCACCCTTTGTTGTGGCACCAATTCGACTGAATACCTTGGGATTCCTAAGTCTATACTTAGTGGATTTCAAGTATTCCCCGCGGTTTCAAAAGTTAGGATTCGTGAAGCTGGTAATATAGTTTTGGGTGTTGAGTCGATCCCTTCATTGAGGAGCGGTTCGCATCAGTGTGGACCAAGCCTTTTGGCAAGGCCCTAGTCCTTGGACCAGCCCGGAGCATCAGGCCCCAAGGCCCGACGAAGGCCCACCATTGAAGAAGAAGAAGCCCGGAGCCGAGCAAAGGCCCGGCCCGAAGACCGGCTGCCCGCCAAGTCCTAGTCCCGCCCGGACTAGGAAACCCTAAAACCGCCGGTTTGTTTTAAGAGTTTTATTCCTATCTTGAGTTGGATTCTTGGATTTAAAGACTATTTAATTATTTTTCCTTTTTAGTAGGACTTGTTTAGGGGTTTTAGGAGTCTTTTTAGGAGAAGGACTCTTTATTTTATTATTATTTAGGAGTTAGACTTTAGGGAGGAGAGCTTGTTCCCTCCCTATAAATAGAGGCTGCCGGCCTCACCTTGTAACTTACAACTTTTATGAAATAAACCCCCTTTGAAAGAACTCTATTATGAAACCCTTGTTGTATCTGCATGTTACGATACTGAAGGATCGACTTATCATCAAGAGCATCCATCTCTTGGCGTGGCGTCTTCGACTGGACACTTCTGATTCCCGGCTGTTATATAGCCGACGGGTCAAAGTACTTTTCCGCCCCGGTTCCCGACGTTTCTACCTCGTTGTACGGTGTCCAACTTGCGGTGGTTAGGGTCGTCTGCCCACAGTTTCAGTGGTTCACATCACTACGGGCATCGAAATTGACATGTAACACCTACGGGCATTGAAATCAACATGTAAGACCTACGAGCATTGAAAACGCCATGTAAGACCTACGGGCATTGAAATCGACAAGTAAGACCTACGAGCATTGAAATCACCATGTAAGACCTACGGGCATTGAAATCAACATGTAAGACCTAAAGGCATCGAAATCGACATGTAAGACCTACGGGCATCGAAATCGACATGTAAGACCAACGGGCATTGAAATCGACATGTAAGACCTACGGGCATTGAAATCGACATGTAAGACCTACGGCATTGAAATCACCATGTAAGACCTACGGGCATTGAAATCGCCATGTAAGACCTATGGGCACTGAAATCACCATGTAAGAACTACGGGCATTGAAATCGCCATGTAAGACCTACGGGCATTGAAATCAACATGTAAGACCTACGGGCATTGAAATCGCCATGTAAGACCTACGGGCATTGAAATCGCCATGTAAGACCTACGAGCATTGAAATCAATATGTAAGACCTAGGGGCATTGAAATCGCCATGTAAGACCTACGAGCATTGAAATCAACATGTAAGACCTACGGGCATTGAAATCGCCATGTAAGACCTACGGGCATTGAAATCAATATGAAAGACCTACGGGCATTAAAATCTACATGTAAGACCTACGGGCATTGAAATCACCATGTAAGACCTACGGGCATTGAAATCGCCATGTAAGACCTACGGGCACTGAAATCACCATGTAAGACCTACGGGCATTGAAATCGCCATGTAAGACCTACGGGCATTGAAATCAACATGTAAGACCTACGGGCATTGAAATCGCCATGTAAGACCTATGGGCATTGAAATCGCCATGTAAGACCTACGGGCATTTAAATCAACATGTAAGACCTACGAGCATTGAAATCGCCATGTAAGACCTACAGGCATTGAAATCAACATGTAAGACCTACGAGCATTGAAATCGCCATGTAAGACCTACAGGCATTGAAATCAACATGTAAGACCTACAGGCATCGAAATCGACATGTAAGACCTACGGGCATTGAAATCAACATGTAAGACCTACGAGCATTGAAATCACCATGTAAGACCTACGGGCATTGAAATCGACAAGTAAGACCTACGAGCATTAAAATCTCCATGTAAGACCTACGGGCATTGAAATCAACATGTAATACCTATGGGCATTGAAATCGCTATGTAAGACCTATGGGCATTGAAATCAACATGTAAGACCTAAAGGCATCGAAATCAACATGTAAGACCTACGGGCTTCAAAATCGACATGTAAGACCTACGGGCATTGAAATCGACATGTAAGACCTACGGGCATTGAAATCGACATGTAAGACCTACGGGCATTGAAATCGACATGTAAGACCTACGGACATTGAAATCAACATGTAAGACCTACGGGCATTGAAATCACCATGTAAGAGACCTACGGGCATTGAAATCAACATGTAAGACCTACGAGCATTGAAATCGCCATGTAAGACCTACAGGCACTGAAATCGCCATGTAAAACCTACGGGCATTGAAATCGACATGTAAGACCTACAGGCATTGAAATCGCCATGTAAGACCTACGGGCATTGAAATCGACATGTAAGACCTATGGGCATTGAAATCGCCATGTCAGACCTACGGGCATTGAATTGCCATGTAAGGCCTACGGGCATCGAAATCGACAAGTAAGACCTACGGGCATTGAAATCGCCATGTAAGACCTACGAGCATTGAAATCGTCATGTAAGACCTATGGGCATCGAAATCGACATGTAAGACCTACGGGCATTGAAATCGACATGTAAGACCTACGGGCATTGAAATCGCCTTGTAAGACCAACGAGCATTGAAATCGACATGTAAGACCTACGGGCATTGAAATCACCATGTAAGACCTACAGGCATTGAAATCAACATGTAAGACCTACAGGCATCGAAATCGACATGTAAGACCTACGGGCATTGAAATCAACATGTAAGACCTACGAGCATTGAAATCACCATGTAAGACCTACGGGCATTGAAATCGACAAGTAAGACCTACGAGCATTAAAATCTCCATGTAAGACCTACGGGCATTGAAATCAACATGTAATACCTATGGGCATTGAAATCGCTATGTAAGACCTATGGGCATTGAAATCAACATGTAAGACCTAAAGGCATCGAAATCAACATGTAAGACCTACGGGCATCAAAATCGACATGTAAGACCTACGAGCATTGAAATCGACATGTAAGACCTACGGGCATTGAAATCGACATGTAAGACCTACGGGCATTGAAATCGACATGTAAGACCTACGGACATTGAAATCAACATGTAAGACCTACGGGCATTGAAATCACCATGTAAGAGACCTACGGGCATTGAAATCAACATGTAAGACCTACGAGCATTGAAATCGCCATGTAAGACCTACAGGCACTGAAATCGCCATGTAAAACCTACGGGCATTGAAATCGACATGTAAGACCTACAGGCATTGAAATCGCCATGTAAGACCTACGGGCATTGAAATCGCCATGTAAGACCTACGGGCATTGAAATCGCCATGTAAGACCTACGGGCATTGAAATCAACATGTAAGACCTACGGACATTGAAATCGCCATGTAAGACCTACAAGCATTGAAATCAACATGTAAGACCTACGGGCATTGAAATCGCCATGTAAGACCTACGGGCATTGAAATCAACATGAAAGACCTACGGGCATTGAAATCGGCATGTAAGACCTACGGGCATCGAAATCACCATGTAAGACCTACGGGCATCGAAATCGACATGTAAGACCTACGGGCATTGAAATCAACATGTAAGACCTACGAGCATTGAAATCGCCATGTAAGACCTACGGCATTGAAATCGACATGTAAGACCTACGAGCATTGAAATCGCCATGTAAGACCTACGGGCATTGAAATCAACATGTAAGACCTACGGGCATTGAAATCGCCGTGTAAGACCTACGAGCATTGAAATCAACATGTAAGACCTACAGGCATCGAAATCGACATGTAAGACCTACAGGCATCGAAATCGACATGTAAGAGCTACGGGCATTGAAATCGACATTTATGACCTACGGGCATTGAAATCGACATGTAAGACCTACGGACATTGAAATCGCCATGTAAGACCTACGAGCATTGAAATCAACATGTAAGACCTACGGGCATTGAAATCGCCATGTAAGACCTACGGGCATTGAAATCAACATGTAAGACCAACGGGCATTGAAATTGCCATGTAAGACCTACAGGCATTGAAATTGCCATGTAAGACCTACGGGCATTGAAATCGACATGTAAGACCTACAGGCATTGAAATCGCCATGTAAGACCTACGGGCATTGAAATCGACATGTAAGACCTACGGGCATTGAAATCGCCATGTAAGACCTACGGGCATTGAATCGCCATGTAAGGCCTACGAGCATTGAATAAGTTAAAACCTAGGGATCAAGTGAAAGACCTAAGGGTTCAAATCGCTCGTAAAGCATATCTCCTCGTATTGAAGGACAAAACGAATGGCCCAAAAATGTCCACCTCAGAAGTAAGATCCTAATTTGCTTCTGAGTCGCACTTGGGGACAATTGGTGAGTCTATAAGACCATGACATGGAAAGTTCGTTGCCTCGACAAGCAAGACAACAAGCTTGGGGGAAATTGATGGGCCCTAGCCTCAATGGATAAATCCACTAAAGAAGCACTGAGTTGGAAAGCTCGTTGCCTCGACGAGCAAGACAACAAACTTGGGGGCAATTGATGGGCCCTAGCCACTGGGCCCAAACTACAAACAAACTAAATAAGGCCTAACCACCAAACTTCTAAAGCCCTAGTTAAGGCCTACTAAGGTGGGCTCTAAGATCTAATCTCAGCCGTCGATTAGATCCAACGGTGGCTGTTTTCCCTCCTAAGGCACTATAAATACTAAGCTCCCTCCAACATAAGAAGGGGCTCTCCCTTCTCTCTACTTTCCCTCTCTAGAAGAAGCTAGGCAATGAAGAAGCAAGGCTACCAAGCCAAGGCGATCAGACCTAGGCAATCGGAAGCCAAGCAATCAAACCAAGGCTACCAAGTTGATGTGAACCGCTACAACCATAGCAGACGACCCTTGAAAACCGCAAGTTGAGACCGTGCAACAAGGTAGAACCATCGAGAACCGGGGGCGGATGAGGACTTTGACCCGTTAGCTATATAACAGCAAGGAACCAGAAGTATCAAGTCGTAGACGCCACGCCAAGAGATGGATGCTCTTGATGATAAGTCGAGCCTTCAGTATCGCAACATGCAGATACAATAAGGGTTTCAAGAACAAAGTTCTATCAAAGGGGGTTGTTTATTTCATAAATGTTGTGTTTACAAAGGGTGGCCGGCGGCCTCTATATATAGGTGAGGGAACAAGCTCTCCTCCCTAAACACTACTTCCTAAATAAGAATAAAATAAAGAGTCCTATTCCTAAATAGAATCCTAGAGCCCCTAAACAATCCTACTAAAAAGGAAAAACAATTAAATAGTCTTTAAAACCGAAAATACAACTCAAAAATAGGACTAAAACTCCTAAGACCCTAATCCGGCGGTTTTAGGGTTTCCTAGTCCGGGTGGGATTAGGACTCGGCGGTCCGCCGGTCTCGGGCCGGGCTTCTTCTTCTTCAAACGGTGGGCCTTCGTCGGGACTTGGGGCCTGATGCTTCGGGCCTGTCCAAGGGCTAGGGCCTTGCCAAATGGCTTGGGCCACACAGTGACCAGTCCCATAAAATACTCCCGATTGGCCCGACTCTCGGTCTAGGGCTCGGGGCGGGGCCGGTTTGGGAACTTCTTCATTTCTGCTTGGGGCTTCCTCTCCTAGTTTCGGGAATCTCCTTTGGTAGCTCCATATGTGGCTCTCATGGGCTAGGGTCGGGCCAGGGGTGGTGCCTTGGAGCTAGGGGCTTCCATGTTCATCTAGACTTGGCGCCGAGTTAGTCTTGGGCGGCCATCCCTTGTTGGCCAGGTACTCTTGAGCCCTCATGTTCCTGTACTCCAGGAATGCCTCCAGACGGTCTCTGGAGTGTGCTTCATCTTCAGGGCCCTTGGAGATAAGGCCAGGATCCGGCTGGTGCTTATCCTCAACCCTAGGGTTCCTACACTCGGCCAACAGCATGGCCTGGAGTGGCATTTCTTCCTTCTGAGCTCTCCTACCTGCAGGGGGAGGCCTTAGCCTATATTTCATCTCATACCTTAGCTTGAGGGCTTGTAAGTGGCCGGCCCTCGGTTCTACATGCTTCTTATACGGCCCTAGGGTTCGGCCTCGGACGGGTGACCCTGGTGGGGTGTAGGAGTACCGGCGGGTACTAAGGCAGCTGGACTGGGTCATATCATCCCCCTCTTCTTGCCTTGGATTTGTCCCCAAATCCATCTCAGGGTCTCTTCTAGCACTCATCACCCTCTTCCAAACTTCAGCAATTTTGTTGGCCATGGTCGGGGAAGACTCAACATCATCTTTGGACCGAGGAGTATCATTTGAGTCAGTAACGGACCAAGGCCCAGGTCCTTCAGTACTTTCTCCATCAGTCTCCATGGCTCATTCTCCTGAAAAACTATCAACAATAATGTTAAGGCTCGGAGAAGTGTCTGCTGAGAGATCCTCACTCATTTCCACATCCGGGTCAGCATCCGGATCTTCTTCGCTCGGGGCAGCCCTTAAAATCTGTCGGGAGGTGATCTCCCATTGAATCTTGGGTGCACAGGGAATCGTCGGTGAGGCGTCGGGTCAGGGCACCGGGGTGCTGGTGGCGCCGGGGGTAGGCCAGGGCACGTCGGGCAGAGTGGCGGCTTCAGGCAGTGGGTAGGCGGCGGCGTCGGGCAGTGGTAAGTTGGCGGTGGCGGGCAGTGGAGCGGCGGGCAGTGGGAGGGCGGCGACGGCAAGTGGGGAGGCGGTGGTGGCGGGCAGTGAAGAGCCGGCGATTGCGGCCAGTGGGGATGCGGTGGCGGCGAGCAGTGGGGAGCCAGTGGCAGGCAGCGACGCGTTGGGGTGGTCCGGCGTCGGCTAGTCGATGGCGTCGGGCATCGTCGCGTCGGGGCAGTCGGGGTCGGGTAGGACCGGGACGGAGCGACGGGCAGGGACGCGCCAGACTCGTCGGGTAGTGATCCACCGGGGACCACGTCGGGTGGTGATGCGCCGCGGGGCGTCGGGCAGCGACAGGTCGGGGCCGGGTGATGGGGCGGTCGGGGCCTGGTCGGGCAGAGCGGCGCCGGGTGCTGGGGCACTCGGACTAGTCGGGGCGGGCCAGTCGGCATCGGGGCCGAATGTTGGGGCGCCGGGGCCTGGTCGGGCAGCACCGGGGCTGGGTGCTGGGGCGCCGAGGTTGGCCGGGCAGCGCTAGTTGGGGCCGAGCGCTAGGGCGCCGGGGCTGGTCAGGTAGTACCAGCTGGGGTTGGGGCCGAGCACTGGGGCGATGGGGCCTGGTCGGGCAGCGCCGGGGGCAGACGCAGGGGCGCCGGGGCTAGTCAGGCCCGGTCTGGCAGTGCCGAGCCTGGGCGCCTGGGCGCCGGGGCTGGTCGGGCCCGGTCGGGCAGTGCCGGGGCTAGGTGTTGAGGCGCCGGGTGCTAGGGTTTTAGAGCTTAACCTGGCAAACTTCTCAAGCCCTTCGGGCTTAACTTCTTCTCCTTCATCAGACTCTTCTTCTTCTTCCTTCTTCTCCTCTTCTTCATCATCGATCTCAATTCCTCCTTCTCTTACCACCATCGTCCGTTGGTTAGGGCAATCCCTTGAGATATGTCCTTGATGACACTCGATTTGACGTGATTATCAGCCTCATTTAAGTGACATTTCCTTGCTTAAGACATGGTTTTTAAGGGTAGAATAACGAATATTCAATCAATTGCCCTATCTCGTGCCATTTGTGTTACTTTGGCCCGTTTCGGGTCTATTTGATGGTTTTCTAGTGTTTTTATGTTAGCACAGGTTTTTGGCCGTCAAATAAAGTAGCCAAGGACGTGTCTAAGGCATCGAAACCTCGAGGAATTGCACCGGAATCGATCCAAGGAGCCAATCGAGTCGAACCAAAGTCTGCCCCGGTTTACAAAGGAATTTTCGGCGAAAATACCTTAGTATTTTCGGCGAAAATACATACACAAATCCACTGATGTCAATTGAAGAGTGTTTTCGACGAAAACTATTAGACCGAAAATCACAGAAGGAATCAACCGGCGGGCTCCCCATTTACACTAGGATTTTCGGCGAAAATCCTCATGATTTTCGGTGAAAATATCAGAGGAAATCTGGCTGAATTAGGGTTAAGTATAAATACTTAACCGGCGGCCCAAATCAAAAAATAGACCGAATAATACTTTTCATAATTAGAATTTCGGAGATTCTCTGAAGTTCTAGAGCAGAGAGTTTAGAGTTCGAAGAGCCGGAAAGAGATTGTGACGCCATCCCTTCCATCTCAAATACTCGGAGCTAGGATTGCAGTTTATCGAAGATCGAAGTCTGCCAGAGTCGTCTTAATTAGGTTTTTCAGATTCTTTTCTGTTCTTCCTCTGGATGATGAACTCTTTCTTTGTCTTTGATTCTTTTGTGATAAACATGAGTAGCTAAACTCTTAGAGCTTAGACTAGATGAACCCTAAGTGACCCAGGGCTTTAAAGCGGTCACGGATCGGCGGTGATTAGATTCGAAGTTCAATCAGTTTCTCTTTCATGTTTGGTTCGTTCTTCATTGTTCATGTTTCTTGTCTGGATTGATCACCTAGATTAGATTCTTGTTAAGCTAAGGATAGAAGCGAACGCTCGCCTTCCTTTAAAACATCAAATCAAACAATTAACCTTATAATTGGAGTGTGTCTTTCGTAGGAACCGGTTAGGGTTAATCCACTGCAAGAGTAACTCATAAATCATTAGTAATTCCACCAGTTAAGTTAAGTCGTTGGGAGAGGCGACCGTACCCGGGCAACTAATTAATCTTGGTAGCTAGAACGGATAGAGCGAACGTTCGCCGGTCTTAAACCTAAGGGTTAGGAGTTATGGTGGTGTCTTAGAATTGATTGAATGAGAATCGAAATCCGCTGATCTGTTGATTGCCAATGCTCTGGGGAACGAAGGGGGATTCAAAGTCTAAGTTCGTCTGTCATCTCTATTTTCAACCCTAATTTCCAATCTTTTCTTAGTTTCAATTTTTAAATTCTCTGCATTTCTTAGAATTAGAAGTCGTGGAACTCACACCACGCACGACGTGTTTAAATCCGAGTAATTTGCCAGCTTATTTGAGTAGTCGATCATAGAAGGCCCGTGGAATACGATCTACCCTAGCTTTTTGTAGCTTAGTAGTTATTTGGTTGAACGCATCACAAGGACACGTTCACCAAATTGGCGCCGTTGCCGGGGACCTTCTTTTGATTGTTTGAAAGAAGAACTGCAATTTATTCTTCTACTTTCCATCTTTCACTTTTCCACCCACTTCGATTTTACACTGGTTTTTGTTTGTTTTTGTTATTTGTAGGTTGCTCACAGGTGTATGCATCGCTGCCCTTGGACTCGCTCTCAACCTGACAAGGCTATGAGTATAGAGAGACCAAGCAGTTCTGCTCCACCTCGACAATCACAGATTCCAAGGAGAAGCAGAACCAATCCACCTCCATCCATCACTCCGATCAAGATCGAGGAACTGAAGGAGAGTTCCTCATCTCCATCTTCACCTCTACTGTCACCTTCATCCGTTTCATACACCGAGTCACTTTCACCTCCTCCATCTCCTACCATGATTGATCAATTACCACCACCACCACCACCTGCACAGAAAAGTGTAGCTGATTACAACAAGCCGAGCGCGACTAGCGTTCGATCTGCCATTGCCGTACCGTGCATTGAAGGAGATCCTGACTATGAGATCAAGATTCCATTATTGACTATGATCTCTAGGGATCTACAGTTTGAAGGCAGGCCCCTAGACAATTCGTGCACTCATCTTGCAGACTTCCTTGATCTCTGCAGCACTTTCAAGAACAGAAACCTCGACAAGAATACTCTTTGTTTAAGAGCCTTCCCGTTCTCTCTGAAAGGCGCTGCTAAGAGGTGGCTTACTGGCAAACCACCTGGATATTACACTGATTGGGATACTCTGGCTCAGGACTTCGTTGAAGAATACTTTCCTCCTGCCAGAACAACAGCCATCAAGGACAGCATTGCCAGATTCTCCCAGAAAGAAGGAGAAAGCTTATACGATACTTGGAATCGATTCCAAGAACTTCTCTACAACTATCCTCATCATGGATTCGAGCAGAGGCAGTTAGCTGAAATCTTTGCTCGAGGTCTTCGAGAAGAATCCGCCAAGTGGGTCAATTCCCTAGCTGAAGGGGATTGCACTACGCTCACACCTGAAGCTGCTCTTCTTCATTTCGCAAACTGTTCTTCCAAGTCAAGGAACTAGGAACGACAATCTAAAGTATCAAGGAGTAAGCTTGATCTCGAAGCTACTATCAAGGCCGAAGTAGAGAAGCAACTGAAGAAGTCTACCACACCGATCAAATCGCCAGCAGCTTCTGCCTATGTTGCTGATTGCGAATGGTGTGGAGCTTGTGCGCATAATGGAGGCCGATGTCAAAATTTTGGTAAGACAGAAGTCTGGTCTGCCGAAGAGGTAAATTTCATTCAACAAGGCTTCGTTAACAATCAGAATGGTTATGTTGGCTACCGCAACTTCAGAAAGCAAGGGAACTATTAAGACAGACCTCCTTACAATGCTGGCGCCAACCATAACCAGAACCAGAATAACCGCCCAGCTAGTCCAGCTCAGGATCAGAAGCCTAACCATCCGTCGGCAGGTGTTTATCAGCAGCCGCACCGCAATCCGGGTAACTATGGAACTGCTCCTGGCAATCGCTAGAATCAATACCTGAACAATACCTATCCAGGTCAGCAATACCAGAAGGAAAACAACGTCAGTGACCTGGACAAGAAGCTTAGTCAGATCATCACCTAGACTCTATGATCATGACAGTCAGTTTAAAGCTCAAGCTCTTCTCAATCAAGAACAAATAGCAGTCGGTCAAAAAAATTGAGCAAGGTGTGAACAATATCTCGAGCATGCTAGCATCTGGTCGACCATTTGGCCAACTTCCGAGCCAGATAGAGCCGAATCCGAGAAAGGAGCAAGCTAAAATGGTATCTGCTCAAAAATTTACAAGCTTATCTGCTGACGCTTGTTCTATTTTACGCAGGAACTCTGAAATTTCAGAGAAGAAGGAAGAACAGAAACCGGCGCATAAGGAGGATGATCCTCCTCTTACACCGTACTATGTGAAGCCTCCGTTTGCAAGAGCATTGCTGCCGAATGCAAGGATCGAGACTGGCATGAAGGGGAATAAAGAAGGATATCCGGATGCTCGTAGCAGGAAGCCTTCCTCTCCATATCCAGCTAAGTGTTCTGATCCTGGTTCTTTCACTCTACCTCTTGTCATTAATGATGTTGAGATAGAACGTTGTTTGGTTGATCTTGGCGTGTCTGTTAATGTTATGCCTATGAGTCTATATGAAAAATTGAACCTAGGAGAACTTGAACCGCCTAGCATGCAACTTGTCTTTGCTGATAGATCACTTAAAACCCCTAGGGGAGAGATAAAAGACGTTGTTACTAAATGTGGTCCTTTCATGTTCTTAGCTAACTATGTGATCATTGACACTAGTAAGGATGATTCTACCATCCTCATAGGACGACCTTTCATGGCTACTACTAGGATGCAAATTAACGTTCCAAATGGTTCTTTAACTTTGAGGGTCGGTAAAGAAACGACAACATTCCGCCTTAAAGACGGAATGAAATATAATCCTAAGATTGAAGAATTTCATTGTTTAGCTGTTGAAACTGTGGAGTTGACCCCGGTCAACTCCGTTACTGATGTCTCTTCTAGTGTGCCTAGATCAATTGCTGTTGCAGGTACTAGACAGATCACCAAGCAGAAACCGAAATTTGTTCCCCAAAAGCCACCAAAGAAGAAGGAACTGGAAGCCTCTTCTAAACCACCGAGCACAAAACCTAGCAGACACCGGGGAAAGAACAAAAAGATTAAGACTCAAATGGTCTGGAAACCAGTTGTGCCGCCACCGTCTACCGAGCCAGCTGCACCACCAATTCGTTTTGATGACACTCGATTTGACGTGATTATCAGCCTCATTTAAGTGACATTTCCTTGCTTAAGACATGGTTTTTTGGGTAGAATAACGAATATTCAATCGATTGCCCTATCTTGTGCCATTTGTGTTACCTTGGCCAGTTTCGGGTCTATTTGATGGTTTTCTAGTGTTTTTATGTTAGCATAGGTTTTTGCCGTCAAATAAAGTAGCCAAGGACGTGTCTAAGGCATCAGAACCTCGAGGAATTGCACCGGAATCGATCCAAGGAGCCAATCAAGTTGAACCAAAGTCTGCCCCGATTTAGAAAGGAATTTTTGGCGAAAATACATACACAAATCGACTAATGTCAACTGAAGAGTGTTTTCGGCAAAAACACATAGTTTTCGGCGAAAACTATTGGACCAAAAATCTCAGAAGGAATCAGCCGGCGGGCTCCCTATTTACACTAGGATTTTAGGCAAAAATCCCTCATGATTTTCGGCGAAAATATCATAGGAAATCCGGCTGAATTAGGGTTAAGTATAAATACTTAACCGGCGGCCCAAATCAAAAAAAGAAACCGGATAATACTTTTCATAATCAGAATTTTGGAGATTCTCTGAAGTTCTGGAGCAAAGAGTTTAGAGTTCGAAGAGCCGGAAAGATATCGTGACGCCATCCCTTCCATCTCGAAGACTCGGAGCTAGGAAGGTAGTTTACCAAAGATCGAAGTCTGCCAGAGTCGTCTTAATTAGGTTTTTCCATATTCTTTTCTGTTCTTCCTCTGGATGATGAACTCTTTCTTTGTCTTTGATTCTTTTGTGATAAACATGAGTAGCTAAACTCTTAGAGCTTAGACTAGATGAACCCTAAGTGACCCAGGGCTTTAAAGCGGTCACAGATCGGCGGTGATTAGATTCGAAGTTCAATCAGTTTCTCTTTCATGGTTGATTTGTTCTTCATTGTTCATGTTTCTTGTCTGGATTGATCACCTAGATTAGATTCTGGTTAAGCTAAGGATAGAAGCGAATGCTCGCCTAACTTTAAAACATCAAATCGAACAATTAACCTTATAATTGGAGCGTGCCGTTCGTAGGAACCGGTTAGGGTTAATCCACTGCAAGAGTAACTCATAAATCATTAGTAATTCCACCAGTTAAGTTAAGTCGTTGCAAGAGGCGACCATACCCGGGTGACTAATTAATCTTGGTAGCTAGAACGGATAGAGCGAACATTCGCCGGTCTTAAACCTAAGGGTAAGGAGTTATGGTGGTGTCTTAGAATTGATTGAATGAGAATCGAAATTCGCTGTTCTGTTGATTGCCAATGCTCTGGTGAACGAAGGGGGATTCAAAGTCTAAGTTCGTCTGTCATCTTTGTTTTCAACCCTAATTTCCAATCTGTTTTTAGTTTCAATTTTTAATTTCTCTGCATTTCTTAGAATTAGAAGTCGTGGAACTCACACCACGCACGAAGTGTTTGCATCCGAGTAATTTGCCAGCTTATTTGAGTAGTCGATCATAGAAGACCCGTGGAATATGATCTACCCTAGCTTTTTGTCAGCTTAGTAGTTATTTGGTTGAACGCATCACAACGACACGTTCACCAAATTGGCGCCGTTGCCAGGGACCTTCTTTTGATTGTTTGAAAGAAGAACTGGCAATTTATTCTTCTACTTTCCATCTTTCACTTTTCCTCCCACTTCGATTTTACACTGGTTTTTGTTTGTTTTTGTTATTTGTAGGTTGCTCATAGGTGTATGCATCGCTGCCCTTGGACTCGCTCTCAAACCGACAAGGCTAAGAGTATAGAGAGACCAAGCAGTTCTGCTCCACCTCGACAATCACAGGTTTGTAATTGGATGATTTGAGAGATTGGATTATCAAGTTACAACCACTTTGAGCTTGTTTTCCTTGTTGTCATTTTATCAAACACTTGGTGTGCATTTAGTTTTCTTTCATTTGAAGGTTGAAAGACCCTTGTGATTGCTAGACTAGTGTTATGTGATTGACATGAGAGTGTCTTGCATCATTACCTTGTGCTAGATGATTGTTAGCATAGAATTCAAGTTCCAAGAATTTCATTGAGCTAGTTTAAAGCATTCCATTCCCTTTGTTCACATAGCGAGAGCATGGTGCATTTGGTCTAGGAATAGAGAGTCAATTGTGCGAGAGTTCGTTGATTCTACTTGAGTGAGATGCATGGTCATTAATTACACATCGTTGCTTGAGAATCAATCCAGCTTTCATGAACCTTGAGCTTGAAGAAACCCCTTGCTAGACTAAACTCCTTTCTCTTGTTTGATCCTCAATTTTCACTTGTCAATTTTACCTTGTTTGCTTATGTTTTTAACTTGTCTCCTTTCAAAACCAAACTTCAATTTAAATGTATGGACCGTTTACGAACGTTGTGAGTATTAGCCTATGAGGGAACCCTGAGGAATACGACCTTGATAATTCCTTATCACTAATAGATGGCGCAGGGAAGCATGATTTGTGTAGACAATGGTATGTGAAAGAACAAGATACTGTCTGAACTTGTCAAAGGAGAAGACGATGGCCAGAAGCTCTTTCTCCGTAGTAGTGTAGTTTCTCTGAGCATCATTGAGTGTCTTGCTAGCAAAGTAAAGAGGATGAAATCTCTTCTCCTTCCTCTGACCAAGAACCGCGCCAACGGCGAAGTCACTAGCATCGCACATAATCTCGAATGGAAGATTCCAATCTGGTACTGTAAGGATCGGTGCGGTGGTGAGTTGAGTCTTCAAAGTCTCAAAGGCTTCAAGAAAAGCTTTATCAAATACGAAAGGAACATCCTTCTCAAGAAGCTTCATCATTGGAAGAGTGATCTTGGAGAAATCTCTGATGAATCTTCGGTAGAATCCAGCATGACCGAGGAAACTTCGAACTGTTTTAACTGAGGTCGGCGTTGGTAAGCTGGCGATGGTTTCAAGCTTGGCACGATCGACTTCTATACCGGTCTTAGAGATCCTATGTCCAAGAACAATGCCTTCTGTAACCATGAAGTGACACTTCGCCCAACTAAGAGCTAGGTTGGTTTCCACACAACGAGCTAGCACCTTGTCCAGATTAGCCAAGCACTTGGAAAATGAATCTCCATAGACGGAGAAGTCGTCCATGAATACCTCCACCACATTCTCTACCAGATCTCCAAATATAGCAAGCATGCATCTCTGAAAGGTAGCGGGAGCATTACATAAACCAAAAGGAATACGATGATAAGCAAACGTACCAAAGAGAGAAGCGGGAGTCGAACACTTAGCTGGGGGTGGTGGCGGCTGTCGTATGGGAGATGGCACACCAAAGAGAGAAGCGCATTCATTAGTGAGCGTGACAGAGTACGCCTCTCCGTTCTTCACTTTCTTCACTAGGTCTTTAAAGAACTTCCCAAGCAGTGGTATGAGCTCTACAGCTTCTGTCACTGGTATCTTTATCTCTGCAGTCTTAAGAACATTGTACCACTTCTTATACTGAGTGTCATGATCCTTGGCTTTGCTCATTGCACCTTTTGGGAAGGGGATCCGAGGTACATATGGTGCCAAGACGCACTCAGGAGCTGTCCTGGGAGGAGGAGGAGCAGATGCTTCTTCTTCCTCTTCTGTGATATCTTCAATTTCTGGCATATCCATGGCAGCACTGGTATCTTGTATCACGTCAGGTTCCAGAGCCTTTGGGTCAGTTGTTTGCTTGCCGCTCCTGGTGGTAATAGCTTGAGCGTGTTCACTCTTTGCACCGGAGTCTGCCTGAAATGCTGCTGGATTAAGGAGAGGATTGCTAGTAAAGAGTTTAGTCATATTGCTTATTGCATCTTCTATTCTTTGGCTTTGAGCTCTTTGTCCTTGATTGAGTACAGCTTCAGCTGTTAACTGAATGTCATGGTCGTCAACTTGGCTCATGATCTGATCAAACTTCTTCTCATAATCTATGTCTCTATTGTAGTACGGCTTTGCTTGAAACTGGTGTTGTCCTCCAATGAATCCCGGAGGTCTCTGATAAGGATCTACTAACCGGTTGCTCTGGTTCCGTGGCACGTAGTTTCTGTATTTGGCATAGCCTTTTTGATTGTTGGTGAAGCCTTCATCAATGAAGTTTATCTCTTCTGTAGACCAGACTTCTGTTTTACCGAAGTTTAGGCAGCTTCCACCGTTTTGAGCACAGGATCCACACCATCCACAGTCAACCGAAAAGTTGGTAGCTGACGGGGGATCGAGAGGAATACCAACTGGTTGTAGATGTTTCTGAACCTCGGCTTTGATCTGCTTTGCAACACTCATCTGACTCTGACTCTTGGTTCCTTCTCTTTGCCTCTCCCAGTTTCTAGATTTTGAAGCACAGCTAGCGAAATGCAGAAGAGCATCCTGAGGAGTAAGGGCGGTGCAATCTCCACCAGCTAGGGAGTTGACCAAATTTGCATATTCTTCGCGCATGCCACGAGCAAAGAATTCAGCCAGCTGTCTTTGTTCATACCCATGGTGAGGACAGTTGAAGAGAAGAGATTGGAATTCATTCCAAGTGTCCTACAGGCTTGCATCTTCTCTCTGAGTGAACCTGGAGATGCGGTCTTTATAAGCAATTGTCTTTGTTGGAGGGAAGTATTCCTCAACAAAATCTTGAGCTAATGCCTCCCAGTTAGTGTAATGACCTGGTGGTTTGGTTCCAAGCCACTGCTTAGCTGCACCTCTGAGAGAGAACGAAAAAGCTCGGAGACATAAAGCGTTCTTGTTGAGGTTCCCAGACTTGAAGGTTTCACAGACAACCAGAAAGTCATCTATATGTGTGCAGGGGTTATCATCTGGCCTTCCTTCGAATTGTATGTCCCTAGAGATTAGTTCTAAGAGAGGAATCTTAATCTCATAGTAAGGATCATCATCATTAGAAAGCACGATGATGGGGGATCGAAAGTTGGATGCACGCGGCTTACTGTAGTCCGTAACACTCTTAGGAGCAGCCATTGTGATAAAGGAAGATGGAACGGAAGTGACCCTTTTCTGTACCTGCTATGATCTGCAAGGGACAAAAACAAACACAACCGGTGTAAAATCGAAGTGTGATGGAATTGAAAGATGGAAAGGTAGAAGAATGAAAATGCCAACTCTTCTTTCAACAAAATAGAAGAGTCCCCGGCAACGGCGCCAATTTGGTGAACCGGTCGTTGACGACTCAATCAAATAAACTAACAAAGCTAACAAGCTAGGGTAGATCGTATTCCAGGGGTCTCCTCTACTTCCTTACTCAAAAATGTTGGCAATTTAATTCAAGGTTCAACACGTTGTGCGTGGTGTGAGTTCCATGACTTCTAACTAAAATGCAAAGATAATTGAAATGAAATTAAAGCGAATAAATAGTAAAGCGAGCGTTCGCTTCTATCCTTAGCTTAACAAGAATCTAATCTAGGTGGCCAAACCAGACAAGAAACACAGAGAACAAAGAACAAATCAAACATGAAGGAGAAACTGAATGAATTTCGAATCTAATCACAGCCGATCCGTGACCGCTTAAAAGCCCTGGGTCACTTAGGGTTCATCTAATCTAAGCTCTACGAGTTTAGCTACTCATATTCAATACAGAAGAATCGAAGAAGAACACAGAATACATCTCAGGTAGGGAAGACAGAGAAGAACTGTAAAACCTAATTTCGATGACTCCTTGCAGCTTCAATCTGTTGGATCTTCCACTCCTAGCACTAGCTCTCTGAGATGGATGGTTGGCGTCACGATCCGTTCCTGGCTCCTCGAACTCTATCCACTCGTTCTCCCTTTTTCTCAGTCTTCGGATTTTTTTTGTGTAAATTATGTGTAAGTTCTGATATCCTTTATTTAGCTGCTTGATTCAGTATTTAAACCTAACCGGCGATTGCTGCTTTTTCACTGGGATTTTCGCCGAAAATCCAAGGATATTTTCAGCGAAAATATCTGCTCAAATGTTGGCTTGATTTGTCTGTTTCTTCTGGCTTAAACGGCGTAGGGTTTTCGGCAAAAACTCCCAAGGTTTTCGTCGAAAACTTCTTCTTGATCGGGACAGTGGATTTCTTCTTGCATTTTCGGCAAAAATCCAAGGGTATTTTCACTAAAAATCTGTGTGTAAATGGAGCAGGAATTCCTTTTGAGATGAATGACTTTTCTGGTTGACTCGGGTGTGATTCCTCGGCGTTCCAGCGCCTTAGACACGTCCTTGGCTACCGTATTTGATGGCGAACACCTATGCTAACACGAAAATACTAGAAAACCATTAAATAGACCTGAAATGGGCCAAGGTAATACAAAGGTCACGAAATAGAGCGGTTGAGTGAATATTCGCTATTCTACCCTAAAAATTGTGTCTCAAGCAATGAAATGTCGCTTAAATGAGGCTGATAATCACGTTAATTCGAGTGTCATCAACCGCTTAGAGAATCACCCGAGTTCTGCCCCTGTCAATGCTTCCTCCGTCTTGGAAATTCGCTTTGGCCTCTCGGCTCTCCACCATTGGCAACTGTCCTCCTCGATGGCATGGCATACGGACCGAGGCGTTCACCAACGACCTTCGTCTTCCACCATCTCCATTTGTAGCATCGCTTCTCGAGTGTTTCGGCGCGTCCCTTGGAGCTCTCAAGTGGTACTAGGTGGGATGTTGGGCGACCGCGTCGGCCTTTGAGTGTTCTTGTGCGGCGAAAGCTATCGCCCCGACCCTTCGCCTCTTCCAGCTTATCCATTACGCCAAGATGACTATGAATGGTATAACCTTTTGTCGCCGCCCTGAGTTCACTGAGAAAGGAACCTACTCTTCCCCTAAACCACGCCCCACCTAGTACCACTCCTTCTTTTACTTCCAAACCAGCGACTCAGATCGCCCTTGGACCAATCTTCTTCCCTCCTCATGGTCCACTGGCGACCTAAGTCGCTTCAATGACGATCTTGATCCTACTCCCGCCGAGGTCCTTGCTCGGAGTCAAGTTCTTCGTGACTGTCACCATTTGTCGACTCAAGCGGGGCTATAGGCTTCTCAGGGAGGGATTCGTGGAGGTATAACTATCATACGCTCGAGGATTGTCACTCTCCTACTCTAGGCTTTTAAGGAGAAACTGTTTTCTATTCTTCTTCTTCTATTTTTTTCTTTTTGAAAATGAAAAACCGCTCCACTCTTATGGTTTATTGTCGCCGTTGTTCAATGACTACCGGTGTCTCACTCCTTTCTTTTGCAGGCTTTACCAACCTTGCTGGGTGCCTCATTAGCACTACCGCTGGCGGCCCTGTCGGTGAGACTCGCCCGGAGATTTCCCGCGCTAACCCTCCTATTCCTCCTCCTCCTGCTACCTCGCATTTCACGCCCTCTCGCTTAGCTGGGAAGGGCAAAGGTAAAAGGAAGGCGACGAGGACCCTGCCCCTGCCAAGAAGAAGAAGCTTGGGGCTTCTAAACCCAAGAAAAAGGTTGGAGAGTCGTCGGGCCATCAGCCCCAGGCCCAGCCAACCTCGGTCGAGTTGTTAGGTCAACAATCCCTGTCACGACAATCCCCCGTCGACCTAGACAAAGAGGAGGGTGAGCCTCTGATTCGCCGCTCCCGCCGTGCTTCCCTTCAGCACGAGAACCAGCCATTTCCCCAAGAGATCATATAACAAGGGGCCGAGGGTGACTCAGTTCCTGTCGCCGTCGCCGTCGATAGCCTCGGTGTTGTGCCAAACTCTTCTCCACACCCCTCCGTCCTTGCTGGTAATGAGTCAGAGTCGTCGCCCGACTACGACCCTCGTCCCAGGGAAGAGCCTCGGGATCAATCTCGGCCACCCTCCATTGCTACTGATCATCCCCACCGCGCTTCGTGGTCTGAGCGAGTGAACACTATTTTTGACCAACCCACCCCCAGGGCGACGGGAGGAGGAGGGACCCTTCCGCTTGCCTTACTTCGCCATCGTCCACGCCATGACTTCCCACATATCACCCAGGATGGCGAGTGATATCGCGGAGGAGTTTTCCCGCGGAGTCTGTCAGGGTGTGACCGATCCTGGGGTGAGCTCGGAGACGACAGATCTGCACGGGGCGGCATCGATCCGAATGCTGCAGGTGAGCAAACCCATAACTACTCCTAACATATATTGATCATAACACCACAGCGTTGTCTGACTGGGGAATGTGTAAATCATGTAACCAGGCATTTGCTGAGCTCGGCGATTTGTCATTCGCCTGCAAGAGTCTCCAAGAGGAGAATTCGAAGCTGAAGGAAGACGTTGAAAATCTTCGTTCGCTTCGTATGAGCCTTACCCAGCTTCATAATGAGGAGACGGTATGGGTCTCTGCCTTACTGATGTGCTTATCATAGCGGTATATCGCTAATTAACCTTTGTTGTGTGTTTTTTGTTTATTTTTTTTTACATAGTGCCATGCCAACGTGGCGAGTATCGCTCTCTGCAACCTGAAGGGGAATCTAGATGACCAAACTACCCAGGTTGCCCATCTCGAAGCTCAGCAACAAACTCTGCAGGAGGAGTCTGATCGCCTGAAAGAGAGCCTGGAAGCCTCCCGCGAACAACTCTTTTGTCTTGAAACTGAGCTAAAAGAGGCACAAGAGAAGGCCGCCAACGTGGATGCGATTACCGAGGAGCGCGATAACGCGAAGGAGCTGTTACATGAGTCCTTGGCGGCACAGGCAGCGACTGATTCCGAGCTAGCTGCCCAGAAGGCTCAGTACGCTGAATCCGTTCAGTACTTCACCCAAACTCTTGGTGAGAGTATTCACGTGGTTATGCGCAGCTGCCGGAACGAATTTTTCAGAGTTTTCCCATCTAAGGGCTGGCTTGGCCGTAGGATGGTTCACGCCGTTTTGAAGGGTCTTAGTCGCTACAACGCTGGAGTGCTTGATCCTGTCGATAATGACAAGGAGATTGCTTTTCGGGATGTCGGTTGCCTGGAGCTGGAGGTGTCTGCTGAGGATGCAGAGTATATAGTGACTGAACGCCGAAAGCGCGGCCTTCCTGCCTTGAACCCTAACGATTCAGAAGTTCAGCCCCAATCTTCTGAGGCGGTGCCATCCTCCAGTGAACCGGGCTCTAGTTCTTAGCTCGCCAAGCCTGCGGACAAGGGAAAAGGGGATGCCCCTTGAAAATGCTAGTTTACTGTTGTTATCCTCTGTCGTTTTTTTTTAACGTTATGTCTTTGTCGGGCCTTACGAATGACTGTTTCCCTCCCTACTTCTTGCAGTTTGTGGTGATTGTTTCCTTGCGTGCTACTCTTTTAACCTTCTCGGATAGTTTGTTTCCTGCGGTTAATACTTCTTTCTTTGGTGATCCTAACGCCCCTGGGTCCATCCTAGCAATTTCAATGCCCTTAGGTCTTATATGATGGCTTCGATGCCCGTAGGTCTTACACGATGACTTCTAATGCCCGTAGGTCTTACATTGATGGCTTCGATGCCCGTAGGTCTTACACGGTGACTTTATAATGCCCGTAGGTCTTACATTGATGGCTTCGATGCCCGTAGGTCTTACTCGGCGACTTTTTAATGCCAGTAGGTCTTACATTGATGTCTTTGATGCCCGTAGGTCTTACTCAGTGACTTTTTAATGCCCGTAGGTCTTACATTGATGGCTTCGATGCCCGTAGGTCTTACTCGGTGACTTTTTAATGCTCGTATGTCTTACATTGATGGCTTCGATGCCCGTAGGTCTTACTCGGTGACTTTTTAATGCTCGTAGGTCTTACATTGATGGCTTCGAATTATGCAACATAACCTCAAGATTTAAATATTTAGACCCTTGGTCATTTCATTTAAGCTAGCATTGCTTACAGGGCCTTTTTAATCATAATACCGCCTAAGATGCATAGAGTTCCATGTTTTGGGGATCTTTGTACCGTCTAACTCTGCCAGTTTCAAGGTATTAGCCCCCACCACTACGCGTACTCTGTATGGGCCTTCCCAACCGGGATTGAGCTTTGCTGCCCCAATCGCTGGCCTAAAGATTTTTCGCAACACTAAATCATTGAGCGTGATGTGGGGCGGCCGGAGCTTCAGATTGTACCGCCTAGCCAGCTGTTCTTTCTCCGCGATTAGTCGCATTTGCGCCTTTTCTCTTCTTTCCTCGATCATGTCCACATTGAGCAATAACTCTTGTTCATTTACTTCGTCCCTGTATTCTTGGATTCGTATAGATGGGATCAAAATTTCCACCAGGAGGACTGCCTTGGTCCCGTATGTCAATGTATAGGGAGTCTCACCTGTCGCCGTTTTGTAAGTCGTTCGGTGAGCCCATAGCACGTGGTCAAGCTCTTCGACCCATACCCCTTTACATCCATCCACTCTTCTCTTTAACCCTTGTGAGATAAGTTTGTTGGCCGCTTCTGCCTGTCCATTGGCTTGTGGGTAAGCGACCGAGGCGAATCGTAAATTAATTTTTAGGTCGTCACAGAATTCCTTAAAGACCTGTGAGTCAAACTGAGTACCATGATCGCAGATCACTACAAGTAAATCCATCTTTTTGTCACGGATTAAATCCCTGTTTGTCGCGGATATTACTGCGACAAACCAGATCACTCGCGGATATGGCTTCCGCGACCAACTAGGCCCATACAACCAGGCCTTGTCGCGGAAATGGTTATCCGCGACAAACTGGTCTATTTGCGGTCTATTTGTCGCGGATATAACCGCGACAAACTAACTTGACTCAGTCATTGGTTCACCCAAAGTTTTGAGTCAGATTTTGGTTCGATTTATGGTTTGGTTATTTTTGTCGCGGATACATCCGCTACAAAATACATCCGTCAACTTACACCGTCATTTAACGGGACCAATGATTATCCGCGACTAACTTTATGTATTTCCGCGACAAAATTTAAAAAGCATATCCGTGAGTAACTATAAATTATCCGCGACAAACCGTGTTTATATTTCCCAGTATATTTTTTGCCCTGTCCTATATCAGTCCATTTCTGGCACTAGTAGGCAGAAACTAACTCTATATCATGCGTCCACATACATATAACAACATCAATAACATACACATATATTGAAACTAAGCATTCTTCAAATTCGAACATACAAAATGTCAATCTAGTTTAAACTTCAATCTAATACACATAAACATAGTTATTGAAACATAAATTGCACACGTTCACAAAACACTACTGACGATCTCCTCCAGAACCATCATTCTCATGGTCATCATCATCATCATCCTCATCGTGCGTATCCTCCTCACGAGTCTACAAAATGCAAGGAATATTTCAGACACAACCACAGACAAGTGAACACGTACAATTAAATGTATTAACTACAAATTCTATAACAAACCTCAAATAACGCCGGATGAAATCCACAAAACTCATCTCGTGGAACTTGAGCAGGCGGAATAGGTGATGTGCTACTGAATTGAGCCATCATCTGAGACAGTTGAGTCTGCAACTGAGCATCCATCTGTGTCTTGTATTCAGCCATCCTCCGTTCAATCTCTGTATGCATGCGCTCGTCCATTTCAGCACATAACCTCTCGTACTCGGCTTCACTTAGGCGACTTGTGGAGGATCCAGAAGGTCGCGAAGATTGAGAACTTTGCCCAGTTGCTTGCTTTCTCAGCTAACATGACATGAGAATACTTAGATTAGAGATTAAGCTATGTTTTCTTAAATCATGCTTCTACTTATGTTTGCAGTACAAACCTTAGACAGGGTAACACCGTAACCCATAGTGCGAACTCTCAAGCGATGCTCTTTCGTCCCTAAAGCTTGAGCTAAACAATCTGTCTCTATATCATCATCTTTGACTCCTTGATCTTGCAACTCTTTAATCCTTTCCTATAGTATAAAAAGAAATGAGCACAAACACATTAGAAGAATAAAAAGGCTTAAACATCTGAAGTTCACACTTACTAATCTTACCGCTACAGCTTTAGCTTCAGGTTGCCGGAATGAACCATCTGCCTTTGAGTTGGCATTTATCCATACATCTCCTCTAGATACCGGTAGCCCTTTGGCCAGACGTTGCTTCTTAATACGATCATATGGTCGAGAGCCTCCTCCGTGATTCAAGATTTGTACACTTCGGTTATGCTTGTTCTTTTTTTGATTCTCCTGTCATTCATTACAACATAATAGGTTAGATTACATATAATATAAGTCATTCATTGTAAGAGTCTCAAGTGATGAATGTACCAATGCCGAAGCCTCTGTCCTAGATGTGATATAAGCACCCCAATCAGTTGGTGATATACCAGGCGGGATATTTGCCAAGTTCTGAGCCATGGTCTTCTTGTCTGAGTAATATTTTTTGAACAGGTCACACTTTCTCTTTGCCCACCTCTCTCCTACAATCGACATGATGTACCTGTATAATATGTCTCTGTGGCCCTCTGGAATACAGAAGATAGGCTGCATGTAAATCATCATATAGTGTTAGTGAAAAACATGAAAGCTGACATAATACATCCATAAGACAGCGACTTAGGGTAATCTCATGAATATTTTCAAATTAAATTGCACTACATGTGATTACCTCGAAATAGGTGTCCCAAACCTTCTGCTTCAGCGACTTATCCACGAGTCTCCAATCCCTGAAATGGATGGGGAGGGTATCTGTTTTTCTTCCTACGGGTCCCAAGTACCGACCTAGAAAAGAGAGTGTTGGTCCCCCATCTGGCTTAATGCCATTGTAGCTAGTTAGCATAATTCTCAGCCCATCTGGTAATCCATTTGCAAACACTTCATTTGCGTTCAGATGTTTTTTTGTGATAACACCTTCTGCGTCCACAACTTCAACCTCCCAATACCCGTCTATTTTATCTTCCATCTCAACAATCTGCTGGCACGTGGGACCTGTAGATTGCGTACCAACAGCACTAGCATCTTCATCATCCATAACTGTGAAATCAATGCAAATTAGGAACATGTTGATCATAAAGATGATACAAGTAAAGAAGCTGAAGCAGTTTATATATAAATGTATGCAACCTCTTCCCAATAACCAAGCTGAAATTGCAGATTGCAGAAGTAGTAAAGCGAAATCAACCTCTTCCCAATAACCAAAGCTACGCAATCCTCCCAACAAGATCAAATTCTACTGATTCATCATCAGAATCAACACACATTTAACCAAGTAACCAAAAGCAAAACATAATTTGATGAACAGAAGATGAACATAGAGAAAAGGATTTTCATCATAAACAAAAGAAAGTCATACTACAAGTTGATCAATGCAAATTATTAGGAACAAGTTATCAAGAACGATACGCAATAACATCCTAATCAAATTCAGCAACCACACCATCTCTGGCAACATTAAAATCATCTATTACATTAAGATTTTGAATAGAAAATGGCAAGCTTTGCTGGGTATAGATCCCTTCATCATCCCCCAACTCATATGAATCTCTTGGATTTAGATGAATTGGAATACACCACTCTTTCTCAACTTCATCGTCAACATAGTACACCATTCTTGCATCATTTGCGCTAATGTATGGTTCATCTGCATCTCGGTCTCTGTTGTCACGAGTGTGACTGAAGTTCAACATGGTAAATCCCAATGCATCTTGTCTTTTCCATGCCGGATTTATGGTATCCGCCCACTTGCATTTGAACAGCGTCGTCATTCGCCCTTCGTAATTCAGCTCCACGATGTCAACCAGTTTCCCATAGTAAAACATATCACTATGAACTGGATTAGCATCAGCTGCACTAGACACACTAGTAGTGCCGAAGGTGCCTGACACACCGCTATTCTATGTTTTTAAAGACTCATCTCAATCGACAGTATGAAAATGGTAACCATTTATATCGTATCCATCATAGCGCTTTGCCATTTCATTTGGACCTCTTGCAAGCATCAGTAGGTCCTTGTTGTGCGTTATACGATCATCATGATTAATCTAATAGAACATAATGTAATGTACAGTTACTATCAGATGAAACTGAAAGTATTTGAAATGATAGAAATTTGGGTTTACACTCACCAAATCCTTAAACCAATCGACAAATGTTAGGTGTACTTCCTTCTCAATAGCAGTTGCGTTTCTCCTTCACATGAGATCAAGAGAAGACGACCTTCACATGCCCGTTCGGTACGTTTGCTTATCGTCATATTCCTTTTTGTGTATGTAATGCTCCCGCTACTTTTCAGAGATGCATGCTTGCAATATTTGGAGATCTGGTAGAGAATGTGGTAGAGGTGTTCATGGATGACTTCTCTGTCTATGGAGATTCATTTTCAAAGTGTTTGGCTAATCTGGATAAGGTGTTAGCTCGTTATGAGGAGACCAACCTAGCTCTTAGCTGGGAGAAATGTCACTTCATGGTTACAGAAGGTATTATTCTTGGCCATAGAATATTTAAGACAGGTATAGAAGTCGATCGTGCCAAGCTTGAGACCATTACCAGCTTACCACCGCCGACCTCAGTTAAGACAGTGCGAAGTTTCCTCGGTCATGCTGGATTCTACCGGAGATTCATCCAAGACTTCTCCAAGATCGCTCTCCCCATGACCAAGCTACTCGAGAAAGATGTTCCTTTTGTTTTTGATAAAGCTTGTCTGGAAGCCTTTGATACTCTGAAGACTCAACTGACCACCGCACCGATTCTTACAGCACCAGATTGGATTCTCCCATTCGAGATCATGTGCGATGCTAGTGATTTCGCCGTTGGCGCGGTTCTTGGTCAGAGAAAGGAGAAGAGATTTCATCCTATCTACTTTACGATCAAGACACTCAATGATGCTCAGAGAAACTACACTACCACGGAGAAAGAGCTTCTAGCTATCGTTTTATCCTTTGATAAGTTTTGACAGTATCTAGTTCTTTCACATACCATTGTCTACACAGATTATGCTGCTCTGTGCCATTTATTAGCCAAGCAGGACTCGAAGCCGCGTCTCATCCGATGGATCCTTCTACTCCAAGAATTTGATATTGAAATTAAAGATAAGAAGGGAGAAGAGAACTTAGCAGCAGATCAGCTTTCGCGCCTCGAGGAATCACAAACAGGTAAGTCTACTACCCCTATCAATGATTCTTTCCCTGACGAGCTGTTGCGTGTTGATACGTATGAACAGGTTAACAGCATAGCTATTGAGCCCTGGGCAATTCCTCACGCTCAAGATCTGAGTAATGCCGCCGATTCAGATGAGCCTTGGTATGCAACTCTGGCTAACTATCTCTCACACGGCATTGTACCTCCTGAACTGGATTTCAATGCACGCAAAAAGCTCTTTAAAGAAGCCAAGTCATACGTCTGGGATGAGCCTTTCTTATACCGCATCAGTCTTGACGGGATGATCCGGAGATGTGTCTCTCACATTGAAGCTGCAGACATCATGCATAAGTGCCACGAAGGACAGTTCGGAGGACACTTCGGAGGCAACCGCACGGCGAGAAAGGTACTCGAAACAAGTTTCTACTGGCCCTCAATTTTTAGTGATTGCGATGTTTATGCTCGACGTTGTGATGCATGCCAGCGATCAGGTAACATTTCCAACCGTAATGAGATGCCCCAAATTGTTTCTTTAACCGTTGAAATTTTTGATGTTTGGGGGATTGATTTTATGGGTCCGTTCACACCCTCCAACGAAAACAACTACATTCTTGTAGCCGTTGATTACGTTTCTAAGTGGGTTGAGGCTGAAGCTTTACCCACTAATGATTCTAGAGTGGTGGGCCGGTTCCTTACTCGTCTTTTCACGCATTTTGGTTCACCGTGCTTCATCATAAGCGATAGGGGTACCCACTTCCACGGACAATTCGACCGAGTGTGCAAACGCTTTGGTGTCACCCACCGAATGTCCACGGCTTATCATCCTCAAGCGAATGGTCAAGCGGAAGTGACGAATCGTGAGCTCAAGCGGATTCTTGATAGAACAGTTGGCCGGTCTCGCAAGGACTGGTCATCTATGCTCAATGATGCCTTATGGGCATATCGAACTGCCTACAAGACTCCCATCGGTACCTCACCGTATCAGCTGGTCTATGGCAAGTCATGTCATTTACCAGTTCAGCTTGAGCACAAGGCATTCTGGGCTAACAAAGAGTTGAATATGAGCTATGTAGTAGCAGGTAATAACCGCCATGACCAGATCGCTGAGCTTGAGGAGCACCGTCTCCACGCTTATGAGAGCATGAAGCTATACAAAGAACGCACGAAGAGAATTCATGACTCTCAGTTGAAGACGATCAAGCAGTTCTACCCGGGAGAGGAAGTGCTCTTATATAATTCTCGATTAAAGCTCTTTCCGGGTAAGTTGAAATCTCGATGGTCTGTCCCTTATACCGTGGTCCGACAGACACCCTTAGGCAGCGTCTACATTCAATTGCACGATCAAGAGCCGTTTGTAGTCAACGGGCATAGGCTTAAGAAGTATCTGCAAGGGTTAGACGTATCCTCCATAGACGTACACTACCTCGTTTTGGAATCCTGACACGAATCCAGGTATCGTCTGGCTCACAGACGTTAAACAAGAGCGCTTCGTGGGAGGCAACCCACGGCTGGAGTCAGTTATTTTTACAGTTGAGTCATTTTGTTTTGAAACCATGTTTGAAAAAAAAACAAAAAAAACCCTCCGCCGTTTTCAAAACAGTTTCGGCGAAAACATGTCCACATTTTCGTCGAAACCATGTGTTCAATTCCCCTGATCCTCCTGTCCATACTTTTCGAACCGAAAACCCAAATCCTTCGCCGAAACGATTTCTTCCATTCTAACTACCATTTTCGCCGAAAATCCTACTTTCTTTTCGCCGAAAATTCTGGTTCAAATACCCCTGTTCCACCTGTCTATCATTTTCGCCGAAACTTAGCTCTCCTTTTCGCCGAAATCACCATACTCTCCTTTGACTATATAAGCGGCACCAAACCCATATTTTCGTTTCCCCCCCCCCCAAAAAAAAAAGAAAACATACTAAACCACTCCCATCTCCTCATCCGCTGCCGCCCGAACGCTCAACTTGCCGCCGCCTTGAAACCGACCGACCGACTGCCGCCGCCCCACTACACAGTAGCCGTCCCTCCACCTTGCCAGCCCTTGATTCGAAACCCTAGAATCAGTGTTTTTCAGCTCCGGTTCCGGCCGACCTAGTTTTCAAGTTTTTCCCCGTTTTCGTGGATTTCCAATCGTTTTCTCGAATCATGTCTTCACGGTTAGTTGTTCAGCCTTTGATTGTGCATCTTTTGGCTTTTTGACTTTCGGTTTTTGGCATGGTTGACTAGGGTTGACTTTTAAGTTCTCCCTCATTCTTCATAACTGCTTTATCGGTATCAATCGGCTAGGTTTTAGTGTTGTTTCGTGGCCTTTTCCGGATTGTGATCTGTTGTCGGTGTGATCGTGTTAATGAATCGTTCCATTATTCATGCCTGCCTCATGAATTGATAGTTATTCAATGATATATCTTGATTCTATGATAACTCGGTTACTTAGTACCCCAACGTGTCACCTTAAGTGTGGGGTAAGAGTCTTGTAATCTAATGTTGGTCATCTCTGAGTTATGTTTTACAGGGCTCCCAAGCGTTTTAAGACTACCAGTGCAGATAGAGCACAGCGATCCTCAGCTCGCCAGAACAGGACACCACCTCCTCGTCGACCCGCACCAGCTGCACAGAAATCGACGGCTGTAGCCATCATTCCCGAGGATGCGACTACCCCTACGACTCCCATCTCCTCTATTCCTACACCTACCAATGGAGCCGTGCATCCTTTCATCGCCGCCCTGGAGCCGCACCAGTTCGAGGTCTTTCAGAAGATCAAAGACATCCCTCCGGCTAAGGTGGCAGTTCTGTCTATTGACAGTCTCAAAGCGCACAATCCGGCTTGGCACTCGACAATTGACACCGCTCTTAATAAAGCCGGATTGCGAGTGCTGACCACTCATGGATCCCCGTACCCGCTCGTCGCACTCCAGGAGTTCTGGAGTTCATTTCGGCACCTCACCCCGAAGCCCTTTCGTGAGCAGAAATTCGTTTCCTTTCACCTCGGTGGTGTTCTTCATGAGAAGTCCCTTCGCGAGTTCGGTCGCTTGCTGGATCCGCACGTTAATTTCGATACCGCATTAGCTGGCTTTGAGGACACATACTCCATCACAAGTGCTCCTTACCCAAATGTGTGGAAATGGGCATGCTGCGAGGATGAGAGCTCACCTATCGTCCACCCCACGGTCGGTGACATCTTTCACCCTGTTCTTAAATTCTTGCATTATGTTTGGGTGCAATCTCTGTGTTTTTGCAGCAAGACGAGCCGCCACCACGTTTCTCTGGAGGAGCTCGTATTGTTCCGTGCTTTGGAGGAGGACGCCAACCTGCACCCCGGCTGGTGGCTTGCACGATTCTTTCACAAGCGCACTACCGCCAAGAAGCTTCCTACTGAGCTTCCAGGAGGCCCCTTCATTTCTATTCTGATCGACAACCTCCAGCTCGGTGATAAATGGGGCCCCGATATTCCTCGTATCCCGATTGAGCATGTAGGCGTTGAACTTGCCATAGCACGGCGCATCGACCTTTTAGAGACTATTGAGCATTGCACATCGCTCCCTCATTGCACGAACCAGCCAATTGACCGCCCACCGTCGCAAGCGCAAATCACCGCGGAAATGAATGAACGGCTGGCGCGTATTGAGAAGTGGCAGCTAGACTACTCGGCTGGTTCGTTGCAATGGCAGAAGGACCGAGTGGCACATGAGGAGACTCAGAATGAGCATTGGTCCACTCTACAACAATTCATGGCTGACCGATCAGCCAGACACATGGACAAGCTCGCATGGCGACAGCAGATGGAGCAGCGGTTCACGATATCCTCCATTCCCACTGCACCTCCACCTCCTCCTACGGAACAGTGATCAGGTTGCTTCTATCTTTTTCCTTTCTTTTCTTTCTTCTTTTCGGGTCTCGACCCAATTTTATTCTGAGTGGATCCGGGACACTTGTCCCGGTGTCCTTTTGATCTTTTTTGTTGTTTGTGTTTTGTAGGATTTTGAGTGGCTCTGCTCCGCTCCGGACTCTCCGTGCTCATCCACTACACCGACCATCACCTTCCAGGTTCTTCGTATATCTCTCCTCTAGTTAGTCCTGTGAGGACACAGAACAGTTCAAGTGTGGGGTAGGGTGTTAGATAACCATGCATGATCTTGATTGCCTATATCTTTGTGTGTGCCTCGTGATTCCTGTCCAGTTCTCTAGCATCGAATTGCTCAATTCTTGACTTTGGATGTTAAATTGACTTCAATTTTGAACAATGACGTCTAGACTGTTCCACTTAGAACGTGTAACCAACGTGTCAGAACTGATATTAAATGGGTCTAGGCCAGAACAGATCATAAATCACTTCTGTAGTTGGAACTGGAATTAATTGAATCAATTAACTTGTTAACAACAAAGCTCGATAACACCGTTCTAAGATGATAAATGCCAGCTTCTTCCATATTTTCACTCCATATTTGATCACCTGTGATTGTGGCTTGAGATTAGACGGAAATCCAATTCGAAATCTTGTGTAAAAAGTTATAACTAGCTAGGATTAAGTGGCTAAATGGTGAAATCAAGTGATTGAGTGAATCAAATCAATGTTAAGTTCTTTAAAGTGCTGAAAATAAAGCTAGGCAAGCCCGACACCTAAGTGAAGTGTTCGGGTTGAGCACTAGCAAAAAGGCACGAATACTGTGAGCTAGGCAGGTCCAACACCTAAGTGAAGTGTTTGGTATCGAGCACTAGTATGCCGTAAATAAATTAAAGAAAGTTTGAATCTTGAAAGAAATTATTGTTTAAATCGGTCCTAGCTAGAACGTGTAACGTACAGATTTAGAAGCGGATGAAGTCGAGTCGATAGCCACGTCACTTTTCCTGCCTCCGCGTCCACATCATGGCTAGAGCTTAAAGTCGTTTTGATTAGAATTGGTGTTATCGTAGTCGGTTAATCATGATTAATTGTTTTGCTGAGAAACAATCTGTGTTAAAACACTACTGGAAGTGTGCAGAAATCAGTATGATCGGAAACTTGTTTGGTTGATATTCTTGCATGTGTAGGTCACTCTTTCTACGTGGAACAGTCTAAACCAAATTGTTAGAATTGAATCTCAGTTAATCTCGTGTCATTTATGAATTTGAGTGTGGTTCTATTCAGTTTGCTTGAGGACAAGCAAAAGCTTAAGTGTGGGGTATTTGATGACACTCGATTTTACGTGATTATCAGCCTCATTTAAGCGACATTTCTTTGCTTAAGACATGGTTTTTGGGTAGAATAGCGAATATTCAATTGATTGCCTTATCTCATGCCATTTGTGTTACCTTGGCCCGTTTCGGGTCTATTTGATGGTTTTCTAGTGTTTTTGTGTTAGCACAGGTTTTTGCCATCAAGTACGGTAGCCAAGGACGTGTCTTAGACGTGGGAACCCCGAAGAACCACACATAAATCAATCGGAGAAATCACTGAAATCAAACAAAATGCCTGCCTCATTTACACATGTAGTTTCGGCGAAGGCAGCCTTGGATTTTCGCCGAAACTGTAAGAAGGAGTCAACTGCTTCAAGTATGAAGAAATTTTCGCCGAAATCACTCTACTATTTTCGGCGAAAATCCCAGTTCAATTCAGGAAATCTCGGGTTAATATAAATAGAGAACTCGGCGGCTGATTAAAGGGAATCATCACTTTTGCCAACTGAACACACACAAACGACGACAGAGAGAGAGAGGCAGGGCGAGTAGATAGAGTTCGAGGAGCAGGAACGGATCGTGACGCCATTCATCCATCTCGGAGAGCCAGTGCGAGGAGTTGAAAATCCAGCAGATTTGAGCTGCCAGGAAACATCGAAATTAGGTTTTGCAGTTCTTCTCTGTCTTCCTACCTGAGATGTATTTCTTGTCTGTCTTCGATTCTTCTGTATTCAGTATGAGTAGATAAACTCGTGTAGCTTAGATTAGATGAACCCTAAGTGACCCAGGGCTTAAAGTGGTCACGGATCGGCGGTGATTAGATTCGAAATTCATTCAGTTTCATCTTGCATGTTTGATTTGTTCTTCGTTTTCTGTGTTTCTTGTCTGGTTTGGCCACCTAGATTGGATTCTTGTTAAGCTAAGGATAGAAGCGAACGCTCGCCTTACTTTAAAACACCAAATCGAACAGTCAACCTTATAATTGGAGTGTGCCTTTCGTAGGAACCGATTAGGGTTGATCCATTGCTAGAGTAACTCATTAATCACTAGAATTTGCACCAGTTAAGTTAAGTCGTTGCGAGAGGCGACCGTACCCGGGCGGCTAATTAATCGTGGTAGCTAGATCGGATAGAGCGAACGTTCGCCAGTCTTAAACCTAAGGGTCAGGAGTTATGATGGTGTCTGTGAACTGAATGAACTAGAATCGAAAATCGCTGGTATGTGACTGTTGTGGCCTTGGTGATCTAAGGGGAATTCGAAATCTAAGCTTGTCTGTCATCTTTCTAGTCAATTAATCAATCTTCAATCTTTCTTCGGTTTAATTTTCATTTCTTCTCATTTTTGCATTCTTAGTATAGAAGTCGTGGAACTCACACCACGCACAAAGTGTTTTAACCTGAGTAATTTGCCAGCTTCTTCAAAGTAGTCGATTAGAAGAAACCTCGAGTCGAATACGATCTGCTATACGCTTTTTCTTAGCATTAGTAGTTATTTGGTTGAACGCATCACAACGACACGTTCACCAACATCCTTGGTGGTTCGCGCATTTCAACCTTACCATTGAAACGCGCCTTCTGAAGGCGGAATCGATGACCAGTTGGTAAGAAACGTCGAGTACCGATGAAACACCATTTCCCACCCTTACTTAGTTTTACCCTTTCTGAATCAAAATTGCACGTGGGACATGCCAACCCAGTACCATAAGTATTCCACCCAGACAAGTTGCAAAGCCCCGGAAAATCACTTATTGTCCACATAAGCGCTGCTTTTAACGTGAATGTTTCTTTCTTCCATGAATCATATGCCTCAATCCCATCCCACAAAAGCTTTAATTCGTCAATAAGTTGCTGCAGATAGACATCCAAATCATTTCCAGGCATTTTGGGGCCAGGGATGATACTCGATAACATCAACCCTGTTTGTTTCATACACAGCCATGGGGGGGTGTTGTAAGGAATAAGAACAACGGGCCATACACTGTAGCTAGTACTCATGTTTCCAAATGGATTGAACCCATCAGTAGCAAGCGAGAATCGTATATTTCGAGGCTCACTAGCAAAGCTGGGAAATGTCCTGTCAAAATTCTTCCAAGCCTCAGAATCTCTAGGATGACTACACAAACTAGCTGCACTTGGCTCGGTTGCATGCCAAACCATGCTTTCTGCCGAATATCGAGACCTATATAGTCGCTTCAATCGTGGTATTAAGGGGAAGTATCGAAAAACCTTCTCAGGAATTTGTTTCTTCTTCTTCCCAACTCCACCACCGACCTTTGTTACCTTATAACGAGACATATTACACACTCTAAACTTGTCATCACCAATGGCATCACCAGTATACAACATGCAGTAATTAATACATGCATCTATCTTTGTGTAGTTCAGTCCGAGCGCTTTAATGGTCTTTTTGGCATCATAAGCGGAGTCCGGAAATTTTGCAAAGTCGAATGCCTCCCGGAGCAAATCCAATATCATGGACATAGCTTTCTCGCTAATCTTGTGCATGTATTTTATATGATACAAACGCAACAAGAATGACAACTTGGAAAACTTTGTCGCACCATCATATAGTGGTTGTTCACCATCTCTAAAAAGATGACATAAATCGTCATCTGATTGTGGACTTGGTTGACTTGGAACTTCTCGGTCAGTAATAGGCGGGGGGGATCCTCTTTCATAGCTGAAGATGTCTCAACCCCACTTCCCTCGCACACATTAGGGACACAATCAGTAATCACTCCAAATGCATCGTTTACTAAATGTCGAAAGTTGTCTTGTCTACTGGACACATGCTCTTCCACTATAATTGGTGTAGTGGTAGGAATGACTTGTATCACATCCTCTCCGTAGTGAATCCAATTGGTGTACTCCCTTGGAAATTGTGTATCAATAAGGTGACGCCATGCATCAGCCCGTTTTTGCCACTTTCTCACTTTACATTTTTTGCAGGGGCATAGGATATGCAACCCATCAGCAGAGTTTGAAAATGCAAAGTCCAAGAAGCTTTCAATTTCGTCCCAATATTCTTGGCGGATTCGAGGCAAGGATATCCAAGACTTATCCATGGATAATCTAAACTCCTAATTTCTGAGGGAAATAGAGAAGTTAGAATACTCAAATTGGTACCAAGAGTATAGTTCTTTAAGTTAGACCCTAGTAATCCTAGCTAGAATTTTTGTACATAATCATATGAAGAATCTTGTTCCAATGGCAATCAAACTAAATCTTCCTACACATAAGGCAGAAATGGAAGAAGCTTGAAGATCATACTACAGACTGATTATTTCTTTTAAAGATGCAATGAATAACAGAGGTACAAGACTCAAAGAGATGCAATATAACTCTTCCTATTAAAGACCAAGGATTCCATTGATAGTTTTGATAACCATTTCAACATTAGTTATGTATGCATGGGGAAAAGAAAGATGGATCCGGAAAGCATATCCATCACCCTAAAGGCAATAATCTATAGCTAGAAAGATGATCAATTTCCAACAGCAAAAAAACTGCAAATTCCTAAAAAGAAGCGAATAAAAAAATTAAACAACACTGCAATCCAAAACTAACCTCGAGTAAGGAAGACCTACTGCTTGTTTTGTCTTGCCGCCAAGAAATCTGCAGTGAAAAATCACAGTTTGAACATGTAGTGGTGAAAGCGAAAACATACAAAAAATAAAGTCTTTCATGTTTTGGGAATCCGTACATTCAACTCTCGGAGAATACAATGCGGTTGCTCTCTGCTCTATAGATGATTGTTGCTGCTACCTAATCTCTGTTTACTACCTGCAATTCGAACCATACAGAAAGTTAGATAGAGCCATGGTAGCTTTCTGTTTCAGTCAACATAAACTAAATCATACAACATCAATTTGTACTCCTCAACACTGCAGTCTAAGAATTTGCTCCTCCATAGATCATATATAGCCTCTTCCTTTCTATAACCCTAAATCCCAACCTACCAATCTGTGTTGGCCAAATCTAAAATCATTACTTGGCAAGTAATCTCTTAAGGCATATTGTGTGACTAATGGAAACCCCAATTATTTGGTAACTAAGGACAAAAGAGTTATGAACTAGCCTAAACTGTGCAAAACACTTTAACTTGCTTGGGAATTCTATGAATTCCCAATTTCTGAATCCTATTGAATAACTTCCTTAAAAGCCAGTACCTTACTCATCTGTATCAGGATAGGAGACCTGGAGCAAATCCAAAAGCCTTGATTTACCACCTGAAAACAAATTTGACTTCATTTACCACCAAATCCAAAAGCAACAAAGAAAGCCTTGAATACCAAATAACTGAACTCAAACACAGTATGGAAAGCTCTAAATTTCACAGAAACCAGTTCGAACCAGATCATAATTTTAAGAGTAACTTCAAATAAAATCATCAAATTGCAACAACAGGGGAAACGGCACCAAAGTAGCAGTCAAATGATTATTACCGTGATAGGGCTAGGGAGAAGCTTCTCGGCGGCGACGCGGTCACCTGATGCAGAGCGGTGGCGCGGTCACCAGATTGCAGAGCGGCGGCGCGGTCACCAAATTGCAGAGCGGCGGCGCTGTGACCAGACTCCTACAGAAGGGGATAACTCTGAGAGGGGGAAGGAAAGTGAAGAGAAGAAAAAAGAAGAGAAGAGAAGAAGAACGAAGAGAAGAAGAAAGAAGAGAATGAGCTTACCATCGCTGGTAATCATTCAGAGAATGGAGGGTAGAAGGAGAGAGGACGAAAAGAAAAATGTCGACTGAGAGGATGGGGAAAAGGGTTTTGTTCAGGATTAGTCGCGGATAATTAATATATCCGCGACAAATATGGGTTCGACTCAGGTTTGGTTTGTTTTCGATTCAGGTTTGGTTTGATTTATACGGTGCAACCTTGGTTTGGCCAGATTTTGTCGCGGTTGTTGGTTAAATAACCGCGACGAGTTTGTCGCGGTTAATTTAATCGCGGATAATGGTTAAATAACCGCGACTAGTTTGTCGCGGATGATTTTTTCACGGATATGATATATTATCCACGACAAACTTAGTCGCGGAAGCTATCCGCGACAAAATATCCGCGGCAAAAAGACGGATTTTCTTGTAGTGGATGATACTTTTTGGTATTCCGAATCTGGTGACGATACTTTTGAACGCGAATTTTTGTATCTGTTTAGCAGTGATACTCGCCACCCCGCCTCGGCCTCAACCCACTTGGTGAAGTAATCCACTGCCACGATGAGGAACTTCCTTTTCCCCGAGGCTTCTGGAAATGGGCCTAGGATGTCCATTCCCCACCTTGCGAAAGGCCATGGGCTGTCGTTCGCCTGGAGCGCCGTTGCTTGCAACTTGTGGTAGCTTGCAAACTCCTGGCACATGTGGCACTTTTTCACCAAGTCGCCTGCCTCCTTTCTCATCGTTGGCCAGTAGAAGCCTTGGTATATTAAGTTCCTTTCTAGGCTTCTCGCTCCCAAGTGAGTGCCACACACCCCTGAATGTACTTCATCTAGAGCCCAAGCCGCATCATCTTCTCCCAAGCATCGTAGGTATGGGCCTATAGCTGATTTTCGGTACAACTCGCCCCCTATTATGGTGCATCTTCCAGCTTTTCGGCGGAGTTTGGTTGCTTCTAACGGGTTTCTTGGTACTGTGTCATTATCCAAATACTGGATGATAGGTGTTCGCCAGTCACTTTTTCCCACTCTGTTGACCATATGGAAGCATTGCTTCATCTTTGTTTCTTTCTCCACTGTGACCATTCGTCCCTCTTCAAAATCTGTCGCTGTTGCTAGCTTTGATAGCGCATCTGCATGGGAGTTCTCCTCTCTAGCGATTTGTGATATGGCCACCTTCCTAAAATCCGACATAAGAAGCTTCACCTCATCGAAATAAGGGAGGAGTGACTCCTTTTTACCTCAAAACTTCAGTTAACTTGGTTGACTACTATTGCCGAATCTGAGAAAACTATGATGTTGGTAACTCCCATACTCTTAGTGATTCGTAAACCAACTTCCAATGCTCCATATTCTACTGAGTTATTGGTCCGATTAGTTCCAAATCGCAGTGCTACCTCATGGAGGACACCCCCTAGCGACTTTAGAACTATTCCTGCGCCAGATCCTCCCTTACTCGAGGCGCCATCTGTAAATAATATCCACTCATCGCCTTCCTCAACATCCTCTTGCACCGCTCCTTCCACAACAAAATCTGCCAGGACCTAGGCTTTGATCGCTGTTCTTGGCTGGTATCGTATGTCGTATTCGCTTAACTCGATCGCCCATTTAGCTAATTGTCGCGCTACGCTCATAGATCTCAATGCGTTTTTTATAGGAAGGTTGGTGAGCACATGTATTGTATGCGCCTGAAAGTATGGTCGCAACTTCCTGGCCGCGCAAACCACAGCATACGCCATTTTTTCTATCGCCGGATACCTTATTTCGGCATCGACCAAAGTTTTACTCGTGTAAAAAATAGGATGTTCGGTTTTGTCTTCTCTTCGAACCAAGACCGCGCTAATAGCTTTTGGAGAGATTGCGATATAGAGAAATAGAGCTTCATTTAACTTTGGAGATGCAAGTACAGGAGGAGTAATTAAAAATTGCTTCAGCTCTTCAAAAGCCTTGTTACATTTGTCGTTCCATGCAAACTTCGATGCATTCTTTAAAGTTGCAAAAAACGGGGTGCAGCGATCGACGATCCAGGCGATGAACCGGTTGATCGCCGTTGATCTTCTAGACAAAACTTGCACTTCTTTCACGGTCTTTGGAGGTGCCATGGATGTGATCGCTGCGATCTGCGTGGGGTTGGCCTCTATTCCTCGCCTGGTTATAAGATACCCAAGAAACTTTCCTGATGTTGCTCCGAACACACAGTTCAAAGGGTTTAACCTGAGCGAGTACTCCTGTAGTGAGTTGAAAGTTTCTCGCAAGTCGTCAAGATGATCGTTAGACTTCTTGCTTTTGACTAAGAGGTCATCCACGTATGCTTCCAAGTTCTGGCCGATTTGCTTAGCGAAAACCGTATCAATCATTCTTTGGTATGTCGCACCAGCGTTCTTGAGTCCGAATGGCATTACCCGGTAGCAGTAGTTCGTCGTTGGCGTCATAAAAGCTATCTTCTCTTGGTCCTGCTCATTTAAAGGTATTTGATGGTATCCTGAGAACATATCCAAAAAGGATAACATTTCATTGTTCGCGGTTGCATCCACCAGCTGCTCTATATTGGGCAAGGGGTACGGGTCCTTGGGACAGGCATCATTCAGGCTAGTGAAGTCAATGCACATTCGCCATGCACCTGACGATTTCTTTACAAGAACAACATTAGCCAACCACTCAGGGTATTGTACCTCCCTGATAAATCTTGCCTTTAAAAGTTTTTCCACCTCTATCGCCACAGCCTGCTGCCTTTCCCTACAAATATTCCATCTTGTCTGTTGGACTGGATGACTTCCAGGCTCAATCGCTAGAGAGTGTTTGATGATGTCTGGAGCGATTCCCGACATGTTGCTTGGCGACCATGCGAATAGGTGTGAAAACTCTCGAAGCAACTTAACCAACTCTTGTTTCTCCTTGTCACCTAGGTAGGACGATACTCGAACTGTCTTGCTTTCATCTTCTTCAAAAAGCGGTACTGGGATGTCTGACTCTGCTGGTACCATTCTTTCTCCACCATTTTTTGACTCCAAGCTTATGGTGAGGCATGTGCTTTTAGTCGCCACCCTGTAACACCTTCTGGTGATGTCTGGGTCCCCCCAGGCGAACCCTATTCCTTCCTCAGTAGCAAACTTTAACACTTGGTGCACCGGAGATGAGATTGCTTGGAAAGCGGCAAGCGCCGATCGCCCAAGGATCATGTTGTACGTGGACTGACAATCCATGACGTGGAAGTCAACGGATCGCTTCACCTATAAGTCTCTGTCCCCGATAGTTATCTTCATTGTGGCGATTCCCTTGATAGGGACAGTGTGTCCTGAGAATCCCGAAATGGTCATCTTTGTCTGTCTGAGTAAGCTAGTCGGTAGGTTCATCTTTTTGTATAGCTCCCAGAAAATGATATCTGTCGAGCTTCCCTCGTCGACCATTACTCGCTCCACTCGGCTGTTGTGCGTTATCACCTGAATTACCATCACCTCCAGGCTCGGACCTCCTACACGAGCCATGCCCTCTTCTGAGAAACCCAACACAGGGTGACTGACTCGGTCTATCATCATTACTTCTTGTGTTTCTTCCTTCTTGACTTTCTTTGTTGGGCAGCTCTCCCCTCCAAAGATGGTTTGATAGACATGATTTACCTCAGGATGGGGCTTCTTTTTGCTATCTTCACCACTCTGTGTCTCCTTTAGTCGGGCGAAGACATCACCCTTCTTGTCTTGTGATTCTTCTTTCTCACGGCGATTCTCCTCTTGCGATTTAATAATTCGCTTAGTATTCATGATAAAATCCCTTAGTCGCCCTTCGCTTATCCATCTTTCAATTTCATTCTTCATGTCCATGAAATCTTCCGTGGTATGTCCATGGGAGTCGTGGAAGTCACAAAACTTCTAGCGACTTCGCTGATCTGCAGGGGTGTACATCGGTCCTGGCCAGTTTATGGTATGCCCTTTATTCTGCATGTACAGTAGGATCTTCCTTCGCGACTCCAAGAGAGGCGTGTAATCCGCTCTTTCTTCTTGGCACCCCCTCTCTTGGTACCCTCTTTGTTCTTCAAGGTGACTTCTCCAGTATGGCGGTTTCTCGGAGGGCTGCCATTTGGCCTCCTTGTTCCCTGCAATGAGCTTTTCTTCCCTCTTCGCTGCTCCTTGTAAAGGCTCCGCTAACTGCTCCTCAATTAAAATAATTTTGTGTACTCTGGTTTCCAAGTCCGACAGCGATTTTGGAGCCACCTGTAGCAGTGACTCTCGCAATCTACCAATATGGGTCGACTGGAATAAACTTGCCGCAGCGATCTCATGATCTACCCTTCTGGTGGACTAGACGACCCCGGTCCACTCATCGAAGAACTCCTTCAGCGATTGGTTTGGCTTTTGCCTTAAGCTCACCAGTGCTTGCAGCGGGATCGTCCTTGTTTTCTTGCACTCATACTTCTGCGAGAAGATCCTGGCGAAACCTTCCCAAGAGGTTATGATGCCTTCTGGTAGATTCATGTACCACTCCCTAGCTCGTCCCCCAAGTGTCACCGGGAAGGCTCTGCAGTATGCAGCGTCGCCTGCCTGCTGCATTTGCATGGCGATCTGGAAGGCCTGCAGGTGCTCATCCGGGTCGCTCATTCCTACGTACCTATCCAGGTTAGGTGGCACTAGGCCCTTGGGCAGTGGCTCGGCCAGGATCGCCCTGGACAAAGGCTTGCGTACTGCCAACTATGCGGGGGAGATTTGAGTAGCCGGGAGGAATTGCTGTAATACCTCAAGATGAGAGTCCTGCGGCGACGGCCTGACCTGAGTGTTGGCCCCGTGAGGGTGAGCTTGCTGAGCGATCACCGCTTTCAACGTCTGGGTAAGCTCAGCGTTCTTCTCTTGCTTAAGGGACCAGAATTGCTGCTCCAGTAGTTCATAGGCATCGCCGGCAGGGATAGTACTTCGAGACTAGGAGTCGTCCTCGAATTCGCGCTCTATGTTTCTTGTGAGATCTGGATTCGCTCAGGAGTTTGGGTTGATGTGCTTGACAGCTGTTATTCCATCGCCTCCTTCGCCATTCTCATTAGCCAGTGTGGGAACTGCTATAGAATCCATTCGCCTTAGGTTTGTGTGAGAAATCTCCTGATCGCTCCCCTATCTGGCGCGCCAATTTTTCCAGCCTTGTCGCCTGGCCCAATAGTGGAAGCCCAAGCCTGTTGGTCCCTTGGGAAGTTGTTCCTCGTAAGTGATAATGGGGGTAGTTAGTTCAAGGGGGAGTAAGGCGATCAGTTAAGGAATGGGAAGGGAGGCGAGTTACGTACCGCGGAGCGTTTGTCCGCTGGGTCAAAGTGTTGTCCTCTGGTTTATGGGGTGTACCAGGAGTATTTATAGTACCCCTGTCTTGGTCGCCAAGGTTGAATCCTGGCCACTCGTTCGTAGACTCCATAGGATGTTGACACGTGTTCGCTTTGTCTTGGAACCCTAAGAGCCGCCGGGCTGGGCCATCGCTTTGGGCCTCCTTCTACTTCCTGAGTTTGCTTGTTTGACCCGCCTAGACTGTTGCCTAGGTCTAAATCCATCAGTGTCAACTGCTGCGTGTGGGCGGCCGCCTGGGCCCTTAGGGCGCTGGTGGGCCGGGCCCATCATGCACCGACCAAGCAACAGTAAACGAAGAAGCAAGTGACAGTAGAGCCACCCCCATCCTTTACCCCCATCAAAGTTGAGGAGTTGAAGGAGAACTCATCTTCTTCACCTACAGCTTCCATTCATTCAGATTCGCCACCACCTACTCCTTTCGCAATGGCTGCTCCACGCACCATGGCGGATTACAAAAGCCGAGCGTGACTAGTGTCCGGTCAAGCATCGCCGTCCCTCACAACGATGCCGATCCTGACTATGAGATCAAAATCACCTTCTTGGGAATGATCTCTAGGGATGTCCAATTTGAAGGGAATCCGCATGACAACCCATGCACACATTTGGTGGACTACCTAGCTATGTGCGAGACCTTCAAGAGTGGAACCTCGACAAGAACACCTTATGCTGGCGCGCTTACCCATTCTCACTGAGAGGCGCCGCCAAGAGATGGCTTAACAGTAAGCCACCCGGTTACTACAATAATTGGTATGATCTTGCCCAAGACTTCGTAGAGGAATACTTTCCTCCTTCAAGAACCACGACCTACAAAGATAGCATTACCAGGTTCATCCAGAAGGACGAAGTAAGCTTATATGATGCTTGGAATGAATTGCAAGAACTCCTCTACAATTTCCCTCATCACGGCTTCGAGCAAAGGCAACTAGCTGAAATCCTTGCTCGAGGGATAAATGAAGAATTTGCTAAGTGGGTGAACTTCTCGGCTGAAGGAGATTGCACCGCTCTCACACCAGAAGCTGCTCTACCTCACTTTGCTAGCTGTGCCTCCAAGTCCAGAAATTGGGAGAGGAAATTTGAAGCTTCCAAGAGCCATTTGAGTATAGAAGAGCAGATAAAGGCAGAAGTTCAGATACACTTAAAGAAGGCCGGAGCACTCACCAATCCCCCATCAGCTTCCATCTTCCGTGTCTGATTAGACGGTAGAGATCCATAGGTCCTGATTCGACGGTATTTAGTCAATTGCTACACCGCACCCAAGCTACCATCATCATACATCCCTTCATCCATTCATCATAAACCCTTGTAGTGTAGGATAGTTATAGTCCCTTGTAAAGACCTTTTGACTCGTTTCTCGTGTTGTCACAATGGTGGAGATTGTGGTCAAAATGAAAACCTATGACATAATTCAATCGAGTAAGTGATTGAGAGCATAAACACGTCACTAAACACAGAGTGTGAGAGTTTCCCCATGTACTAAATATTTTCTGTGTGAGGAAGTCTTGTCTGTTAGGTCGGCTTTATGCATGATTGGTGATTGCTCCTTGTCTGTGTGCAGAGAATTAGTGAGACCGGGTTGTTTGGTTGATGTATGCATGTTAGGTTAATTGTTCTAAGTGTAGCTGTTTAATATTCATTGTGAAGGCTTGAATCTCAATTTAATCGATCTTGTCATTTGTGAACCTGAGTGTGTTCTAATTCAATTTACTTGAGGACAAGCAAAAGATTAAGTGTGGGGTAGTTTGATGACACTAGATTTATCATGTTTATCAGCCCTAATTTAGCGACATTTCATTGCTTGTAACATGGTTTTAGGGGTAGTTTAGTGTGTTTTCACTCATTAGAACTATTCCTACTGATTTGGTTACTTTAGCCCGTTTCGGGTCTATTTGTTGTGTTTTCTAGTGTCTCTAGGAGTACACAGGTTTTTGCCGTCAAGTATGTAGCCTCGGACGTGTTTGGTACGTGATGGAGCCTCAAAGAATGATCCGGAATCGATCCAGAGATCAAACCAACTAAAGAACTAAAGAATTCCGCCCAGCTCATGAAGTCCTCACCGAGAATATTAAAATATTCTCAGCGAGAAGTCATTTATAAACTCTATCCAATTCTCGTCGCCAATTTCAGAAGAGATTTCAAAGATGTTCTCGGCGAGAACATTCAAAGTTCTCACCGAGAACTTATGAAGAAAAGAAGGCTATTCTCACCGCTGTGCCAGAAGTATTTTACAAAGAATATTTCAGCGAGAACTTAAGGGTTCTCACCAAAATGCTCGACCTAATCCGGGTCTGCATCGACAAAGGGCTATATTAAGTAGCTGCTATTCCTTTATTAAAGGGAGACTTTTCCAGACCTCATATTACAGACTTTAGAGCTGATAGATAGAGTTTAGAGAGCATCTTGGAGTTCCCGAAGAGATCCTGACACCGACTTTCCACCTCGGAGTGCTTGGAACTAGGAGTGAAGATTGCCATAGATCAAAGCTTCGTCGGAGTCGTCAGAATTAGGTTTTACAATTCTTCTCTGTTCCTCCTTGTTAATGAACTCCCTTGTTGTCTTTGATTCTTGTGCTTTTGACATGAGTAGCTAAACTTGTTAATGACCTCTATGTGACCCGGGGCTTTAAAGCGGTCACGAATCAGCGGTAATTAGATTTTAATTCAGACAGTTTCTCTTGCATAATTGATTTGTTCATTGTTTTATGTTTCTTCTCTAGCATGATCACCTAGATTAGATTCTTGTTAAAATAAGGATAGTTGGCGAACGTCCTAATGTGATCCTACACACAGCTGCCCTGGTGCCAACATCTATTCCTACACCCCACCAGGGTCACCTACCAAGGGCAGAACCCTAGGGCCTTACAAGAAGCGCCTAGGACCAATGAAAGCTCATAACCGGGCCCTTCGATGATGCATGAGGCCCATATATGTCACTAAGTTCAGGCTCAGACCCCCTCCAGCAGCCAAGCAAGCTAGAATTGAAGTCAGGCCACGACCGGCGCGAATGCCGGTCAAGGCACCCGATCGGAGCACCGAGTCGGGCCTAAGGCCACTAATAAGCTCTGGACCGACCCCCACGAGCCCTGGAGACAAGAACTCCAGATTCATTTCTGGATTATCGAGGAAGGAAGAAAGAGGAAGTCCTGACTAGAAGAGGCTGGCGCCCGAAGACATGCCCCGGTACGAGCCTCAGACCGAGCCAAGTACCAAAACTAGGCCCCAAGATCGAAGCCACGAGCCAGCACTTGAAGGCCCCTTAAAAGGATTCCTGAAAGCATATCTGAGGTGGAAACCCGAAGGCCTGGTCAGGATCGGAGAAGGCCCGGTGCTGAGTTAGCCCCGTGCGCCGGACCGAGCGCCCGGCACCGTATAGGAGCGATCTAGGCCGAGCCAACAAATGGTTGAAGCCTTTGGGGAATTTCCAAAGGCCCTGGACAGCCTGAAGCCCCAGGATCAACCTCCAACAATCGGCGTTGCATTTGGAGAAGAAATAAAGCCGAAGCCACGTGAGGGAAAACTCATACACGATCAGGGCCCATGCATGCAAGCTGACCGTGCCCGGGATTCCTATCCGGACCAGGACTCCATGATGCCACGGACAAGGGATCGTGTTACACAGTCCATCTAGGACTGGGACACGAGGGAAGGCCTAATCTTAGTCAGAATCCCTGCCAAACCCGTCAAGACTTGTCCGATCTGGACAAGGAATCTTGCCTGGATTAGGGTTTTGCCCGGATTTGCCGGTTTTGCCTATTTAGGACTTTTCTTCGGTTCCAAGGCTACTTTGGCTTATTTTTATATTTCTTTTCTAGTTTTTCTATTGAGTCAGATTATTTAAGTCATTTTAAGAGTCCTAGTTAGTTTTTAATTTATTTTATTATTAGAATAGGAAGTAGTTAATAAGGAGGAGAGCTTGTTCCCTCCCTATATATAGAGGCCATCGGCCATCCTTTTTATTCAGAATTTTATCAATAATAAACCCCCTTCTGAACTTTGTTCTAAATCCCTTCGAGTATTTGCTTGTGCATTACTTAAGGTTAGGCTTATCATCAAGAGCATCCATCTCTTGAAGTGGCGCCATCGACTTGATATTTGTCGTTCCTAGCTCCCCTTGTAGCTAGTGGGTCAAAGTCCTCTTCTATCCAGTTCCATAGGTTCTTCATGAGTGCTAAGAGATCAGCTTGTGGTGTTCAAGGGTCGTCTTCCAACGGTTGTAGTGGTTCACATCAGTGGGTATCAGAGCTCCGGTTCAACACTAGGACCAACCCCTATTCCAGTTTCCAGGTTCATTCTTTGATCCATATCCTTTATTTTCTTGTTCTTTAGAAAATTTTCTTCAAATATTCCCTTCTATTTCAGTTTCTTGTAGTCAAGTTTGATTGTAAGGTAGAAAAGGTAGGTGTTCATCAAACCATCAAGAAAATACAAAAGAAAACTCAAGAAAACAGAAAAACAAGCAAGGCCACCCTTGCCAAATTTATTTCCTTTCGTTGTAAGAGTAATTTTAAGAAGAGGGGATAGGAAATAGCTTCTGATTTCTTGTAACTAACCATGGAAGACAAGAGAATGGAGTATTTGGAGGGCTAGATGAAAAATCTTGGTGGACTCTTGGGGAGAATACAAGAATCCCTAGCTAGGCTTCAAAGGAGAGACGACCGTGAGGATTATGAAGAGGGTCCCCAAGATGATCTCAACCAAAGGGATAAAAGATTAGTCCAAGAAATTGATGATGATGTGAGCAGCCTCATGCTCAAAATTCCCAAGTTTGCTGGCAAGGCCAACGCCGACGAATACCTAGATTGGGAGAGGAGCATGAAATACTTCCTAGAGTTCCATAACTATTCATAGAGGAAGAAGGTAATAGTGGCTACTCCTGAATTTAATGACTATGCTACTCTATGGTGGATTCAGATCAAAAGGCAGGTCCAGAGAGATGAAGAGATGCCCATTGATTCGTGGAGAGACCTCAAGAGAAGGATGAGGAAAAGGTTTGTACCAGTTGCCTACACCTGAGACTTGCATACCACACTTTAAACTTCGAAGCAAGGTACCATGTCTGTGGAGTAGTACAATAAAGAAATCAAGATGCTAGTGACAAGGCTAGACTTGAAGGAGGAGGAGGCCAAGATACCCAGGTTCATAGGAGGGCTACACCTAGATATCGTGTACCAAGTCAACATACTCAACTATGAAGACTTGAAAGCCTTGGCCATCCAAATAGAGAGGGAGATGAGGAGAGGCTATGGGAGGAGACCTAAACCCACTGCCAGTAGCACGTGGAGAGGGAGTTCCAGTACTGGCAACCCTCCTTGGAAGCCAGGCCACCCCCAAAGCACCGGGTCCCGGTCAAACCCTAACCCTAAAGATTCGGCACCAAGAGTAACACCTACTCCAACTACTCCTAATGTTCAAAATTCTAATCCATGTCCTAGTGGAATTGTATGCTTTAAATGTCAAGGAAGAGGCCACGTCTCAAGGGACTGCCCCAACAAAAGGACCATGGTGCTTAGAGAAGGAGAGATCAAGACGGATGATGAGAAGGAAGAAACGATGGAAGAAGAAGAAGAATAGTCAGAAGAGGGAGAGGAGGTACAACAGACTAGGCTAGAGAAGTTCTTTGGCATGTTTTACGTGCCCTAGCCCCGGAGCCAAGAAGCTTGCTCAGCCCCGGAGCCGGCGCCCCGCTCAGTCCTGGAGGCGACACCATGCCTAGCCCTGAAGCCAGCGCCCTGCCCAACCCCGGAGCCGGCGCCCTGCCCACACCCGGAGTCGGAGCCCTGCCCAGCCTCGGAGTAGGCCCCCTGCCCAGCCCCAAAGTAGGCCCCCTGCCCAACCCCGGAGCAGCCCCCCTGCAAAGCCCCGGAACAGGCCCCCTACCCAGCCCCGGAGCAGGCCCCCTGCCCAGCCCCAGACCCGGCGCCGTGCCCACACCCGGAGCCAGCACCCAGGCCAACCTCGGAGCATTGTTCAGCCCCAACGCCAAGGCCTACCCCAACACATGGAATGGCACACACTGGCACACCGGGATACAAGCCGGTATTCAATGGGAGGCTGTGCCCCACAGGATTTTGAGGGATACACCGACTGAGAGAGAAGAAAACATTGAACTGAGTGAAAAAGAAGCCAGACCGAAGGAGAGGAAGGAGAGTGCTTAAGCGGTATCATGGAGATCCTTCTCATGTAATTTAGCCGGAGGAGGTGGAGATTGAACAAGACTTGACGTATGAGGAGAAGCCGGTAGCGATAGTGGATAGGCAAGTTTGGGTCTTGAGGAATAAGCAGATTCCACAGCTCAAGGTGGTATGGAGGAACCACGAGAGTGAGTCGGCTACTTGGGAGACCGAGGAGAGTATGAGGAGACAGTACCCGGAGTTGGTGGAAGCCTATGCTTCAGGTATTACTCTCCTCTAGTGTGTTTTCTTGCGTTTGCTCATTTTGGTGTCGGTCCTAAGGAATCTAAGGTGTGTGGGGTGTTCGTGTGATGTTGAGAATGTTGGAAATTGGTATGGGATTGATGAGTAGTTGGGGATAGGACTGTGATGCCGTCATTACGGGTTTCGGGAGTTAATAGGATGCCTGAATTACTACATTTTCTGCTATGTTTTTGGTATCATGTTGTTACGGTGAGTTAGGAGTGAATTCGGGGATGAAATCCTTGAAGTTGTGGAGACTTGTAACATCCCCGCCCAACCAAACGGGTTGAGACTCAAGTTTGGTTGACTAGAGTGCTAGAATCAGTGCTTGCGAGGTCCCATTGAGGTTCAGGACGTTCGGGTTTGAGTCGGGTGGAGGATACAAGTGACGGTGCTGGGCTGCGAACAACACACGTCGTGTGTTGTAACACACGACGTGTATGACAGATACACGCCCGTGCACTAACTAGATGCAATCTTCGTCGAAAGTGGCAGGAATTAATACACGGCCGTGTGTTATAGATACACGCCGTGTATCATGAACTGACATAAAAGGACGGATTCTGCACGGAAATTCATAACTTCTCACTCCTTTTCTCTCTCCTCAAAAGCCATTGACGAACAAACTTCAAGCAATCTTCGAAGGGTGATTCCGGGAGCTGTAGAGGTCGGAATCCAGTTCCGTTTGTTGCTATGAGTTCGTAACGATGAGGAGAAGAGATCAGTAACTTCAATTTTGGATTTCTGGGTGTAGGTCGAGAGCGGTAGAGAAGGTAAGCTACGAGTTTGGTGGTTGTGAAATTGAGTTTCTGAGGAACTAGAAGACGATTAGAGCCTCGTCTTCTATTCCAGGTGAGGGCTTAGCGTGGTGTTGGTAGTTTGGACAGTGTGAGGAGTTCTAAGTTCGACTTAGATAAAACCTAGGTGATGCATGAAAATGGTGAGTGTAAAAAGGGTAAATTGGGTATGGACTAAAATGAATTGACTAATGGATAGACATAGAAATGAGAGTTAGGATGATTGGCAAATGGGTGCAAGTGTTATGACGTTATGGATTGTCTGTTGTGGATGCAGGAGAGTGGCCCTGCCAATGTGGGGTCACTCTGAGTGTGAGGAACAGGTGGGTGACCCCTAGACTCATGACATGGCCTCCCCTGTACTTGCAAGTGAGGGTGGCCGGTGAGCTAGCTGGTTACCTTTGATTGGTTGTGATTGTGATGTGACAGGAGCGTGGAATGGATGGGATGTGTTGTGTATTGTGTGATGTGAATTGTGTATCGGTTGTGAACGAAATGTGATGGGTTGGTAATCTGATGTTGAAACTTGTATGTGAAAGTAGAACCTAAAGGAGCCCACATGATGAACGTTGTGAACAGGTTTATCAAATAACTGTCAAGCACAGAGCAGGACAGATCGTATTCCACGCGCCTCTTCTACTTGCTTACTCAAATATGTTGGCGATTTTATTCAGGATTAAACAGGTTGCGCGTGGTGTGAGTTCCACGACTTCTATACTAGAATGCAAGATAAACTGAAATGAAATTAGAATGCACAATGATTGGTTGTTTGACTTAGACAGACGACAGGTAAGCTTAGACATTGAATTCCCCTCAAATCACCAGAGCATTAGCAATCAACAGACCAGCAGTTTTCAATTCTAATTCATTCAGTTCATAGACACCACCATAACTCCTTACCCTTAGGTTTCAGACTGGCGAACGTTCGCTCTATCCGATCTAACTGCCAAGATTAATTAGTCGCCCAAGTACGGTCGCTTTTTGCGATGACAAAACTAACTAGTGCAATTACTAGTGATTAATGAGTTACACTTGAAGCGGATTAACCCTAACTGGTTCCTACGAAAGGCACACTCCAATGAATAGGTTAATTGGTTGAATTGATGTTCTAAAGTGAGGCGAACATTTGCTACAATCCTCAACTTAACAAGAATCTAATCTAGGTGGCCAAACTAGACAAGAAACACAGAGAACAAAGAACAAATCAAACATGAAAGAGAAACTGATTGAACTTCGAATCTAATCACCACCGATCCGTGACCGCTTTAAAGCCCTGGGTCACTTAGGGTTCATCTAGTCTAAGCTCTAAGAGTTTAGCTACTCATGTTTATCACAAAAGAATCAAAGACAAAGAAAGAGTTCATCATCCAGAGGAAGAACAGAAAAGAATCTGAAAAACCTAATTAAGACGACTCTGGCAGACTTTGATCTTCGGTAAACTGCAATCAAAGCTCCGAGTCTTCGAGATGGAAAGGATGGCGTCACGATCTCTTTCCGGCTCTTCGAACTCTAAACTCTCTGCTTCAGAACTTGAGAGAATTCTGAAGTTTGGTATTAGTAGGTAATTATGATGTGTTATTCTGTGCTGTCCAATTTAGGGCCGCCGGTTAAGTATTTATACTTAACCCTAATACCGCCGGATTTTAACTGATATTTTCACCGAAAATCATAGGGAATTTTTGCCAAAAATCTTAGTGTAAATGGATGGTCCGCTGGCTGCTTTTCTCCTGTGATTTTCGGATCAAATGTTCTCGGCGAAAACTTAGGGTTTTCGCCGAAAACTTCCTTTGATGAGCATCAGTCGATTTGTGCTGGGATTTTCGTCGAAAACACTAAGGGATTTTCGGCGAAAACTTTAGTGTAAACCGGGGTAGACTTTGGTTTGACTTGATTGACTCCTTGGATCGATTCCGGTGCAATTCCTCGAGGTTCTGACGCCTTAGACACGTCATTGGCTACTTTATTTGACGACAAAAACCTGTGCTAACATAAAAACTCTAGAAAACCATCAAATAGACCCGAAACGGGCCAAGGTAACACAAATGGCACGAGATAGGGCAATTGATTGAATATTCGTTATTCTACCCTAAAAACCATGTCTTAAGCAAGGAAATGTCGCTTAAATGAGGCTGATAATCACGTCAAATCGAGTGTCATCAAAAGTATACATGTTGGTTCTCAGGTTCTAGGTTAAGCAGTCTAAGCATCATTATGACAATTTGAACAACAACTTAACGTAAAAAATCAAGAACGGAGCAATTCTACTGCTATAGGAATTGGACAAGGCACCACGAAACATAATAAGGGAAATCAAGATCATGCATGGTTCTCTAACATCCTACCCCACACTTAGACTGTTCTGTTTCCCCACAGGACTAAAATGAGATTGAGAGTCAAGGGGAACCTGGAAAGGGGGTCACGATGTAGCGGATAGTCGGAGAGCGCGTCGTGGAGCGGACTAGAGTAGCTACCAAAAGACACCTACAAAACACAAACAACACCAAAAGATCAAAAGGAAATCGGGACAAGTGTCCCGGATCCACACATAAAAAAGATGGATCGAAATCCGAAAAGAAGAAATAAAAAGAAAGGGAACGGATAGAAACACCCGATCACTGTTCCTCATGTGGGGGTGGAGGTGGAGGCGGGTTAGGGAAAAAGCCAAGTCGCTGCTCAATCTAATGTCGCCATGCGAGCTCGGCCTCGTGTCTAGCGTCCTAGTTGGCCATGAACTGTTGTAGGACAGGCCACCGCGCATTCTACTTCTCTTTGTGCACTACTCGGTCCTTCTGCCATTTAAGTGAACCGATAGAGTAGTCAAACTGCAATTGCTCAATGCGCGTCAGCCTCTCGTTAATCTCGACGGGCATCTGTGGCTGAGGCGGAGGAGGCAATTCTAGAAGGGGGCGTGGGCCTCAGGAGTGGCAACTGGAGGTGCAGGCGTCTTCTTCGGGTGGCGAGGTACTAGTCTGTAATCGTCAAGACTGCCTGAAAGGTCGAGGCCCCGAGCTATGGCGAGCTCCGCGTCGATGTGCTCAATCTGAACACGAGGAATATCAGGGCCCCATTTGTCGCCGATCCGAAGGTTGTCGATCAGACAGGAAATAAAGGGGCCGCCAGGAAGTTTGGATGGGAGCTTCTTGGTGGTAGTGCGCTTGTGGAAGAACCTCGCAAGCCACCACCCGGGGTGAAAGCATTCCTCCTCATCAATAGCACGTAACAGAATAAGCTCCTCTAAGGAGACATGGTGACGGCCCGCCTTGCTGCAATAACACAGGGATTGCGTCCACACATAATGAAGGAATTTAAAGAGAGGGTGAGTGATGTCGCCTACCGTGGGGTTGATGATAGGCTTGACCTCGGGTTGATTGGAGACGAACTTCCATACTTCGGGATAAGGTGCATGCGCGATGGAGTAGACGTCTGAGAACCCAAGGGTGGTGTCCTGGACGACGGCATGGGGGTTTAAGAGGTGGGCGAACTCATGGATGGTCTTCTCATATCGAACACCACCGAGGCGGAAGGAAACAAACCTCTGACGACTGTTGGGTATTGGCGTGTGGTGCTCAAATGAACTCCAGAATTCTTGGAGGGCTACCAAAAGATAGGGGGAGCTGAAGGTGGTCAAAGATCACAGGCCTCTTCGTTCGAGGACGCGGTCGACGTTGGAGTGCCAAGCCGGGTCGTGGCTCTTGAGACTGTTTAAGGAGAGAACTGCCACCTTAGCCGGAGGGATGTCTTTGATCTTCTGATATACCTCCAGTTGGTGCGGCTCAAGGGCAGTGATAATGGATGCGGAGCCCTAGTGGCGGCGGCAGGAGCACTAGGGATAGGGATCACCGGGGCCGGTGTAGCTTGCGGAACCAAGTTCACGGTCACAGGTACTGTGGCAGATGGTGTGGGCGGATGGGAGGTCTGAGCCTTGTCCTGTCCAGCCTTGCATCATTACTCTCTATCTGCACTGGTGGTCTTGAAACGCTTCAGATTCCTGTAATACACAACTCAGAGCAGACCAGAATTAGATGACAAGAATCCTACCCCACACTTAGTTTGAAACCATGGTTCTGGGAAGAACGAAGCGGACAAGTGGGGGTAAGCAAATAAGCCGAGGTATCACAATTTCAAAGCATAGCAGAAAAGAAATGGCCAGCATGTAGGGGAAGAGCGGCATTCAATCACCAAGTATGAGAAATGATGCAATTCGACAAACGGCAGAGCACAAGATAATTCAACGGTATAAGAGCAATTGAAAATAATCCACGAGGGCAATAAAGATCAAAGGGAGTCGAAAAGTTGAGCCAGATTACACCGAAACAGCAAACACGCAATTCGAGGAAAACCAAAATGTCAACCAAAGTCAACTATGCCGAAAACCGAAAGTCAAAACGCCAAAAGATTCAAAATCAAGGGTTGAACAACTAACCGTGAAGACATGACTCGAGAAAATGGTTGGAAATCCGAGAAATCTACCAAAAGCTTGAAAACTTGTTTCGGGTGGAACCGGAGCTATAGGGCTCCGATCCGGGAGAACTAGGCTGCGATCAACCTAGGGAGAAGGGGGAGTCAGTGCGGCGATGACGGCAGGATGGCGACGATGAAGGAAATAGGTGGCGAGCGATGATAGGCGAACTGGGAGAGAGACGGCGGTCTTGGTTTTTGGGGGAGGATTCAGCGAAAAAGAAGTCTGAGAGAGGGTTTAAAAGCCGGCGAAAAGACTTAGATTTTTCGGTGAAAGAGTGAGGAATTTTTGGCGAAAATTCCCTCAGAAAATGAAACGACGCCGGTTGAAACAGTTAATTCTCACCGTGAAGTTTGGTTTTCGGCGAGAACTTTTCAAAAATGAGAAACAGGAGGATTAGGGTGTTTTAAAACCAGAGTTTTCGGTGAAAACCAGGGAAGTTTTCGCCGAAAAATCATTTGAAAACGGGTCTGATAGTTTTTTTTTAAAAGAAGAAGGGTTCAACAGAAATGACTCTAAATGAATACAAACTGACTCCAGCCGTGGGTTGCCTCCCACGAAGCGCTCTTGTTTAACGTTCGTGAGCTGGACGATACCCGGATCGGAGTTACTAGGTTGACGCGAAGTAATGCACGTCGATGAGGGAGACAACCAATCCTTGTAGGTACTTCTTGAGTCTATGGCCATTGACCATAAAAGGTTCCTGACCGTGGCCTTTAATTAGGACGCTCCCAAGGGACGTCTGTCGAACCACGGTGTAGGGGCCGGACCATCGGGACTTCAGTTTACCCGGGAAAAGCTTCAGACGAGAATTGTAGAGAAGGACTTCATCTCCGGGGTAAAATTGCTTGGCCTCCTTCAATTGAGCGTCTTGGATCCTCTTGGTGCGTTCTTTATAGAGTTTAGTGCTCTCATACGCGTGAAGACGATGTTCCTCAAGCTCAGCATTCTGATCATGGTGCATACTACCTGCTACTGCATATTGCATGTTTAACTTTTTAGTAGCCCAAAATGCCTTGTGCTCAAGCTCAACTTGCAAATGGCATGCCTTGCCATAAACTAGTTGATACGGTGAGGTACCGATGGGAGTCTTGTAGGCAGTTCAATATGCGCATAAGGCATCATTGAACTTAGATGACTAGTCCTTGCGAGACCGACCAACTGTCCTATCAAGAATCCGTTTGAGCTCACGGTTTGTCACATCCGCTTGACCATTAGCTTGAGGGTGATAAGTAGTGGACATTCGGTGGGTGACGCCAAAGCGTTTCCACACCCGGTCAAAATGTCCATGGAAGTGGGTACCCCTATCGCTTATGATGAAGCGTGGTGAACCAAAACGCGTGAAGAGATACGTAAGGAACCGTCCTACCACTCTTGAATCATTAGTGGGTAAAGCTTCAGCTTTAGCCCACTTAGAAACATAATCAACGACTACAAGAATGTACTTGTTTCCATTGGAGGGTGTGAAAGGTCCCATAAAATCAATTCCCCAAACATCAAAAATTTCAAAAGTTAAACAAACAAATTGAGGCATCTCATTACGGTTAGAGATGTTACCTGATCGTTGGCATGCATCACAATGGCGAGCAAAAGTGTCGCAATCACTAAAGATAGAAGGCCAGTAAAATCCAGTTTCAAGTACCTTTCTCCCAGTGCAGTTGCCGCCAAAGTGTCCTCCAAATTGACCTTTATGGCACTTAGTCATGATGTCAGCGGCCTCGATGTAAGAGACGCACCTCCGGATCATCTCATCAGTTCTGATGTGGTACAAGAATGGCTCGTCCCAGAAGTAAGACTTGGCTTCTTTAATGAGCTTCTTCCGCTCATTGTAATCCAGTCCAGGGGGTATTATGTCGCGATATAGATAATTAGCTACGGTCGCATACCATGGCTCTTCCGGTGTTGTTGCGTCACTCAGCTCTTGAGCATGAGCAATCGCCCAAGGTTCGATGGCTACGCTGTTTACCTGTTCATAGGTTTTGAGACGCAACAACTCGTTTGGCAAAAAGTCATTGATAGGAGTAGTAGTAAACTTAACAGTTTGTGATTCCTCAAGTCGGGAAAGGTGATCGGCTGCTAGGTTCTCAGCTCCCTTCTTGTCTTTAATCTCTATGTCAAATTCTTGGAGAAGGAGGATCCATCGGATGAGCCTTGGCTTTGAATCCTGCTTGGCTAACAGATGGCGCAGAGCGGCGTGATCTGTATAGACAATGGTATGTGAGAGAACCAGGTACTGTCTGAACTTATAAAAGGAGAAGACGATAGCTAGGAGCTCTTTCTCTGTAGTAGTGTAGTTCCTTTGAGCATCGTTAAGCGTCTTGCTAGCAAAATAGATGGGATGAAACCTCTTTTCTTTTCTCTATCCAAGAACCGCGCCAACGGCAAAGTCGCTAGCATCGCACATAATCTCGAATGGAAGACTCCAGTCTGGTGCCGTAAGGATTCGTGCGGTGGTGAGTCTAGTTATCAGGATCTCAAAAGCTGCAAGACAAGCTTTGACAAAAATGAAAGGAACATCTTTCTCTAGAAGCTTAGTCATTGGAAGAGTGATCTTGGAGAAGTCTTTGATGAATCTTCGGTAGAATCCAGCATGACCGAGGAAGCTTCAAACTGTCTTGACCGAGGTTGGCGGTGGTAAACTAGCGATGGTTTCAAGCTTGGCACGATCGACTTCTAATCCGAGCTTGGATATCCTATGGCCAAGAACGATTCCTTCGGTGACCATAAAGTGACACTTCTCCCAACTAAGAGCTAAATTGGTCTCCTCACAACGAGCTAGTACCTTGTCCAGGTTGGCTAGGCACTTGGAGAATGAGTCTCCATAGACGAAGAAGTCGTCCATGAATACCTCTACCACATTCTCCACTAGATCTCCGAATATAGCAATCATGCATCTCTGAAAAGTAGCGGGAGCATTGCATAAACTAAAGGGGATACGACGATAAGCAAACCTACCAAACGGGCAGGTGAAAGTCATCTTTTCTTGGTCGTTGAGATCGATGGGAATCTGAAAGTAACCAGACATGCCATCCAAGAAGCAGTAGTATTCATGGCCAGCTAACCTGTCTAACATTTGATCAATGAATGGCAGTGGAAAGTCATATTTCTTAGTAGCGTCATTAAGGCGTCTGTAGTCGATGCAGACTCTCCACCCGGTAACCGTGCGAGTGGGAATGAGCTCGCCATTCTGATTAGAGATGACTGTGATTCCACCTTTCTTTGGAACAACCTGAGTTGGACTAACCCAAGGACTGTCGGGAATAGGGTAAATGATACTGGCATCCAATAGCTTAAGGACTTCCTTCTTCACAACTTCCTACATTAGAGGATTTAGTCGGCGTTGCGGCTGCCTAACTGGCTTGAATTCTTCATCTACAACTATCCGATGTTTGCAGAAGGTCTCAGAGATGCCCTTGATGTCAGCTAATTGCCAGACTATAGCTCGGACATGCTTCTTGAGTAATATGATTAGTTGCTCTTTCTGCTCGGGAGATAAAGCTGAGTTGATGATGACTGGCAACTAACACTCCTTCCCTAGAAACGCATACTCTAAGTGGTCGGGGAGCTCCTTCAACGCGAGTTCTAGAGGGTTCTCGTATGGAGTGGTGATCCGACTTGAAGCTGGCTCAATCTGGGGCGACGCAGAAGTGGCTGCGGATGTCGTCTTTCGGTCGTCTAACTCGTCTTGCCATAGGTGATGCTACAGTTTTAGCGGTATCAAATAACTAATCTACCAAGGTAGACTAGATCGTATTCTACTCGAGGTCTCTTCTTCTTGTCTACTCAAATATGTTGGCAAATTACTCAGGTTTAAACCCGTTGTGCGTGGTGTGAGTTCCACGAGTTCTAATCTAATAATGCAGGAAAATAAAAGACAGAAAGATTAAAAGGTTGACTAACGAGAAGATAGACGAGCTTAGATTTTGAATCCCCATTAGATCACCAAGGCAACAACAATCAACAGATCAACGGTTTTCAATTCTCATTCAGTCGGTTTCTATACACCACCATAACTCCTGACCCTTAGGTTTAAGACTGGCGAACGTTCGCTCTATCCGATCTAGCTACCAAGATTAATTAGTCGCCCAAGTACGGTAGCCTCTCGCAACGACTTAACTTAACTGGTGAAATTACTAACAATTTATGAGTTACTCTTGCAGTGGATTAACCCTAATCGGTTCCTACGAAAGGCACACTCCAATTATAAGGTTAATTGGTTGAATTGATGTTTTAAAGACAGGCGAGCGTTCGCTTCTATTCTGAGCTTAACAAGAATCTAAACTAGGTGATCAAGTAAGACAAGTATATGCGCCAAAGCAGGGAAGCTGTCTGGCGACTAACCCTAGCTTGCAAAAACCTAATCTAGGCGATCAACCAGAGAAGAAACATAAACAATGAAGAAAAAAACAACCATGCAAAGAGAAACTGATTGAACTTCAAATCTAATCACCGTCGATCCGTGACCGCTTTAAAGCCCTGGGTCACTTAGGGTTCATCTAATCTAAGCTCTACAAGTTCAGCTACTCATAACGATAACAGAAGAATCAAAGGCAACAAAGAAGATCATCATATAGAGGAAGAACATATAAGAACTGAAAAACCTAATTCTGACGACTCTGGCGAAGCTTCAATCTCCTCGATCTTCAACTTTAAGCTCTGAGCTCTTCGAGGTGGAAGATGGCGTCACGATCTCTCCACGGATCTTCGAACTCTCTAAACTCTATCTATCGACCCTAGAGTCGTGGCTAATCAGCCAAAATTCGTTATCTATCGACCCTAGAGTCGTGGCTAATCAGCCAAAATTCGTGTGTCTCTAATCTGGCATCAAAAAGTCTATATATAACCCCAGAAACCCTTTACAAGTTGGAAAAGGCTAAAAATTAGGGTTTCTGGCCGGATTTTCAAAGGAATTTTCGCTGAAAACATCACCAGATTTTTGCCGAAAATGTTAGTTAGAAACCAGCTCCAACTTGTTTCGATGATTCCCGCTCCGTTTGAACTCCGATTTGGTCCTTGTTTGAAGCGCTGAACTCGTGAGAGAGTCCTCCATAATGCAGTAACCTAGAGGCTCAACATAAAAGCTCACAAAAAGGGTAAAAATAGCCAATAAATGGACAATGTATGCACTAGGAGCCTAGTATTACATAATAAACACATTTTCACCAAATATTCATCAGAATGGCATCAAAGGGGCATGAAATGCCGCTTAAATGGGGATGAAAATCACATCAAATCGAGTGTCATCAATAGGCACTGCTCTTGGTCTTCTAACGCGTTTTCAACTCCTGAAAACAAACACAACTCTAGTGGATCACTAGTTTAAGCGTTAGTAACGAAGTTTCCCGAGGCCAACTCCATAGCATCAACAGTATAACATTTATCATCTTGAGCTGCAGAATATCGCATGCTGTCCTTAATGCGGAAAGTGACACTATCTTTGATGAGATCCAACAATGCTGCCCTGATGCCAACCGGTACTCCTACACCCCACCAGGGTCACCAGGCCGAGATAAGACCCTAGGGCCTCTTAAGAAGCGTATGAATCCAAGGGCAGGCCATCTTCAAGCCCTAAAGCCAAGGTATGATAAGAAATATCGACTAAATCCTTCCCTTGCAGATAGAAAGACTCCTAGGGATGGAATGCTGTTCCAGACCATGCTGGAGTACAGAAGGAAGAGAGTCCAATAACCCTTGGCCCGAAGAGGAAAGCTTTCAAAGATTGACCTTGAGCCAAGTTATGGGAAGAATTGGAGTCTGTGGCCCCGAAGCATGACACTTGGACAACCCCCGGAGAGCTACACCAGGAACTACTTGAATGCCTACCTGAAGCTTAAAGAAGTAGGCCCGAGCAGAAATGAAGAAAACCTAAGGAGAGAACAGCCCCGAGCCCTAGGACGGCAACCGGACCGATCAAAGGAGTTCTATGGAGCCGATCATGAAGAACATATCTTTTGGACAAGGCCCTTGCCACTGAACCAGCCCGAAGCACGAAGCCCGCGACCGCCACCCGAAGTAAGCCCGCCGCCCGGTTGATCAAGCCCACCGGGTCGCCACACGCGCCCAACCGGCCCGAGCAGCCATACGCGGCCAGATTAGGGTTTTTGACCTAATTTAGGTCTTTTATTCTATTTTAAAGACTATAACTATTATTTTATGTTTTATTCCTTTTTAGTAGGCTTATTTAGGGGTTTTAGGATTCTTTTTAGGAATAGGACTCTTTATTTTATTATTATCTAGGAAGTAGTGTTTAGGGAGGAGAGCTTGTTCCTTCACCTATATAAGGAGGCCGCCGGCCACCCTTGTTAGACACAACTTTTATGAAATAAACAACCCCCTTTGAAAGAAATTTGTTCTGAAACCCTTGTCGTATCTGCATGTTGCGATACTGAAGGATCGACTTATCATCAAGAGCATCCATCTCTTGGCGTGGCGTCTACGACTTGATACTTCTGGTTCCCAGCTGTTATATAGCTGACGAGTTGATGTGATTATATTTAGTGCATTTTAAGTCCATGATTAGCCTAGTGATCTCCCGTGTTTGATCTCATTTTGCTATGATTTATATGCTTTTATGGATGTTTTATGCAAAGTGTCCTTTTGTTGCCCGGTTGCCACTTTGAGGCCAATTCCATGTCTATTGGAGCTATTTTCTTTGTATTTTAAGGTCTTGGCATTAAATTAGTGGTGACAAGGAGCACGTAGGATCAAACGGGAGGCCAATTGGAGCTTGGACGGAGGAGATACGGCCGATGCAAGATTGGAGAAAATGCACCATTTCTAAAGGAATTTTCGGCGAGAACCTAGAGTTCTCGGACCGAAAACTCTAAGCAGACGGCAGACCTTTGATCATTGAAGTGATTTTTGGCAAAAATTATGCAATGTTTTCACCAAAAATCTGTGAAGAGATGGCAAGCCGGACGGTGTTTACAAAGGCATTTTCGGCGAAAATCCTACAGCATTTTCACCGAAAATTCCAGTGTTGTTCGGTGCAGTATATATAGAGGAAGGAGGCGAAAATTAAAGGGGGGGGGGCTCATTATTATTTTACACACTCGCCGAACACTCTCTCCCTTTTCTCTCATCCTTCTTCCATCACTAATCTAACATCAACCCTAGCTATTTCTGGTGCAAATTGTAGTAAGGAGCTTGGATTGAAACCCACAACCTTGGGGAGAGGAGCTTGCAAGAAGAGGATTGCCATGGAGCTCTTGGTGACCATCTCTCCTTCTTTCTCTTTTGTACCCTTAGCCATGTGTGGCTGATTTCCTAGGTTTCTTGGATTGATAGATTAATTGTGCTAGGATAGAGGTTGATTGTACAAATTTGCCATGATTGATCTTGGATTGTAAGAAGATGATCTCTAGACTTGTTGTTAATTCCATTGATGGCTATGGCTTGATTGATCTATTATTTGTAATGTAATGCATGAGAGTGCTTGGATTACATGGATTGTAGGTCTAGGGATTGAAGGGAGTGTGTTCTAAGAGATTAGATCATCTCAATTCAACCATGGTTGCATGATTTCTCACTTGTGCATTTTATCGAACACTTGGCGTGCATTAGGTTTTTCATTCAATTGAACTTTGATTAGTCTTTTGATGATTCTCTTAGTGTTAGGACATTAACATGAGAGTGTGGTGTCTAGCCTAGTGGTCATAGAGTCATAGGAGAGGGTTTTGTAGCTTGGCATTTCATCAAACACCTTTAATGCATCCTTAGTCACTTAGCTTGAGAGCGAGAGCCTAGGTTGAGTGGTTCTAGGATAGAGATTTAGTGCGACGAGAGTGCATTGAGTCTATAGAAGGGATTTGCGTGGTCATTCGATTGCATCCTCGATCATGTTTGGCTTGTTTGTGCATTTACTCCTCTTGAGCATGATGAAGCTATCTTTCCAAGTTAACCTCCTTTACCTTTGTTTTGCACCCTTTTGATTTGCTTTCTTGTTTAGTTTCTTTTATGTTTTTATTTCCTTTCCAAACTAAAACTCTTTTTAAATGAATAGACCGTCCATGAACCGTGTGAGTATTAGCTATTGAGAGAGCCCTCGTGGAATACGACCTTGATAGTTGTGGTTATGGTACCTATCAAGGGTGGAATCCATCTCCTAACCCATACTATGGTCATCCTACTTCACCCAACTACTACCAAGAAACTTGTGAGGGAGATAGCCAATGGTGGGGTCAAGAACAACAAGCTTCAACACCCATGTGGAATGAGCAATGTCCCTATCCATCTCCACCCTACCATCAAGTCTTGCCGGAGTATTATCAAGAGGATTTCACAAGTCATGAACAACATTCTCAACTGCCTTCCATGCTAGAGGAGCTCTTTAAGATGGTTGAAGAAAGAAAGCGTCCTCAAGAGGAGTTCACAAGCTATGAGCAACCCTCTCAACCTTCTTCTATGCTAGAGGAGCTCTTGAAAATGGTGAAGGAAAGCAAGCATCCTCGAGGGGAGTTTGTAAGCTATGAGGAACCTTCTCCACCTCTTTCCACGCTTGAGGAAGCTTTGAAGATTGCGGATGACAATGCGAACTAACTTCATCGCTTAGCTCAAGGCATGACACTCATCAAGGAAGCTCTAGAGGATAAACAACATTCTCCACCTTCCTCCACAATTGAGGAGATGTTGCAAATGGCGGAAGATAATGCGGCTCGGTTGGATCGTTTAACTCAAAGTGTGAAGCTCATCTTCGACACCTTTGAACTGGAAGTGCTAGTCATGGAAGAAGAAGAAAGTGAGTCTCCCCAAGAGGAATTCGTGAGTCATGAGAAACCTCTTCCACCTTCTTTCATGCCAGAGATCTTGCAAATTGCGGAGGATAATGCAAACCGAGTTAACCGCTTATCCCAAAGCATAGAGCTCATCACGAAGATTCTTGAGAATGAACGCCATCTCAATCATGTGGAGCAAGTTTATGATGATGAAGATGACATTTGTGAATCCGAAGAGCTTGACACGGAGGAAGATTTGGTAGTGGAGGAGATTGAAGTGCATGTTTTTCCCATGGAAACACCACCATGTGACAATGATGTGAGGATAGAAGAATCAATGAGACTTGAGGATGATGACCCTTTAGAGGAGGTGAGAGATGATTTGGAGACGCTTCAAGAAGAGGTGGCACCGAGAGTGGAACATGAAAGTGAACAACACCACCCTATTGTGGCCCCACCAAAGATTGTTAGTGCTCTTCAATCTTCTTGCTTGATCATGAAGTATTTGTGCCAAGAACCCAAGGAGACATGCATCTCTACCCTCCTAAGGTGGTAATGGAAGTGGAGCCACCTCTACTTGAACCGGAAGACCCCTTGCGTGGTATCACCAACGTGGAGACGACGGAGCTCAATGGCGCCCCCTTTCCACACATTCTTCCTCAAACTCCTAAACTCAATGGTAGAAGGCCATGGCAAGGTAACAATTGGAACTCAAGCTTAGCTCATTGGTCATTCTACCATTTGCCTCTATTGCTACTTGGAGCTCAATCTTCATCATGGAAGAAGCTACTTGACATCAAAGAGGTACTAAGTTGGACACCATAATGCAGGTATCGTCGAGCTTAAGACGGTAACCAAGCGCTTCTTGGGAGGCACCCCATGTTATCTTTACTTTTATTGCTCTTGTTTGCTCTTTTTAGTTTTTGTGTTGTTTTAACTTTTTGAATAAGGTTGGCAAGCATTTGGGATCACTCTTCACCAAGGATCATCATGGAACTTTTTCACCACTACTACGTCCTATGCTCTTCTCTACCATCGCGGTAACTTCGTTCCACCTTACCCTCTCTCTCTTGATCATTGAGGACAATGCTCATGTTAGTCGTAGGGGAGTTTGAGGTTTGGTGTGATTATTTGTGGTAGAGATTTAATGCTATATTTTGCTTGGTTGAGTTGCATGATCTTAATTGAATGTCGATTCCCTCTACTGTAGAATCATTCGGTTCTTGACTTTTGGTGCTTAATTGACTTCAATCTTTCACAATGACGTTTAGACTGTTCTGCTTAGAACCTATAACCAGTATGTTAGCACTACTATCAAATGAGTCAAGGCCAGAACAGAGATTTTATCACTCTTGTATGTTGGTTGATTGGTTTGATACATGTTTTTGTACCACTCGATAACACCGGTCTAAGATGATGAAGGCAGTCAGTATTTTCACCCCTTTTCCATGTTTTTCTTCAACATGATTGTGGCTTGAGATTAGATGGAATCCAATTTGAAATCTTGTGTTGAAGTTGTAAGGGGCTAAGGATCAAGTGGCTAATTTGGAAAGAAAATGTTCAAAAGAAAAGAAAAGAAAAGAAAAGAAAAGCTAAGCTAGGCAAGCTCGGCACCTAAGTGAAGTGTCGGGTTGAGCACTAGCAAAGGCAAAAGCTGTGAGCTAGGCAGGTTCAACACCTAAGTGAAGTGTTGGATCGAGCACTAGTATGCAGTAAGAGAAAAGAAAAAAGAAAAAAAATGAAGAAGAAAAGAGAAAGAAAAGGAAAAAAAAAAGAGTTCTCAAATGTAGCCCTTGATCCTAGCCCGAGTTTGTAAAGTGTGGATCTAGAAGCGGATGAAGTCGAGTCGATAGCCACGTCATGATCACTCACCACTTTCAATCCATTTCCCGAGTTCAAGTCCTTTTGATTAGAGTTGGTGTTGTCGTGGTCGGTTTTGCTGTGTCCCAATCAACCACTACTTGAAGTGTGCAGAAAATAGTGAGGTCTAGACTTATTTGGTTGACGTTCTTGCATGTGTAGGTTTAGTTTGTTCGTGGAACAGTTTAAGCCGAATTGTTATTGCTTGAATCTCAATGGGGCCGATCTTGTCATTTGTGAACTTGGATGTTTTCTAATTCATTTGCTTGAGGACAAGCAAAGCTTAGTCGTAGGGGAATTTGATGTGATTATATTTAGTGCATTTTAAGTCCATGATTAGCCTAGTGATCTCCCGTGTTTGATCTCATTTTGCTATGATTTATATGCTTTTATGGATGTTTTATGCAAAGTGTCCTTTTGTTGCCCGGTTTCCACTTTGAGACCAATTCCATGTCTATTGGAGCTGTTTTCATTGTATTTTCAGGTCTTGGCATTAAAGTACTGGTACAAGGAGCACGTAGGATCAAACGGGAGGTACATCGGAGCTAGGACGGAGGAGATACGGCCGATGCAAGATTGGAGAAAATGCACCATTTCTAAAGGAATTATCGGCGAGAACCTAGAGTTCTCGGACCGAAAACTCTAAGCAGACGGCGGACCTTTGATCATTGAAGTTATTTTTGGCGAAAATTATGCAATGTTTTCGCCAAAAATCTGTGAAGAGATGGCAAGCCGGATGGTGTTTACAAAGGCATTTTCGGCGAAAATCCTACAGCATTTTGACCGAAAATTCCAGTGTTGTTCGGTGCAGTATATATAGAGGAATGAGGCAAAAATTAAAGGGGGAGCTCATTATTATTTTACACACTCGCCGAACACTCTCTCCCTTTTCTCTCATCCTTCTTCCATCACCAATCCAACATCAACCCTAGCTATTTCTAGTGCAAATTGGAGTAAGGAGCTTGGATTGAAGCCCACAACCTTGGGGAGAGGACCTTGCAAGAAGAGGATTGCCATGGAGCTCTTGGTGACCATCTCTCCTTCTTTCTCTTTTGTACCCTTGGCCATGTGTGGCTGATTTCCTAGGTTTCTTGGATTGATAGATTAATTGTGCTAGGATAGAGGTTGATTGTACAAATTTGCCATGATTGATCTTGGATTGTAAGAAGATGATCTCTAGACTTGTTGTTAATTCCATTGATGGCTATGGCTTGATTGATCTATTATTTGTAATGTAATGCATGAGAGTGCTTGGATTACATGGATTGTAGGTCTAGGGATTGAAGGGAGTGTGTTCTAAGAGATTAGATCATCTCAATTCAACGATGGTAGCATGATTTCTCACTTGTGCATTTTATCGAACACTTGGCGTGCATTAGGTTTTTCATTCAATTGAACTTTGATTAGTCTTTTGATGATTCTCTTAGTGTTAGGACATTGACATGAGAGTGTGGTGTCTAGCCTAGTGGTCATAGAGTCATAGGAGAGGGTTTTGTAGCTTGGCATTTCATCAAACACCTTTAATGCATCCTTAGTCACTTAGCTTGAGAGCGAGAGCCTAGGTTGAGTGGTTCTAGGATAGGGATTTAGTGCGACGAGAGTGCATTGAGTCTATAGAAGGGATTTGCGTGGTCATTCGATTGCATCCTCGATCATGTTTGGCTTGTTTGTGCATTTACTCCTCTTGAGCATGATGAAGCTATCTTTCCAAGTTAACCTCCTTTACCTTTGTTTTGCACCCTTTTGATTTGCTTTCTTGTTTAGTTTCTTTTATGTTTTTATTTCCTTTCCAAACTAAAACTCTTTTTAAATGAATAGAACATCCATGAACCGTGTGAGTATTAGCTATTGAGAGAGCCCTCGTGGAATACGACCTTGATAGTTGTGAGTTAAATCTTGCACATCACGGGTCAAAGTCCTCATCCGCCATCGGTTCCCGACGGTTCTACCTCGTTGCACGGTGTCCAACTTCCGGTGTTTAAGGGTCGTCTGCCCACGGTTGCAGCGGTTCACATCAATCTTGTCCTACACTTAAAGTTAACAAGCCTTGTTTACAATTTATATTCGCACCAGCGGTTGTCAAGAAAGGTCAACCCGAGATAAGCGTTCCATCTAGTTCACGGGTATCCAGAACAATGAAATCTGCAATAATAGTAAAAGGGCCACAGTAATGACACTCGATTTGACGTGATTATCAGCCTCATTTAAGCGACATTTCCTTGCTTAAGACATGGTTTTTAGGGTAGAATAGCAAATATTTACTCAACTACTCTATCTCGTGCCATTTGTTTTACTTTGGCCCATTTCGGGTCTATTTGATGGTTTTCTAGTGTTTTCATGTTAGCACAGGTTTTTGCCGTCAAATAAAGTAGCCAAGGACGTTTCTAAAGCGTTAGAACCTCGAGGAATCGCACCGAAATCGATCCGAGGAGTCAATCAAGTCAAACCAAATCCTGCTCCCATTTACACTGAAGTTTTCGGCGAAAACTCATGAAGAAGTCGGCAGAGCTTACAAGAAGAACTTTTCGGTGAAAACACCAAGTTTTTGCCGAGAACCAACGGTCCAAAAAACACAGGAGAATTCAGTTGAGCAGTCATCCCATTTACAAAGGAATTTTCGGCGAAAACTCCTTAGGTTTTCGGCGAAAATTCCAGGCAAAATCCGGCGGTATTAGGGTTAAGTATAAATACTTAATCGGCGGCCCTAAATCAAAGATATATCACATAATACCAATTAATATCAAATACTTCAAGGATTCTCAAGAGTTCTAGAGTGGAGTTTAGAGTTCGAAGAGCCAGGAAGAGACGCCATCCCTTTCATCTCGAAGACTCGGAGCTAGGATTGCAGACTACCGGAGATCGAAGTTCTGCCGGAGTCGTCTAATTAGGTTTTTCAGATCCTTTTCTGTTCTTCCTCTGTTCAAGATGAACTCTATCTTTGTCTTTGATTCTTTTGTGAAAAACATGAGTAGCTAAACTCGTACAGCTTAGACTAGATGAACCCTAAGTGACCCAGGGCTTTAAAGCGGTCACGGATCGGCAGTGATTAGATTCAAAGTTCAATCAGTTTCTCTTTCATATTTGATTTGTTCTTCATTGTTCATGTTTCTTATCTGGATTGATCACCTAGATTAGATTCTGGTTAAGCTAAGGATAGAAGCGAACGCTCGCCTTACTTTAAAACATCAAATCGAATAATTAACCTAATCACTGGTGTGTTCCTTTCGTAGGAACCAGTTAGGGTTAATCCACTACAAGAGTAACTCATAAATCGTTAGTAATTGCACCAGTTAGTTAAGTCGTTGTGAGAGGCGACCGTACCCGGGCAGCTAATTAATCTTGGTAGCTAGATCGGATAGAGCGAACGTTCGCCAGTCTTAAACCTAAGGGTAAGGAGTTATGGTGGTGTCTTAGAATTGATTGAATGAGAATCAAAATCTGTTGATCTGTTGATTGCCAATGTTCTGGTTAACGAAGGGGGATTCAAAGTCTAAGCTTGTCTGTCATCTTTGTTTAATCAACCAATCTTTCAATCTGTTTTCAGTTTGACTTTTTAATTTCCGTGCATTTCTTGAAATTAGAAGTCGTGGAACTCACACCACGCACAAAGTGTTAAATCTGAGTAATTTTCCTTTATATTTGAGTAATCAATCATTAGAAGACCCGTGGAATACGATCTACCTTAGCTTCCAGCTTGGTAGTTATTTGATAGACCACTCTACAACGGTTCATCACACAACGAACAGCTACATCTTCTATTATACCCCTAGGCAGTTTGACAGACCTATCGGCTAACACGAGATGCAGAGTAAGCGGTTTCAGTTTTCCTAGGTTTAACTTCTCATAAAGATAAACAGGCATAACATTAAATGGAAGCACCGGAGTCGGCTAGACTACGCTAAATTTTAATATCATTTATTATGCACGGTAATGTGAAAAGACCGGGATCAGAACACTTAACTGGCGGTGGCGGCGGCTTTCACATGGGAGACGACGCACCAAAGAGAGAAGTGCAATCATTGGTAAGCGTGACAGAGTACGCCTCTCCGGTCTTCACCTTCTTCACGAGATCTTTAATGAACTTCCCAAGTGGTGGGATGATCTCTACAGCTCCAGTTACTGGTATCTTGATCTCTGCATTCTTGAGAACATTGTACCACTTCTTATACTGGGTGTCGTGATCCTTGGCTTTGCTCATTGTAGATTTTGGGAAAGGGATCCGAGGTATATATGGTGCTAAGACAGGCTCAGGAGCTGTATTGGGAGGAGGAGTCGGTGCTACTTCTTCCTCTTCTGTGATATCTTCAATCTCCGGCATATCGATGGTAGTAGCATCTGGTATCATGTCCGGTTCTGGAGCCTTCGAATTAGTTGTTTGCTTGCCGCTCCTGGTGGTGATGGCTTGAGCTTGTTCGTTCTTCACACTGTGGTCTCTTTGAAATGTTGCTTGATTAAGGAAGGGATTGCTAGTGAGAAATCTCGTCACATTGTTTAATGCATCTTCTACCCTTTGGCTTTGAGCCCTTTGTCCTTGATTGAGTGCAGCTTGAGCTTTAAATTGGTTGTCATGTTCATCAAGTCTGCTCATGATTCGGTCGAACTTCTTCTCGAAGTCCTCGTCTCTATTGTAATACGGCTTTGCTTGAAGCTGTTGATGTCCTCCAATGAATCCAGGAGGTCTTTGGTATGAATCTGAGAATCGGTTGTTCTGATTCTGTGGTTGGTAGTTCCTGTAATTGGTGTAGCCTTTCTGATTGTTGGTGAAGCCTTGACTAATGAAGTTCACCTCTTTTGTAGACCAGTCATCTGTTTTACCGAAGTTAAGGCAACTTCCACCGTTATGAGCACAGGTTCCGCACCATCCACAGTCAGCCGAAAAGACAGTAGTTGACAGGGGATCGAGGGAGATGCCAATTGTCTTTAGATGCTTTTGAACTTCTGCTTTGACCTGATTTGCAACGCTCATCTGAATCTTAGTACTTTCTTTCTGTCTCTCCCAGTTTCTTGACTTTGAAGCACAGCTATCAAAATGAAGAAGAGCGTCCTGAGTTGTAAGAGCCGTGCAATCGCCCCCACCTAGGGAGTTAACCCACTTTGCAGATTCTGCATGCATACCGCGAGCAAAGAATTCCTCCAATTACCTTTGTTCATACCCATGGTAAGGGCAGTTGAATGGAAGGTCTTGGAATTCATTCCAAGTGTCGTACAAGCTTGCATCTTCTTTCTGAGTAAACCTAGAGATGCTGTCCTTGTAGGCAGTTGTCCTTGATGGAGGAAAGCATTCCTCAATGAAATCTTGAGCTAAAGTCTCCCAATCAGTGTAATGACCGGGTGGCTGGCCACTAAGCCATCTAAGCCATCTCTTAGCTGCACCTCTGAGAGAGAATGGAAAGGCTCGAAGGCATTGAGCGTTCTTGTTGAGGTTCCCAGACTTGAAAGTTTCAGAGACAGCCAGAAAGTCAGATAAATGTGTGCAAGGATTATTATCTGGCATTCTTTCAAATTGCACGTCCCTAGAGATTAGTCCTAGGAAGGGAATCTTGATCTCATAGTCAGGATCGTCATCATTATAAGGCACGGTGATGGAAGACCGAACGTTAGTTGCGCTCGACTTACTGTAATCCGCAAGACTCTTTGGAGCAGCCATTGTGATAGGAGATGATGGAACGGAAGTGATTGGATTCTGTACCTGCTATGATCTGCAAGGGATAAAAACAAACACAACCGGTGTAAAATCGAAGTGTGATGGGAAATGAAAGATGGAAAGATAGAAGAATAAAAATGCCAACTCTTCTTTCAACGAAATAGAAGAGTTCCCTGGCAACGACGCCAATTTGATGAACGTTGTGAACAGGTTTATCAAATAACTATCAAGCACAGAGTAGGACATATTGTATTCCACGGGCCACTTCTACTTGCTTACTCAAATATGTTGGCGATTTTATTAAGGATTTAACAGGTTGCGCGTGGTGTGAGTTCCATGACTTCTATACTAGAATGCAAGATAAACTAAAATGAAATTAGAATGCAGAATGATTGGTTGTTTGACTTAGACAGACGACGGGTAAGCTTAGACTTCAAATCCCCCTCAAATCACCAGAGCATTAGCAATCAACAGACCAGCGGTTTTCAATTCTAATTCATTCAGTTCACAGACACCACCATAACTCCTTACCCTTAGGTTTAAGACTGGAAAACGTTTGCTCTATCCGATCTGACTGCCAAGATTAATTAGTCGCCCGAGTACGGTCGCTTCTTGCGACGACAAAACTAACTGGTGCAATTACTAGTGATTAATGAGTTACTCTTGAAGCGGATTAACGCTAACTGGTTCCTACGAAAGGCACACTCCAATGAATAGGTTAATTGGTTGAATTGATGTTCTAAAGTGAAGCGAACATTCGCTACTATCCTCAACTTAACAAGAATCTAATCTAGGTGGCAAAACTAGACAAGAAACACAGAGAACAAAGAACAAATAAAACATGAAGGAGAAACTGAATGAACTTCGAATCTAATCACCGCCGATCCGTGACCGCTTTAAAGCCCTGGGTCACTTAGGGTTCATCTAATCTAAGCTCTACGAGTTTAGCTACTCATATTCAACATAGAAGATTCAAAGACGAACAAGGAATACATCTCAGGTAGAAAAGACAGAGAAGAACTGTTGATGCTGCAGTTTTAGCGGTATCGAATAACTAATCTACCAAGGTAGACTAGATCGTATTCTACTCGAGGTCTCTTCTTCTTGTCTACTCAAATATGTTGGCAAATTACTCAGGTTTAAACACAAGTTGTGCGTGGTGTGAGTTCCACGACTTCTAATCTAACGAACAAGAAAAATAAAAGACAGAAAAAGTAAAAAGGTTGACTAACAGGACGATAGACGAGCTTAGACTTCGAATCCCCCTTAGATCACCAAGGCAACGACAATCACAAGACCAGCGGTTTTCAATTCTCATTCAATCGGTTTCTATACACCACCATAACTCCTGACCCTTAGGTTTAAGACCGGCGAACGTTCACTCTATCCGTTCTAGCTACCAAGATTAATTAGTCGCCCGGGTACGGTCGCCTCTCGCAACGACTTAACTTAACTGGTGGAATTATTAACGATTTATGAGTTACTCTTGCAGTGGATTAACCCTAACTGGTTCCTACGAAAGGCACACTCCAATTATAAGGTTAATTGCTTGAATTGATGTTTTAAAGAGAGGCGAGCGTTCGCTTCTATCCTCAGCTTAACAAGAATCTAAACTAGGCGATCAAGGAAGACAAATTTATGCGCCAAAGCAGGGAAGCTGTCTGGCGACTAACCCTAGCTTGCATAAACTTAATCTAGGTGATCAACCAGAGAAGAAACATAAACAATCAAGAACAAAACAACCATGCAAAGAGAAACTGATTGAACTTCGAATCTAATTACCCCCAATCCGTGACCGCTTTAAAGCCCTAGGTCACTTAGGGTTCATCTAATCTAAGCTCTATGAGTTCAGCTACTCATAACGATAACTGAAGAATCAAAGGCAACAAAGGAAATCATCATACAGAGGAAGAACAGATAAGAAATGAAAAACCTAATTCTGACGACTCCGACGAAGCTTCGATCTCCTGAATCTTCGACTTTGAGCTCCGAGCTCTCCGAGGTGGAAGGATGGCGCCACGATCTTTCCACGGATCTTCGAACTCTCTAAACTCTATCTATCGACCCTAAGGTAAATTCGTGTGTATTCAATCTGGCTTTAAAAAGTCTATATATAACCCTAGAAACCCTTTACAAGTTGGAAAAGGATGAATTTTCCCATCTGGGGAGCTTACACGGCGTGTAAGCTCACAGTGTATTTAGCTTACACGACATGTAAGCTCCAAAACGCAGCGTTTTGAGCTGGGCAGCACTCCAACTTGTTTCGATCATTCCAGCTCCGTTTGAACTCCGATTTGGTCTCCGTTTGAAGTGCTGGACTCGTGAGAGAGTCCTCTATAATGAGGTAGCCTGGGGCTCAACATAAAAGCTCACAAAAGGGTAAAAATAGCCAAGAAATATACAATGTATGCACTAGGAGCCGATAATCATAAAGTTACGACAAATGCACCAAATACTCATCAAAATGGCATCAAAGGGTATGAAATGTTGCTTAAATGGGTTGATAATCACGTCAAATCGAGTGTCTTCAATACCCCACACTTAAGATTTTGCTTGTCCTCAAGCAAACTGAACTAGAACACACTCAAATTCACAAATGACACGGGATTAAACTGAGATTCAATTCTAACGATTTGGTTTAGACTGTTCCACGTAGAAAAGGTGACCTACACATGTAAGAACATCAACCAAACAAGTTTCGATCTCACTGTTTTCTGCACACTTAAAGTAGTAGTTTTAACAAAGCACGTTTCTTGGGAAAACAATTAATCGTGATTAACCGACTACGATAACACCAATTCTAATCAAAAAGACTTTAAGCTCTAGCCATGATGTGGACGCGGAGGTAGGAAAAGTGACGTGGCTATCGACTCGACTTCATTCGTTTCTAGATCTGTACGTTACATGTTATAGCTAGGACCGATTTAAACAACAATTTATTTCAAGTTTCAAACTTCTTCCATTGATTTACTGCATACTAGTGCTCGATACCAAACACTTCACTTAGGTGTTGGATCTGCCTAGCTCACAGTATTTGTGCCTATGCTAGTGCTCAACCCGAACACTTCACTTAGGTGTCGGACTTGCCTAGCTTTGATTTTCAGCACTTTAAAGAACTTAACAATTAATTCGAACAACTCAATTACTTGATTTAACCATTTAGCCACTTGACCCTAGCTAGTTATAACTTTTTTACACAAGATTTCGAATTGGATTTCCGCCTAATCTTAAGCCACAATCACAGGTGATCAAATATGGAGTGAAAACATGGAAGAAGCTAGCATTTATCATCTTAGAATGGTGTTATCGAGCTTTGTTATTAACAAGTCAATTGATTCAATTGATTCAAGTTTCAAATACAAGAGTGATTTATGATCTGTTCTGACCTAGACTCATTTGATATCAGTGCCAACACGTTGGTTACAAGTTCTAAGTGGAACAGTCTAAACGTCATTGTTCAAAATTGAAGTCAATTTAACATCATAAGTCAAGAATTGAGCAATTCTATGCTAGAGAAATTTCAAAAATGAACCATAGAATCACAGAAAATCAAGAAAGATCATGCATAATCCTAGAATCCTACCCCACACTTAAACGGTTTTGTGTCCTCACAGGACTAAACTAGAGTAGAGAGATATGAAAAACTTGGAAGGTGATGGTCGGTGTAGTGGATGAGCACAGAGAGTCCGGAGTAGAGCGGAGTAGCTACCCAAGTTCCTACAAAACAAAAACAACAAAAAGATCAAAAGGAAACCGGGACAAGTGTCCCGGATCCACACAGAATAAAAGTCGAACAAAGAAGGTTTAGGAGAACTATATTTTGACTCTTTTTTTTTCAAATTCACGGCACGACACTCCTAGAGCAATCTAGATCGTCTAAGCTTAATCAGTTCAGAAAAAATCACACCAAAACAGCAGGCACGCAAAACGAGGTAGACCGAAATTACACTCGTCGAAATTAAAAAATCAACATGTCAAAAGATTCGAAATTGAAAACCCAACAACTAACCTTTAAGACATGACTCAAGAAAATGGACGGAAAGCGACGAAGTTGGCCAAAAACTTGAAAAAACTTGTTTCGGGGATAACCGGAGCTACAGAGCTCCGATTTGGACGATCAAGTATGCGTTGGAATTGGACCGAAAAAAGGAAACTGATTTTCAAAACAGACACATGTTTTCGGTGAAAACTATGGAAGTTTTTGCCAAAAACTTCTTCGAAAATAGGCAAAAATAAAGAAGGATGCTCTTGTTTGCAAAAAGAGATAGTTTTCGGCGAGAATTTTCAATTCTCGCCGAAAAATTATTTTAAAACCCTGTTTTTTTTCAAAAACCTAACGGAAACAAATCAAAACGAAAGGAAATTAAACTGACACTTTGGCTCCCCCGAAATTGATTCGAACGACGAAAAAGACTGACTCAAAAATTCAAAAATGGACTCCAGCCGTGGGTTGCCTCCCACGAAGCGCTCTCTTTTAACGTCCTTGAGCAGGACGGTACCTGTTAGGGACCCCAACTTAGGAGTTCTTTGAAGTCAATCGTCTTCTTCAAGGCCAGCGGTTGAGTGCCATGTAGCACTCCAGAAGGGTGATGCAGCCGGTAGTGCTCCAGTAGATCGCGGTTCTGTTTGGATGACTAGTTCTTCTCAAATTCTCCAACCGGAGGAGGAAAGAGGTAGTACGGCGTGGCATGGTCAATGAGCTCCATCTTCTCCACCTGATTCTCATCAAGAGGTCTCTCGGGATCGATTGTGTATACTTCCAAATCCTTGACGTCTTTGATTCCCACGTGCTCGTCTCTGGCTTTATCTATAGGTTGGCTCGGCGGAAGCTCAATTGAGGATATCTCCTCAATTTCTTCGTGCTCCTCTTCAGCTTCAACTTCAACACATATGAATTCCATGCTTTCAAGATAGATGAGCTTAACGCCTTCATCAGCCACCACCGCCAAGAATTCTTCATCGGATTCCTCTAGCTCATAATAGTCATGGACGGGCTCATCTTCTTCTTCGAACATCTCATGAGCGTGTTCTTCCATTAATTGATTTGGTTGCTCGAGCTTGATGTCCGTCGTAAGATGAGCTTGTAATATTGAAGAGATATTATCCAAGGCGGATAGGGTTCTCGACGAGCATTGTTGATGTTCATGAGCTTGTAGAATGATCTCTTCGTTATCTCTACTGCCACTTTGATGTGCTTGTTGTTGTATCTCTTGGTAACCTTGTAGCATTGCAGAGATATTATCAAGGAGGGAGTTAAATCTCGTCGTTTGTTTTTGTTGTTGATGTAACATCTCTTGGTAATCTTCGGTATATGGTGCTTCATTGATGTACCACTCCTAGTACTGGTCATCCCACTTGTAATCCTGCATAATCAAAACTCAAAAGCACTACCCAGGTAAATCATGGAAATATGGAGGGAAAATAAATGGTAAGGCGGAAAGGTAGAAGAATAATTTGCCAACTCTTCTTTCAAACAATTAGAAGAGTCTCCGACAATGGCGCCAATTTGATGGCACGCTTTTGGCGTGCAGTCAAATAACTAATCTACCAAGGTAGACTAGATCGTATTCTACTCGAGGTCTCTTCTTCTTGTCTACTCAAATATAATGGCAAATTACTCAGGTTTAAACACAAGTTGTGCGTGGTGTGAGTTCCACGACTTCTAATCTAACGAACAAGGAAAATAAAAGACAGAAAAAGTAAAAAGGTTGACTAACAGGACGATAGACGAGCTTAGACTTCGAATCCCCCTAAGATCACCAATGCAACGGTAATCACAAGACCAACGGTTTTCAATTCTCATTCAATCGGTTTCTATACACCACCATAACTCCTGACCCTTAGGTTTAAGACCAGCGAACGTTCGCTCTATCCGTTCTAGCTACCAAGATTAATTAGTCACCCGGGTACGGTCGCCTCTCGCAACGACTTAACTTAATTGGTGGAAAAACTAACGATTTATGAGTTACTCTTGCAGTGGATTAACCCTAACAGTTCCTACGAAAGGCACACTCCAATTATAAGGTTAATTGCTTGAATTGATGTTTTAAAGAGAGGCGAGCGTTCGCTTCTATCCTCATCTTAACAAGAATCTAAACTAGGTGATCAAGGAAGACAAATTTATGCGCCAAAGCAGGGAAGCTGTCTGGCGACTAACCCAAGCTTGCATAAACTTAATCTAGGCGATCAACCAGAGAAGAAACATAAACAATCAAGAACAAAACAACCATGCAAGAGAAACTAATTGAACTTCAAATCTAATTACCGCCAATCCGTGACCTCTTTAAAGCCCTAGGTCACTTAGGGTTCATCTAATCTAAGCTCTATGAGTTCAGCTACTCATAACGATAACTGAAGAATCAAAGGCAACAAAGGAAATCATCATATAGAGGAAGAACAGATAAGAACTGAAAAACCTAATTCTGACGACTCCGACGAAGCTTCGATCTCCTGAATCTTCGACTTTAAGCTCCGAGCTTTCCGAGGTGGAAGGATGGCGTCACGATCTTTCCACGGATCTTCGAACTCTCTAAACTCTATCTATCGACCCTAAGGTCGTGGCTAATCAGCCAAAATTCGTGTGCATTCAATCTGGCTTTAAAAAGTCTATATATAACCCTAGAAACCCTTTACAAGTTGGAAAAGGCTGAATTTTCCCGTCTGGGGAGCTTACACGGCGTGTAAGCTCACAGTGTATTTAGCTTACACGACATGTAAGCTCCAAAACGCAGCATTTTGAGCTGGGCAGCACTCCAACTTGTTTCGATCATTCCCGCTCGGTTTGAACTCCAATTTGGTCTCCGTTTGAAGTGTTGGACTCGTGAGAGAGTCCTCTATAATGTGGTAACCTGGGGCTCAACATAAAAGCACAAAAAAGGGTAAAAATAGCCAATAAATATACAATGTACGCACTAGGAGCCGATAATCACAAAGTTACGACAAATGCACCAAATACTCATCAAAATGGCATCAAAGGGTATGAAATGTTGCTTAAATGGGGTTGATAATCACGTCAAATCGAGTGTCATCAACTGTAAAACCTAATTTTGACGAATCCGTGAAGCTTCAATCTGATGGATCTTCAACTCCTAGCATTGGTTCTCCGAGATGGACAGATGGCGTCAAGATCCTTTCCTAGCTCCTCGAACTCTTTTCACTCTTTCTCCCTCTGGTCTCAGTCTTGGAATTTTCGTCCAAAAGGTAAGTATCTAATTTTCAGCCGGCGATTTCTTCTTTATAACTGTCCGCGTTTTGGCTGGAAATCAACTAAGTTTTTGCCGAAAAATTGGGAAGTTTTTGGCGAAAACTTCCTTTAAAACTCTGCTTGCTTCGACTGTTTCTTCTGTTTCCAAATTCACCTAGAGTTTTTGGCGAGAACTTTGACTTCTCGCCAAAAACTTCTTGTTGTAAGCTCCGATGATTTCTTTTTGAGTTTTCGGCGAAAACTCAAGGTCTTTTCGCCGAAAACTTCTGTGTAAAACGGGTAGGAGATGTGTTGACTTGATTGACTCCTTGGTTGATTCTGGTGCGGTTCCTTGAGGTTCTAATGCCTTAGACACGTCCCTGGTTACATTATTTGACAGCAAAAACCTGTGCTATCATGAAAACACTAGAAAACCATCAAATAGACCCGAAACGGGCCAAGGTAACACAAATGGCACGAGATAGAGTAGTTGAGTGAATATTTGTTGTTCTGCCCTAAAAACCATGTCTTAAGACAAGAAATGTTGCTTAAATGAGGCTGATAATCACGTCAAATTGAGTGTCATCACCACACTACCCCACCCGAAATACCGATGGTTTGAGTCTGATTCACTGGGGTGAATCTCTTGGTTGGATACCAAGGATGGTTGTTGTTCTCCTTCATGGAAGGATCCCTTGAGGATGCGTCGGATGTTGTTCTCCTTCATGGAAGGATCCCTAGTGTATGCGTCTGGTTGATGAGATGGCCGGCACTGGTGGTGTGGAAAACTCCTTGGTGCCTAATAACTCACCTAGATAATATGAATGTGAATGTTTGTGTGCTTGTGGTTGTGGTAGTGCCTTGGTTGATGGATGTGATGTGTTGATGTTGTGTGTGTGCCGTGGATTGATGTAACTAATCTATGTTATTCTATTGCTATGAAATGTGCTTGAGAACAAGAACTGACCAACGTGATCACCTAGACTGCTTTAGGGAGTTAAAATATGGAAAGGGGTTAGGTTGGTTCCATTGTTGGGTGTCTTGTGCGGAGTTGGAACCGGTACATAGAATAGGCCAACATGTAGGTAGGCCCGGTGGGTTCACTCAATTTCAATAGGAAATTGATCCCTTTCTCCCTTTCAGGACCTCGTGGCTAGTGAGAGTGGTGTCGGTGTTCAGAAGTGAGAGTGGATTTTGAGAAGTGCAGGACTGAAGCTATGAGGTGAAGACCGGAGCTTACTCGGAGTTGACTCATTCTTCTTTCAGTTGACCTAGATTATTTGCGGGGATTTTCTTTGGATTTATATACTTTGGGTTTATGTTGGATTTTATCGGTTTTATGATGGATTTGAGATTGTAAACAGTTTACATTTTCATGGTTTTATGGAGGCCTCTCATGTTGACTTTTACTTAAAGTTTGGTTTTAATTGATATTTTTGTCGATTTTCACTTGGTAATACTCAAAATCGGTTCAACCATGGATTTCACCGGGTTGATTCGGGTCAGGTATTACAGCCTGACTTGGGGATCGAAGAAATCTTCTCACATATGTCCTCCCCAAGTCTAGACATCCTTGTGGACAGCCCATCCGAAGGAGATAGCATGGACACCGATGGTCAGAGCTCATAAGGCCCTGAACCTTGCTCCTACACAAAGTCTAATGATGTTCCAGGCCCAGGAGACTATGTCGAGTCCCCTCCAGACATGACCACACATGTCACTGAAATTTGGAGGGAATTGTTGGTGGCACAACAAGAGCAAGAGCTAGATTCAAAGACGATTCCAAAGCAGGAAGAGGGGGTGGTGTAATCCTACAAAGCTGCCTCGGTGCCAACATCTATTCCTACACCCCACCAGGGTCACCTACTAAGGGCAGAACCCTAGGGCCTTACAAGAATCGCCTAGGACCTAGGCAAGCTTACAACCAGGCCCTTCGACGATGCATGAGGCCTAGATATGCCACTAAGTTCAGGCTTAGACTCCCTCTAGCAGCCAAGCAAGCTAGAATTTCAGTTAGGCCACGACCGGCATGGATGCCGGTCAAGGCAACCGATCTAGGCACCGAGCCGGGCTAAGGACCGACCCTAATGCCACTAATAGGCTCTGGATGGACCCCCCAAGCCTTCGAGAGAAGGACCACCCCTGGAACCCTTTGGAAGCATTTCTAGAGTATCAACGAAGGAAGAAAGAGGAAGGCCTGACTAAAAGAGGCTGGCCCCCGAAGACAGGCCCTGGTATGAGCCCTGGACCTGGCCAAATACCAGAACTAGGCCCCAGGATCAAAGCCATGAGCCCTAGACCGGAGCTTGCATTTGAAGGCCCCTGAAGAGCATTCCTGATGGCATGCCTGATGGCAAGCGCCGCAACCGTGGGCAGACGACCCTAACCACCGCAAGTTGATGATCGTGCAACGAGGTAGAAACCGTCGGGAACCGGGATGGAAGAGGACTTTGACCCGTCAGCTATATAACAGCTGGGAACCAGAAGTATCAAGTCGATGGCGCCACTTCAAGGGGAGGATACCCTAGACGATAAGCCGGTCTAAACGACAGTCAATTCCATGAAAGTCGAGAAGAGATTAGCAATTCCATGCTAAAAGAAAAACCGAAGTTTAAGAAATTTATTCAATTCAAGGTGTGTTACAAGGGTGGCCAGCGGCCTCTATATATATGTGAGGGAACAAACTCTCCTCCCTAAAGACTACTTCCTAAATAATAATAAAATAAAGAGATAAAAAGAGTTCTAATTGGAATTCTAAAGAGGACTTTAACTAATCCTAATCTAGACTAAAAAGAGGGAAAATCCAGATTCCAATCCTATAACGGAAAAGAATCGTACCTAAACTAGAACTCCTATAAAGGAGGCTGGAAAATCCTAAAATACAGCAGAACGAGTTCTGGGAGAAATTACCAAATAAATACCAAATAAAATAGGAAAAATAAGCCCTGTGGCAGATCACTAGTAGACGTCATGGGCTTCAACTTTCATGTTGGGATTCAGCCTAAATTCTATCTCCAGGTATCCCAAATCCGTCATTCTTCGTCATACTAGAAATATGTCCAAAACCGGGAAATCCTAGCTTGATTAGGATTTCTTGTTTGGAAGTACTTGGCATCTTCCCTCCATCTCCCATATCATGAATGGTGGTCCATCCCTCCTTGGATCAGGCTCAGGTGGTGGCCTGATTACAGCTCCTAGCTTGGGCTTCCTCGGATCAGCATCCGAGGAGTGCTCTTTGATGCTCCATCCATGCCCTACTAGGAATTGGCCTAGCTCTATCTCCTTCGATACTTCTCCAAATTGAGCTCCGTTTGTTGGAGAGTAATCCTGGGGCCATAAGGATTCCAGTGCCTTTGGAAAATCCCAAAAGGCATGGGTCAATTGTTCTCTGGGCCAAAAGTGCTCCTCTGACGGGCGCTGGCATGGGCCCTGTGCCTGTGGCAGGCTTAGCTTGGGGCCATCTTCAAATCTGTCCAGGGCTTTTGAGTTCTGTTTCAAGCCTTCTTTCCAGGGTACCTTTGGGATGTCTTTAGGGGCTGGTGTCGGTCCAGAGCTCGTGGCATTCGGCATGGGGCCTGGGATGGGTGCTAGGCTTGGTCTGGAGTTCGGGTCTGGGCTCGGTGTCAACATCAGCTCCTGGCGGGTCATGAACCGGACTTTGGCTGGAGCAGGAGCTGGCCTTGGTGCATGGCTGAGGATCAACATCCTCCCAGGTGCATCTTCTAGCTTCGGGGCTTTGACTGTTCTAGGCTCCGGAGGGGGTGCTGGTGTAGGCCTGGGGCCGGTGTACTCTCGGCCAGGCATCAGTGCTGGGGTCGAGTCGGCATCAAATGTGTCCAATCCGGGCTTGGTGACCAGGATCACATCAATGCCCGAGGCAGAAACCTGAAGGCCTGTTAGGATCGAAGAACGCCCAGTGCTAAGCTAGCCCCGGACGTCGGACCGAGTGCCGGGTGGTGAAACCTCCGGTCGCTGGTCGGGATTAAGCCAAATAAAACTACTAATGCTAAGAAAAAGCGTATAGCAGATCGTATTCCACGGGCCTTCGAATGATTGGCTACTTCAGAACTAACAAATTATTCAAAGAAAAAAAAACACTCAGTGCGTGGTGTGAGTTCCACGACTTCTACTTCTATGAAATGCAGAAAAATTAAAAAGATTAAACTAAAGCAGATTGAGAATTAGGGTTTGGAAACAAGAATGACAGACGAACTTAGACTTTGAATCCCCCTTCGTTCCCCAGAGCATTGGCAATCAACAGATCAGCGGATTTCGATTCTTATTCAATCAATTACTAGGACACCACCATAACTCCTTACCCTTAGGTTTAAGACCGGCGAACGTTCGCTCTATCCGTTCTAACTACCAAGAATAACTAGCCGCCCGGGTATGGTCGCCTCTCACAACGACTTAATTAATTGGTGTAATTACTAGTGATTAATGAGTTACTCTTGCAGTGAATTAACCCTAACCGGTTCCTACGAAAGGCACACTCCAATTATAAGGTTAATTGTTTAATTCGATGTTCTAAAGTAAGGCGAGCGTTCGCTTCCATCCTTAGCTTAACAAGAATCTAATCTAGGTGATCAATCCAGACAAGAAACATGCACCATGAAGAACGAATCAAACATGAAAAAGATTTGATTGAATTTCGAATCTAATCACCGCCGATCCGTGACCGCTTTAAAGCCCTGGGTCACTTAGGGTTCATCTAGTCTAAGCTCTAAAGGGTTTAGCTACTCATGATCATTACAAAAGACACAAAGACAAAGAAAGAGTTCATCATTCAGAGGAAGAACAGAAAAGAATCTGAAAAACCTAATTCAGACGACTCTGACAGACTCCGATCTTCGGTAAGTTGCACTCCTAGCTCCGGTTCTCCGAGGTGGAAGGGATGGCGTCACGATCTCTTTCCGGCTCTTCAAACTCCAACTCCTCGCTCCAGCACTTCAGAGAATTCTGATCTCGAAAAGTTGTATTATGATTAATTATCAATTCTCTTCTCCTCGGGCCGCCGGATTAAGTATAAATACTTAACCCTAGTTGGGCTAGGCTGAGCTGATGTTTTCGCCGAAACCATAGGGATAGTTTCGGCGAAACTGGCTTTGAGTTCAGGGCTCCGCCGGCTGTTCAATGTCTTCGGTCCGAGCAGTTGATTTATTTCGCCGAAACCATCCTTCTGTTGGCATCAGTTGATTTGAACTGCTGGTTTCGCCGAAATTGGAGGCCTGGTTTCGCCGAAACTGTAAGTGTGAATAGCATATTTTCGGTTTGACTTGATTGGCTCCTTGGATCGATTCCAGTTTGATTCCTCGAGGTTCCAACGCCTTAGACACGTCCATGGCTACTTTATTTGATGGCAAAAACCTGTGCTAACATGAAAACACTAGAAAACCATCAAATAGACCCGAAACGGGCCAAGGTAACACAAATGGCACGAGATAGGGCAATCGATTGAATATTCGTTATTCTACCCTAAAAACAATGTCTTAAGCAAAGAAATGTCGCTTAAATGAGGCTGATAATCATGTCAAATCGAGTGTCATCAAATACCCCACACTTAAGCTTTTGCTTGTCCTCAAGCAAACTGAATAGAAACGCTCATGTTCATAAATGATAAGATCGATTAAATTGGAGCTCAATCAAGCACAATGAATTATTAGACAGATCGATCCTAGAACAAGAAACCTAACATGCATACTGATCAGCCAAACTACCTGGTCTCACTAATAAACTGCACACGACAAGTAATTACCAATCAATCATGCACGAATTTGACCTGACCGACCAGACTTCTCACACAGGATATATTTAGTACAATGGGGACTCTCACTCTCTGTGTTTAAGGACGTGTTTCTGCTCTCGATCGTTTTCTGTTACCGAATTCTGTCATAGGTTTGCATTTCGACCACATCTCCACCACTGTGACAACACGAGTATCTAGTCAAGAAGGACTTCCCTGCTAGGACCGTAATGAAATCTACACTACTCGGGTTTATAATGAGATGGATGATGGGAATGAATGATGATGGCTTGGTGCGGTGTAGCTTTCGACTAACTTCCCTTGAATCTAATCTATGGCTTCCTACCGTCTAACCAAACACGGGTAGAATAATGAACGCTCGTCCTATGATACCCTCAAGCAACCTAGCACTTATTCTTTTTCTTTTGCATACACATTTTTTTCTTTTCTTTTTGACTTCGTTCTTCCATTTGTAGGGAGAAGAACGTTTTATTGAACTACACTTTGAAACTTTTCTTATTTTTCTGATTTTTCTGCTTCTCTCTTTCTTTTCTGAAGCTTGATTCTTTTCTTACTTTACTTTTACTTTTTCTTTTGTGCCGCTTTTTCTTTTAGTTGCTAGAGGGGTTTACACGTCTGGACATATTAGCTAAGACCACCTGTTTAATGGCAATAGGCAGGTTACCACAAACCGACTTCCGGTAGGTCAATCTAGAACTACAACCACAGGGGATCAACGAGGAATGAAAGAAATGGGAAATGGCTGTAATGTATTATCGAACCGAAAGAACAGGCCAAGCTCAAGGGTCTAAACCTAGTGGATTTTATCGTTTGGTAGGCTATCTGGCTTAGTAGCTGAATCTAGGTGCCCCTATCCTTCTAGAACTTGTGTCATCGTGTGGTCTCGAGTAGGTCTCATGCAAATTCTAACTCATTCAAGTAAACAGAAAACCACTCAGAAAGAATTTAAAATTGCAAGTTACGTGCAATAGATCAAAAGCTCACAGTTGGTTTGCTAGTTGGATTCGGTCATTTTCATGCAATCAAGGCTACAAACTACAAGTGTGATTTTAAAATTCTGTTCTGACCAGGCAATTTAGCATCAAAGCATACAAGTTGGTTCTCAAGTTCTAGGTTAAGCAGTCTAAGCATCATTATGAAAGGTTGAACAATAACTTAACATCAAAAATCAAGAACTGAGCCATTCTAGTGCTAGAGAGACTAGAATGGAATCACGAGGCACACAAAACACAATCAAGGGCAATCAAGTTCATGCAAGGTTCTCTAGCATCCTACCCCACACTTAAATCGGACTGTGTCCTCACGGGACTAATTCTAGAGTTCAGAGTGGACTGGAAGAACCTGGAAGAGGACGGTTGAGTTCAGATGGTAAGCACGGATCCTCGGAGCGGAGGGAAGTGTAACAGAACCTGAAGCAAAGGGAATCTCCCAACTGCCTACAAAACAAAAACAAATGAAACATAAAAAGGAAACCGGGACAAGTGCCCCGGATCCACACAGAAAAAAGTTGGATCGAAATCCGAAAATAATAAATAAAAAGAAGACACCAGAAAAGGAATACAACCCGATCACTGCTGGTCCAGTGAACTGGGAGGTGAAAAGTTGAGAAATTCGCCGAGCTGGCGTTGCCACGCCATCTGTGCCTCATATCACCGGTCGGCTCGGCGCATATGTTGCTGTATAATAGTCCATCGCGCCTCTTGAGCCCCGTTGTCGGTGATGCGCCACTCCTGGAGTCACTCGTATAACTCTCCCACATCCGGGGTGATGTCGCGGCTGGTAAGTATGCGCTGGAAATGGATCTGGAATGCGCGGCGGCGACTGGTGGATGTACCCTGCCTGATGGTGTGGCGTGGGTATATAATCTTGAAACTCAGGCGGCGGCTGCGGCTGCTGCTCCTCAGCATCATCTTCGTCCTCCGACTCGACCGCAGGTAGGAGTGGAGGATCTGTTATGAAGTTCCCTCCCAAGAGTTTGCGTGGTAGCTTCCTCCTCTTGGTCCGCTGGCTGAAGATGTGAGCTAGCACCCAGCCGGGGTGGAGAGGGTAGCTCTCTCGGATGGCTCGGTGAAGCACGAGCTCCTCCTTAAGGATATGGTGGCGATCCTTGTCTCTGACATATAAAAGTGACCTCCGCCAAACCATATGAATAAACTTATAGAGCGGGTGAGAGAGAGACTTAACTGAGTTGCTCTTCCCGAGGCGATCGCCAGGCACGCCTGTCATGTGGCTCCAGAGGGCGTGCAACTCCTCGTCGTCATCAACATCGCCCCAGCCGACGTGGTGATCGTGATAGTGCTCGTAGGGGATGCCCAGATGAGCGGCAAACTCATCGTAGGTGAGCTGCCTGTACACCCCACCAAGAAAGAAGGTGATCACCTTCTGGCCCCGTCTCCTCTTATGCTTGTCCAAGTCAAATGTCGCCCAGAACTCCTGGAGAGCAATGTCTGGGAACTCGGCGGCTATGGTGGTCAGCTCTAGGAGACCGGCCGGTGCTAGGGCGTTATGCACGTTCCGGTAGGAATCCTCGTCATGCTCCTGGAGTGACTCCATGGATAAAGGACGCACGTCAGCTCCACGGATGTGCTCGATCTTCTGGAAGCTCTCAATGTAGAAGTCCGGTAGACGGGCGATGGTGGGATGGTATCCAGCATGGCGAGGGAGTGCAGGTGGAGGACCCAGAATGGTGGGTGTGACGGGAGCGGCAGCTCCTGAGCTCGAGGCGCCATCGAGTCGCGCCTTAGTCCTGCGGTCAAAGGTGTTCCTAAACCAGAATGAAACCAAATTAGTCGACCAAAACCTTACCCCACACTTAGTAGAAAAACTCAATTTCACAAAGAAACGAGGGAAACTAAGTGGGGTAAGGAAAGCGGAGTAACCGGTAATCATAGACAGTAAAATACATACTTCGGAACAGCCAGAATCGGATAATTACAATCAGAGTTCAAAAAGTCAAACCAACATTTAGAAAGTCAACCTTTAAGCATATTGGACCCTAATCATGGCGAGACTGTCACAACTCGGAGAATGACGGTAAAATATTATTTCAAATGGCAGCACGATAATATGAACAGGAATGAACACTTGGGGCAGCCAAATGATCAACACAGTTCAAAGTCAAACCGACATTTCTCACAAAAGTCAACATAACAAGAAATTAATCGTATGCATAGCAACACATGACCAAATGATATGGAGATTAAGCACGGAACTCCCTAAGCGTCCTAGAACAGTTCTATAAGTTCAGTCAATCCTAGTTCACACGAAACAGTCGGCACGCAAAACGAGGCAAATCGAAAAGTCAACCAAAAGTCAACCTCGACGAAATTCAGCAATCTATATGTCAAAAGATTCGTATTGAAAAGTTATACAACTTACCCTGAAGTCATGATTGCTAAAAATGAACGAGGTGAGAGGAATCGGTGATAAACTTGAAAACTGGGGTTTCGGAGAACTGGAGCTGCAAAGCTCCGATTCGAACGTTCTAGGGCTTGGTGGGATCGGAATGAGGAGGGGAGAGGTGCAGCGGCGGTCGGCGGCGGCGACGGTGGGTTTTAAAGTGGAGGGTGGTCGGCGATTTCAAAAGGAGAGGGGGGGTTTTCGGGTAGGCTGTGCGAAAATGGGATAAAGAAGAGAGAGGTCCGGATTTTAAAGGGAATAATTAAGTGATTTTTCAAATCAGTTTCGGCGAAAGTAGGGGGGTGGTTTCGCCGAAACTACAAGTTAACATGGATTGACCGATTTGAAAAGGCGGTTTCGCCGAAAATGGAAGCTCAGTTTCGCCGAAATCTTAGTTGAAATGGTTTCGCCGAAAACAGAAATTTTTCGAACCGAAAATGAGGAACAGGAGAAACAGGTTCGAAATTCGAAAATCGGATTCGCTGAAAACAAGGGTGGTTTCGCCAAAAATTTTGAACTGTTCGGGTTTAAAATATTTTCGCAAATCCGACCAACTTCAGAAAATCACAGTTAAATCCAGAAAATCGGAACGACCTCAATCAACTTGCAACTGACTCTATGACACGCAGACTCTACACGAAAAATAATAAATCAAACAAACTGACACTTTTGGCTCTCCCGAACCGACTCTAAAATACCAAGGTTGAAACAAAACAAAACTGACTCCAGCCGTGGGTTGCCTCCCACGAAGCGCTCTTTTATTAACGTCCTTGAGCTGGACGATACCTGGACGGTATTAGGAGACATCCCAACTTAGATTCTCCTTCACGCTCGCGTCGGAGTTCATGAAGTACAGCTTCGGGACTTCTCCGGTAAGCGTGAATCTCTTCCCGGTTGCATGTAGTAGTTTGGTACGTCCGTCGGGAAGATGATCAACGAACTTGAATGGTCCGAACAGCTCTCTAGAGAGGTCATCCTTCTTTAGTGTGACGATGGAAGGAATGAGGACTGTCGGTTTCTCTTTTTCTTTCTTCTTCGGCTTGTTATCACCAGGATCGGTGATCGTTAGTACTTCCTTAGGAGATGCTTTCGGCTTCTCCCTCCATACTTGTCCCGACGCCGGATTTCTCGGAATGAATTGGTGGTGCAGCTGGCTCGGTGGAAGAAGGTGGAGCTGTTGGTCTCCAGACCATTTGGGTCTTTGTCTTCTTGTTCTTTCCTCGAGGTCTGCTCGGTGATTTAGCAGAGGCTTGCAGTTCCTTCTTCTTCTTCTTAAGCGGCTTCTGAATCGAGATTTCTGGTTTTTTCGTAGTGACCTGTTTAATACCTGTAGCAACAACTGATCTAGAGACACTGGAAGAAGCATTAGTAACGGAGTTGACCGGAGTCAACTCCACAGTTTCAACAGCTAAGCAGTGAGATTCTTCATTCCTAGAGTCATATTTCATGCCGTCTTTAAGACGGAACATTTTCGTTTCTTTACCAACTCTTAAAGTCAAAGAACCATTAGGAACGTTAATATTCATTCCAGTAGTAGCCATGAAAGGTCGACCTATGAGAATAGTAGCGTCATCTGTACTAGTATCCATAATCACATAATCAGCTAAGAACGTGAACGGACCACATTTGGTGACAACGTCTTTAATATCTCCCTTAGGGGTTTTAAGCGATCTATCAGCAAAGACGAGTTGCATACTGGGCGGTTCAAGTTCCCCTAGGTTTAACTTTTCATATAGACTCACAAGCATGACATTAACAGATGCTCCTAGATCAACTAAGCAACGTTCAATTTCAACATCATTGATGACCAAAGGCAAAGTAAAAGAACCAGGATCAGATAACTTAGCTGGATATGGAGAGACAGGTTTATTAATACGAATGTCAGGGTATCCTTCCTTGTTCCCCTTCATGCCAGTCTCGATCCTTGCGTTTGGCAGCAATGCTCTAGGAAAAGGAGGCTTCACGACGTATGGTGCAAGAGGAGGATCATCCTTAGGCGCTGGTTTCTGTTCCTCTTCTTCCTCTTCTTCCAGAGTTTCAGCGATCCTGCGTAAAACAGAAAAAGCATCAGCAATTAAGTTCGGAAGTTTTCGAGCAGTTACCATTTTAGCCTGTTCTTTTCTCGGGTTTGGCTCTGTCTGGCTTGGAAGCTGGCCAAATGGTCGACCAGATGCTAGCATGCTCGAGTTGTTGTTCACGACTTGCTCAATCCGTTGTCCAGATGCTATTTGTTCTTGATTGAGAAGAGCTTGAGCCTTGAACTGACTGTCATGATCATCGAGTCTGGTGATGATCTGGCTGAGCTTCTTATCCAGGTCACTGACATTATTATCTCTTTGATGCTGCTGTCCTGGATAGGTATTGTTAAGATATTGATTCTGGCAATTCCCAGGAGCAGTTCCATAATTACCCGGATTGCGATGCGGCGGCTGGTAGACACCTGTCGGCGGATGGTTAGGCTTCTGATCCTGAGCTTGACCAGCCGGGCGGTTATTCTGGTTCTGGTTATGATTGGCGCCAGCATTATAGGGAAGTCTGTCTTGATAGTTCCCTTGCTGTCTGAAGTTACGATAACCAGCATAACCATTCTGATTATTAACGAAGCCTTGTTGGATGAAATTTACCTCTTCGGCAGACCAGACTTCTGCCTTCCAAAATTCTGACAACGGCCTCCGTTATGTGCGCAAGCTCCACACCACTCGCAATCGGCAACATAGACAGAAGCTGCCGGTGGCTTGATTGGTGTGGTAGACTTCTTCAAATGCTTCTCTACCTCTGCCTTGATAGCTGCTTCGAAATCTAGCTTGCTCCTCGATCCTTCATATTGTCGCTCCCAGTTCCTTGACTTGGAGGCACAGTTTGCGAAGTGCAGAAGAGCAGCTTCAGGAGTGAGTGTAGTGCAATCCCCTTCAGCTAGAGAATTGACCCACTTGGCAGATTCTTCTCGAAGTCCTCGAGAGAAGATTTCAGCTAACTGCCTCTGCTCGAATCCATGATGAGGGCAGGTGTAGAGAAGTTCTTGGAATCGATTCCAAGTATCATATAAACTTTCTCCTTCTTTTTGGGAGAATCTGGCGATGCTGTCCTTGATGGCGGTTGTTCTGGCCGGGGGGAAGTATTCTTCAACAAAGTCCTGAGCCAGAGTATCCCAGTTAGTGTAGTAGCCAGGTGGTTTGCCAGTAAGCCACCTCTTAGCAGCGCCTTTCAAAGAGAACGGGAAAGCTCTCAGACAAAGAGTGTTTTTGTCGAGGTTTCCGTTTTTAAAAGTACTGCAGAGATCAAGGAAGTCTGCAAGATGAGTGCACGGATTGTCTAGGGGCCTGCCTTCAAACTGTAAATCCCTAGAGATCATGGTCAAGAATGGAATCTTGATCTCATAGTCAGGATCTCCTTTAATGCGCGGAACGGCAATGGCAGATCGAACGCTAGTCGCGCTCGGCTTGTTATAGTCTGCTAGACTCTTCTGTGCAGGTGGGGGTGGCGGCGGTTGATCGCCGTTTGGTGGTAATCTATCGGTCATGGTGGGAGATGGAGGAGGTGAAAGTGACTCGGTGTATGAAGCGGATGAAGAGTGCGGTGAAGACGGAGATGAGGAACTCTCCTTCGGTTCCTCGATCTTGATCGGAGTGATGAATGGATTGGATCTGCCTTCCTTCAGAATCTGTGATCGTAGAGGTGTAGCAGAACTGCCTGGATTCCCTGCAATCTTAGCCTGTTCGGTCTGAGAGCGAGTCCAAGGACGGTGAGGCATACACCTGTAAACATACAGATAACAAAGACAAACAAAACCAGTGTAAAATCGAAGTGGATGGAAAAATGAAAGATGGAAAATAGAAGAATAAATTGCCAGATCTTCTTTCAACAATCAAAAGAAGTCCCCGGCAACGGCGCCAATTTGGTGAAACCTCCGGTCGTTGGTCGGGATTCAGCCAAATAAAAACTACTAATGCTAAGAAAAAGCGTATAGCAGATCGTATTCCACGGGCCTTCCAATGATTGGCTACTTCAGAACTAACAAATTATTCAAAGAAAAAAAACACTCAGTGCGTGGTGTGAGTTCCACGACTTCTACTGTAACATCCCCGCCCAACCGAACGGGTTAGAACTCAAGTCTGGGTGACTAGAGTGCCGGAAACGGTACTTAAGAGGGTCTCTTGAGGTCTGGGACGTTTGGGTGTGTGCCGGGTTGAAGTTGCAAAAGAGGGGAACAGTGTACAGTACCAAAAGTGCTGATTTTGGGCCCTGAAGTGCGCAGGCGCACTTTTAGAAGTGCCAGGCGCACTTTTCAATTAAAAAGGCAAACTTTCGGCGGAATATTCAAAATGTGCGCCTTTTAGGGGTCAATGTGCGCCAGCGCGCATTTTGGACATGCCAGGCGCACTTTTCGTGCATAAAAAGGCGGATCCAGCACGGGAATTCACAAATTCCTTCCTCTTTTTCCCCCAACTTCGTTTTTTTGACGAACTGAAATTCCCCAAGTTTCAATCCTTGATTCCGGGAGTTGTAGAACTCCGATTTGTGATCCGTTTGTTGCTACGCGTTCGTGGCGACGAGAGGAAGAGATCGCACATCGTGGTTCTGGGTGGTTCGGAGTAGGCTGCTGTCGGTGAGGAGGGGAAGAGCTACGACTTTGGGTGGTAGAGCTTGGTCGTTCGGGTTCTGGGAGTTGTTTTAGAGCCTCGTCTTCTTGTTAGGTGAGGGTTTAGCGTACGATAGGTAGAATTGGTCGATGTGAGGAGTTGAAACTTGACTTAGAAGAATGTAGGGCATTGCATGAAATTGAAAGAGAGTAAAAGGGGATTTCGTTATGTGATTGATTGTTGAGTATTTGCGATTGTTGTTGGTTGTTGTATGCTTGATGATATGATGAATTGCATGATGATAGCGGGCTGTTCGTTATGTGCGATGAATGGGGGGAAGATTAACCTTGATGCTTAATGGATTGGATGTAGTAACGAGTGTAGGAGGGCAGGGGTATGATGTTGTAAGTGTATTTCTGCCTGGAATTGTTAATCTGTGGTTGCAGGAGGGTGGTCCTGCCAATGTGGGGTCGCCCTTAATTGACGAACAGGTGGATGGTCCCACCAATGTGGGGTCGTCCAATGAAGGACGTACAGGAGGGTAACCCTACGACTCATGACATGGCTTCCCCTGTACTTGCAGGTGGGGGTGGCCGGTGAGCTAGCCGTTTACCCTTATACTGTTTGTGCCGTGGGAGGCGTTGAATGACTTGTGATGTGTGGTTATGTGTGATGTGGAATTGTGATGATGCTATGTGTGTGTGTGTGTGTGGTTGTCGAGGTGTGTGAATGAGTGCAAGTGGTGTAGTTTGGGATATGGTTGAGTATGCGATTGATGTTGATGTTGGTGGTGGGAATTGATGTGAGTTCTGATGGTTGGATTGGATGATGCGAATAAGCTATGGGATGAGTATGACGGTTGGTTGCAAGTGTTGAGTAATTGGTTGTGTTGATTGAATGATAGAACCGGTAGGAGTCCACACTGCCCACCTTGAGATGTGATGAGTTGTGTCCGGTTCACGTTGAGTGAATCACTCTGGTTAGCTACCAGGGATTTATGTTGAGTCGGTCTACGTCGAGTGGATCACCCGGGTCAAGTACCTGGGATTATGGTTGTGGTATCGATCTACGTTGAGTAGATCACCATGGGTTGTATTACCGGGGATTGTTGGCCGGCGCAGTGGTGGTGTGGAGCAACTCCTAGGCGCCTAATAACTCACCTAGAATTTAATGAGTCGAGTCGTGTTGTGACAGTATGATGTGTGGAGTCTGTGGGACAGGGGTTGGTAGTGTTGTGCTTGGTTGATGTTAGTAACTGTGAAACTGTGAATTGCGAGTTGTGTGGTTGAAGTATGAAAGTGGGTGCTATTCGTGTTGGAAGATGTATTGTAATTAAGTGTTGTATCGTGTGTATGATGACTTCGTTGATGCTATTATATTGCGGTATGAGATTGACCGGTGTGCATGTTCTAACCCTGATAGTGATGTTGTAGTGAGGATTGATGACTTGTGTACGTTGCTGAATTTTATTAATTGTGTGTACTGGTGGAGGTAAGTTCTTGTGTGATCACCTAGTAGCATGCTAGAATTAAAATGATAATGGCTGTGTCAGATTCCGTTGTGTTGTTTGTGTGCGGAGTTGGGATCACTCCTAGGCTAGGTTCGGCGCATAGGTAGACCCAGTGGGTTCACTCAGTTTCATTAGGAATCTGATCCCCCCCCCCCAGTTTCTCTTTTCAGGTGTTCGGTTGAGTTCGGAGGAGTTGCAGGTTGGAGTTGTGAAGTGAAGAATTAGGAAGCTATTGTGGAGTGACCATTGTCTTACATTTAGATTTCAGTTGACACTTTTGGGTTGGAAGATTTGTAATCGTTTTGAGATTTTTGTGATCGGTTGTGATCGGATTTCGGATTTCAATTGTATTTTGGTTTTATTAAGTGGAGGCCTCCTTCGTTTTGAACTTGTATTGAAGAGTTGTTTCTGTTTTCGCTGCGTTTTACTCTTTTCTTTTAAAGCTGGTTCTTCAAGTAGCACTCAAACCGGTTCGACCACGGGTGAACTCGGGTCGATTTGGGATGGGTGTTACATCTACTTCTAAGAAATGCAGAAAAATTAAAAAGATTAAACTAAAGCAGATTGAGAATTAGGGTTTGGAAACAAGAATGACAGACGAACTTAGACTTTGAATCCCCCTTCGTTCCCCAGAGCATTGGCAATCAACAGATCAACGGATTTCGATTCTTATTCAATCAATTACTAGGACACCACCATAACTCCTTACCCTTAGGTTTAAGACCGGCGAACGTTCGCTCTATCCGTTCTAACTACCAAGATTAACTAGCCGCCCGGGTACGGTCGCCTCTCGCAACGACTTAATTAATTGGTGTAATTACTAGTGATTAATGAGTTACTCTTGCAGTGAATTAACCCTAACCGGTTCCTACGAAAGGCACACTCCAATTATAAGGTTAATTGTTTAATTCGATGTTCTAAAGTAAGGCGAGCGTTCGCTTCCATCCTTAGCTTAACAAGAATCTAATCTAGGTGATCAATCCAGACAAGAAACATGCACAATGAAGAACGAATCAAACATGAAAAAGAACTGATTGAATTTCGAATCTAATCACCGCCGATCCGTGACCGCTTTAAAGCCCTGGGTCACTTAGGGTTCATCTAGTCTAAGCTCTAAAGGGTTTAGCTACTCATGATCATTACAAAAGACACAAAGACAAAGAAAGAGTTCATCATTCAGAGGAAGAACAGAAAAGAATCTAAAAAAACCTAATTCAGACGACTCTGACAGACTCCGATCTTCGGTAAGTTGCACTCCTAGCTCCGGTTCTCCGAGGTGGAAGGGATGGCGTCACGATCTCTTTCCGGCTCTTCGAACTCCAACTCCTCGCTCCAGCACTTCAGAGAATTCTGATCTCGAAAAGTTGTATTATGATTAATTATCAATTCTCTTCTCCTCGGGCCGCCGGATTAAGTATAAATACTTAACCCTAGTTGGGCCGGGCTGAGCTGATGTTTTCGCCAAAACCATAGGGATAGTTTCGGCGAAACTGGCTTTGAGTTCAGGGCTCCGTCGGCTGTTCAATGTCTTCGGTCCGAGCAGTTGATTTATTTCGCCGAAACCATCCTTCTGTTGGCATCAGTTGATTTGAACTGCTGGTTTCGCCGAAATCGGAGGCCTGGTTTCGCCGAAACTGTAAGTGTGAATGGCAGATTTTCGGTTTGACTTGATTGGCTCCTTGGATCGATTCCAGTTTGATTCCTCGAGGTTCCAACGCCTTAGACATGTCCATGGCTACTTTATTTGATGGCAAAAACCTGCGCTAACATGAAAACACTAGAAAACCATCAAATAGACCCGAAACGGGCCAAGGTAACACAAATGGCACGAGATAGGGCAATCGATTGAATATTCGTTATTCTACCCTAAAAACAATGTCTTAAGCAAAGAAATGTCGCTTAAATGAGGCTGATAATCACGTCAAATCGAGTGTCATCACCGGGCACCGTAGAGGAGCGATCTAGGCCGAGCCAACAAATGGCTCAGGCCTTTGGGGAATTTCCAAAGGCCATGGACATCCTGCAGCCCCAGGATCAACCTCCAACAATAGACATTGCATTTGGAGAAGAAATGAAGCCAGAGCCACATGAGGGAAAGCTCATTCACAAATCCAGGCCCATGCATGCAAGCTGACCGTGCCCAGGATTCCTATCCGGACCGGGAATCCATGATGCCATGGACAAGGGACCATGTTACACAATCCATCTAGGACTAGGACACGAGAGGAAGGCCTAATCCGAGTCAGAATCCCTGCCAAACCAGTTAAGACTTGTTCGATCCAGACAAGGAATCGTGCCCGGATTTGCTAGTTTTCCCTATTTAGGACTTTTCTTCGGTTCCAAGACTACTTTGGATTATTTTTATATTTCCTTTCTAGTTTTCCTATTGAGTCAGATTATTTAAGTCATTTTAAGAGTCCTAGTTATTGTTTAATTTATTTTATTATCAGAATAGGAGGTAGTTAATAAGGAGGAGAGCTTGTTCACTCCCTATATATAGAGGTCGTCGACCATCCTTTGTATTCAGACTTTTAACAATAATAAACCCCCTTCAGAACTTTGTTCTAAATCCCTTAGAGTATTTGCTTGTGCATTACTTAAGGTTAGGCTTATCATCAAGAGCATCCATCTCTTGAAGTGGCGCCATCGATTTGATACTTGTGGTTCCTAGCTCCCCTTATAGCTAGTGGGTCAAAGTCCTCTTCCATCCAATTCCATAGGTTCTTCACGAGTGTTAGGAGATCAACCTGTGGTCTTCAAGGGTCGTCTGCCCATGATTGCAGCGGTTCACATCACATCCGCCTTATTTTAGAACATCAAATCAATCAATAATCAATGGAGTGTGCCTTTAGATGCGCGAGATTTCACCTCACAACATACAAGGTCGTATTCCACGAGGGCTCTCTCAAAAGCTAATACTCACATGGTTCATGGATGGTCTATTCTTTTAAAATTGGTTTTAGTTTGAAAAGGAAATAAAAAAAAACATAAAGGAAACTAAACAAGAAAGCAAAACAAAATGGTGCAAAACAAAGATAAAGGAGGTTCACTTGGAAAGATAGCTTCATCATGCTTAAGAGGAATACATGCACAAACAAGCCAAACATGATCGAGGATGCAATCGAATGACCATGCAAATCCCTTCTATAGACTCAATGCACTCTCGTCGCACCAAATCCCTATCCTGGAACCACTCAACTTAGGCTCTCGCTCTCAAGCTAAGTGACTAAGGATGCATTAAAGGTGTTTGATGAAATGCCAAGCTACAAAACCCTCTCCTATGACTCTATGACCACTAGGCTAGACACCACACTCTCATTTCAATGTCCTAACACTAAGAGAATCATCAAAAGACTAATCAAAGTTCAATTGAATGAAAAACCTAATGCACACCAAGTGTTCGATAAAATGCACAAGTGAGAAATCATGCAACCATGGTTGAATTGAGATGATTTAATCTCTTAGAACACACTCTCTTCAATCCCTAGACCTACAATCCATGTAATCTAAGCACTCTCATGCATTACATCACAAATAATAGACCAATCAAGCCATAGCCATCAATGGAATTAACAACAAGTCTAGAGACTATCTTCTTACAATCCAAGATCAATCATGGCAAATTTGTACAATCAACCTCTATCCTAGCACAACTATCTATCAATCCAAGGAAACCTATGAAATCAGCCACACATGGCCAAGGGAACAAAAGAGAAAGAAAGAGAGATGGTCACCAAGAGCTTCATGGCAATCCTCTTCTTGCAAGCTCCTCTCCCAAGGTTGTGGGCTTCAATCCAAGCTCCTCTACTTTGATTTGCACCTTGCTCTAGGGTTGTGGATTGGAGATGAGGAGAAAGTATTTGAGAAGTTGAGAGAAAAGGGTTTTGATGAAGTGTGAAATCTGAAATTAATGAATTATCCCCTAACTTTCGCCGGCTTCACCCTTTAAATACTGTGCTGGAAATAGCTAGAATTTTTGGCGAAAATTGTGTAGGATTTTCGCCGAAAATCTCTTTGAAAACACCGGCAGCTCTCTTCAATTCCTTCTAATATTTTTGGCGAAAACTCTGAATGTTTTCGCCGAAAATCTCTTTGAAAATCAAGCCTCCGCCTTCTGTTTAAGGTTTTCGGTCGAGAAGTCGAGAACTTACAGTTCTCGCCGAAAACTTCTTCAGTTGAAGGGTGCATTTTTCTCGATTTTGCAACGTCCATATCTCCTCCGTCCTAGCTCCGATTGACCTCTCGTTTGATCCTACGTGCTCCTTGTCACCAGTACTACGATGCTTATACCTGAAAATACCAAGAAAATAACTCCAATAGACACAGAATTGGCCTCAAAGTGGCAACCGGACAACAAAATAGCACTTTGCATAAAACTTCCATAAAAGCATATAAATCATAGCAAAATGAGGTCAAACATGGGAGATCCTTAGGCTAATCAAAGGCTTAAAATGCACTAAATATAGTCACATCACCTTTCGTAGGAACCATTTAGGGTTGATCCGCTTCTAGAGTAACTCATTAATCTTAATCAATTGCACCAGTTAGTTCTCCGTTGCAGAAGTGAAAGCACGGACAATTAATTATCTTGGTAGTTAGATCCGATAGAGAGAACGTTCACGGAACTTAGACCTAAGGGTAAGGAGTTATGATGGTGTTTGATAATTGAATGAGTTAGAATTGAAAGGCGCCAGTTTTGTGATCGCCAATGTCTTGGTAATCTTAGGGGGATTCAAGTCTAGGCTTTGTCTGTCAAATTGTTAAGCTTTGCTTGTCCTTAAGCAAATAAATTAGAAAACATCCAAGTTCACAAATGACAAGATCGGCCCCATTGAGATTCAAGCAATAACAATTCGGCTTAAACTGTTGATGACACTCGATTTTACGTGATTATCAGCCTCATTTCAGCGACATTTCTTTGCTTAAGACATAGTTTTTAGGGTAGAATAACGGATATTCAATCAATTACCCTATCTCGTGTCATTTGTGTTACCTTGGCCCGTTTCGGGTCTATTTGATGGTTTTCCAGTGTTTTTATGTTAGCACAGGTTTTTTCCATCGAATATGGTAGCCAAGGACGTGTCTTAGATGTTGGAACCCCGAAGAATCACACATAAATCAATCGGAGAAATCGCTCAAGTCAAAAAAAATGCCTGCCCCATTTACTCATGTATTTTCGGTGAAAATACCCTTGAGTTTTCACCGAAAACGTAAGAAGGAATCCACTGGCCCGAGTATGAAGAAGTTTTCGCCGAAATCACTCTACTATTTTCGGCGAAAATCCCAGTTGAAATCAGAAAATCTCGGGTTGATATAAATAGAGAACTCGGCGGCTAATGAAAGGATATATCACTTTTTACAACTGAACACACACACACCAACCATGACAGAGAGAGAGATAGGGCGAGTAGATAGAGTTCGAGGAGCAGGAACGGATCGTGACACCATCCATCGACCTCGGAGAGCCAGTGCTAGGAGTTAAAAATCCAGCAGATTGGAGCTGCCAGGAAGCATCGAAATTAGGTTTTGCAGTTCTTCTTTGTCTTCCTATCTGAGATGTATTTCTTGTCTGTCTTCGATTCTTCTTTATTGAATATGAGTAGTTAAACTTGTGTAGCTTAGATTAGATGAACCCTAAGTGACCCAGGGCTTAAAGCGGTCACGGATCGGCGGTGATTAGATTCGAAATTCATTCAGTTTCATCTTTCATGTTTGATTTGTTCTTCGTTTTCTGTGTTTCTTGTCTGGTTTGGCCACCTAGATTAGATTCTTGTTAAGATAAGGATAGAAGCGAATGCTCGCCTTACTTTAAAACACCAAATCGAACAGTCAGCATTATAATTGGAGCGTGCCTTTCGTAGGAACCGATTAGGGTTGATCCATTGCTAGAGTAACTCATCAATCACTAGAATTTGCACTAGTTAAGTTAAGTCGTTGCGAGAGGTGACCGTACTCGGGCGGCTAATTAATCGTGGTAGCTAGATCAGATGGAGCGAACGTTCGCCAGGCTTAAACCTAAGGGTCAGGAGTTATGATGGTGTCTGTGAACTGAATGAACTAGAATCGAAAATCGCTGGTCCGTTGACTGCCGCTGCCTGGTAAACTAAGGGGGATTCAAAGTCTAAGCATGTCTGTCATCTTTCTCGTCAATCAATCAATCTTTACTTTTTCTTCACTTTAATTTCATTTCAATTTATCTTTGCAACTTTTAGAATAGAAGTCGTGGAACTCACACCACGCACCACGTGTTTAACCTTGAATTAAAACTGTCAACACCTTTGAGTAAGGAAGTAGAAGAAACCCCTGGAATACGATCTGATATAGCTTTTTCTTAGCATTAGTAGTTTATTTGGTTGAACGCATCACAACGACACGTTCATCAAATTGGCGCCGTTGCCGGGGACCCTCTTCTATTTCGTTGAAAGAAGAGTTGGCATTTTTATTCTTCTACCTTTCCATCTTTCATTTTCCATCACACTTCGATTTTACACCGGTTGTGTTTGTTTTTGTCTCGTGCAGATCATAGCAGGTACAGAAGCAGATCACTTCCGTTCCATCTTCCTTCACCACAATGGTTACTCTTAAGAGTGTTGCGGACTATAGTAAGTCGCGCGCATCTAACCTCCGATCACCCATCACCGTGCTTACTAATGACGATGATCCTGACTATGAAATTCAGATTCCTCTCCTGGAACTAATCTCCCGGGACATACAATTCAAGGGAAGACCAGATGATAATCCCTGCACACACATAACCAACTTTTTGGCTGTCTGCGATCTGGGAATCTCAACAAGAATGTGCTATATCTCCGAGCTTTCCCATTTTCTCTCAGAGGTGCAGCTAAACAATGGCTTAGCAGCAAACCGCCAGGTCACTACACTGACTGGGAAGCATTAGCTCAAGATTTTGTTGAGGAATACTTTCCTCCCGCAAGGACAACCGCTTATAAGGATCGCATCTCCAGGTTCACTCAGAGAGAGAATGCAGGCCTGTATGACACTTGGAATGAATTCCAGTCTCTTCTCTTCGACTGCCCTCACCATGGGTATGAACAAAGGCAGCTGGCTGAATTCTTTGCTCGTGGTATGCGCAAAGAATCTGCAAACTGGGTCAACACCCTAGCTGGCGGAGATTGCACCGCTCTCACTCCTCAGGATGCTCTTCTGCATTTTGCTGACTGTGCTTCGAAATCTAGAAACTGGGAGAAGCAAATAGAAGGAACCAAGAGTCAGATAAATGTTGCAGAGCAGATCAAGGCAGAAGTTCAGAAGCATCTACAAGCAGCTGGTATTCCTCTCGACTCTCCGTCATCTACCGTCTTTTCGGTTGACTGTGGATGGTGTGGATCATGTGCTCATAACGGCGGAAGTTGCCTCAATTTTGATACAGCAGAAGTCTGGTCTACAGAAGAGATCAACTTCATCGATCAGGGCTTCGCTAATAATCAGAAAGGCTATGCCGGTTACAGAAACTACGTGCCACGGAACCAGAGCGACCGGTTAGTAGATCCTTATTATAGACCTCCGAGATTCATTGGAGGACAACACCAATCTTAGGCTAAGCCGTACTACAATAGAGACATGGACTATGAGAGGAAGTTTGATCAGATCATGAGCCGACTTGACGGTCATGACATTCAGTTAAAAGCTCAAGCGGCACTTAATCAAGGACAAAGAGCTCAAAGTCAAAGAATAGAGGACACTGTAAACACCATGGCTAGACTTTTTACTAGCAATCCTCTCGTTAATCCAGAAGCATTTCAAGTAGATTCCGATACAAGGAGCGAACACGCTCAAGCTATTACCACTAGGAGCGGCAAGTAAACAACTGATCCCAAGGCCCCAGAACCTGAAGCAATACCAGATACTAGTGCCACCATGGACATGGCAGAAATTGAGGATATCACAGAAGAGGAAGAAGAAGCATCTGCTCCTCCTCCGCCGCCCAAGACAGCCCCTGAACCTGTCTTGGCGCCGTATGTACCTAGGATTCCTTTTCCAAAAGCTGCAAGGAGCAAAGCCAAGGATCACGACACTCAGTACAAGAAGTGGTACAATGTTCTTAAGACTGCAAAGATCAAGATACCAGTGACAGACGCTGTAGAGATTATACCACCACTTGGGAAGTTATTTAAAGACCTAGTGAAGAAAGTGAAGAGCAGCGAGGTGTACTCTATCACGCTCACTAATGAATGCGCGTCTATTCTCGGTGCGCCATCTCCCATTCGACAGCTGCCACCACCCCCAGCTAAGTGTCCTGATCCCGGTTCTTTTACATTATCGTGCATTATTAATGGCATTAATATTGATCGCAGTCTGGTTGATTCTGGTGCTTCTATTAATGTTATGCCTGTTTATTTATATGAAAAGCTGAATCTAGGGCAATTAAAACTGATTACTCTGCATCTCGTCTTAGCCGATAGGTCTGTCAAACGACCTAGAGGTATAATAGAAGATGTAACTGTTTGTTGTGGTCCGTTTACTATACTGGCGGATTTTGTTGTTTTAGATACTCGTTAGTTAGACGGGATACTTATCCTAGGTCGACCTTTCTTAGCAACTGCTGGTGTGAATATAAATTGCAAACAAGGCTTATTAACTCTAAGCGTAGGCCAAGAGAGTGTTGCATTCTGTATTAAAGATAGCATGAGATATTCTGTTGCCCAAGATGATAAATGTTATGCTGTTGATCCCCTAGAGTTGGCCGCGGCCAACTCCCTTACTAATGCTTTATCTAGTGATCCGCTAGAGTTGTGTTTGATTTCAGGGATTGACAATGCGTTAGACGATCCAGAGCAGTGCTTATGGCAAGATGAGCTAGATGAACAAAAGGCGACATTCACACCCATCACTGCGCCTACACATATTGAGCCAGCATCGAGTCGGATTACTACTTCATATGAGAATCCGCCAGAACTCACTCTGAAGGAGCTGCCTGACCACTTAGCATACGCATTTCTGGGAAAGGACTGCCAGTTACCTGTCATCATCAATGCGAATCTATCTCCCGAGCAGAAAGAGCAACTGATCAGACTACTCAAGAAGCATGTTTGAGCTATTGCCTGGCAGTTGGCAGACATCAGAGGCATCTCTGAAACCTTCTGCAAACATCGGATAGTTGTTGATGAAGAATTCAAACCAGTGAGACAACCCCAACGTCGACTTAACCCTCTGATGCAGGAAGTTGTAAAGAAAGAAGTACTCAAGCTTCTAGATGCCGGTATCATCTATCCTATTGCCGACAGTACTTGGGTCAGCCCAACTCAAGTCGTTCCGAAGAAAGGAGGAATCACAGTCATCCCTAATCCAAAGGGTGAACTCATTCCCACCCGAACAGTTACAGGATGGAGAGTCTGCATCAATTATCGACGACTAAATGATGCCACCAAGAAGGATCACTTTCCACTGCCGTTCATTGATCAAATGCTTGAATGATTAGCTGGTCATGAATACTACTGCTTCTTAGACGGGATGTCCGACTACTTTCAGATCCCCATCGAGCTTGATGATGAAGAGAAGACGACCTTCACATGCCCGTTTGGTACGTTTGCTTATCGTCGCATTCCTTTTGGTTTATGTAATGCTCCCGCTACCTTTCAGAGATGCATGCTTGCTATATTCGGGGATCTGGTAGAGAATGTGGTAGAGGTGTTCATGGATGACTTCTCCGTCTATGGGGATTCATTTTCTAAGTGCCTGGCTAATCTGGATAAGGTGCTAGCTCGTTGTGAGGAGACCAACTTGGCACTTAGTTGGGAGAAGTGTCACTTCATGGTTATAGAAGGTATTGTTCTTGGCCATAGAATACCTAAGACAGGTATAGAATTCGATCGTGCCAAGCTTGAGACCATTGCCAGCCTATCGCCGCCGACCTCAGTTAAAACAGTTCGAAGTTTTCTCAATCATGCTGGATTCTACCGGAGATTCATCAGAGATTTCTCCAAGATTACCCTTCCGATGATGAAGCTGCTTGAGAAAGATGTTCCTTTCGTCTTTGATAAAGCTTGTCTTGAAGCTTTTGAGACCTTAAAGACTCAACTGACCACCGCACTAATTCTTACAGCACCAGATTGGAATCTTCCATTCGAGATCATGTGCGATGCTAGCGACTTCGCCGTGGGCGCGGTTCTTGGTCAGAGAAAGGAGAAGAGATTTCATCCTATCTACTTTGCGAGCAAGACGCTCAATGATGCTTAGAGAAACTACACTACTACAGAGAAAGAGCTTCTGGCTACCGTTTTCTCCTTTGATAAGTTTAGACAGTACCTGGTTCTTTCACATACCATTGTCTACACAGATCATGCTGCTCTGTGCCACTTATTAGCCAAGCAGGACTCGAAGCCACGTCTCATCCGATGGATCCTTCTACTCCAAGAGTTCGACATTGAAATTAAAGATAAAAAGGGAGCAGAAAATCTAGCAGCGGATCATCTTTCCCGATTGGAGGATTCACAAACAGGTAAGTCTACTACCCCTATCAATGATTCTTTCCCTGACGAGCTGTTGCGTGTTGAAACATATGAACAGGTTAACAGCATAGCTATTGAGCCCTGGGCAATTCCCCACGCTGAAGATCTGAGTAATGCCACCGATTCAGATGAACCTTGGTATGCAACTCTAGCCAACTATCTCTCACACGGCATTGTACCTCCTGAACTAGATTTCAATGCACGCAAAAAGCTCTTTAAAGAAGCCAAGTCATACTTCTGGGCTGAGCCTTTCATATACCGCATCAGTCTTGACGGGATGATCCGGAGATGTGTCTCTTACACTGAAGCAGCTGACATCATGCATAAGTGCCATGAAGGACAGTTCGGAGGACATTTTGGAGGAAACTGCACGGCAAGAAAGGTACTCGAAACAGGTTTTTATTGGCCTTCAATTTTTAGTGACTGCGATGTCTTTGCCCGACTGATGACACTCGATTTGACGTGATATCAGCCTCATTTACGCGACATTTCTTTGCTTAAGACATGCTTTTTAGGGTAGAATAACGAATATTCAATCGATTGCCCTATCTCATGTCATTTGTGTTACCTTGGCCCGTTTCGGGTCTATTTGATGGTTTTCTAGTGTTTTTGCATAAGCACAGGTTTTTGCCATCAAATAAAGTAGCCATGGACGTGTCTAAGGCATAGGAACATCGAGGAACTGAACCGGAATCGATCAAAGGAGCCAATCAAAGTCAAACCGAAAATCTGCCCATTCACACTTACACATTCGGCGAAAACAAGATCACATCGGCGAAAATAACAGTGTAAACCAACTGATGTCAAGAGAAGAACATCTTCGGCGAAAAGAGCCCAGGGTTTTCGGCGAAGATGCAAGGGAAAATCACTGGCGCCAACAGAAGGATGTTTTCGGCGAAAACATCAAGTTTTCACCGAGTACTTATTCGGCGAAAAGGACAGAGGAGTCAGCCGAAGGAGCCGGGCATTAACAAGCAAATATTCGGCGAAAATAAGTCATTATTTTCGGCGAAAGAGATCGTGACGCCATCCGTTCCATCTCAGAGAACCGGAGCTAGGAGTGTCGTCTACCGAAGATCCAAGTCTGCCAGAGTCGTCTAAATTAGGTTTTTCAGATTCTTTTATTTTCTTCCTCTGGATGATGAACTCTTTCTTTGTCTTTGTTTCTTTTGTAATGATCATGAGTAGCTAAACTCGTTAGAGCTTAGACTAGATGAACCCTAAGTGACCCAGGGCTTTAAAGCGGTCACGGATCGGCGGTGATTAGATTCGAAATTCAATCAGTTTCTCATTCATGTTTGATTTGTTCTTCATTGTTCATGTTTCTTGTTTGGATTGATCACCTAGATTAGATTCTTGTTAAGTTAAGGATAGAAGCGAACGCTCGCCTTACTTTAAAACATCAAATTGAACAATTGACCTTATAATTGGAGCGTGCCTTTCGTAGGAACCGGTTAGGGTTAATCCACTGCTAGAGTAACTCATAAATCACTAGTAATCGCACCAATTAAGTTAAGTCGTTGCGAGAGGCGACCGTACCCGGGCGGCTAATTAATCTTGGTAGCTAGAACGGATAGAGCGAACGTTCGCCGGTCTTAAACCTAAGGGTAAGGAGTTATGGTGGTGTCTTAGAATTGATTGAATGAGAATCGAAATCCGCTGACCTGTTGATTGCCTATGCTCTGGGGAACGAAGGGGGATTCAAAGTCTAAGTTCGTCTGTCATCTCTGTTTTCAAACCCTAATTTCCAATCTGCTTTAGTTTAATTTGTTTTAATTTCTCTGCATTCCTTAGAAATAGAAGTCGTGGAACTCACACCACGCACAACGTGTTTTTCCTTGAGTAATTTGTTAGTTCTGAAGTAGCCAATCATTCGAAGGCCCGTGGAATACGATCTGCTATAGCTTTTTCTCAGCATTAGTAGTTTATTTGCGTGAATCGTCAATGACAGGTTCACCAAATTGGTGCCGTTGCCGGGGACTTCTTTTGATTGTTGAAAGAAGAACTGGAAATTTATTCTTCTACTTTCCATCTTTCACCTTTCCATCCACTTCGATTTTACACTGGTTTTGTTTGTTTTTATTATCTATAGGTTTACATGTGTATGCCTCACCGCCCTTGGACTCGCTCTCAAACCGAACAAGCTAAGAGAATAGAGAGACCAGGCAGTTCCGCTACACCTCTACGATCACAGATTCTGAAGGAAAGCAGATCCAATCCATTCATCACTCCGATCAAGATCGAGGAACCGAAGGAGAGTTCCTCATCTCCATCTTCACCGACACCTTCATCCGCTTCATACACCGAGTCACTTTCACCACCTCCATCTCCTACCATGGGTGATCGACCACCACCAACCGGTGATGCGCCGCCGCCACCACCACCTGCACAGAAGAGTCTAGCAGACTATAACAAGCCGAGCGCGACTAGCGTTCGATCTGCCATTGCCGTTCCGCGCATTGAAGGAGATCCTGACTATGAGATCAAGATTCCATTGTTGACTATGATCTCTAGGGATTTACAGTTTGAAGGCAGGCCCCTAGACAATCCGTGCACTCATCTTGCAGACTTTTAAGAGCGGAAACCTCGACAAGAACACCCTTTGTCTGAGAGCTTTCCCGTTCTCCTTGAAAGGCCCTGCTAAGAGGTGGCTTACTGGCAAACCACCTGGCTACTACACTGACTGGGATACTCTGGCTCAGGACTTTGTTGAAGAATACTTCCCTCCAGCCAGAACAACTGCCATCAAGGACAGCATTGCCATATTCTCTCAGAAAGAAGAAGAAAGCTTGTATGATACTTGGAATCGATTCCAAGAACTTCTCTATACCTGCCCTCATCATGGATTCGAGCAGAGGCAGTTAGCTGAAATCTTCTCTCGATGACTTCGGGAAGAATCTTCCAAGTGGGTCAATTCTCTAGCTGAAGGGGATTGCACTACACTCACTCCTGAAGCTGCTCTTCGTCACTTCGCAAACTGTGCTTCCAAGTCAAGGAACTGGGAACGTCAATCTGAAGGATCAAGGGGCAAGCTAGATCTCGAAGCAGCTATCAAGGCAGAAGTAGAGAAGCATTTGAAGAAGTCTACCACACCGATCAAGCCGCCAGCAGCTTCTGTCTATGTTGCTGATTGCGAGTGGTGTGGAGCTTGTGCACATAATGGAGGACGATGCCAGAACTTTGGTAAGACGGACGTCTGGTCCGCCGAAGAGGTAAATTTTGTCCAACAAGGCTTCGTCAATAATCAGAATGGTTATGCTGGATACCGTAACTTCAGGCTGCAAGGGAACTATCAGGACATACCTCCCTACAATGCTGGCACCAATCATAACCAGAACCAGAACAACAGCCCGGCTGGTCCAGCTCAGGATCAGAAGCCTAACCATCCGCCGGCAGGTGTCTACCAGCCGCCGCATCACAATCCGGGTAACTATGGAACTGCTCCTGGCAATCGTCAGAACCAATACATGAATAACAACTATCCAGGGCAGCAGCATCAAAGAGATAACAATGTCAGTGACCTGGATAAGAAGCTCAGCCAGATCATGACCAGACTTGATGATCATGACAGTCAGTTCAAGGCACAAGCTCTTCTCAATCAAGAACAGATAGCATCTGGACAAAGAATTGAGCAAGCCGTGAACAACATCTCAAGCATGCTAGCATTTGGTCGACCATTTGGCCAGCTTCCAAGCCAGACAGAGCTTAACTCGAGAAAAGAACAGGCTAAAATGGTAACCGCTCGGAAACTTCCAAACTTAATTGCTGATGCTTTTTCTGTTTTACACAGGATTGCTGAAAATTTGGAGGAAGAAGAAGAACAGAAACCGGCGCCTAAGAAGGATGACCCTCCTCTTGCACCGTACGTCGTGAAGCCTCCCTTTCCTAGAGCACTACTGCCAAATGCAAGGATCAAGACTGGCATGAAGGGGAACAAGGAAGGATACCCTGACATTCGTATCAAGAAACCTGCCTCTCCATATCCAACTAAGTTATCTGATCCTGGTTCTTTCACTTTACCATTGGTTATTAATGATGTTGAGATTGAACGTTGCTTAGTTGATCTAGGAGTGTCTGTTAATGTTATGCATGTGAGTCTATATGAAAAACTGAATCTAGGAGAACTTGAACCGCCTAGTATGCAACTTGTCTTTGCTGATAGATCGCTTAAAACCCCTAAGGGAGAGATTAAAGACGTTGTTACTAAATGTGGTCCGTTCACGTTTTTAGCTGACTATGTGATTATGGATACTGGTACAGATGATTCTACCATTCTCATAGGTCGACCTTTCATGGCTACTACGGGAATGAATATTAACGTCCCAAATGGTTCTTTAACTCTAAGGGTCGGTAAAGAAACGAAAACGTTCCGTCTTAAAGATGGCATGAAATATAACCCTACGAATGAAGAATCTCACTGCCTTGCTGTTGAAACTGTGGGGTTGACTCCGGTCAACTCCGTTACTAATGCTTCTTCCAGTGTCTCTAGATCAGTTGTTGATGCAGGTATTAAACAGGTTACAAAGAAGAAGCCAGAAGCTTCAGTCCAAAAGCCGCCTAAGAAGAAGAAGGAACCGCAAACCTCTTCTAAACCACCGAGCAGACCTCGAGGGAAGAACAAAACGACGAAAACCCAAATGGTCTGGAGACCAAAAGCTCTACCGTCTTCCACCGAGCCAGCTGCACCACCAATTCGTTTCGAGAAACTGGCACCGGAACAAGTATGGAGGGAGAAGCCGAAAGCCTCTCCTAAGGAAGTACTGACGATCACCGATCCTGGTGATACTAAGCCGAAGTTAAAAGAGAAGAAGAAGCCGACAGTCCTCATTCCTTCCATCGTCACACTCAAGAAGGATGACCTCTCCAGAGAACTGTTCGGACCGTTCAAGTTCATTGAGCATCTTCCCGACGGACGTACCAAGCTAATGCATGCGAACGGGAAGAAATTCACGCTTACCGGAGAAGCCCCGAAGCTGTACTTTATGAACTCCGACGCAAGCGTTAAGGAGAATCTGAGTTGGGATGTCTCCTAATACCATCCAGGTATCGTCCAGCTCAAGGACGTTAATAAAAGAGCATTTCGTGGGAGGCAACCCACGGCTGGAGTCTGTTTTCAATTTTGTGTCGAACTTAGTGTTTTAGAGTCGGTTCGGGGGAGCCAAAAGTGTTAGTTTATTTTGTTTTCTTATGTTTTATGTGTAGTCTGTGTGTCATAGAGTCAGTAGCAAGTTGATTGAGGTCGTTCCAATTTTTGTGGATTTAACTGTGATTTTCTGAAGTTAGCCGAATTTGCGAAAATACTTTAAACCCGAACAGTTCAAAATTTTCGGCGAAATCACCCTCCATTTTCGGCGAAACCGCCTTTTGGTTTTCACTGTATTTTGTAGTTCAAAGTTTTCGGTCCGAATAACTATCCATTTTCGGTGAAATAATTCTTGAAAATCAAACAGTCATTTTAATCCAAATTTTCGGCGAAAACATGTGGCCATTTTCGGCGAAATTCCTTTCAAAAATCGGCAGTCCAGTTTAACTAAAGTGTTTGGCGAAAACACCCTATAATTTTCGCCGAAAATAATTTCAAAAAATCAGAAATCCTCCACTTTAAAATCCGGATTTGCCTCCTCTCTCTCCTTCACTCATTTTCGTTCATACCACCGAAAACAAAAACCTCCCCTATTCGTTTTAAAACCGCCGCCGACCACCCACTTCCTTAATCCCGCCGCCGCCGCCGTTTGCTGCCGCCGTCGCCGACCCCGCCGCACCACTCCCCTTCCTTTTCCGATCCCAACGAGCCCTAGAACAACCAAATCGGAGCTTTGCAGCTCCAGTTCGCCGAAAACCTAGTTTTCAACGTTTTTCACCGATTCCTCCCAACCCGTTCATTTTTAGCAGTCATGACTTTAAGGTAAAGTGTACAACTTTTCAATACGAATCTTTTGACATATAGATTGCTGAATTTCGTCGGGGTTGACTTTCGGTTGACTTTTTGGTTTGCCTCGTTTTGCGTGCCGACTGTTTCGTGTGAACTAGGATTAACTGAACTTATAGAACTGTTCTAGGATGCTTAGGGAGTTCCGTGCTTAATTGCCATATCATTTGATCATGTGTTGCTATGCATACGATTAACTCCTTGTTATGTTGACTTTTGTGAGAAATGTCGGTTTGACTTTGAATTGCTGTGATCATTTGGCTGTCTGATGTGTTCATTCTCGTTCATATTTTCATGCTTGCCATATGAGATCATATTTTACCGTCATTCTCCAAGTTATGATAGTCTTGCCATGATTAGGGTTCGATATGCTTAAATGTTGACTTCCAAACTGTCAGTTTGACTTTTTGAACTCTGATTGTGCTTATCCGACTCTGGCTGTTCCTAAGTATGTATTTTACTGTCTATGATTACCGGTTACTCCGCTTTTCTTACCCTACTTAGTTTCCCTCATTTCTTTGTGAAATCGAGTTTTTCTACTAAGTGTGGGGTAGGGTTTTGGTTGACTAATCTGGTTTCATTCTGGTTCTAGGAACACCACTTATGAGCGCAGGACTAAGGCGCGACTCGATGGCGCCTCGAGCTTTGGATTCGCCGCCCCCGTCACACTCGCCGCTCTAGGTCCTCCACCTGCACTACCTCGCAGAGCTGAATGCCATCGCACCATCGCCCGTTTACCGGACTACTATTACGAGTGCTTCCAGAAGCTCCAGAACTCCCGTGGAGCTGATGTGCGACCTCTATCCATGCAGTCCCTCTTCGATCACAACGAGGACTACCACCAGAACGTGCATGACGCCCTCGCACCGGCTGGTCTCCTGGAGCTGACCACCATAGCTGCTGATTACCCAGAGATTGCTCTGCAGGAGTTCTGGGCAACCTTTGACCTAGACGAGCACAAGAGGAAGCAGCACCAGCAGGTCATCTCTTTCTATCTGGGTGGAGTCTACAGGAAGCTGTCCTACGATGAGTTTGCCGCTTATCTGGGCATTCCCTACGAGCACTATCACGATCATCACCTAGGCTGGGGTGGCGATGATGACAGCGAGGAGTACAATGCGCTCTGGAGCCATATGACAGGCGTACCTGGCGACCGCCTTGGGGCGAGCAACTCAGTTAAGTCTCTCTCTCACCCACTCTATAAATTTATTCATCTGGTGTGGCGTAGATCTCTTTTGTATGTTCCAGATAAGGATCGCCACCATGTCCTCAAGGAAGAGCTCATGCTTCTTCGAGCCAACCGAGAGAACTACCCTCTACACCCAGGCTGGGTGCTTGCTCGCATCTTCAGCCAGAAGACCAAGAGGAAGACGTTGCCTCACAAGCTCTTGGGGGGTAACTTCGTCGGTCAGCTCATCCTCTCCTTCGACATCAGCCATGAATATGGCCCGCACATCCCACGACGCCAAGTTAGGACCGTTGGAGGAGAATTGGCTGTCGCGTACGACTTGAAACTGGACGTCAGTCCCCATGTAGCGGCAGATCCTCCACTCCAACTTATGGACGAATCGGAGGAAGAAGATGATTCTGAGGAGCAGCAGCCACAGCCGCCGCCGGAGTTTCATGACTATATACCCTCGCCACACCATCAGGCAGGGTACATCCACCAGTCGCCGTCGTGCATTCTCGATCCATACCAGGCACCTCAGCCTCAGCCCCGACCGCATCCCGCGGATATTGGTGAGTTGTACGAGCGACTGCAGGAGTGGCGCATCACCGACAACGCCACTCAAGAGGCGCGATGGACTATTATGGAGCAACACATGCGCCGCGCCGATAGGCGGTATGAGGCGCAGCTGGAGTGGCAACGCCAGCTCGGCGAGTTTCTCAACTTTTCACCTCCCGGTTCACCGGACTAGCAGTGATCGGGTTGTATTCCTTTTCTGGTGTCTTCTTTTTATTTATTATTTTTGGATTTCGATCTAACTTTTTTTCTGTGTGGATCCGGGGCACTTGTCCCGGTTTCCTTTTTATGTTTCATTTGTTTTTGTTTTGTAGGCAGTAGGGAGATTCCCTTTGCTTCAGGCTAGGCGACACTTCCCTCCGCTCTGAGGATCCGGGCTGACCCTCTGAAATCAACCGTCCTCACCCAGGTTCTTACATTCCACTCTGAACTCTAGAATTAGTCCTGTGAGGACAAAGTCCGATTTAAGTGTGGGGTAGGATGCTAGAGAACCTTGCATGAACTTGATTACCCTTGATTGTGTTTTGTGTGCCTCGTGATTCCATTTCAATCTCTCTAGCATTAGAATGGCTCAGTTCTTGATTTTTTATGTTAAGTTGTTGTTCAAACTTTCATAATGATGCTTAGACTGCTTAACATAGAACTTGAGAACCAACTTGTATGCTTTGACGCTAAATTGCCTGGTCAGAACAGAATTTTTAAAATCACACTTGTAGTTTGTAGCCTTGATTGCATGAAAATGACCGAATCCGACTAGCAAACCAACTGTGAGCTTTTGATCCATTGCACGTAACTTGCAATTTAAATTCTTTCTGACTGGTTTTCTATTTGCTTGAATGAATTAGAATTTGCATGAGACCTACTCGAGACCACACGATGACACGAGTTATAGAAGGATAGGGGCACCTAGATTCAGCTACTAAGCCAGATAGCCTACCTTAACGATAAAATCCACTAGGTTTAAACCCTTGAGCTTGGCCTGTTCTTTCGGTTCGATAATACATTATAGCCATTTCCCATTTCTTTCATTCCCCATTGATCCTCTGTGGTTGTAGTTCTAGATTGACCTACCGAAAGTCAGTTTGTGGTAACCTGCCTATAGCCATTAAACAGGTGGTCTTAGCTATTATGTCCAGACGTGTAAACCCCTCTAGCAACTAAAAGAAAATCGGCACAAAGAAAAAAAAAATTTTACAAAAAAAAAAGAAAAAGAAAAATATTCGAAAAAAATGAGGAAGAAGAAGAAAAAAAATCAGAAAAAGTTCAAAGTTTAGTTCAAATAAAACGTTCTTCCCCCTACAAATGGAAGAACGAAGTAGTAAGAAAAGTTGAAAAGAAAAATGTTGTGCAAAAGAAAAAATAATAAGTGCTAGGTTGCTTGAGGGTATCATAGGACGAGCGTTCATTATTCCACCCGTGTTTGGTTAGACGGTAGGGAGCCATAGATTAGATTCGAGGGAAGTTAGTCGAAAGCTACACCGCACCAAGCCATCATCATTCATTCCCATCATCCATCTCATTATAAACCCGAGTAGTGTAGAATTCATTACGGTCCTAGCAGGGAAGTCCTTCTTGACTAGATACTCGTGTTGTCACAGTGGTGGAGATGTGGTCGAAATGCAAACCTATGACAGTATTGGGTAATAGAAAATGATCAAGAGCAGAAACAAGTCTTTAAACACAGAGAGTGAGAGTTTCCATTGTACTATATACATCCTGTGTGAGGAGTCTGGTCGGCCAGGTCAAATTCGTTCATGATTGATTGCTAATTACTTGTCGTGTGCAGTTTATTAGTGAGACCAGGTAGTTTGGCTGATCTGTATGCATGTTAGGTTTCTTGTTCTAGGATCGAGCTGTTTAATAATTCATTGTGTTTGATTGAGCTCCAATTTAACTGATCTTATCATCTGTGAACATGAGCGTCTCTATTTAGTTTGCTTGAGGACAAGCAAAAGCTTAAGTGTGGGGTATTTGATGACACTCGATTTACGTGATTATCAGCCTCATTTAAGCGACATTTCTTTGCTTAAGACATGCTTTTTAGGGTAGAATAACGAATATTCAATCGATTGCCCTATCTCGTGTCATTTGTGTTACCTTGGCCCGTTTCGGGTCTATTTGTTGTTTTCTAGTGTTTTTGCGTAAGCACAGGTTTTTGCCGTCAAATAAAGTAGCCATGGACGTGTCTAAGGCATAGGAACATCGAGGAACTGAACCGGAATCGATCAAAGGAGCCAATCAAAGTCAAACCAAAAATCTGCCCATTCACACTTACACATTCGGCGAAAACAAGCTCACATCTTCGGTGAAAATAACAGTGTACACCAACTGATGTCAAGAGAAGAACATCTTCGGCGAAAAGAGCCCAGGGTTTTCGGCGAATATGCAAGGGCAAATCACTGGCGCCAACAGAAGGATGTTTTCGGCGAAAACATCAAGTTTTCGCCGAGTACTTATTCGGCGAAAAGGATAGAGGAGTCAGCCGAAGGAGCCGGGCATTAACAAGCAAATATTCGGTGAAAATAAGTCATTATTTTCGGCGAAAATGATGAACTGTTCCGGCCAATTTAGGGTTAAGTATAAATATTTAACCCGGCGGCCAAAAGAAGGGATCGAACAATTAATCATAATACAACTTTTCGTGATCAGTTTTCGAGGATTTTTCTCTGGAGTTCTGAAGCGAGGAGTTCGAGTTCGAAGAGCTGGAAAGAGATCGTGACGCCATCCCTTCCATCTCAGAGAACCGGAGCTAGGAGTGTCGTCTACCGAAGATCGAAGTCTGCCAGAGTCGTCTAAATTAGGTTTTTCAGATTCTTTTCTGTTCTTCCTCTGGATGATGAACTCTTTCTTTGTCTTTGTTTCTTTTGTAATGATCATGAGTAGCGAAACTCGTTAGAGCTTAGACTAGATGAACCCTAAGTGACCCAGGGCTTTAAAGCGGTCACGGATCGGCGGTGATTAGATTCGAAATTCAATCAGTTTCTCATTCATGTTTGATTTGTTCTTCATTGTTCATGTTTCTTGTCTGGATTGATCACCTAGATTAGATTCTTGTTAAGTTAAGGATAGAAGCAAACGCTCGCCTTACTTTAAAACATCAAATTGAACAATTAACCTTATAATTGGAGCGTGCCTTTCGTAGGAACCGGTTAGGGTTAATCCACTGCTAGAGTAACTCATAAATCACTAGTAATCGCACCAATTAAGTTAAGTCGTTGCGAGAGGCGACCGTACCCGGGCGGCTAATTAATCTTGGTAGCTAGAACGGATAGAGCGAACGTTCGCCGGTCTTAAACCTAAGGGTAAGGAGTTATGTGGTGTCTTAGAATTGATTGAATGAGAATCGAAATCCGCTGACCTGTTGATTGCCTATGCTCTGGGGAACGAAGGGGGATTGAAAGTCTAAGTTCGTCTGTCATCTCTGTTTTCAAACCCTAATTTCCAATCTGCTTTAGTTTAATTTGTTTTAATTTCTCTGCATTCCTTAGATATAGAAGTCGTGGAACTCACACCACGCACAACGTGTTTTTCCTTGAGTAATTTGTTAGTTCTGAAGTAGCCAATCATTCGAAGGCCCGTGGAATACGATCTGCTATAGCTTTTTCTCAGCATTAGTAGTTTATTTGCGTGAATCGTCAATGACAGGTTCACCACCGACGTTGTGATGCATGCCAGCGATCAAGTAACATCTCAAACCGTAATGAGATGCCCCAAATTGTTTCTTTAACTGTTGAAATTTTTGATGTTTGGGGAATCGATTTTATGGGTCCGTTCACACCCTCCAACGGAAACAAGTACATTCTTGTAGCCGTTGATTACGTTTCTAAGTGGGCCGAGGCCGAAGCTTTACCCACTAATGATTCTAGAGTGGTGGGTCGGTTCCTTACTCGTCTCTTCACGCATTTTGGTTCACCGTGCTTCATCATAAGCGATAGGGGTACCCACTTCCACGGACAATTCGACCGGGTGTGCAAACGCTTTGGCGTCACACACCGAATGTCCACGGCTTATCATCCTCAAGCGAATGGTCAATCGGAAGTGACGAACCGTGAGCTCAAGCGGATTCTTGATAGGACAGTTGGCCGGTCTCGCAAAGACTGGTCATCTAAGCTCAATGATGCCTTATGGGCATATCGAACTACCTACAAGACTCCTATCGGTACCTCACCGTATCAGCTGGTCTATGGTAAGTCATGTCATTTACCAGTTGAGCTTGAGCACAAGGCATTCTGGGCTAACAAAGAGTTGAATATGAGCTATGCAGTAGCAGGTAATAACCGCCATGACCAGATCGTTGAGCTTGAGGAGCACCGTCTACACGCTTATGAGAGCACAAAGCTATACAAAGAGCGCACGAAGAGAATTCATGACTCTCAGTTGAAGATGATCAAGCAGTTCTATCCCGGAGAAGAAGTGCTCTTATATAACTCTCGCTTGAAACTGTTTCCGGGTAAGTTGAAATCTCGATGGTCTGGCCCTTATACCGTGGTCCGACAGACACCCTTAGGCAGCGTCTACATTAAATTGCACGATCAAGAGCCGTTTGTGGTCAACGGGCATAGGCTTAAAAAGTATCTGCAAGGGCTAGCTGTCTCTTCAATCGACGTACACTACTTCACGTCGGAACCGTGACACGATTCCAGGTATCGTCTGGCTCACGGACGTTAAACAAGAGCGCTTCATGGGAGGCAACCCACGGCTGGAGTCAGTTATTTTCATTTTGAGTCATTTTGTTTTAAAACCCCTTTTGAAAAAAAAAAAGAACCTGCCACCGTTTTCAAATAAGTTTTCGGCGAAACTGTGTCATTGTTTTCGCCGAAAACGTGTTTTCAAACTCAACCTGTATCTCCTGTTCAGCATTTTCGGACCGAAAACCACCAAGCCTTTCGCCGAAACAATTTCCTCCATTTTCACTAAGGTTTTCGCCGAAAATATTTCTACCGTTTCACCGAAAATTCTGGTTCACATTCACCGGTTTCTCCTACTTGTAAGTTTCGCCGAAAACCCCTACGTTTCTTCGCCGAAAATAATGCCACACTCAGCACCTATTTAAGCGGCCTCACCCCTCTTGTTTTCGGTCCAGCATCCGAAACTTTGAAACCCGTTCGGCTCCCTTCCCTGCTTTGAAATCCACTGCCGCCCGAACGCCCAACCCGCCAGCCGCCGATTGCCTCGTCACCACCGTCTCCTTGAAGCTGACCAGTCACCACCGCCACCTCATTCCCCAGCAGTAGCCGTCCTTCCACCTTGCCCAGCCCCTGATTCGAAACCCTAGAACCAGTGTTTTTTTCAGCTCAAATCATGTCTTCACGGTTAGTTGTTCAGCCTTTGGTTGTGCATCTTTTGGCTTTTTGACTTTCGGTTTTCGGCATGGTTGACTATGGTTGACTTTTTTGGTTCTCCCTCATTCTTCCTGATTGCTTTGTCGGTATCAATCGGCTAGGTCTGGTCTTGTTTTGTGGTCTTTTCAGAAGCGCGACTTGTTGTCTGTGTGAACGTGTTCCTGAATCATTCCATTATTCGTGTCTGCCTACTGAATTGACAGTTATTCAATGATATATCTTGATTCTATGATCTCTCGGTTAACTAGTTTACCCCAACTTGTCACCTTAAGTGTGGGGTAAGAGTCTTGTCACCTAATGCTGGTCGTCTCTGAGTTGTGTTTTACAGGGCTCCCAAGCATTTTAAGACTACCAGTACAGATAGAGCGCAGTGATCCTTAGCTCGCCAGAGCACGACACCACCTTCTCGATGACCCGCACCAGCTGCACAAAAATTGATGGCTGTGGCCGTCATTCCCGAGGATGCACCGACCCCTGCGACTCCTATTTCATCCATCCCTATGCCTGCCAATGGGGCCATACATCCTTTCATCGCCGCCCTGGAGCCGCACTAGCTCGAGGTCTTTCAGAAGATCAAGGACATTCCTTCGGCCAAGGTGGCAGTTCTTTCCCTTGACAGTCTTAAGGCGCACAATCCGGCTTGGCACTCTACCATTGACACAGCCCTTCATAAAGCCGGTTTGCGAGTGCTGACAACTCACGGCTCCCCCTACCCACTTGTCGCCCTCCAAGAGTTCTGGAGTTCATTTTGGCGCCTCACCCCGAAGCCCTTTCGTGAGCAGAAATTCATTTCCTTTCGCCTCGATGGTGTTCTTCATGAGAAGTCCCTTCGCGAGTTCGGCCCCTTGCTGGATCCGCACGTCAATTTCGATACTGCATTAGCTGGCTTCGAGGACACATACTCCATCACAAGTGCTCCTTACCCGGATGTGTGGAAATGGGCCTGCTGCGAGGATGAGAGCTCACCTATCGTCCACCCCACGGTCGGTGACATCTTTCACCCTGTTCTTAAATTCTTGCATTATGTTTGGGTGCAATCTCTGTGTTTTTGCAGCAAGACGAGCCGCCACCACGTTTCTTTGGAGGAGCTCGTATTGTTTCGTGCTTTAGAAGAGGATGCCAACCTGCACCCCGGCTGGTGGCTTGCACGATTCTTTCACAAGCGCACTACCGCCAAGAAGCTTCCTACTGAGCTTCCAGGAGGCCCTTTCATTTCAATTCTGATCGACAACCTCCAGCTCGGTGACAAATGGGGCCCCGATACTCCTCGTATCCCGATTGAGCATATAGGCGTTGAACTTGCCATAGCACGGCGCATCGACCTTTCAGAGACTATTGAGCATTGCACATCGCTCCCTCACCGCACGCACCAGTCAGTTGACCACCCGCCGTCGCGAGCACAAATCACTGCGGAGATGAATGAAAGGCTGGTGCGTATTGAGAAGTGGCAGCTAGACTACTCGGCTGGTTCGTTGCAATGGCAGAAGGACTGAGTAGCACATGAAGAGACTCAGAACGAGCGTTGGTCCACTCTACAGCAATTCATGGCCGACCAGTCAGCCAGACACAAGGACGAGCTCGCTTGGCGACAGCAGATGGAGCAGCGTTTCGCCACAACCTCCATTCACACACCACCTCCACCCCCTCCCGCGGAACAGTGATCAGGTTGTTCTATCATTTTCCTTTTCTTTTATTTCTTCTTTTCGGGTTTACACCCAATTTTGTTGTGTGGATCCGGGACACTTATCCCGGTGTCCTTTTGATCTTTTTGTTGTTTGTGTTTTGTAGGATTTTGAGTAGCTCTGCTCCGCTCCAGACTCTCTGTGTTCATCAACTACACCGACCATCACCTTCCAGGTTCTTGGTATCTCTCTACTCTAGTTTAGTCCTGTGAGGACACAGAACAGTTTAAGTGTGGGGTGGGTGTTAGATAACCATGCATGATCTTGATTGCCTATCCTCGTGTGCCTTGTGATTCCTGTCCAGTCTCTCTAGCATAGAATTGCTCAATTCTTGACTTTTGATGTGAAATTGGCTTCAATTTTGAACAATGACGTCTAGACTGTTCCACTTAGAACCTGTAACCAACGTGTCAGAACTGATATTAAATGAGCCTAGGTCAGAACAGATCATAAATCACTTCTGTAGTTGAAACTTGAATTGATTGACTTGTTAATAACAAAGCTCGATAACACCGTTCTAAGATGATAAATGCTAGCTTCTTCCATGTTTTCACTCCATATTTGATCACCTGTGATTGTGGCTTAAGATTAGACGGAATTCCAATTCGAAATCTTGTGTAAAAAGTTATAACTAGCTAGGATTAAGTGGCTAAAAGTTAAATCAAGTAATCAAGTTGTGCAAATCAATGTTAAGTTCTTTAAAGTGATGAAAATAAAGCTAGGCAAGCCCGACACCTAAGTGAAGTGTTCGGGTTGAGCACTAGCATAGGCACAAATACTGTAAGCTAGGCAGGTCCAACACCTAAGTGAAGTGTTTGGTATCGAGCACTAGTATGCAGTAAGTAAATTAAAGAAAGTTTGAATCTTGAAAAAAAAAATTGTTGTTTAAATCGGTCCTAGCTAGAACATGTAACGAACAGATCTAGAAAAGGATGAACTCGATTCGATGGCCACGTCACTTTTCCTACCTCCGCGTCCACATCATGGCTAGAGCTTAAAGTCTTTTGGATTAGAATTGGTGTTGTCGTAGTCGGTTAAGTATGATTAATTGTTTTGCTAAGAAACGATCTTTGTTAAAAAACCGCTACTTGAAGTGTGCAGAAATTAGTGAGATCGAAAACTTGTTTGGTTGATGTTCTTGCATGTGTAGGTCACTCTTTCTACGTGGAATAGTCTAAGCCAAATTGTTAGAATTGAATCTCAGTTTAATCTCATGTCATTTATGAATTTGAGTGTGTTCTAGTTCAGTTTGCTTGAGGGCAAGCAAAAGCTTAAGTGTGGGGTATTTGATGACACTCGATTTTACGTGATTATCAGCCTCATTTCAGCGACATTTCTTTGCTTAAGACATAGTTTTTAGGGTAGAATAACGGATATTCAATCGATTGCCCTATCTCGTGCCATTTGTGTTACCTTGGCCCGTTTCGGGTCTATTTGATGGTTTTCCAGTGTTTTTATGTTAGCACAGGTTTTTTCCATCGAATACGGTAGCCAAGGACGTGTCTTAGACGTTGGAACCCCGAAGAATCACACATAAATCAACCGGAGAAATCGCTCAAGTCAAAGAAAACGCCTGCCCCATTTACTCATGTATTTACGGCGAAAATACCCTTGAGTTTTCGCCGAAAACGTAAGAAGGAATCCACTGCCCCGAGTATGAAGAAGTTTTCGCCAAAATCACACTACTATTTTCGGCGAAAACCCCAGTTGAAATCATAAAATCTCGGGTTGATATAAATAGAGAACTCGACGGCTAATGAAAGGATATATCACTTTTTACAACTGAACACACACACACACCAACCAGGACAGAGAGAGAGATAGGGCGAGTAGATAGAGTTCGAGGAGCAGGAACGGATCGTGACACCATCCATCCACCTCGGAGAGCCAGTGCTCGGAGTTGAAAATCCAGCAGATTGGAGCTGCCAGGAAGCATCGAAATTAGGTTTTGCAGTTCTTCTCTGTCTTCCTATCTGAGATGTATTTCTTGTCTGTCTTCGATTCTTCTGTATTGAATATGAGTAGTTAAACTTGTGTAGCTTAGATTAGATGAACCCTAAGTGACCCAGGGCTTAAAGCGGTCACGGATCGGCGGTGATTAGATTCAAAATTCATTCAGTTTCATCTTTCATGTTTGATTTGTTTTTCATTTTCTGTGTTTCTTGTCTGGTTTGGCCACCTGGATTAGATTCTTGTTAAGATAAGGATAGAAGCGAACGCTCGCCTTACTTTAAAACACCAAATCGAACAGTCAGCCTTATAATTGGAGCGTGCCTTTCGTAGGAACTGATTAGGGTTGATCCATTGCTAGAGTAACTCATCAATCACTAGAATTTACACCAGTTAAGTTAAGTCGTTGCGAGAGGCGACCGTACCCGGGCGGCTAATTAATCATGGTAGCTAGATCGGATGGAGCGAACGTTCGCCAGTCTTAAACCTAAGGGTCAGGAATTATGATGGTGTCTGTGAACTGATTGAACTAGAATCAAAAATCGCTGGTCCGTTGACTACCGCTGCTCTGGTAAACTAAGGGGGATTCGAAGTCTAAGCATGTCTGTCATCTTTCTCGTCAATCAATCAATCTTTACTTTTTCTTCACTTTAATTTCATTTCAATTTATCTTTGCAACTTTTAGAATAGAAGTCGTGGAACTCACACCACGCACCACGTGTTTAACCTTGAATTAAAACTGTCAACACCTTTGCGTAAGGAAGTAGAGGAAACCCCTGGAATACGATCTGCTATAGCTTTTTCTTAGCATTAGTAGTTTATTTGGTTGAACGCATCACAACGACACGTTCATCAAATTGGCGCCGTTGCCGGGGACCCTCTTCTATTTCGTTGAAAGAAGAGTTGGCATTTTTATTCTTCTACCTTTCCATCTTTCATTTTCCATCACACTTCGATTTTACACCGGTTGTGTTTGTTTTTGTCTCGTGCAGATCATAGCAGGTACAGAAGCAGATCACTTCCGTTCCATCTTCCTTCACCACAATGGTTACTCTTAAGAGTGTTGCGGACTATAGTAAGCCGCGCGCATCTAACCTCCGATCACCCATCACCGTGCTTACTAATGACAATGATCCTGACTATGAGATTCAGATTCCTCTCCTGGAACTAATCTCCCGGGACATACAATTCGAATGAAGACCAGATGATAATCCCTGCACACACATAACCAACTTTTTGGCTGTCTGCGATCTGGGAATCTCAACAAGAATGTGCTATATCTCCGAGCTTTCCCATTTTCTCTCAGAGGTGCAGCTAAACAATGGCTTAGCAGCAAACCGCCAGGTCACTACACTGACTGGGAAGCATTAGCTCAAGATTTTGTTGAGGAATACTTTCCTCCCGCAAGGACAACCGCTTATAAGGATCGCATCTCCAGGTTCACTCAGAGAGAGAATGCAGGCCTGTATGACACTTGGAATGAATTCCAGTCTCTTCTCTTCGACTGCCCTCACCATGGGTATGAACAAAGGCAGCTGGCTGAATTCTTTGCTCGTGGTATGCGCAAAGAATCGGCAAACTGGGTCAACACCCTAGCTGGCGGAGATTGCACCGCTCTCACTCCTCAGGATGCTCTTCAGCATTTTGCTGACTGTGCTTCGAAATCTAGAAACTGGGAGAGGCAAATAGAAGGAACCAAGAGTCAGAGCCAGAGTCAGATAAATGTTGCAGAGCAGATCAAGGAAGAGTGTTGTTCATCCTCTAGAGCTTCCTTGATGAGTGTCATGCCTTGAGCTAAGCGATTGAGTTGGTTCGCATTGTCATCCGCAATCTTCAAAGCTTCCTCAAGCGTGGAAAGAGATGGAGGAGGTTCCTCATAGCTTACGAACTCCTCTCGAGGATGCTCACTTTCCTTCACCATTCTCAAGAGCTCCTCTAGCATAGAAGGAGGTTGAGAGGGTTGCTCATAGTTTGTGAAATCCTCTTGAGGACTCTCGCTTTCTTTAACCATCTTAAAGAGCTCCTCTAGCATGGAAGGCGGTGGAGAATGTTGTTCATGACTTGTGAAATCCTCTTGATAATACTCCGGCAAGATTTGATGGTAGGGTGGCGATGGATAAGGACACTGCTCATTCCACATGGGTGTTGAAGCTTGTTGTTCTTGGCCCCACCATTGGCTATCTTCCTCACAAGTTTCTTGGTAGTAGTTGGATGAGGTAGGATGACATATTATGGGTTAGGAGATGGATTCCACCCTTGATAGGTACCATAACCATTACCTCCATTCCACGAGTTCATCTTACTTGCAACCTTGCTCCCATAAATTAGATAGGTGGAGAAGGGGCCTACAAACACGCACAACAAACACAACCAAGTAGTACAACAATGCGGGATAACGACACCACAAAAAGAAATAACAAAGAAGCAAAACTAAAACGGAAGGAACTGAATAGAACGGTCCACTACTAAATGTTTTCAAAGGATTGAGAAAGTTCCCCGGCAACGGCGCCAAAAACTTGATGCGTGAGATTTCACCTCACAACATACAAGGTCGTATTCCACGAGGGCTATCTCAAAAGCTAATACTCACACGGTTCATGGACGGTCTATTCTTTTAAAATTGGTTTTAGTTTGAAAAGGAAATAAAAAAAAAACATAAAGGAAACTAAACAAGAAAGCAGAACAAAATGGTGCAAAACAAAGATAAAGGAGGTTCACTTGGAAAGATAGCTTCATCATGCTCAAGAGGAATACATGCACAAACAAGCCAAACATGATCGAGGATGCAATCGAATGACCATGCAAATCCCTTCTATAGACTCAATGCACTCTCGTCGCACCAAATCCCTATCCTAGAACCACTCAACTTAGGCTCTCGCTCTCAAGCTATGTGACTAAGGATGCATTAAAGGTGTTTGATGAAATGCCAAGCTACAAAACCCTCTCCTGTGACTCTATGACCACTAGGCTAGACACCACACTCTCATGTCAATGTCCTAACACTAAGAGAATCATCAAAAGACTAATCAAAGTTCAATTGAATGAAAAACCTAATGCACACCAAGTGTTCGATAAAATGCACAAGTGAGAAATCATGCAACCATGGTTGAATTGAGATGATCTAATCTCTTAGAACACACTCTCTTCAATCCCTAGACCTACAATACATGTAATATAAGCACTCTTATGCATTACATCACAAATAATAGACCAATCAAGCCATAGCCATCAATGGAATTAACAACAAGTCTAGAGACCATCTTCTTACAATCCAAGATCAATCATGGCAAATTTGTACAATCAACCTCTATCCTAGCACAACTATCTATCAATCCAAGGAAACCTAGGAAATCAGCCACACATGGCCAAGGGAACAAAAGAGAAAGAAAGAGAGATGGTCACCAAGAGCTCCATGGCAATCCTCTTCTTGCAAGCTCCTCTCCCAAGGTTGTGGGCTTCAATCCAAGCTCCTCTACTTTGATTTGCACCTTGCTCTAGGGTTGTGGATTGGAGATGAGGAGAAAGTATTTGAGAAGTTGAGAGAAAAGGGTTTTGATGAAGTGTGAAATCTGAAATTAATGAATTGTCCCCTAATTTTCGCCGGCTTCACCCTTTAAATACTGTGCTGGAAATAGCTAGAATTTTCGGCGAAAATTGTGTATGATTTTCGCCGAAAATCTCTTTGAAAACACCGGCAGCTCTCTTCAATTCCTTCTAATATTTTCGGCGAAAACTCTGAATGTTTTCGCCGAAAATCTCTTTGAAAATCAAGCCTCCACCTTCTGTTTAAGGTTTTCGGTCGAGAACTTAGAGTTCTCGCCGAAAACTTTTTCAGTTGAAGGGTGCATTTTTCTCGATTTTGCAACGTCCATATCTCCTCCGTCCTAGCTCCGATTGACCTCCCGTTTGATCCTATGTGCTCCTTGTCACCAGTACTACGACGCCAATACCTGAAAATACCAAGAAAATAACTACAATAGACACAGAATTGGCCTCAAAGTGGCAACTGGACAACAAAATAGCACTTTGCATAAAACTTCCATAAAAGCATATAAATCATAGCAAAATGAGGTCAAACATGGGAGATCCTTAGGCTAATCAAAGGCTTAAAATGCACTAAATATAGTCACATCACCTTTCGTAGGAACCATTTAGGATTGATCCGCTTCTAGAGTAACTCATTAATCTTAATCAATTGCACCAGTTAGTTCTCCGTTGCAGAAGTGAAAGCACGGACAATTAATTATCTTGGTGGTTAGATCTGATAGAGAGAACGTTCACGGAACTTAGACATAAGGGTAAGGAGTTATGATGGAGTTTAATAACTGAATGAGTTAGAATTGAAAGGCGCCGGTTTTGTGATCGCCAATGTCTTGGTAATCTTAGGGGGATTCAAGTCTAGGCTTTGTCTGTCAAATTGTTAAGTCAGCCTAATCAATCAATCTGTCTTTTAATTCAATTTCAATTTCCTTTGCTCAGTAGTTTAGAAGTCGTTGAACTCACACCATGCAACTTGAATTCAAACCTGAATGATTGTCGGATCTTTGAGTAAACAATTTGAAGAACCAAGAAAATTTTTGATCTAGTCTACTTCTGTAGATTAGTAATTTTGATAACCCACTACAATTTGTTCATCAATGGTGCAGGAGATTGATGATGATGTGAGAAGCCCCAAGCTCACTGTGCCTAAGTTCGCAGGGAAAGCCAATACAGATGAATATCTTGATTGGGAGAGAGCATGGAAGACTTCTTAGAGTGCCACAACTACTTTGAGAGAAAGAAGGTAATTGTGGCCACCTTCGAATTTACTAATTATGCTGCTCTATGGTGGAGTCAGATTAGAAGACAAGTCCAGAGAGATGAGGAGAATCCAATTGAGTCGTAGAGGGAACTCAAGAGGAGGATGAGGAAGAGGTTTGTGCCAGCAACCTACACAAGAGACATACACACCAAGCTTCAATCCTTGAAGCAAGGAACAATGTCTGGGGAGGAATACAACAAGGAGATCGAGATGTTGGTGACCAGACTTGACCTCAAGGAGGATGAGGAGGCCAAAGTAGGGATGAGCCCTCTGTGCCCTAGACCCGCCTTAAGCCACCCCTAACCCGAAGCCAGACCAAGGCCTTCAAAGAATGACTCAACACCTATATGAAGGCTTGGAGCAAGGAAGGTAATGAGGAGGATGCATATAGTCTTTCCAAGGGAGGCTACACCTTCCTAGAAGTCAAGAAAACCTCCCCGGAGCAAGAGCCGGGCCTAGACTTAGAAATGATGCCACGTTGGGCCATGATGCTAAGACCGGGCGCCACCGCCGGCCCCGGGCCGAGTGAAGCACTTGCTCAAGGCTCCAGAAGTACTGATGGGCCTCAGGCTCAGACTTTGACCTAAGAACATCCCTAAGGAAAGCTCTAAGGAAAGCCCAAGACAGAAAGCCTGGGCATAACTCTGGGAGGCCCAAAGGAGGACCGCGATCGGGCGCCAGGCCTAGTCCGGATCACTACATTGGACCGATCTGTGCCGAGCCACCAATTGGCTCTGGCCATTGCCAATTTCCCACTGGCCTTGGAAGCCCTAGAAGCCCAGGAACACCGCCACCTGTCCCTAAAGGAGTTGGGAAGCTGCCACGAAGACGCCACCTAATTAGGAAGCTGATCACCTAATCCAGATCGGCTTCATACACGCGCCGGGCGCCAGATTAGGGTTTCCCTCCTCGATTGCCGGTTTACCCTACTTTGGAAGTTTTGATTGTTTTCCAAGACTCATTTAGCTTCTTTTGTTTTCCTTTCTAGTGTCGAACAAGTAGGGATAATTTGGAGTCCTAGTTAGGGTTTAATTACTTATTTAGGAAGTACTTACTTAGGAGGAGTAGGAGAGCCTGTTCCCTAACTCCTCCCTATAAATTAAGGCCGCCGACCATTCTTGTAAGACACCCTTTGATTAATAAACTTCTTTTCAGAATATACGTTATTTTCCCTTCAAGTTTTTGCTCGTTATTGCATTGCTTAAGGCCGGTTTATCATCAAGAGCATCCATCTCTTGAAGTGGCGCCATCGACTTGATACTTGTTGTTCCTAGATCCCCTATAGCTAGTGGGTCAAATTCTTCTTCCATCCGGTTCCATAGGTTCTTCATGAGTGCTAGGAGTCCAGCTTGTGGTGTTCATGGGTCGTCTGTCCATGGTTACAGCGGTTCACATCTGTTGGTATCAGAGCTTCGGTTCAACACTAGGACCAACTCTATCTCAGTTTCCAAGTTCATTCTTGGATCCATATCCTTTATTTTTCTTGTTCTTTAGAAAATTTGCTTTGAAAATTCCCTTCTATTTTAGTTTCTTGTATTCAATGTGACATCCTAGGCAAATCCCACATCGACAAAGCACGGAGGAGATCCATGGGCTATGTGGAATAGTTCAACCTTAACTAACATGACGCGTTTTGTGGTGTAGTGGTGGGGGTTTGATCTTGAGAGGAGGAGGTCATGGGTTCGAATCCCACCAAAACCCAAAAACAAATCCGTGAGGGCTGGGCCCAAAGCGGACAATATCTTGTCAGAAAAGGTTGGGATGTTACAGGTGGTATCAGAGCATCTCCCCGTCTCTCTTGAACGATGGTGGGGCAAACCTCAACGAGGACGTTGAGTCCCTGAGGGGGTGTATGTGACATCCTAAGCAAATCCCACATCGACAAAGCACGGGGGAGATCCATGGGCTATGTGGAATAGTTCAACCTTAACTAACATGACGTGTTTTGTGGTGTAGTGGTGGGGGTTTGATCTTGAGAGGAGGAGGTCATGGGTTCGAATCCCACCAACACCCAAAAACAAATCCGTTAGGGCTGGGCCCAAAGCGGATAATATCTTGTCAGAAAAGGTTGGGATGTTACATTTAATTTCGTTGTAAGGCAGAAAAAGCTAGGTGGCCATCAAAGCATCAAGAAAATACAAAAGAGAAGCTAAGAAAACAGAAAATAGCTAAAAAACAAAGCAAGGCCACCCTTGCCAATTTATCTTTTCATTGTAAGAGCATTCTTAAGAAGAGGGGATAGAAAAGAAAATATAGCTTTCGTTGCTTATGACATACACCCAAGCCAGCCCTACACTCCAGTTGAATTTTCCATTAAGAAGTACTCACTAGCTAAGGAGGAAGCCCTAAAGTTCAAGTCTGTGTTGCCACACGATTGGTAAGTCGTTCCTTGGTAGCTTTAAAGAAACTTGCAACTGCTTGAGCTGAATTTTACTTGTTCTGATTTCTCTTTGAGTGCTTGATGAATGTTGTAACGCGTGCAGTCAAATAACTACTGAGCTGGAAGCTAAGCAGATCGACGGGCCTCTTCTACTTGCTTACTCAAATGTGTTGGCAATTTTATTCAGGATTAAACAATTTGCGCGTGGTGTGAGTTCCACGACTTCTATACTAGAATGCAACAAAACTGAAATGAACTTAAAATGCAGAATGGTTGGTTGTTTGACTTAGACAGACGACAGTCAGGCTTAGATTTCGAATCCCCCTTAGATCACCAGAGCATTGGCAATCAACAGACCAGCGGTTTTCAATTCTAATTCATTTAGTTAACAGACACCACCATAACTCCTTACCCTTAGGTTTAAGACTGGCGAACATTCGCTCTATCCGATCTAACTGCCAAGATTAATTAGTCGCCCGAGTACCACTACAAGAAAAACCGTCTTTTTGTCGCGAATATTTTGTCGTGGATAGCATCTGTGACTAAGTTTGTCGCGGTTAACTTATATTATCCACAAATAAATCATTCACGACTAACCCGTCGCGTTTTTTAATATTGATCCCCGACTAATTTATCTGCGACAAACTCGTCGCCATTATTCAACCAACATCCGTGACAAACCTTGACCAAACCAAACTTATACCGTAGAAATCAAACCAAACCTGAATCGAACCTAAGTTTGTCGCAGATGTCATAATTTATATGCGACAAACCCTCAACAAATCCCTTTTTTCTTCTGTCTCTCCATTGTGACAGTTGAATTTTTCTCCTCTTTCTCTCCTCCGTTGAATCGTGATGGAAGAACCCGACGAGTATTCAATCTTCTCTTGTTTCTTCTTCTCTTCCCTTTCCTTCCTCCTCTCAATTTCATCTCCCCTTGTCTAGGTATTCTGCTGCTCAGCCTCTGTTCACCTTGCCATCGCCGACGAACGAACCGAGGAACTTCAAGCCATCTGGAGATTTTGAAACGCGATGATTACGACGGTAAGCCTTCTCTTGTTTCTTCTTCTCTTCCCTTTCCTTCCTCCTCTCAATTTCATCTCCCTTTCCATTTCTGCAGTTGTTTCTTAGCTGTCTTTTTGTAGTTAATAACTCGGAACTCTTTGATTCTGGTATCTTCAGCCTTTTTCTGCTACTTCCCAAAGACCATGAATCTTGCAATCTCAAACACCAGGAAGCTTTTCTCTGGTGAACCATCCATGACCCTCAAAGTAAGTCACTTCAGCTTCCATTAATGGTCAATCGCTCAATTGATGATAAACTTACGGTGAACCGTCCATCAATTCCTTCTTTATTGTGACATGTGATTACTACTGAAAAAATAGATGTAAGGTTTGTCGCCGATATCGGAGAGCTGCTAAGCTTGAGCTTGATTCTCGTGAAGGCCGTGCGAGAGCTTGAGCTTGAGCGGGATTTGAAAAAAATAGATTCATGGTTTGTCGCGGATGTTTAAGAGTTAGTCGCGGATAGGGTTGTTACAGTTTGTCACGGATATTCGTCCTGTTAGTCGTGAATATTCTTTAATCGAACCAAAATCTGACTCGAAACTTTGGACGAACCAGTGACTGAGTCAAGAGAGTTTGTCACGGATATATCCGCGACAAACCCTCCGCGAGGCATCCTATTTGTCATGGAAAGCCATTTCCACGATAAGCGCTGGTTGTATGGTCCGAGTTGGTCGCAGAAGCCACATCCGCGAGTGATATGGTTTGTCGTGGTTATAACCACGACAAACAGTGAATTTATCCGCGACAAAAAGACGGATTTTCTTGTAGTGTACGGTCGCTTCTTGCGACGACAAAACTAACTGGTGCAATTACTAGTGATTCATGAGTTACTATTGAAGTAGATTAACCCTAACTGGTTTCTACGAAAGGCACACTCCAATGAATAGGTTAATTGGTTGAATTGATGTTCTAAAGTGAGGCAAACATTCGCTACTATCCTCAACTTAACAAGAATCTAATCTAGGTGGCCAAACCAGACAAGAAACACAAAGAACAAAAAACAAATCAAACATGAAAGAGAAACTGAATGAACTTCGAATCTAATCACCGCCGATTAGTGACCGCTTTAAAGCCCTGGGTCACTTAGGGTTCATCTAATCTAGGCTCTACGAGTATAGCTACTCATATTCAATACAGGAGAATCAAAGACGGATAAGGAATACATCTCAGGTAGGAAAGACAGAGAAGAACTGTAAAACCTAATTTCGACAAATCCGTGAAGCTTCGATCTTCTGGATCTTCAACTCCTAGCACTGAGCTCTCCGAGATGGAAAGATGGCGTCACGATCCTTTCCTAGCTCCTCGAACTCTCTCCACTCTTTCTCTCTCTTCTAAGTCTTGGAATTTTTGTCCAAAAAGTAAGTATGTTTTATGAAGTCGACGATTTCTTCTTTTATAGTAGTTTGTAGCCGACTGGGAGAACGAAATAGTTTTCGCCGAAAACTTAGTTTTCGGAGAAAACACAAGGTAAGATTTCTTTGAATTCTCCTGTCCACTTTTTGCTCCAAAGTTTTCGGTGAAGACTTTGACTTCTCGCCAAAAACTTCTTCTTCTATGCTCTGACGATTTCTTCTTAGATTTTTGGCGAAAACTTCATGTCTTTTCGCTGAAATCTTCTTTGCAAAACTAGGCAGGTTTTGTGCTGATTTGATTGACTACTTGGATCAATTCTGGTACGATTCCTCGAGGTTCCAATGCCTTAGACACATCCTTGGTTACTTTATTTGACGGAAAAAAACCTGCGCTATCACAAAAACACTAGAAAACCATCAAATAGACCTAAAACGGGCCAAAGTAACCATCATGGCACGAGATAGAGCAGTTGAGTGAATATTCGCTCTTCTGCCTTAAAAACCATGTCTTAAGCCAAGAAATGTTACTTAAATGGGGTTGATAATCACGTCAAATCGAGTGTCAACAAATACCCCACACTTAAGCTTTTGTTTGTCCTCAAGCAAACTGAATAGAAAAACGCTCAAGTTCACAAGTGATAAGATCGGTAAAATTGAAATTCAAGCATACACAATGAATTATTAGAAAGCTACTTCTAGAACAAGAAACCTAACATGCATACCGATCAACCAAACAACCTGGTCTCACTAAAAACTGCACACGACAAGAAGTAGTTACCAATCATGCACGAATTTGACCTAACCGACTAGACTCCTCACACAGATTGTATTTGGTACAAGGGAAACTCTCATTCTCTGTGTTTAGGGACATTTCTGCTCTCAATCATTTCATGTTACTGAATTCTATCAAAGGTTTGTAATTCGACCACATCTCCATCACTGTGACAGCACGAGGAACTAGTCAAGAAGGACTTCGCTGCTTAGGACTGTAACGAATTCTACACTACAAAGGTTTATAATGAGATGGATGATGGGAATGTATGATGATGGCTTTGGTGCGGTGTAGCTTTCGACTAACTTCCCTCGAATCTAGCATATGGCTTCCTACCGTTTAACCAAACACGAGTGGAATAGTGTATGCTCGTCCTATGATACCCTCAAGCAACCTAGCACTTTTGCATATTTTTTTTCTATTACATTTTTCTTTTTACTTCGTTCTTCCATATGTAGGGAGAAGAACGTTATTGAACTAACTATAAACTTTGAGACTTTTGAACTTTTCTGATTTTTTTTTTGAATTTCCATTCTTTTTCTTCTCGTTATTAATTTTTTTCTTTGTGCCGATTTTCTTTTAGTTGCTAGAGGGGTTTACACGTTTGGACATAATAGCTAAGACCACCTGTTTAATGCCTATAGGCAAGCTATCACAAACCGACTTCCGGTAGGCTAATCTAGAACTACAACCACAGGGGATCAACGGGGAATGAAAGAATGGGGACTGGCTGTAATATATATCGAACCGAAAGGACAGGCCAAGCTCAAGGGTTTAAACCTAGTAGATTTAACGTTGGGTAGGCAATCTGGTTTAGTAGCTGAATCTAGGTGCCCCTATCATTCTAGAACTCGTGTCATCGTGTGGTCTCGAATAGGTCTCAAGCAAATTCTAACTCATTCAAGCAAACAGAAAACCACTAAAAAAGAATTGAATTTGCAAGTTATGTGCAATGGATCAAAAGCTCACAGTTGGCTTGCTAGTCGGATTCGGTCATTGTCATGCAATCAAAGCAACAAACTACAAGTGTGATTTTAAATATCTGTTCTGACCAGGCAATTTAGCATCAAAGTATACAATTTAGCATCAAAGTATCTGTTCTGACCAGGTTAAGCAGTCTAAGCATCATTATGAAAGTTTGAACAACAACTTAACATCAAAAATCAAGAACCGAGCAATTCTAAAGCGAGAGAACTTGGATAAGGACCCACGAAACACAATTAAGGGCAATCAAGATCATGCATGGTTTTGTAACCCTACCCCACACTTAGACCATTCTGTGTCCTCATAGGACAAAAAAGAGAGTGAGAGTTACGGGGAACCTGGAGACATTTGGTTGGTGTAGCGGATGGGTCCGGAGAGCGTGACTTGGAGCGGAGCAGAGCAGCTACCAAAAGAGACCTACAAAACAAAAAAACAACCAAAAGATCAAAAGGAAACCAGGACAAGTGTCCCTGATCCACACATAAAAAAAGTTGGATCGAAATCCGAAAAGAAGAAATAAAATAAAGGAAAAGGATGGAAACGACCTAATCACTGTCCCTCAGGTGGAGGTTGGGGTGGAATCGGGTTAGTGGGGACGCCGAGTTGCTGCTCGATTTGGCGTCGCCATGCGAGCTCATTCTGGTATCTAGCATCCTGGTCGGCCATGAACTGATGTATAGTGTCCCAACGCGCATTCTCTGTCTGCTTGTGCTCTACTCGGTCCTTCTGACATTAAAGTGAACCGGCGGAGTACTCTAGCTGCCACTGCTCAATGCGGGCCATCCTCTCGCTAATCTCGACGGGCATCTATGGCTGAGCCGGAGGGGGTAATTCCAGCATGAGGACGTGGGGTTCCGAAGCTGCATCTGGCGGTGAAGGCGCCTTCTTCGGACGGCGGGGTACCAGTCTGTAATCGTCGATACTGTCCAAAAGATCGAGGCCCGTGCTATGGCTAGCTCAGCACCTATGTGCTCAATCTGGATGCGAGGAATGGCAGGGCCCCATTTGTCACCGATCTGGAGGTTGTCGATCAGACAGGAAATGAAAGGACCGCCAAGAAGTTCAGAGGGAAGTTTCTTGGTGGTTGTGCGTTTGTGGAAGAATCTTGCAAGCCACCATCCGCGGTGAAGACGTTCCTCCTCCTCTATAGCACGGAACAGTACGAGCTCCTCCAGGGAGACATGGTGACAGCCCACTTTGCTGCTATAACACAGAGATTGCGTCCACACATAATGAAGGAATTTAAAGAGAGGGTGAGCAATGTCGCCTACCGTGGGGTTGATGATAGGCTAGACCTCGGGTTGCCTGGAGATGAACTTCCATATTTCGGGGTAAGGTTCATGTGCGATGGAGTAGACGTTTGAGAACCTAAGGGTGGTGTCCTGGACAATGGCAAGGGGGTCGAGTAGGTGGGCGAACTCGTGGATGGTCTTCTCATGTCGAACACCACTGAGGCGGAAGGATACAAATTTCTGGCTGCTGCTGGGTTTTGGAGTGAGGCGCTCAAATGAGCTCCAGAACTCTTGCAGGGCGACCAGAGGATAGGGGGAGCCGAAGGTGGTCAAAGATCGCAAGCCGGTTTGTTCAAGTACGTGGTCGACATTGGAGTGCCAATCCGGATTGTGGTTCTTGAGACTGTCTAAGGAGAGAGCTGCCACCTTCGCCGGAGGGATGCCCTTGATTTTCATGTAGACCTCCAGCTAGTGCAGGGGAAGGGTAACGATAAATGGGTGCAGGGCCCCGGTGGTTGCGGTTGGAGCACTCGAGAGAGGGATCACTGGGGTGGGTGCGTCTTGTGGAGTGAGGGTCAGAGTCACTGGTACTGGTGCAGAAGGCGTTGGTGGATGGGAAGATTGAGCCTTGTCCTGTCGAGCCTTGGATCGTTTCTCTCTATCTGCACTGGTGGTCTTGAAACGCTTTGGATTCCTGCAATACGAAACTCAAAGCAGACAAGAATTAGATGATAGGAACCCTACCCCACACTTAATTCGAAACCTTGATTCCGAGAAGAACGAAGGGGACAAGTGGGGGTAGTAAATAAGTCAAAAGATCACAATGGAAAAACATAGCCGAAAAACGGCCAGCATGCGGGGGGAAATACAGCATTCAACACCAAGTAAGTGAAATCGACACAGTTCGACGGACGGCACAGAATCTCAAGAATGTAATCATAACATGAACATGTAGATCCATCATAATTAACATGACTAGGACCATAACCAACCATAACTTTAATCACATGAAAATAATCATACACGTGTAAACAAATCATCATCAACATAGCTTGAGAGACACATTATTAATATATCTAATAATTGTCTATGTGAAGAATTACTAGCTAGCACTGGCATGTCAAGTACATAACATTATAACACAACCAATCCACCTATACTCGTCTATGTGAGATTCAACAGTTAATCATGCATACAACTTCTTAATAACGACATGCATAGTTCATCCATACTTGCTAATAACAATATGCCTAATTCATGGGTTGGTTACTTAAATGATTACTAAACTTTGACCAAATAACCCGGTGGTCACTGTTCTTCAAAAGATTTCCTAGCACTCACACAACTTTGGCCGATTATCCTAGCAGTCACTACCGTCTACGGACATCCAATTTTCCATCCATCTTCATACGTGGCGATGCCATCAAGACAGCCACATCATCTAACCCAAACCTAAACACCCACCCAATTACCAAACCAAACCATCTAAACCAAATCAAATCCCTCCTTCTCTTTCCTCTTCCTCTTCCCCTTCCTCTTCCTCTTCTCCACCCACACTCCCTACCACCATCGGAATGCCTCACCACTGCCGTCTCACAGCCGCCACCTCGCCGCCGCCCCGTGATAAAGAATTTATCAAGGTCGTATTCCTCAGGGTTCCCTCATAGGCTAATACTCACAACGTTCGTAAACGGTCCATACATTTTGAGTTGAGATTTGGTTTGAAAGAAAACAAGTTAAAAACATAAGCAAACAAGGTAAAATTGACAAGTGAAAATTGAGGATCAAACAAGAGAAAGGAGTTTAGTCTAGCAAGGGGTTTCTTCAAGCTCAAGGTTCATGAAAGCTGGATTGAATCTCAAGCAACGATATGTAATTAATGACCATGCATCTCACTCAAGTAGAATCAACGAACTCTCGCACAATTGACTCTCTATTCCTAGACCAAATGCACCATGCTCTCGCTATGTGAACAAAGGGAATGGAATGCTTTAAACTAGCTCAATGAAATGCTTGGAACTTGAATTCTATGCTAACAATCATCTAGCACAAGGTAATGATGCAAGACACTCTCATGTCAATCATATAACACTAGTCTAGCAATCACAAGGGTCTTTCAACCTTCAAATGAAAGAAAACTAAATGCACACCAAGTGTTCGATAAAATGACAACAAGGAAAACAAGCTCAAAATGGTTACAAAGCACAAGGTCTAGGATCATCATCTTACACAAATTCTATAAGAACATCAATCCAAACAATCAATCACCTATCCTAGCTTGATCCATCCCTCACTAAACTAAACCTAAGTTTAGTCTAGCTTAACCATGGAGGAGACCTGAAATTGGGGAGAGGAGATCATCCTTGCTTCCATGGAGGATCTTCTCACTTTGCTCTTCAAGCTCCAATCCAAGGGTGGAAGGCTTCACTTAGATCTTCAAGTTGATCAACAATTGAGGGAGGTTGGTGTGTGGTTGAGGGAGAGGAGATGATGGAGTTGATGATGAAAAATTGAGAGAGAGAGGGCAATCGGCGATGGTGTTGTGTAAAAAATAATGAATTCCTTCCCTAACTTTCATCCGCTCCTCTTTATATAGCCGGCTGAAAAGACCTGGAATTTTCGGCGAAAATCACATATAATTTTCGCCGAAACTATCTTTGAAAACACGGCTTGACATTCCTTCATAGATTTTCGGCGAAAACATAGAATGATTTCGCCGAAAATGTTGTCAAAGAGCAAAGGCCATCCGTCTGGTTCGAGTTTTCGGTCCGAGGACTTGAAGGCTTTGCCGAAAGCTTCTTCTTCGGCGAAACTATATGATAGTTTCGCCGAAACTGTCTTCAGCTGAAAATCGTATTTTCTTCGATTTTGCCACGTCCATATCTCCTCCGTCCTAGCTCCGATTGACCTCCCGTTTGATCCTACGTGCTCTTTGTCACCAGTACTACAATGCCAAGACCTGAAAATACAAAGAAAACACCTCCAATAGACATGGAATTGGCCTCAAAGTGGCAACCGGGCAACAGAATAGCACTTAGCACAAAACTTCGATAAAAACATATTAAGCATGGCATTTAAGGATCAAACACGGGCGTTTCATAGGTCAATGATAAGCTAAAAATGCACCAAATAAAGTCACATCAAATTCCCCTACGACTAAGCTTTGCTTGTCCTCAAGCAAATGAATTAGAAAACATCCAAGTTCACAAATGACAAGATCGGTCCATTGAGATTCAAGCAATAACAATTCGGCTTAAACTGTTCCACAAACAAACTTAACCTACACATGCAAGAACGTCAACCAAACAAGTCTAGACCTCACCATTTTCTGCACACTTCAAGCAGTGGTTGATTGGGACACAGCAAAACCGACCACGACAACACCAATTCTAATCAAAAGGACTATTATTTTCTTTTTCTTTTTTTTTTTGAAAGTGATGAGTGATCATGATGTGGCTATCGACTCGACTTCATCCGCTTCTAGATCCGCACTTTACAAACTCTGGCTAGGATCAAGGGCTACATTTGAGAACTCTTTTTCTTTCTTTTCTTTTCTTTTCATTTCCATTTTTTTCTTCTTTTTTTCTTACTGCATACTAGTGCTCGATTCAACACTTCACTTAGGTGTTGAACCTGCCTAGCTCACAGCCTTTGCCCTTTTGCTAGTGCTCAACCCGACACTTCACTTAGGTGCCGAGCTTGCCTAGCTTTTCTTTTGAGCATTTTCTCTTCTTTTTCTTTTTTTCACAATTTAGCCACTTGATCCTTAGCCCCTTACAACTTTCACACAAGATTTCGAGTTGGATTCTGTCTAATCTCAAGCCACAATCACGAAGGATCAAAAAGGGTAAAGAAAGACATGGAAAAGGGGTTTTGATTGCCTTCATCATCTTAGACCGGTGTTATCGAGCGGTACAAAAACACGTATCAACCCATCAACCAACACACAAGAGTGATAGAATCTCTGTTCTGGCCTAGACTCATTTGATATTAGCGCTAACACGCTGGTTATAGGTTCTAAGTGAAATAGTCCAAACGTCATTGCGAAAGCTAGAAGCCACTCAAACACCAAAGTCAAGAACCGAATGATTCTACAGTAGAGCAATTAAGATCATCCAATTAAGATTAAGATCAAGCAATTCAATCAACAACACATTAGACTTCTACCAACAAATAATCACACCAAACCTCAAACTCCCCTACGACTAACACGAGCATTGTCCTCAATGATCGAGAGAGAGAGGGTAAGGTGGAACGAGGTTACCGCGTTGGTGGAGAAAAGCTTAGGAATACAAAGTCGTGGAAGAGTCCCATAGCGCACATTGTGAAGAGTGATCCGCCTCATTGCTTGCCAAAAGTCAATTCAAAGAACTGAAACAACACAAAAACAAGAAAACGAAAAAGTGAAGATAACATGGTTGCCTCCCAAGAAGCGCTTCTTTAACGTCTCTAGCTAGACGAAAGCATAAGGAATAAGCTAAGTAAAACCATCCCAACTCATTACCTCCTTGAAGTCAATATCATTACCTTCGCATGGCACACGGAACTTAAATTGAACCTTACCAACTTCGGGAGGAATGAGCATGGGTTTCCCGGATGGTGAAGTGGAAGCAATGGAGAAGGGACCAAACCACTTGGAGTTGAGCCTTTCATCGGGTGGTTTACCCATTGGTGCAGCTTCCTTGCCCTTCTCGGGTGACTTCATTACACCTTTCTTCTTAGCCTTAGGTGGTGTCTTCGGGAGCACGAACGGTGGAGACTCCTTCACTTCATCCGTCTTTTCCTGCACATCACTAATAGCAAACAACTCCGCAAGACTATGTCGGACAAGGTTAGTGCTATTAGTAGCCGGAGTAATCTCATGCGGATTCTTGGGATCATGGTGACTAGCATAAGACAAAGTAAATTCCATGCCATTTGAGCGGTCAAAAATCATGCATTCATTGTCGACCCTAAGTGTAAGTTTACCACCATAGACATCAATTAAAGCACGAGAGGTTGCTAAGAAAGGTCGTCCTAAAATCAAAGGCACATCGGTACTACCCAAAGCATCTAAAATAACAAAATCCACAAGAAATTCAAAAGGACCGACTTAACCAACACATCTTCAACAATACCACGAGGGGATTTCATGGACTTATCCGCTAATTGAACATTCATGAGGGTTGGTTTTAGTTCCCCTAGGCCTAGCTTCTTAAACATGCAATATGGCATAACATTGATACTAGCACCCAAGTCGGCTAAGCCTCTACTTATTGCATGCTCACCAATAGTGCAAGGAATAGTAAAACTACCTGGATCCTTAAGCTTTTCCGGTGGTTGCTTAGAGAGAATGGCGGAGCATTGTTCGTTAAGCTTTGCCGAGGTGACATCCGTTAGCTTGCGTTTGTTGGTGAAGATCTCCTTCATGAACTTTGCATATTGAGGCATCTTGGTGATTGCTTCTCCAAAAGGCATTGTGAATTGCACCTTGTCAAGAATCTCAACAAACCTCTTGAAATCTTTTTCCATGGAATCCGGCTTCAAGTGAGAAGGATAAGGTGGTTTAGGCTTGTACGGAGGCACAACCGGTGCGGGAGGAGAGACCGGAGTGGCACTCGTCGTAGCCTCTTGAGAACCCACCGGATTGGTCATCTTAGAAGCTTCTTTAGCCTTGGCTCTTCTATCTTTAACCTCAATCTTATCCGTGTCATCATCGGAAACAACGTCTTCAACCAAAACATAGTCATCATCTTGAGTTCCTACCGCTTTAGGCGTTGGGTCTTGGACTTGCTTACCACTCCTCAAAGTTACCATCATAAGCTCCTCGGGAGCCTTGGGGTTGACCTCGGTGTTGGAGGGTAGGCTACCCTTTGGTCTCTCTGAGAGTGCCTTAGAAATTTGGCCCAATTGAGTATTCAAATTGGTAATTGACGCTTGTTGATTCATGATAAGTTGAAGCATTGCCGCATTGGTGTCTTCTTGGGAGATTGAAGATCCACCTTCTTTGTTTGGAGGGGGTTTGTTGAAACCGGGTGGTCCACTACCCTTATGGTTATACATCCCCGGTGGATTAGAACCTTGCTCACCACCTTGGTTACCTTGATTTTGGTTAGCACCTTGGTCCCATTGGTTTCCTTCTTGGTGGCCTTGACCTTGATTTCCACCTTGATTCCATGTGGAGCCTTGATTGTACCCCTTGTATCCTTGGAATCCACCTTGATTAGGCTTGTTGTAATTACCTCCTTGGTTCCAAGGACGGTTGTAGTTACCACCTTGATAGTTCCCTTGAGGGTTGAAGTTTCCATAGAACCCTTGGCCTTGCACAAAGCTTACTCCCTCAATGCTTTCACCTTGGTTAGGCTCGGAAGTAGCGGAGGGGCAAATACTAACATCATGGCCTTGGCCTCCACAACACTCACAACGCAACACCGTAGCAACCGGTGGATTACCCACTTTAGATGGCTTAGAAGGAGGCTTAGGCATACTAAGATTGCTTACTTGAGAGGCCATGGCATCAATCTTGGACATGAGGAGAGCAATCATGGGGTCATCTTCATCACGATGCCCCGGTAGCTTAGGCTTCTTACCATAGATAGACGAATCCTTTGGTGCATCAACACTTATGGCTCTAGAGTCGTAGTGAGTGTCGCTCCCATACTTGGACCTTGGAGGTTGTTGTCGAGACCAACTCCTTGTCTTGTTGGCCATCTCCGCAAGAGTTCTAGAGCATCCTCAGGAGTGAGCGTCCTTAGATCACCTCCGGCGGCTTGATTGATCATCCTTGTATTCTCAAAGTCAAGGGACCTAGCAAAGATATCCGCCAAGCTCCATTCGGCGAAGTTGTGATGAGGACAAGATCGAAGAAGGGCTTGGAACCTATTCCAAGTCTCATGGAAGAGCTCTCCCTTGTGTTGTGTGAAGTGGTTGATTCGATCCCGGATTGCATCCGTCATATAGGGGGGAAAGAACTCCTCGAGGAAAGCTTCGGCTAATCCCTCCCATGTAGTGAATTGTCGACTAGGTTGGTTCTCCAACCAAGACTTGGCTCTACCTTTGAGTGAGAAGGGGAAGAGTCGGAGTCGTATACAATCCGGGTGAACTTGATCGTTCTTCACCGTATCGCATATCTCAAGGAAGTCCTTCAAGTGTCTAGATGGGCACTCTCCATCTATACCGTTGAACACCACTCCGTTCTGCACCATCTGAATCATGTTAGGCTTCAACTCGAAGTTTCTTGCATTTACCGGTCTTCGCACGATACTCGAGGCTGCCCCTTCGAGGGTTGGGCGAGCATAATCGGCTAGTGTGCGCCTCGCACCTCTTTGCGATTGATCATCTTCATTAGTGTGATGTGAATGTACTGATTGGTTATCGTCATCTCCGTGTTGAGACATAGTGTTGCGTGTGGTGCTATGAACTAAGTGAGGGGGAGAACGAGTTGGTGGTTCAAACACGACCTTGATGCCTTGGAGTCGTGCTTGGAGACGTGTGATCCGCCTCATGCACTAACACCAATTTCCTGCAAACAAGCACAACGAGCACACCCGAGTAATATAACGATGCGGGATAACAAAGTAAACAAAAAGTAACAAGGAAGCAAAAAGGAAAACGGAAGGAAGTGTAAAGATCGGTTCACTAATAATTGCTTTCTTAGGAATGAGAGGTCCCCGGCAACGGCGCCAAAAACTTGATAAAGAATTTATCAAGGTCGTATTCCTCAGGGTTCCCTCATAGGCTAATACTCACAACGTTCGTAAACGGTCCATACATTTTGAGTTGAGATTTGGTTTGAAAGAAAACAAGTTAAAAACATAAGCAAACAAGGTAAAATTGACAAGTGAAAATTGAGGATCAAACAAGAGAAAGGAGTTTAGTCTAGCAAGGGGTTTCTTCAAGCTCAAGGTTCATGAAAGCTGGATTGAATCTCAAGCAACGATATGTAATTAATGACCATGCATCTCACTCAAGTAGAATCAACGAACTCTCGCACAATTGACTCTCTATTCCTAGACCAAATGCACCATGCTCTCGCTATGTGAACAAAGGGAATGGAATGCTTTAAACTAGCTCAATGAAATGCTTGGAACTTGAATTCTATGCTAACAATCATCTAGCACAAGGTAATGATGCAAGACACTCTCATGTCAATCATATAACACTAGTCTAGCAATCACAAGGGTCTTTCAACCTTCAAATGAAAGAAAACTAAATGCACACCAAGTGTTTGATAAAATGACAACAAGGAAAACAAGCTCAAAATGGTTACAAAGCACAAGGTCTAGGATCATCATCTTACACAAATGCTATAAGAACATCAATCCAAACAATCAATCACCTATCCTAGCTTGATCCATCCCTCACTAAACTAAACCTAAGTTTAGTCTAGTTTAACCATGGAGGAGACCTGAAATTGGGGAGAGGAGATCATCCTTGCTTCCATGGAGGATCTTCTCACTTTGCTCTTCAACTCCAATCCAAGGGTGGAAGGCTTCACTTAGATCTTCAAGTTGATCAACAATTGAGGGAGGTTGGTGTGTGGTTGAGGGAGAGGAGATGATGGAGTTGATGATGAAAAATTGAGAGAGAGAGGGCAATCGGCGATGGTGTTGTGTAAAAAATAATGAATTCCTTCCCTAACTTTCGTCCGCTCCTCTTTATATAGCCGGCTGAAAAGACCTGGAATTTTCGGCGAAAATCACATATAATTTTCGCCGAAACTGTCTTTGAAAACACGGCTTGACATTCCTTCATAGATTTTCGGCGAAAACATAGAATGATTTCGCTGAAAATGTTGTCAAAGAGCAAAGGCCATCCGTCTGGTTCGAGTTTTCGGTCCGAGGACTTGAAGGCTTCGCCGAAAGCTTCTTCTTCGGCGAAACTATATGATAGTTTCGCCGAAACTGTCTTCAGCTGAAAATCGTATTTTCTTTGATTTTGCCACGTCCATATCTCCTCCGTCCTAGCTCCGATTGACCTCCCGTTTGATCCTACGTGCTCTTTGTCACCAGTACTACAATGCCAAGACCTGAAAATACAAAGAAAACACCTCCAATAGACATGTAATTGGCCTCAAAGTGGCAACCGGGCAACAGAATAGCACTTAGCACAAAACTTCGATAAAAACATATTAAGCATGGCATTTAAGGATCAAACACGGGCGTTTCATAGGTCAATGATAAGCTAAAAATGCACCAAATAAAGTCACTTCACCCCGCCAACCGCTGCCGACCCTCACTTCCTCTTCCCTCAACTGCCACCCACAACCCCTTTCTTCTTCCTTCCTTCTTCTTCCTCCTTATCATCTAAATCTAACCCCCTTCTCTTCTGAAAAATGGATCTGAAAGAGGAAGAGGAAAGAGGAGGAGGGATGTGGAGGAGAGGAGGAAGAGGAGGAAGAGAAAAGAGGATCTGAAAAACGAATCTGGTGGAGGAGAGGAGGAGGAAGAGGAAGAGGAAAGAGAAGGAGGAGGGATGTGGAGATGGGTTCAGATCTGGCGAAGAAGAAGAAGGGAAGGGGGTTAGATTCAGATGATAATGAGGAAGAAGAAGGAAGGAAGAAGAAAGGGGTTGTGGGTGGCAGTTGAGGGAAGAGGAAGTGAGGGTCGCCGGCGGCGGCGGCGAGGCGGCGGCGGTGAGAAATTCCGACGGTGGTAGGGAGTGAGGGTGGAGAAGAGGAAGAGGAAGGGGAAGAGGAAGAGGAAAGAGGAGGAGGGGTTTTATTTGGTTTAGATGGTTTGGTTTGGTAATTGGGTGGGTGTTTAGGTTTGGGTTAGATGATGTGGCAATTTAGATGATTGTGGCTGTCTTGATGGCATCGCCACGTATGCAGATGGATGGAAAATTGGATGTCCGTAGACGGTAGTGACTGCTAGGATAATCGGCCAAAGTTGTGTGAGTGCTAGGAAATTTTTTGAAGAATAGTGACCACCGTGTTATTTGGTCAAAGTTTAGTGATCATTTAAGTAACCAACCCCCTAATTCATTCATAAAAATTAACTTCGCATAAATCATCACATAAAATAAAATAGCATCACATATATATGGCACAGATAATTTGTAAAAGTAACATATCATAAATCATGACAAAATGTAAAACTAGCAACGACAAGATATTACCCCCCTTTAACCAACCCACCTTAAATCAAGCGGGAGAACCTCAACGTAGAAGTCTGGTCTAGGGAGTCAAACGTCTTTAATAACCTAAAGACGAGTAATTCGATTAGACTGAAACCAACTATTGATGGGACATTCTTGGACGACGGTTTGGTGACTTGGGAAAGGACCACTTCACAACTAATCGTGAAGTGTGACGGATGGCTTCACTTTATGAAGTTAAATCAAAGATTTGAATCTACTATCTTAGATAAGTAATTTATTAATTCAAAGTGTGTTCCATTAATTCCTTGATTGTATAGCTTTTTGAATATATTATTGAACCAATATTCTAACTTCGATATTAGGTCTAACTTAGGCCCCGTTCACTAACAATTATCTTAAATTTTATAATTGAGAGTATTTTAAAATTTACATAATTATCATTTATAATTGAAATACTGTTCACTTATTGTTTTGTAAAACTTGAAATTATATAGTTTTAAAATAATAATTATGTTCATTACTTTGAATTAATAACTAATTATGTATACTTCTAGAATTCGAGTGAATTACATATATTATATTATTTGGCATACTTGTGCACACATGGCTTGTAAGTTCAGCTCTACAAATTATCAGGTCTCCTTTTTTTAATTTCTTCGTTAGATCTAGAATCGGTGAGCTGAGGGCTAGGCGTACATGCTAAATGTTGGTGGAGAGGGAGAAGAGGAGTAGATGATGCATAAATTAATCTAGATGGGCGGGAGAAGATGCGAACGGTGATGATAGAGCGGTACATGGAGCGGAGGCAGCGGAGGGCTGGATCAATGTCGAATAATCGTTGCTGTCGGAATCATAAAAAAGAGAGGTGAGAAGAGGAGGAACAAGATTAATGAGTTCTAGGGCAAGTGGAAAGAGGATCGGAAAGGGAGTCAGATTGAGGAGTGAGTCTGGTATACCTCGCTGCAATTTCCTCTACATAACTCTTCTCTTCAGAGGAGGAGTAGTGGCGGAGGAAGAAGATGAAGAGGATAAGGGGAGGTGTGTGGTTGGTGTAGCAGAGGCAATTGGGTTGGTGTAAGAAAGTAACCCAGCTGCCAAGTAAGGGGAGATAGCTACTGATGCCACAAAGGAGAAGCAGAACATGGAATCAGCAAACAAGATAGAAGCTGTGACCCGAAGTAGTGATCGGCGAAAAAGCGTTTGTCGATTGAAAAGGTTAATTGCGTTCGATCTTTGATTTTGTGTATATGCAGGGCCGCGTGATAGCCCTGAAGGATATTCCCAATGGTAAGAGTCGTCGGGGAACTCTTTGTGCATTTGTCGACACTACAATATAACCTGGCTACGGGGCAGATTCATGGAGGCACATAGAGTATTTGCCTCTAAATATACTTTTAAAGAACAAATACTATATGTGCCTCTATTGATGCAAATATCTGCCTCTAATTGTAATTTATTTATTTAATTTAAGTTTAATAAATATTATTTTATAGTTTTAAAGGCAGATAATTTATAAATGCCCCTCTATAAGTTATACAGACAATTTATAACTGCCTCTATAAGTTACATAGAAAATTTCTTTAGAGGCAGATAATTTATAACTGCCTCTATAAGTTATACAGAAAATTTCTTTAGAGGCAGATAATTTATTACTGCCTCTATAAGTTACACAGAAAATTTCTTTACAGGTAGATAATTTATAACTGCCTCTATAAGTTATACAGAAAATTTATTTAGAGGTATACGAAATATTCTTTTAATTTAGAGGTAGATAATTTAGAACCGATTGTATAGGTTGTACGATTAAAATATTTAGAGCTAGATAATTTACTTTTGTCTCTATATGTTGTATGATTAAAATTTGCAGTGGTAGATAACTTGTAAACTATATGCTTTTTGTATGGCAAGGGATCACCATCCAACCTATGTATGGGTTGGAAAGTTTCCAACCTATTATCAACCATTAGATCATCCTTTGACCCTTTGACTAATCTAATGGTCTAGATTGTTAGGGGTATTTAGGACATTTCACATACATTTTATTTTAAACTAAATCAAACCAACCAGACGGTTTAATTGCTTAGACCATAAACCAAATGGTGGTTTGGTTGGCTTAACACTGGAATATTTAATTATCAAATGGGAAATTAAAATTGCCTTTTACAAGATTTGAACCCTTGTCATCCAAAAGGAGACAGCAACACATTTACCATCTACGCCAACTGAATTGAGTATTTAAGCAACATATTCATTCAATGATAACTAAACTATTATGAACAATTAACACGGGTTAAACATGCATTACCACAAACTATCATAAATTTAAATTCAAGTGTTACTAATTAATAAATATTATTTTATTGAATATTAAAATAGCAATTATACAAAATAAAATTATTTTGATCCTAACCTACGAGTCAATTTGTAATTTTATTCATTTTTCGACATATACTAATTTTGACATATACCATATCGTTGTCTTCACTTGTTAAATGTATAGTATGATCATTCAATACGGTTTTGGAAACAATGGTCTCTGATGACTCTCCGGCGACCGGCCGCCGTCGCCGACAACTTTTCCGGTGACCGACCAGCCTCCGGTGAGACTCCGGCGACTTGTCGGCGAACACATGTTAACTAGTTAACACCTTTTTTGTTGATAACTAGTTAACAGTGTATTTTTTTTACCGATAAATAGTTAACATGGTTTTTAAACTGATAATTAGTTAACAACGTTTTTTGTTGATAACTTGTTAACAGATTTTAACCTGATAACTAGTTAACGAATAACCATATAATTAAAATTATAACCGGCGAGGACAAGTTAAATAGTTAACATGGGTTTTTACTGATAACTAGTTAACGAATAATCATATAATTAAAATTATAACCGGCAAGGACAAGTTAACTAGTTAACATGGGTTTTTACTGATAACTAGTTAACAGGTTTTTAACAGACAACTAGTTAACCTGATTTTTTTTAATAACTAGTTAACATGTTATTTTAACTAGTTAACGAGATTTTTTGTTCACGGGTTATTTTAACTAGTTAACATCATGATTTAGATAACTAGTTTACAAGATTTTTAGTTGATAACTAGATAACACTTTTTCTGTTAACTAGTTAACAGTGTTTTTTTAACTGATAACTAATTAACATGGTTTTTAACTGATAACTAGTTAACATCATTTTTTGTTTGATAACTTGTTACCAGATTTCAACCTGATAACTAGTTAACGAATAATCATATAATTAAAATTTTAATGAGATTTTTTGTTAACAGGTTATTTAACTAGTTATGTTATTTTTACCTAGTTAACTAGTTAACATATTTATGTGATAACTTGTCATCAAAATTAGTTAACTAGATAACTTATCGAGTTAAATAATTAACATCATGACTAAGATAACTAGTTAACATTTTTTAAGAGGATATCTAGTTATTAAAATTGGTTAACTAGTTAACCAATCAAGTTAACTAGTTATTCAATCGTGTTAACTAGTTATCCAATCGTGTTAATTAGTTAACCAATCGAGTTAACTAGTTAACCATTCAAGAAATTACAAATTCACATATAATTTGTTAACTAGTTAATGAATTACCATAATTTGTTAACTGAAATTTTTGTTAACAGGTTATCTAACTAGTTATGTTGTTTTCAACATGATAACTAGTTAATATCATGATTTAGATAATTAGTTAACAAGATTTTTATGTGATAACTAGTTATCAAAATTAGTTAACTAATTTTTTTGTGTTAATTAGTTAACTTATATAGTTAACTAGTTAACCTCATGATTAGATAACTAGTTAACAAAGTTTTTAGCCGATAAATAATTATCAAAATTAGTTAACACATTATTTGACAATCAGATTATATAGTTACAAAAGGTTGTCCCAACAATATTAGCATTTAAATGTTTACAAAATGGTCCAAAATCTCAAATAGTCAACAACATATTGTTCAGTGACTGAGAATGTAAATTTCAATAGTTTCTAAAACATCCCAAAGCATTAACAACGGCAAATCAGTGACCTAACTTAACTAAGTGACAAATCAGTCACCTAACTTAACTAAGTGACAAATCAGTCACCAAACTTAACTAAATGAAAAATCAGTCACTCTTCTTCAATTGTGGAATACGCTGCTGCTGCTCCGGTCAATGCCCTCCGCCGGCCGCCGCTCCTTCGCCCAACGTCGACCCGAAATCAGCCTATGCTCAACCCGGTTCTTGTTTGCCTTGGGTATGGCGACGAGATCAACCACGATATTGAGGTAGTTGGCGTCTTCAAGCTTCGGCGGGCGTCTTCAGGCTTAGGCTTCGGCGGGCTTCTTCAAGCTTCAAGCTTCAAGCTTCAGGCTTCAAGCTTCGGCCGGAGTAGCAATTTTTGCGGCTTAAAGAGAGTTTGAAAGGGATTTGGCAAACAGAGACGACAGATGAGGGAAAGAGGCAGAGGATTTTTAGGGATTTGGGAATTAGGTTAAATTTTTTTAATTTTCGAAAATACCCCTCCTATTTTTGGTTGGAAACCGGTCCAACCTTAAAAGGTTGGGTCCGGATCTTCTCCCTTTTTGTATAGATAAAATAATTTTTTTAAAGGTGAAATATATATATGTAATAAACATTGATGATTTTATTTTCTAATAATGATTATGGAGAAATTTACGTTTTTCAATTTTGATTTCTTTTCTTGACATAGTTTTTGCATATCGTTGAGTTTTGTGATTCATATTTAAAAATTGAGTAAAAAATATCAGTAAGTACTCCTGAACCAAGTGGTAAAAACTATGAACTTAGCACATATCCTTCAATCACCTGGGTTCAATTCTCGTAGAAAGCAAAAAAGTAAAAAATGATATATGTAAATAGTGAGATGCAATTACCAACATCTATATATGCCACTAATTCTTCCATCAGTATTTGCCTCTAAAGACTTTTAGCCACAACAGCATTGGTGGCACTTAAGCTATCTGCCTCGATAGCTCTATAGAGGCAAAAAAAAAAAAAAAAAAAACCATTTAGAGGCATATACGGTGTGCCTCTGTAGGCAGTTTATGTTGTAGTGCGAGCCTTTGAATGGTTTCAATTCGAAGTTGACACCTAGGAAGCACGAGTGGGCTGGGTCTCTGCTGAATTCGAAGATGATTTGGGAGGATGTTGGAGCTAGGGTTAACGAGTTGGATTCAGATTTGAGGATGCAGCGTCTCCTTTGTCCCTAGTGAAGGATTCTTCAATGGTGGAACAACCAAGAAGCTGTGGGAGACAGGTTTTACTCTGGTGTTTGTGAGTTAAAGCTCAATTATATTCATGAGCAAGTCCCCTGTTGGGTAAGAGGATATTCCATGTTTGATACTATATGTTGTTGCCTTCTATGAATTGCATTGAAGTTCCGTAGTCCTTTAATCTCATAGTGTCATCCTGTTATACCAGTGAACTTCTGCAGGCCATTTTGATACTCATGTTCATGTTATATCTTTGGTTTTCCTAGTTCTTATGGCTGGTATAAAGCAGATACCCCACAAACTGATTTCATTATGGTGATGATGACATGGTGTTAGATCTTATAGTGAATATAGTTTTCATATATGTTAGTTGTCAACTTTCTACAGTGGTAAACCTAAATCCAAAGAACACATTAGCAGTAGGTTAAGCATATTTTATTAATGTGTCTGGTTGTTTAGGCTGGTTGATATATTGTAATTTTGTTCTAATTGTTAACTGGGTTGTTGTTATATACATTTAAAACATTGTATGAAGGGAATGAATCACAGAACAAGTTTCAGTTTGTACGATTACCTAAGTGTATCATGATTATCCTATTTCTTAAGCAAGAGCACACCATTGGATGTAGTTCTGACTGTTGTGATTGTTATGATATTTATGTATATTCTGTTTATTTCTGTTGCGGTTTGTTGGGGTTGGGAATTGAAGGGGTATCTAACCTTTTTTTTTTTTTTGAAAATTCCTGTCTCCTACTAGCATAATTTGAATTATAAAATTTTTGAAAATAGCTTCTATCCACTTTTAAAATATGGCGTAAATTACAGAAAATTATAAAATCAAAATTTTAATTTCCTACCTGAACAGTATTATCGGTAAATTTTTGAATTATATAAGGGGTCGTTTGTTTAGGGGGAAAATGGGTGAGTTTTATGAATACTCTGCATTTGAAAAATGATTTGTTTGTTAGGCTTGAAAAAATAGTTGAGTTTGTATTTCAATTTCCTCGGTAACCTAAATTTCCTCCCCCACGTGCATTGTGACAATTTTTGGCTCCTACCAAAAATTTGAAGAAACACCATTTATGGCTGGGCCTTCTTTCCTACTTTCCTTTAATACCCCCCAACTAATTTCTCTTTTTCCTTAATGAGAGCTCCAAGAACGGATAACCTTCTTCTCCTTCTTCATTTCTTTCCATTTGTACTGCAACTTTCATCTATTTCTTCTTCTTTCAAATTGAAACTCCATAGCTCTCTTTGTTTCTTGATTTCTTCTTCTTCATTTTTTAACAGATTTCCTGATTTCTTCTCTCCCAACTCTATCCCTCTGTGTCTTCACCATTGAAGAAACCTCTCAACTTGAACTTGGGCGGCGAGTCAGCCATTGGAGACTTCACCAACCTTCTATGCTTATAAAACCTCCACCCAACCCACCATTTTCCCCTCTGCTTGGACTCGCTCTGATTTGGCATTATCCCCTCATGCCAAATCCTAGAAGAAATCGCAACTGCGGCTTTCTTGTTCATCTGTAACTTTCATCCTCTATTTTTCTTTCCACTCCTTCTTCCAATCAGTTCTGGTTTCCGAAGAACTTAAGAACAATCAGCTTACTGGTTCGATTCCATCTACTCTTACCCGACTTCCAAATCTCAAAACCATGTAAGAATCAAAGTTCTATCCTATTTGGTTGTGCGGAGATACCCAGATTAATCTACTACAACGAAGTTCTTCAGTATCCATAAGAAAATATAACCCATATTTTTCAATCTTGTTCATTGGTGATGAGAACCATCTTTATCGAACCATTTTCATTGAAGAAATGAAGCCAATCTTGACAAAGAACACTAAAGGGTTGAGAGAATGATGGTGTGTCTGTGTCATTAATAAATAAGGGTAGATATGTAATTACACATCCACCATTTGTTTAATCAATTTTAAATAATAATATAGGAATACAAGTTTTTACTCCACCAAACAATGAATTTTAACTCTCTCAAAATAGAAGAAATCCTTATTTCCATCAATCCCCCGATCCCCATTCCCCTAATCCTCATTCCCCTATACCAAACGACCCCTAAGTGAATTTTAAAATTCACTAAAATAAAATGGATAGTGAACAGGGCCTTAGTCTCATTATTAAGATGGAACCAAGATTCTCTATAAACAATTTATTTTATCATTCTTGAATCAAAGTTCCTATTTATAACCTTAATTATTTTGAACCTTTGAATTTTCTTAGCTAATATCATTTTATTAACCATGAGTTTTAGCAATTTAATCTACTTATTTCTATTAACCTAAACTCAGTTTGTTTTCATAATACTCACACAATATAATCTATGCCCCTTTAATTCACTTTACTATTTAAGTCATTTAGACTATAACGTACTTCCTAAATTAAATTATTGAGTACCTAAAATTTATTTTATTTACTTATAAATCATCATGATAAATCTCTCCTATATTATTCTGATAAAAATTATGAACTTATTAGTATTTTAATTACACTAAAACTGAATTCGTATGACTCGTGAATTATTGTCTAATTATAAGAAAAAGGGAGTGTCTTCTAGGTTTCTATCCAAATAGGTTTGATGAAATCTTTTGACTCGGTTGAATGATCCTTATTGTGGAAGCTATGAAGGTGATGAGAGTTTCGGCAGTATTCATTGCTTGGATTAGTGCTTGTTTTCAGACGTCTATGATCTCAGTTAATGTGAATGGTTCTTTGTGTGGCTATTTCAAGGCTAAGAGAGGTTTCAGGCAGGGTGATCCTGTATCCCCTTTCCTTTTTGTCCTTTATATGAAAATTTTGAGTTGTATTTTTTACAGGAAAGCTAGAGAAGGCAAGTTCCAAATTCATCCTCAGTGTAAAGGTGTCAGCCTTACTCATCTGAGTTTTGCTGATGACCTCTTGGTATTTACAAAAGCAAATTGTATTGCAGTGAAGGTTGTTATGGATGCTCTAGAGGAGTTTAAGAATATCTCTGGTTTGTAGTTTAATCCGGACAAGTGTTTGATCTATATGGCTGGTGTTAGTGATGATTGTGCTGATAACATTGTTCAGATGTCTGGTTTTGCAAAAGGTGAGCTTCCTTTCAGATATCTGGGCATCCCAATGACTGCTGGGAAATTAAGACGTTGTGATTGCAAGCTTTTGATTGATAAGATTACGTCTCGTATTACTGATTGGAAAGCCAAAAAATCGTCCTACTCAAGAAGGGTACAGTTAATTAACTCTATTATTCAAGGGATTCTTCAGTATTGGATGGCGGCTTTTATTTTGCCTTCTAGCATCATTAAAGAGGTAGATAAAATCTCCAACCAATTCCTTTGGGGTAATTTTGAGGGTGAGAGAGCTAAAGTTGCTTGGAAATGGGTAGTTGTCCCTAAAGAAGAAGGTGGTGTGGGCATTAAAGACCTTAAGAGTTGGAATGTTGCAAATGTTTTGAGACATATCTGGTCAATTTTGATGAGATCTGGCTCGATTTGGGTGGCTTGGGTCCACTACTATAAGATAAAACAGAAGGTGTTGTGGCAAGTGGACTCGAAAACTGGTTCTTGGCACTGGAGAAGAATCCTGAAACTGAGTGGATTGGCTCTTGATCATATTTCTACTGATACTGATGGTGATCTCCTTTGGGATGGGTGTTGTATGCCAAGATTCCAGGTGAGTAAAGTTTGGAGTGCCATAAGGCCTAGACTGACAGTAGTGGATTGGTATAAAAGTGTCTGGCATGGTTTTACTATTCCTATGCATTCCTTTATTGTTTGGCTGGTGGCCTCAGGTCGGATCAATACAAGAGATAAGATTATGAATTGGGATCCGTTGGTTGATACTTGTTGTGCCTTATGTAAGGAGGGTGTGCGAGAGTAAGGAACACTTGTTCAGGGAGTGTAGATATTCAAAGCAGGTTTTGGATCATTTTTTCCCAGAGTTTGCTTACTGCTGTTCTTTTGAAGAAATAGTTGAAGCTGTAGGCAGATGGGCGAAAGATAACAGAGGAAAACTGAGACAGTTACTTTGGAGGATTGTTATTGCAAAGATTTGGAGAGAGAGATGCAAACGAATCTTTGGAGTCCTAGAGCATGATGATGAGACGGAGGCTAAGCAGTATGTAGAAAGTGAAATTCGGATATTCATAGATGGGCATACTAAGCTTCATAGTATAGACATTGGTATATAGCTAGTTTTGGCTAGTAGTTTTGTTATCTTTTTCGGGTTGTTTTGTTCTTTTGAACTTTGTACCAGCATTCCAAGCTTTTGATGAATAAAATTTGCTCAATTCATCAAAAAAAAAAAAATTTACACTAGAACTCAATTTAAGCATTCTAAGATCGATGGTTAACAAATTAACTGACTTTGTAACTCCCTGGACTAAACTGAACTAATTGGGAAAGTTAGTTGGGTTCATTTAGTAAAGATTCAAAAGTCACAGACTACTTGAGGTTAACCGGGGGACTAATAAAGACACACCCAGAATCGTAGGGACTAAAATGTAAGTACCAAAACTACAGGGACTGGTTTAAGCCAATTTATAACAATCCAACGAAACTCTGGGCTGACCAGAATTGGTCAGACCCAGGATGGTCCGACCGTCGTCTTCCACCCAACAACTCCCACAAAATTGGAAACTCGCCGACGGAATTGTTACCCAAAAACCGGTGAGGTCCAGCTACCCATAAACACAGGCTTCGAAACTCGATTCCGTGTCAGGAAAGGCATTACTTACCTCGGAATAGTGTTCCCGAGGTTAAGATTGGCGATTTGAAGCTAGAAACCGGAGGATTCATCGCCGACGCTTGTTCGCCGGAAACTTGAAATCGAACAGGCCAAGTCCGAGGTTATATGGAGCTTTAAACGAGGGGAAACAGTATATGGGGAAGACTTAGGATGAAGCTACACTTACTACATTGGGTTCGGATTACTGGCCGGAACAAAAATTGACGAATTTGCCAGAAATCGTCTCATCATTCCAAGCTTGAGCATGGAGTTTGTGAACTCGAAGATGAAAGAAAACAATGAAACATGCTGGGGTGGTTTAATCCGTGAGATTAATCCTCGCATTCACTAAGCGAATCGTAACGACGCTTCAATGGTGGATTTAGAGGAGATTAATGGTGGTGGTGGGGGGGAAATAGTGTAACGGCCGCCAGAACTTAGATCGGAATTGCGTTACTGCTCCATGGAACTGATGAAAGGAGGGAGACGAGCCAGTACAGCGTCGTTTTGGAGTAGGGGCAGAAAACAAATTAAATTAGTCCACAGTTTGCTGCTGGAACGGATCGAACCAGAAACCTCGCGCCCACAAGGCAATTCACTTACACCTGGGCTACGACCAAATATTCAGATTATCATATTTCTTTCACATAGTAATTATGTGATATTAACTGACTGAATTTCCCCTACTAAAAACGAAATAAATTTAGCACTTTCAATTGACGAATCACAACCTTAATAATAGATCATAATTGAACAATATTTCATGACTATCATAATTTCTTATTGGTTAGAGAAAATTTACTAAGGGTATTTTAGGGACTTCAAAACAACATTTTTATAGCTAGGTTCGGGGTGTAACACTAGGACCAAATCTATCCCAGTCTCCAGGTTCATTCTGGGATTCATATCCTTTACTTTCTGTTCTAGAAAATATTTGACAATCTTCATCTATTTTAAGTTCTTGTATTCATCTTTCAATTGTAAGGCAGAAAAAGTTGGTGGCCATCAAAATCCATCAAGGAAAATTTCAAAAAGAGGTTAGAAAAATAGAAAAACCCAACCAAAGCAAGGCCACCTTACCACATACACCTGCATGTACTTCTTCCAATGCCCATTCCGCGTCTTCAGCGCTGAGGCACCTTAGGTAGGGACCCATTGCCGATTTTCTATACAACTCTCCTCCTAACAAGATGCACCTTCCTTGTCTCCGAAACTTAGTAGCCTCGTTCTGATCTTCTAGTACCTGATCTGTCTCCAAAAATTGAATGATGGGAGTTCACCAGTCGCTTGGCAATCCATTTTAGGCGATTTGCAGGCACTATTTTGCCCTTACTCCTTCTCTACTGTAACCATTCGACCTTCGTCAAAATCTATCACTGTTGCGAGCTTGGAAAGAGCGTCAGCGTGGCTATTTTCCTCACGTGCTATCTATTCTATACTTACTTTTTTGAATTCTGACTTGATTAATTTGATTTCGCTGAAATACAGGAGGAGTGATTCCTCCTTGACCTCGAAACATCCATTTAGATGATTGACCACGATCGTTGAGTCTGAAAATACTTTTGTAACACCCTAACCTATACATGACACCTAACCGGTGAATTAACATAATTACAACTGAACATGATTTGAGTGTTACATTTACTTGCTTAATAGTTTGATATTTTTCTTGAAAATTCGACATGAAGTATTCATATAATGGACCTAACAGTTCTTCTAATCATACCTGCATAAAACATAACATATTTCTACATATACATACCATGATTATCCTCAACATCCAAAACCGTTATTAGCTCATGCCACTACTACAGACACACTACCACTATATATATCCTTACAATCCTGCAAAGCACTTATACATCTGCACTATATACACATAGATCACATGATAACTACAACGTGCCTTTACATGCCACACCTGCATAAGGGTCTAACGCATGCATGAAAATGTGTAAAAAACATATAAAAGTGAAAGCATGGATCTTTGAACAAAATGCACTCCCTTGTAAACGTCCAAGCATGGAGTAGTTGAAGACCGTACCTCATCGAGCCTTCAACTCCTGGACCTACTGGAAGCTGCAAGGATCTCTACTGCTGCTACTGGTCTGCTCACCCACAAGGATAAGCAGAGGAAAATATAATAAAGAAAAGGGTCAGCTCATAGCTGAGTGAGAGTAATCATAGCATCGTGAGTTCATAACAAAGTATACCCCTAACATGTATCTAGCACATAAGCCAAAACACTAGGATCGAATCTCAGCTATCCTGACATCCCAATAGGCAAAAGACTCAACTACCTTGACTTATGCACATGCGTCTTATCATATTTTAATTATTTGGCGCCTGGCTATTCCCATGCTACTAACTCTCCCGGGCTTGCTTGCTTGTTATTGAACACCACTAAGGGTGTGATCATGACTTGTAAAAGAACCTTCACCATACCAAGAGTGAGGTTATAAACTGATTTCATGAATGAGTCTACACCATACAAAGGGTGTGACTATAAACTTGACTTGATAATTGAGTAATAGCATGGGGAGCCCTAATTGCTACGTGAATGACCGTGAGACCAAACCATATATGACTTGTGTTCTTGTTCATGATTCTTAACTTGATATTCCTTAACCTTAACTCGATCATTTAATGCACTTGACTTGTATATTCTCGACATAACAATACTTGACTTGACTTATAATAACTTAGAAGTCCCATAATAATACTCCATCGGGTCTAGCCCTCGTACCGGGTCATTCTCCTAATCATGAATCCAATTTAGCAACCAACACTAACATCGCAAATAACGGCAATATGAGCAAATTTCTAATCATAAATATCGTAGCATATAATAACAATATTAAAGGAAGCATGAAACATGGAATCATATAAATCACTTATTGATAAGCACGACAATTAAAACACATATCAATCATGGTTCCACATATAACATGTAATTCCATACACCCTAAGCAGTCGGTCTAGTTCTCCTAGGTTCATACTAAGAATAAACGTAATTAACACGATACAACAAACTCGGTATGCCGTGCTAATCCCTCACCGATTCTGATCGATGAAACTCTGGTGCTGTCTTCTTTGTCAGAACCCTACTTCAGAACGACCTCCGTATCACGAACCATATATGAATACAATTTCAATTTTTCCTCCTACCCTTCCTCCCTTCCAATTTTCCCTTGGTCTCTCCCTCTGTATCTTCTTACAGAAACATCCTCCTTTTTATGAAAGGCTACTCCTCTCACCTTACAATATTTAAGTTTGGTTTAATGAAACCAAATTGCTTTCTTAAAGCTACGTGGAATGATTTGGGATATACACCCACGTGATCATGTTTCCTTTTCTAAGATAAGTCCTAATCTATTTTATCATGTTTAGCCAAAAAATCCTTTTACTTATGTTTCTTTAAAGTTAAGTAAGAGGTTGTAATAACATGAAACTATAACAAGTCAATGTTTCCACTTTTAGTCATACATGGCCGATTATTTACTTTTGGATGAAAACAAATATACTTGTTTCTATAGCTAGACACTTAATATTAGATAAATGACAATTGGTGTTATTCATCTATATATAACTAGATTATAAGGTAGTAATTGAATCGATCAATATTTATGGTACGGTTAGAACGGGATGTTACAATTCCTCCCCTCTTAAGAGATTTCGTCCTCGAAATCCATCTTTGTTTGAGTTCTAAAACCATCTCTACTCTCTTTTAACTTCACTTCTAACCTAGCTTATCATGCATCTAACAAGTTATTGTTCCTTACTTAGGTGATTCACACAATGGCGTAACCAGGATTGGTATATGGGGGGAGCCGAATTGTAAATCGAAAATTGGTGCCACCGGCAAAAAATTTTCTTGAAATTTGAATAATAGTATAAATTTTTCATTAATCTAATACTAAGTAAAAATACACAATAAATATTTTGGTTATAGGTTGCTTAATTAGTAAAAAATAATTATATGTGCCACTGGCAATTTTTTTTTCAAATTTGGATAATTTATGATCAAATATTTAATTATTACACACTATAAGTGAATTATGAGTAACTATTACGTAAAATTTAAGACAACATTTCACCGAAACAACGTAGTGGGGGAGCCGAACTTCAAATACCCCGGCGCCAAATTCCGAAAATACCAAAAAAATACATGTAATATTAGACTCGATACCGGGGAGGGGGCGCCGTGGCTCCCCCCAGCTCCCCCTAGTACCGCCATTGGATTCACATCAAACAGGCAATTAAATAGCATGCTAGTTACCCATGTTTTAGTTATATGACACCTATACTATGTGATCATATCATTATAACATCAATCAAAACATGAACAATAAGTTAACCTGCTAAGTAGGCTTCTACAAGCCTATGGTACTTCTCTCTCAAACTCATCTCTGTTTCCCAGGTGGCACCTTCACTACCTTGGTTCCTCCAAACCACTTTCAACATTTGAATCTCCTTCTTACGAAGAGTCTTAACAGTACGATCAAATATCTCAACTGGGATCTGGTGAACGCGCAGTCGTTGTGATGCGTTCAACAAATAAACTAACAAAGCTAACAAAAGCTAGGGTAGATCGTATTCCAAGGGTCTTCTAAGATTGCCTACTTCAAAACTAGCAAAATACTCGAATGTAAACACTTCGTGCGTGGTGTGAGTTCCACGACTTCTAACTCTAAGAAATGCGGAGAAAATTAAAAATTAAACTAAAGCAGATTGGAAATTAGGGTTGAAAACAAGGATGACCACTACATGAAAATAGGCTTTTAGTCACGGTTTTGGAAACCGTGACTAGTTAGTCACGGTTTTTAAAAACCGTGACAAATTAGTCATGGTTTCTTTGAAACCGTGACTAATTTGTCACGGTTTTGTGTGAACCGTGACTAACTAGTCACGGTTTTCGAAAACCGTGACTACTTTGTCACGATTTCAAAGAAACCGTGACAAAGTAACCAAACCCGCCCACTGCCACTGCCACGCTGGCAATCTTCTAGCACTCCTTCTTCTTCATCTTCACTCCTTCCATCTCTCTCCTCTCTTCATCCCCATTATTCCATCTCCAACCTTCCTCCTCTAAAACAGCCACCCAACTCCTTCCATCCAACCAAAACCCTCCATCTCCCACACTCCATCTTCTTCCATCCAACCGAAACCCAACTTCTTCCCATCTCCTCTCTTCTACCATTCCTATACTACCAAGCCCCCTGCCAACCAAGCCCCCTGCCAACCAATCCCCTCTCTTCTTCCATTCCTATACTACCAAGCCCCCTGCCAACCAAGCCACTACTACCAAGCCCCCTGCCAACCAAGCCCCTCTTCCGATTCAAACTCCCTCCGCCATCTCTGCCTCTCCGACCAACAGAGCTCCAACGGTGGCGGCGTACTCCAATAGAGCTCCAACGACGGCAGTTAACGTTCAGCAGAATCGTCCAGATCCGAAGCCACAAGCTAACAATCAAGCTCCGAAACCACTGGCAAGAGATAGGGAGCGTCTACTTCGTCGAAGGAGGCGGGGATCGGCGGAACGAAAGCCACCGAACACCATCGTTCTATTCTTCTTTTCGGAGGTGGCGGGGATTGTCAGAGGGGATCGTCAGCGGGGATCGGCGGAGGGGATCAGCGGCAGTGATGGGAATCGAAGGCGGCGGCGGCCGTCGACCGGCGACGACCGGCGGCGGAATCGTACCATTTTATATATTTTGTAATTTTTTATTTTTTTATTAATTAAAATTGTAAATTGGTTTTGTTTGACACAATAAATAAATTGAGTGACTGGTTTGCAATTAATTGGGACATCTTGTTAACATTTTAATTTTACGGATCATTTTGCATAAAGGAAAAGGTTGAGGGTCTGGACCTGCAATTCATGAAATTAACTAATGGGTCACTGAAAATGTCAATAGAACACTTTGGTCATCTGCTGATTTAGTCACGGTTTCTATTCAAACCGTGACAATATTGATCATTTTTAGTCACGGTTTCAATAGAAACCGTGACTGATTTTAGTCACGGTTTGCTAAAGAACCGTGACAAAAAAAAATTAGTCACCGTTCCTATTGAAACCGTGACCAAAAATGATCATTTTAGTCACGGTTTTCAAAACCGTGACTAATTTTTTTTGTCACGGTAAAAATCGTGACTAAAGGCCAAAAAAAACCGTGACTAAAAGCCTGTTTTCATGTAGTGGATAGACGAACTTAGACTTTGAATCCCCCTTCGTTCCCCAGAGCATTGACAATCAACAGATCAGCGGATTTCGATTCTAATTCAATCAATTACTAAGACACCACCATAACTCCTTACCCTTAGGTTTAAGACCGGCGAACGTTCGCTCTATCCGTTCTAACTACCAAGATTAACTAGCTGCCCGGGTACGGTCGCCTCTCGCAACGACTTAATTAACTGGTGCAACTACTAACGATTTATGAGTTACTCTTGCAGTGGATTAACCCTAACCGGTTCCTACAAAAGGCACGCTCCAATTATAAGGTTAATTGTTCAATTCGATGTTCTAAAGTAAGGCGAGTGTTCGCTTCTATCCTTAGCTTAACAAGAATCTAATCTAGGTGATCAATCCAGACAAGAAACATGAACAAGGAAGAACAAATCAAACATGAAAGAGAACTGATTGAATTTCAAATCTAATCACCGCCGATCCGTGACCGCTTTAAAGCCCTGGGTCACTTAGGGTTAATCTAGTCTAAGCTCTAACGAGTTTAGCTACTCATGTTTATCACAAAAGAATCTAAGACAAAGAAAGAGTTCATCATCCAGAGGAAGAACAGAAAAGAATCTGAAAAACCTAATTTAGACGACTCTGACAGACTTCGATCTTCCGTATACCGCACTCCTAGCTCTGATTCTCCGAGGTGGAAGGGATGGCGTCACGATCTCTTTCCGGCTCTTCGAACTCTAACTCTTCGCTCCAGAACTTCAGAGAATTCTTCGAATTCTGATTTCAAAAAGTATATTATGATGTAAATTATGTGGTATACTCTTATTGGGCCGTCGGGTTAAGTATTTATACTTAACCCTAATCAGCCGGATTTCTTCTAATATTTTCGCCGAAAATATTGAAGGATTTTCGGCAAAAATTCCTTTGCAAATGAGGGGTTCCGCCGGCTGATTCTCCTGGACTTCATTCTCGGTCGAAGACTTGATCGATTTCGTCGAAAATTCCTTCAGTTGCCAACAGCCGATTTGTGATGATATTTTCGCCGAAAATACATGGGTATTTTCGGCGAAAATTCCTTTGTAATCCGGGCAGGAATTTTCTTGAACTTGATTGGCTCCTTTGATCGATTCCGGTTTAGTTCCTCGATGTTCCAATGCCTTAGACACGTCCTTGGTTACTTATTCGACGGCAAAAACCTGTGCTAACATAAAACACTAGAAAACCATCAAATAGACCCGAAACTGGCCAAGGTAACACAAATGGCACGAAATAGGGCAATCGATTGAATATTCGTTATTCTACCCTAAAAACCATGTCTTAAGCAAAGAAATGTCGCTTAAATGAGGCTGATAATCACGTCTAATCGAGTGTCATCAAATACCCCACACTTAAGCTTTTGCTTGTCCTCAAGCAAACTGAATAGAAATGCTCATGTTCACAAATGATAAGATCGATTAAATTGGAGCTCAATCAAACACAATGAATTATTAGACAGATCGATCCTAGAACAAGAAACCTAACATGCATACAGATCAGCCAAACTACCTGGTCTCACTAATAAACTGCACACGACAAGTAATTAGCAACCAATTATGCACGAATTTGACCTGACCGACCAGACTCCTCACACAGGATATGTATAGTACAATGGGAACTCTCACTCTCTGTGTTTAAGGACGTGTTTCTGCTCTCAATCATTTTCTGTTACCGATTTCTGTCATAAGTTTGCATTTCAACCACATCTCCACCACTATGACAACACGAGTATCTAGTCAAGAAGGACTTCCCTGCTAGGACCGTAATGAAATCTACACTACTTGGGTTTATGATGCGATGGATGATGGGAATGTATGATGATGGCTTGGTGCGGTGTAGCTTTCGACTAACTTCCCTCGAATCTAATCTATGGCTTTCTACCGTCTAACCAAACACGGGTGGAATGATGAACGCTCGTCCTATGATACCCTTAAGCAACCTAGCACTTATTCTTTTTCTTTACACGATTTTTTCTTTCTTTTCAACTTTTCTTTTGACTTCGTTCTTCCATTTGTAGGGAGAAGAACGTTTTATTGAACTAGAAACTTTGAAACTTTTCTGATTTTTATTTTCTTCACTTTTTTTTTCGAAATTTTCTTTCTTTTCTTACTTTACTTTTTTTTTCTTTTGTGCCGATTTTCTTTTAGTTGCTAGAGGGATTTACACGTCTGGACATATTAGCTAAGACCACCTGTTTAATGGCTATAGGCAGGTTACCACAAACCGACTTCCGGTAGGTCAATCTAGAACTACAACCACAGGGGATCAACGGGGAATGAAAGAAATGGGAAATGGTTGTAATGTATTATCAAACCGAAAGAGCAGGCCAAGCTCAAGGGTCTAAACCTAATGGATTTATCGTTTGGTAGGCTATCTGGCTTAGTAGCTGAATCTAGGCGCCCCTATCCTTCTAGAACTCGTGTCATCGTGTGGTCTCGAGTAGGTCTCATGCAAATTCTAACTCATTCAAGCAAACAGAAAAGCACTCAGAAAGAATTAAAATTGCAAGTTACGTGCAATGGATCAAAAGCTCACAGTTGGTTTGCTAGTCGGATTCGGTCATTTTCATGCAATCAAGGCTACAAACTACAAGTGTGATTTTAAAAATTCTGTTCTGACCAGGCAATTTAGCATCAAAGTATACAAGTTAGTTCTCAAGTTCAAGGTTAAGCAGTCTAAGCATCATTATGAAGGGTTGAACAACAACTTAACATCAAAAATCAAGAACTGAGCCATTCTAATGCTAGAAAGACTGGAATGGAATCACGAGGCACACACAAAACACAATCAAGGGCAATCAAGTTCATGCAAGGTTCTCTAGCATCCTACCCCACACTTAAATCGGACTGTGTCCTCACAGGACTAATTCTAGAGTCCAGAGTGAAGTAGAAGAACCTGGACCGAGATGATTGGTGTAGGGGATGAGCACGGGTCCTCGGAGCGGAGGGAATCTACCGAAATGAAGCAAAGGGAATCTCCCTACTGCCTACAAAACAAAAACAAATGAAACATAAAAACGAAACCGGGACAAGTGTCCCGGATCCACACAAAAAAAGGTTGGATCGAAATCCGAAAAGAATAAATAAAAAGAAAGGACAAGGAAAAGGACACCACCTGATCATGGCTGGTCAGGGGTGTCAGGGGGTGGAAAGTGGAGGTGCTCGCCGAGCTGACGTTGCCACGCCAGCTGTGCCTCATACCGCCTGTCGGCGCGGCGCATATGCTGCTGCATAATAGTCCATCCCGCCTCCTGAGTGGCGTTGTCGGTGATGCGCCACTCATGCAGTCGCTCAAACAGCTCTCCAACATCCGTGGGGTGGTGTCGGGGCTGTTGGGGAGGCGCCTGGTATGTATCTGGGATGTGCGGCGGCGACTGGTGAGCATACCCTGCCTGGTGGTGTGGCGAGGGTATATAATCTTGGAATTCTGGCGGCTGCTGGGGCTGTTGCTGCTCAGCATCATCTTCTTCCTCCGACTCGACCACAGGCTGGAGTGGAGGATCTGCTGCTACTTGGGGACTGAGGTCCAACTCTAAGTCGTACTCAACCGCTAAGTCTCTTCCAACGGTCCTAACTTGGCGTCGTGGAATGTTCGGGCCATATTCATGGCTGATGTCGAAGGAGATGATGAGCTGACCTATGAAGTTACCCCCCAGGAGTCTGCGAGGTGGCGTCCGCCTGTTAGTCTTCTGGCGGAAGATGCGAGCCAGCACCCAGCCGGGGTGAAGAGGGTAGCTCTCTCGGATGGCTCGAAGAAGCATAAGCTTCTCCTTGAGGATATGGTCGCGATCCTTGTCTGGAACATACAAAAGCGATCTATGCCAAACCATATGAATAAATTTAAAGAGTGGGTGAGAGAGGGACTTAACTGAGTCATGGCCCGTGAGGTGATCACCAGGCACTCCAGTCATGTGGCTCCAGAGCGCGTGATACTCCTCATCTTCATCATCGTCGCCCCAGCCTAGGTGATGATCGTGATAATGCTCGTAGGGGATGCCTAGATGAGCAGCAAACTCATCGTAGGTGAGCTGCCTGTACACCCCACCCAGATAGAAGGTCACAACCTTCTGGCGCTACTTCCTCTTGTGCTCATCCAGATCAAAGGTTGCCCAGAACTCCTGGAGAGCAATTTCTGGGAAATCGGCAGCTATGGTGGTCAGCTCTAGGAGACCGGCCGGTGCTAGGGCGTCATGCACATTCCGGTGGTAGTCCTCGTCGTGCTCGGAGAGGGACTCCATGGAAAGAGGGCGCACGTCAGCTCCACGAATGTGCTGGATCTTCTGGAAGCACTCGAAGTAGAAGTCAGGTAGACGAGCTAGAGTGCGATGGTATCCAGCCCGGCGGGGTAATGCTGGAGGAGGGCCCTGAACGGCGGGAGTGACGGGGGCGGCAGCTCCTGAGCTCGAGGCGCCATCAAGTCGCGCCTTAGTCCTGCGCTCATAAGTGGTGTTCCTAAAACTAGAATGAAACCAGATTAGTTAAACTAAAACACTACCCCACACTTAGTAGAAAAACTCAATTTCACAAAGAAATGAGGAAAACCGAGTGGGGGTAAGCAAAGCGGAGTAACCGGTAATCAATCTCTGGCATATCCATGGCAGTAGTATCTGGTATCATGTCAGGTTCTGGAGCCTTTGGATCAGTTGTTTGCTTGCCGCTCCTGGTGGTGATTGCTTGAGCTTGTTCATTCTTCACACTGAGGTCTCCTTGAAATGCTGCTTGATTAAGGAAAGGATTGCTAGTGAGAAATCTGGTCACATTACTTATTGCATCTTCCATCCTTTGGCTTTGAGCCCTTTGTCCTTGATTTAGTGCAGCTTGAGCTTTGAATTGATTGTCATGTTCATCGAGTCTGCTCATGATTCGGTCAAACTTTTTCTCATAGTCCTCGTCTCTATTGTAATGCGGGTTTGCTTGAGGCTGTTGCTGTCCTCCAATGAATCCAGGAGGTCTTTGGTATGAATCTGAGAATCGGTTGTTCTGATTCTGCGGTTGGTAGTTCCTGTAATTGGTGTAGCCTCTATGATTGTTGGTGAAGCCTTGCCTAATGAAGTTCACCTCTTTTGTAGACCAGTCATCTGTTTTGCCGAAGTTAAGGCAGGTTCCACCGTTATGAGAACAGGTTCCGCACCATCCACAGTAAGCCGAAATGACGGTAGCTGACAGGGGATCGAGGGAGATGCCAATTGTCTTTAGATGCTTTTGAACTTCTGCTTTGACCTGATCTGCAACGCTCATCTGACTCTTGGTGCTTTCCCTCTGTCTCTCCCAGTTTCTTGACTTTAAAGCACAGCTAGCAAAATGAAGAAGAGCGTCCTGAGGTGTAAGAGCAGTGCAATCTCCCCCAGCTAGGGAGTTGACCCATTTTACAGATTCTTCGCGCATACCACGAGCAAAGAATTCAGCCAGCTGCCTTTGTTCATACCCATGGTGAGGGCAGTTGAAGAGAAGGTCTTGGAATTCATTCCAAGTGTCGTACAAGCTTGCATCTTCTCTCTGAGTAAACCTGGAGATGATGTCCTTGTAGGCAGTTGTCCTTGATGGAGGGAAGTATTCCTCAACGAAGTCTTGAGCTAAAGTCTCCCAATCAGTGTAATGACCGGGAGGCTTGCTTCCAAGCCATCTCTTGGCTGCACCTCTGAGAGAGAATGGAAAGGCTAGAAGGCATAGAGCGTTCTTGTTGAGGTTCCCAGACTTGAAAGTTTCACAGACAGCTAGGAATTCAGATAGATGTGTGCAAGGATTATCATATGGCTTCCCTTCAAATTGCACGTTCCTAGAGATTAGTCCCAGGAAGGGGATCTTGATCTCATATTCAGGATCGTCGTCATTATAAGGCACGATGATGGAAGACCGAACGTTAGTTTCGCTCGGCTTACTGTAGTCCGCAAGACTCTTTGGAGCAGCCATTGCGGAAAGGAAGGACGAAACGGAAGTAGTTTGATTTTGTACCTGCTATGACCTGCAAGGGACAAAAACAAACACAACTGGTGTAGAATCGAAGTGTGATGGGAAATGAAAGATGGAAAGATAGAAGAACAAAAATGCCAGCTCTTCTTTCAATGAAATAGAATAAGTTCCCCGACAACAGCGCCAATTTGATGAACGTTGTAATGCGTGCAATCAAATAACTGTCAAGCACAGAGCAGGACATATCGTATTCCACGGGCCTCTTCTACTTGCTTACTCAAATCTGTTGGTAATTTTTATTCAGGAAAGAGCAACTTGTGCGTGGTGTGAGTTCCACGACTTCTATACTAGAATGCAAGGTAAACTGAAATGAAAATAAAGTGCAGAATGATTGATTGTTTGACTTAGACAGATGACAGGCAAGCTTAGACTTCGAATCCCCCTTAGACCTGAGCATTGGCACTCAACGGACCAGCGAATTTCAATTCTAATTCATTCAGTTCGCAGACACCACCATAACTCCTTACCCTTATGTTTAAGACTGGCGAACGTTCGTTCTATCCGATCTAACTACCAAGATTAATTAGTCGCCCGAGTACGGTCGCTTCTTGCGATGACAAAACTAACTGGTGCAATTACTAGTGATTAATGAGTTACTCTTGCAATGGAAACCCTAACTGGTTCCTACGAAAGGCACACTCCAATGAATAGGTTAATTGCTTGATTTGGTGTTTTAAAGCGAGGCGAACATTCGCTACTATCCTCAACTTAACAAGAATCTAATCTAGGTGGCCAAACCAGACAAGAAACACAGAGAACAAAGAACAAATCAAACATGAAGGAGAAACTGAATGAATTTCAAATCTAATCACCGCCGATTTGTGACCGCTTTAAATCCCTGGGTCACTTAGGGTTCATCTAATCTAAGCTCTACGAGTTTAGCTACTCATATTCAACACAAGATAATCACCGACGAACAAGGAATACATCTCAGGTAGGAAAGACAGAGAAGAACTGTAAAAACCTATTTTCAACGAATCCGTGAAGTTTCGATCACTGGTTCTCCGAGATGGAAGGATGGCGTCACGATCATTTCCTGGCTCCTCGAACCCTTTTCACTCTTTCTCTCTCTGATCTCAGTCTCTGAATTCTCGTCCAAAGTGTAAGTGTAAGAAGTATAAAAAAGTGCCACTTTTTGTGTTTAGCCGGTATTTCTCTTTTATACTCGTCCACGGGTGGCTTGGAAATGGCTTGATTTTTCGCTGAAAACTTGGGAAGTTTTCGGCGAAAACTCCCTTTAAAAACTTGACTTGCTCCGATTGTGTCTTCTGCTCGAAATTACTTGGAGTTTTCGGCGAGAACTTTGGAGTTTTCGCCGAAAACTTCATCTTGTGAGCTCTGACGATTTCTTCTTCAGTTGGTCTTTTCGCCGAAAACTTCTGTGTAAAACGGGGCAGGAGATGTGTTGACTTGATTGACTCCTTGGTTGATTCAGGTGAGGTTCCTTGAGGCTCCGACGCCTTAGACACATCCCTGGCTACTCTATTTGACGGCAGAAACCTGTGCTATCATGAAAACACTAGAAAACCATCAAATAGACCCGAAACGGGCCAAAGTAACACAAATGGCACGAGATAGAGCAGTTGAGTGAATATTCGCTATTCTACCCTAAAAACCATGTCTTAAGCCAAGAAATATCGCTTAAATGAGGCTGATAATCACGTCAAATCGAGTGTCATCAGTTATGGTAATGTCTGGAACTGAATGAATTAGGATTGAAAAACGCTAGTCTTGTGATTGCTAATGCTCTGATGATCTTAGGGGGATTCGAGTCTAAGCTTGTCTGTCATCTCGTTAAGTCAAATCAATCTTTCAATCTGCCTTTTATATTCATTTTAATTTCCTTGCATCTTAGTTTAGAAGTCGTGGAAATCACACCACGCACAACGTGTTTAAACCCGAATAGATTGTCAATTCCTTTGAGTAGACGATTAGAAGAGACCTGTGGAATACGATCTACCTTGCTATTAGTTCGGTAGCTATTTGAACCACTGTTTTACAGTACATCAGATAATATGTCAATATTTTAAATACATTAAATTTTAGTCATAATCACATATTTTATTGATTACAAAAATAGAAAATATTAAAATCAATTTCATTATATTATATTATATTTGGTTTTATGGAAATTTCTTTAGAACATTTTGATAGATATTCAATAAAGATTTTTTCCTAAACAATTATGTTCTTTTTCTCAACATATTTCACATTAGAAGAAGAATATATATACATTATTCTGGATTATTTCAGCCATTCAGGTACTTCTTCCATAAAAATTCATTGGAAAAGTAAGTATAAATCTCCTTTGTGAAAAAATATGTTGTAAGCTGTCTTGTACACTTTCTAGTTTTCTTTATATATTTCAATGTTTTAACAATGATCAAATGCAACTTTAAAAAAAAACAATGATCAAATGCATATTTTGCTAGATCTATCTTTATTTTTAAACATTTTTTCAAATTGGTTGTCATCGGATACGATTATTATGTGTTGTCTCATTGATATTGAAAATAATTACTTTCATAATTTAAATGTTAGAGCTAGATAATCGAATTATTATAAAAATATAAGAAATTTTATTGTCATTTTTAATATAATCAAAAAATTATATATTATTTATAAAGAAACACTCAATATATGTTTTTTATTCTGGAACAGGAACATGCAAAAAATCATGGTTCAAATGAATAATTTAATGATTTTATTAGTATCCTTTTTTCTAATGTTTCGACATAATTTTATTACAGGTTTCAAATTACCAGTAGAAGAAGATAAAATATTGGAAACATAACTGAAATTTGAACAAACCTGATGTTACAACTATTCAGGTATGATTTTATATACATATGATCTATATGTCTTTTACGATTTTGGATTAAACACTTATCCCTTTAATTGTTTTTATTTGAAATATTTTTCAATATATTTATTTTTCATGAGTGGAAACTTTATCAAATCTAGCACTTTAAAAATTCACTAAAATAAACCTATTGTTTTTAGTTGATTGGTATTGTTAATGCCGCTCAAACAAAACGCATGAAAGAAGATTGAAGTTTACAAAGGTCCACCAAGCCTTTTGCAAGATAAATTGTTATATTAGGGGCTATCAAAATTTGATGTCAATACTTTTCGGTCATCAAAGGCTCTGATACCATGAACCGTTGCATCCCAATAACTCGAGCTGTTGGGAGAGAGTCAGATTGGCGTTTATATTAGTTATTAGTAGGTATGAATAAAAAGTATAATTCATTCTAATATAATTAGTAAAAGTATTTATTAATATTTTTTTGTTGCAAACAATGTATGGCTAATCATATGATTGTGTGGATTTTTATCAACAACCTGCTTTTGACCATCCTTTGCTAAGGGATCATAAATATGAATATAAGGTATCATAATCATATTGAAATAGCATTTGAATAAATAATACTTAGGATGATAAGATTATGAAGTATATTTATGTGTCATATTAATGATTAATTATATTTGAATTTTCATCTAGATGATACATTCTCATGATCAACAAAATGACAAATTACATAACAATTATTTTGATATTTGGCTAAATGGAAAAGGATGTCCGACCAACACTGTACCGATTAAAAGAGTTACAAAAGAAGAACTCGCCAAAAATAAATATTGTTACAGGATTAACTCAGTGTAATTCAATAAATGAAAATCCTAGTGTCCAGGTCAGTTATTTGCAATATTTTATACATTTTACCAAAATAAATAATTGTTTTACAGCTAATCGATCATTCTCATTTCACATCTAAGCTATTTTAGAGAAATGAGAATGACCGGATAACATCCTGATTCTCATTTCTTGATTTCATTCACATCTTGTAATTTGATATTATTTTATATTAACATCAATTTATGTTAGATTTTTATTAACATGATATGTCACTACAAAAAAGTTTACCTTTAGCTACCACAAAATTACAACGGCATGAAAATGCAGTAGCAAATACTAACTATTTGCTACGACAATCACTATTTCATGTAGTAATTTGCAGTAGCAAATACTATTTGCCACACCACTATTTGCTACACTCAGCATCCCATCGCAAATAGTGGTGTGGCAAATAGTATTTGCTACTGCAAATTACTACATGAAATAGTGATTGTCGTAGCAAATAGTTAGTATTTGCTACTGCATTTTCATGCCATTGTAATTTTGCAGTGGGTAAAGATCAATTTTTTTGTAGTGTGTCCACATAGCGCTTTTGATGAAAAACAGGATGACAATAGACAAAAATACCATATAGTTATTTATTCACGACGGCCTTTTCACCATAATAAATAAAATATTGAAACTATGTATCAAAATAAATACCTTTTCAAACTAAGTACAATTATGGGTATATCCACCCATGGCATAGGCGAAAACTCCTATGGCTGAGGCGGAAACTTTGATTTTGGGCCAACCACTAACTAATCGGGTAAATGCAGTGGCTGGGGCTTAGGCGTTTTCGCCTGGGGCCTGGGCGAAATCGCCCAGCCCTTCTATAAAACCCCACCAGCCCCCCCCCCCCCCCCCCCCCCCCAAAATTTTGGACTCCACCCCCTTCTCTCAACTTCCTTCCCCCTTCCAAGGTAAGTCCACCCTCTTCCTCTCTTGTTTTTAATTGTATTTTTCATAGAGTAGATAATTTAAGTAGTTTAGGATTTAGGTTAGATAAGGGGTGGTTTTGTTGATGGAATTGGGTATGGGAATTGGATTTCAATTCCCGGCCTAATGAGAATTGTAGTGCAATTATTTGAGTCAATTCCCAATGGACCGAGAATTGGGTCTCAATTCCCGGACCCAATTCCATTAACCAAACGACCCTCTTTAGGAATGTTAGGTTAGAGAATTAGTTTAGTATTTAGGTTAGAGAATTAGTTTAGGATTTAGGGTATACCCCGTTTGGTATCCGAGATTCATAAAACCATGTATTTCAATGTACCATGGATTTGTTTCTAGTGATTTCTAAAACCATGTATTTAAAAACCCCATATGAAATCCATTATTTGGTAAGTAGTGATTTGTTAAAATGAATCAGTGTATTTTTAAAAAATAGTGTGTTTAATGAATCCCTCACCCCATGATTCTAACAATCTTACCCCTACCCCTAAGATTGTGAAATCCTTCCCAGCTTGTATTTGAGAAATACACAGGGGTTGAATCCATGCATTTCTCGCAACAAAATGTTCCACTAAAAACGGCTGATTTTAACAATCCCTAGATTTTTACAATCATGGGGAAGAATCACCTCATACCAAACACCCCGGTAGAGAATTAGTTTAGAAATGTTAGATTATATAATTAGTTTAGGATTTAGGTTAGAGAATTAGTTTAGAAATGTTAGATTAGATAATTAGTTTGAAAATGTTAGAAATTATTTATTGACATTGTACTATTGACATTGTAGGAGTTTTAAGCAACGGACATTCGTGTCACGCAGAGGGTATTCGTTTCAGGCCATTGCATGAGGTAAGTAGTGTATACATTATTTATATTCTTATTTAAGTGCGAATTATGAATATGTATCTAACTTGTTTTTGTAGGTTTTTTATGGATTATAGGTTGTTTGTCTGTTGTACGACATTAGGACTTTGCATGCTAGCGTGAATTAGGATAGTTCAATTTTGTTTATAGGACTACAAATTCGGACTTCGCATGCTAGTGTGAATTAGGCTATTTCACTTTTACCTGTAGGAAAATTAACATATTACACTTTATATTAACCTAGCAATTTACTATACAATAGATAGCTTACCTGTAGGAAAATGCCTACTAGGGTTTTAGATTCCCCGATTATTACTCTGAATCGGTCAGGAATCTACTTAGCGAATCATTTCAGAGTCACGGGGTATATCCGCCTTAGCCATAGGCGTTTTTTGCCTATGCCATGGGCGAAAACGCCTATATCATGGAAGATATACCCATAATTGTACATAGTTTAAAAAGATATTTATTTTGGTATATAGTTTCAATTTTTTTATGGTGAAAACTCCTATTTTTTTGAACATTTTGATAGTTTTTTACGTTAATTATTGGTTTGAAGCTATTTCAACGTTAATTTTTATATCAATTTTAATATTATTTTTTTATTTTAACATTCTTTAGTCTAAAAGTAAGCCCCCAAACTCATTAAACCTATAAATATATTACATTGTAAAGCTTTATGAGATGTTTGAATGAGTGCATTTAGATAATCAATAGTGGCCTATTTTCACTCACTAGATTGAAATTGAAAAATTACATCGTTTGGAAATGAAATAAAAAGATAAATCGTTGAGTTTAATAAGATTGAAAGTTAATTATAAAAAAGGTAAATAGTGCATTGAGGCGAATTTTGTGGTCATGTACAAATATTGATGAGAGATATTCACTTTGACTTGAAGGTGAATTGAAGATGAATGATTAAATTTATTTATTTTACATAATTGTCCTTATTGTTTTCCACGTCTTATCTGCCACATAAGCTAGGTTGGTGACATGGACTCCCAGGTGGAATGGCCATGTAAGTTGACTAACGGACGTTTGGACGTCCATGGACGGAAGTCACTGCTTGGTTAATGGCCTTAAGTCCAGTGATTACTAGGATATTTTTCTGAGTTCAGTGACTAGCGGGTTATTTGCTCAAAGTTCAGTGATGAATTTTGTAACCAACCCTTCAAATTATGGGTCAACGTCTGTTCCTTTTTTGGTACCATTGTCATCATTCATCGTTTCCATATCATCACACAATGCTTTTATTCTCAAATAAGCATCGTTGAAAGTAGTTATCGTTCAAGCACCATAACGGCATATTTTGAAAGCATATTGTTGTAGAATTTTAAACAACTGCATTGAATTATATTACATGTTAATCTAATGGTGTATTGTTGCTTTTCATCTATAGTCCTTGATGTTTGTTTCCAACAGCTCATAGATTTTGGATTTCCGACCACCTTTGTTGCAGAAAGATGTCAGGGAATTCTTTGAATTTTTCTTCTTTCAACACGAACATTATGTGATCACACGGCAATCTCATGTACTCGAATTTTAAACAACTACATTGAATCATATTACTAGTGCGATTGCCTCGTTCATGTACACAACTACCCACCTCGTATTTGTGGTGCTGTATAGTTACCAACTTATTATCTTTGGTGCACTCGCCAGACTTAGTAAGTGCCCTGTTGATCTACTTACAGGTCTCATAGGTGAATAGATTAGCAATGCTCTTGGTAACTCTAGACAAGCTCCAGTTTTGATTTTTGGCATACCATAATTAGATTTGAAATCTAATTTTTGCTCATTTTGTCATAATGTTTCTAACCAACGATCATAGTGAAAATCTAAGTTGCATTGCCTCTTCATATGACATATTTTTCAACTTGACGAGTTCATATTCTTCAATGTTTGTAGTTATGGGTTTCAATGTTAGTTCTGAATTTGTTGAGTTATTGCTAGCTCTACTGTCTTCTTCATCCATTGTTCTGAGTGTATTATTTATTTACATTCAATCGCTCTACATTATAAGAATTCACAACAACGTTTGCGTTAGTTATTCATAAAATTAGAGCATATTAATTTAATGATAATTTATTTACTTTTGATAATAAAATCAACACAACATATTAATTATAATTAATAAAATCAACTAATATAGCATATTAATTATAAATCATAAATTTTAACTAACCGTATTTTAATATTATTTTAAAATTAATATAATATTTTAATTCATTGCAACTAGTTTAAATATATTAATTGTTGTAAGATAATTGATAAAATGAAAAAAAAAATTATGAAGACTTACATGGATTGATGACATGTATGGTTGAGATGACAGGGATCAAGACTCTGAACCGTTGATCTGGAATATTTTCTGTAAACAAAGAAGCATATCTCTTCTTACTTTAACCAAATCTTTACCAAATCTCCTGTTCGAATCACTCACCTGAAGCTAAGCCAAGAAAATCTCCTCCAGCGACGACGAGGTAGTCTACTTCGGAACGATGACCGAGGTCGGAGAAAGGATCTTGGTGCTGGTTGAGCGGGGTGGTGTGAGATATCCAGCGGCGACGTCTTAATCGGAATGAAGAAGTCCATAGAGAAGCTATTCTGTCTGCCTCGGGTGTGAAGGTATGAGCTACTTGAGTATTTTCAATTCGGGTGCTGAAGAAAGCTTATTGGACTCTCTGTAATAAACTTAGATGGTGGTTTATATGGACATGGATTCACAAGCTCTTTCGACTGGTGGTTTCATTGCTGCCGCAGCTGCTTCACCCCTTGTCGATGAAGAGAAGAAGGTAAGAACTTGAATGGCTTCAGTCTTTTTTCTCCGCTTCATTAGTTATCTGATTTATGCTCTAGCTTCGATCTTTGCTATCTGAAATTCCTAGGTCAGCTGGTTCAGAGAATCGTTCATTAGTTATATGATTTATACTCTACCGAAGATTGATGGCCAATTCGCCCCTCCCACAACTCAGGTTTCATTCTTCTTCTGCTTCTGAAGCTCTGTTTCTAAAATACATCCTTATGTTCTGTTTTCTGCTTACATGCTTGGGAGCTTAGTATCTGATTGTTCAATCCTTCATCTGATTTCTTCAAGGATTCCATGGTGTTGATCAGTTTGGGGTCGATGGTGTATGGGATGAGGTATCTGGAGTTCCACTCCTCCTCTTCAGGTTGGCTTTCTTAATCCAGAATAATTTAGTGATGGTAATCACTTGACTCTAAATATTCAAGTGAAGAGATTGATTTGCAGGATGTTCAATCAGTGGCGGAGCCACGTTGACAGGTGGGGGTGCCTGCAGCCCCCTTGGAAAATTAAACAAAGCTAACTAGTACTTTTCCCATTCACATTTCCGGTAACTATTCCCATTCATCTTTCCTCCAACTAATTCACCTTACTCATGTTATTAACATTAGCTACAATTAGAGCTGGGAATTGGTTACCGGTTAGTGGTTATAACCACTAACCGCACCGAATTTGGCGGTTAGCGGTTAACCACTAACCGCATGTGCGGTTAGTGGTTAGGTTTGCGGTAGGCATTTTGGGATTTTTGTGGTTAGCGGTTTAACCACTAACCGCACGGGTTAACCGCAACTAACCGACCTAACCGCACAACAAACATTCGACTGCTTCATAAACATTCCATTCCCAATTTCCCAGTTCCCTCCCACTCTCAAAGTCGAACTGCCGATGTTTCTAAAAAAACCCTAAATCGTCAAACTTCGACTGCTTCCTGACTCAGGTCGACTCCGACTCGACTCCGACTCCGACTCCGACTCCGCCGATTGAGCTCCGACGATTGTTCTCCGGTTCAAGTTTGAACTCCGACTCTCCTCTCCGACTCTCCTCTCCGACTCTCCTCTGACTCCGACTCTGACTCTGACTCCGACTCTCCGACTCTGACTCCGTCGACTCCGACTCTGACTCCGACTCTCCTCTCCGACTCTTCCTTCTAGCGGCGCTGATTGATTCTCCCTAGCGGTGCTGATTGATCGACTCTCCGACTCCGGCGATCAAAATTAACAACTTGAAGTGAGTATACTCCCACTTCCTAGTTCCCAGACCCTAACAAAACCTAATTTCAGTAATTGTTGTTCTTGGCTTCTTCGAAGTTCAGAGTTCAAACATGATTTTGCATTTTTGCTAGTTTAACAAAGGGACCACTATATGCAGGACTTCTATTTGTTTTGTAGTTTCCTTTCATGGCCATCTCTGTAATGTAGTTGTTTTGTTTGGATGATTGATGTGCAGTTTATAAGCTGTTATAATCTGTTTCTTTGAATGATTATAAGCTGCTGCTGTTATAATATGACTTAGTTGATTGATGATTGATGATGGCAGCTTGAATGATGCTCTAATCTGGTGTTGCTGCTGTTTTTGTTTGATGATGAATGAATGATGCAGATGAATGATGCTGCTCTTGTTTAATGGTTGCTGTTTTTGTTTAATGCTGCTGCTGTTGTTGTTTAATGGTGCTGCACTGCTGCTGTTGTTGTTCAACACTGAGGCTGCTGTTGTAATGTTGTTTAATGGTTGAGCTGCTGCTGTTTTAAAACACAGCAGCTGCTGTGTTTTAAAACAGCAGCAGCTCAACCATTAAACAACAGCACTACAGACAGCAGCATATCTGCTCAAGCATAAAACAATTAGGGGTTATTGACACTACTTAAATGTGGCTGCAAATGCAATGGGCAAAGTATGCAGCTGCTGTGTTTTGTTGATTAATATAGCAGCAGTAGCTGCTGATTTTCAGTAGCTATTGCTGCTACTTTGATCAACAAAACACAGCAGTAGCAGCATTAGCAATTCAAATCAGTTTTGTTGTTTTGTCCAGATTATCGGTTTCATTATTTGATATATGTTTTGTTGTTCTTTCATTAATAGGTTGGAATCACCGAATCACTACAAGTCAACAACTCTGCAAGGCTAATGAAGAAGGAGCTTGGAATTGACGATATTTTGAATTTTTATCGTTATGTTTATTTGCTTTAGGAGGCATTTTCAAACTATTAATGTTTATCACGTGTTGGATATTTCTGAATTTATGGATTTAGACTTGTGGAGTAGTGGTTATCTGGATTGGATTGAACAATTTCGAGTTAATATTGAGTTTTAGGTCCTCGTTGGTTCTTAGTTCGAAACATAAGATTTGTTGATTTTTTTGAATTGCGGTTAATTGCGGTTAACCACTAACCTAACCGCATAACCGCGGTTCGGTTAGTGGTTAACCGCAACTCAAAGCGGTTCAGTTAAGGTTATCATTTTCATTGATTTTGCGGTGCGGTTAACCGCAAATCTCGGTGCGGTTAACCAACACCGAACCGATTTCCAGCCCTAGCTACAATAGATGATATTTGGAAAATAACATTTTACACCCTCTACTTTACCAACTTAACAGATAGCCTCATATAGTTCTTTTTAGCTCCCCTGCTTCAGCCACTTTGCTTTTTGGGTCCTTCTGTTTAGCTGTCTTCTTCTTAACATTAAATCAGACACATTTGCACGCTGACGGATAGAGATATCAGAGGTAGGAGACAAATAGTTGGTCAACGAGACTTGGGAGGTATCACGAAGTTTACAGTAAAATACGAAGACTTTTAAAATCACATATTTTATTTGTTGATCTCATCCAATTTGATTATATATATTTATATTCCTATGTAAAAAACACTTAGTAACCTAATAAGTGACCATTGGAGCTAACGTGGCATGCCGAATGCGCATCAATTAATGTCATGAAGACGAAAGTTTGGACGGAAGCACCCAAAATGAAAAACGACTTAAGTATGAGAGGGTTAAAACAACGACTTATATATAGTGTAGGGGGACTATCTGCTAAGTTGGCAAAGTAAATGAAGCCAACGTGCTAGTTTCCATGTATTTTGAAGTTTTAGTTAACCTAATTATATAATCACAATAAATAATTGATCTCATATCATTACAATTACAAGTTAGTTTGAAACTTTATACTTCGTTTTACAAACCGATAAACACCTCATCAATAGTATATATTGAAAAAAATTTGTTCAATAATTTAAAGCATGCATCCTACAGTATTTTAAATATAAATTTTTCTCGCGATTCATTATAAATATTAAAAAAAAATCTATTAAAACTATTATTATAGTTAATAATTTGCGTCCAGCACAATTTTTATGACATAATTTTTTATGTAATTTTTTTTACATGTGCACCCTCCTTGAGAAAAATTCTGGCTTTACCACTGTGTTCACTGATCAGGTGAATATATTGATTTGAAGGACTCCCCGTAATTTTCCTTTGATCCAAACTAGTAGATGTTATAATAAAAAGCAAACATGAATGTGGTTTGATAATTTGGTTGTTGATCTAGAAAAATCAAACAGAGAGCATGGTTATTGGGGAGAGTTTAGTAGACATATTCAAAAGTTCACTTCTGTAATTATCGAGTTAAATTGAAGGGGAAGCCCTCTTGAGTTCACCTGAGAATTCCCCAGTACCCTTATGTGGTTTCCATCATGGTGGTGTGCAACATTTCATGTTTTCGTTGCTTAGTCTGCTAATTTAAGATAGTAATTGAAAATATCATGACCACATCTGATCCTAAGGCCTGACACGAGGATCTAGACTGTAATTTGCATTCTTTGTGGGTCATTCGGTGTCCTAATTATGCTATTTTATATTGAGTATTATCTTGAGATTAAAACACCTATTTCATATTATGTATATTTAACAAAATAATAAATATTGAGATCAAAGTATTATAGATTATGAATAAAATATGCAAACTGTTGTTTATTTTTTTTATTTTTAAACGGGATACATATGTTGCATCACGACCCGCCAACGAGCGGGTAAAAACCTAGTGTTAATCTAGGCATCTCCTACGGTGACTTGCTTTAACTTCAAGTAAGGGAAGTTAGTGAAAAGAGATCTGAACCACAAAAAATTCAATTAAAGAATTTGAGCCATTGATTACAATTATAATTTAAATAATTAAAATACAATAAACCGACTGCTATTTTTTTCCCGGTGAACTACTCCTAATTTCTAGGAATAGTGGGTTTAATGGTTATCAATCTGGAAAAAAAAATCACAGATAGTTTTTCCTTCTAAAACTAAAAAGCTTCCTACTGCAACTAAGCTCAAAACCCCAAACAAATTAATGGCGGCGGCTTCAATTATACGGGATTAAGCAATGAGTAGCCAATCATTTAGCCGGAGTACATTGTTTTTATAATTCACCCGGCCTACCGACGATCTAGCAGGAGTTCGTCGTTTATAGGTATTATTCTGATCACTGTTCCTGATCAATTTTTTCATCTTCTTCGCTTCCAATCTACTTATTTGTTATTATGGTATGTTGTTTGATTTTGAATTATCCAAATCGGTCATAGGAATCATTCCGAACCCCCTCCCCAATTGACATAAAGTACCTGAAGGGGCAATTCATATATTTATTTATATGCCTTCCCTTGCCAGAGGGTTCTGTTTTGGGTTTGTGTAAAATGTGTACGGCGGGTTTTCTTTAGTAGCAGGGAGGGTATTGGCTTGGCTTGTGACTGAGTGTGGAATTTTTTGCAGAGATGTTTTGTTTTTCCCTTTTACATGTTTATATGTACATAGACCTTTTCCTTGTTGATGTATTTATACTCATTCAACTAAAAAAACGTAATTATGAGATGCCAATATAGATAACCCTCCCCAATTGGCCTATTTTTGTGTTTTTGGTATTTATATCCCAATTAAGTTTTCCCTTTCAGTACTACTTTCATTTTCAGGATTCGCAATTAATGTTTTTGTGATGAACGTAAAAATTTTAACGTCAAATTTTCATCTTCCTCCCTGGAATATATATTAGAATGACAAATAGTCTACGACTATATATCTCTTTCATTGCTTCAGGGCTTTGTGCTTGACCGATTAAAATGTTTGTATTTGTTAAAAGCACATTTCTAATATCCGACGATATATGTATGTTGTTTATCCAAAATTACAGCAGTGGTCAGTGGAGAGGAGCTCTCCGTTTTGCAGCAATATAGGTGTGTTGGAGAGTCGATAGTAACGAGTGGGATAAATTCCACTGTGACGTATCAACATTGGTAATTAAGTAGTTGCTTGTTACGCATTATCTCAGTTTAATTCTCTGTTTTCTCACCGGTTATGAGTTATATCATTTGAAAATAAATTTTCCAGGTTTGCGTCCAGTCATTCATACTTGTTGTTGGTTGCTCAACGATTTAAGTTACCTATTTGGTGGTATCATTATGAATTGGAAGATGAGTACAAAAGAGGTATGTTTTTCTGTTTTGCCAAAACCTAATAAATTATTACTCTATTGTACACATTTGGCTTCCATGTAAGTTATACTTCAATAATTATTATAATTGTGTTTCCAAATCACTTAAAGTAATATATAAGCTTTATTCTGTCGAGAAGCTGCTTTGCTGGAACTCCTTCATTTTTCATCGAGGTTGAGTTTCCACTCGGTTTGGACGGCTGCAGGATTATTTTTTTTGTTCAGTTGTCTGGCGATTCGTTTTGTTTTGGTTAGGCTAGGTAGGCACGTCAATGATGTTTGTGGGTTTCTCCTCGCTGTGAGGCCGGTGTTGGGTTTAGTTCTGGGGCGTGTAGCTTTTTGGGTGGGGTTTGGTCTTGTTTTGCTTTGGTTCGGTGCCTTTGTCTCTACTATAATCTGTAATAGTTGCTGTGTGTGTACAACTCTTTTTTTTTTTACAAATTATATACACATTTATAAAAAATGTATATGCTTTATTCTTTTGTAATGGTGCTTTTAGGTGGAAAACATCAACAAGGAAGAGGATAACAACAACGAGCTTGATACTACTAATATTCCATCAAAAAAGGTATGAATTGAATATTGAATCAATTAGAAAGATATGATCATGTGCAAGTTATTATTGAAGTTTTATTTAAGCATGTAATATAGTAAATATTAATACAATTTTAAATGATTTTAGGTATATTTAACTAGTCGATGTGGCGTTGATCAGTTTTGTGATCTAATTGGTAACTTTTGTGATGTAAAAAAGAAAGTTATTGAAGACATGGGATTTGGGGAGTTATTGAAATTGAAGGAACACAAGTTGAGAATGCAACTTTTAGAGGATCTCATGATGAGGTTTGATGTATCTACCGGTGAGCTATCCGTACATGGACATAATTTGGCTATAAACATAGATGACGTAGTGACTATTTTGGGAGTAAACGTTGATGGTGATGATGTGGAGAGTCAAATGGAGGATGATGATGAGACGACATGAGAGTTAGATTTAATCTTGGTGAAGGAAAAATTAAATGTCACAATCTGAAGAAAGATATGATTAATCTTTCCGTTGGTGAAGAGTTCAAGGGAAAATTTTTGTTATATGTAATTTGTTGGTTGTTGAGGTCGTCAACTGCTCTAAATGTTCCGAACTCATATCTGAAATTGCTGACGAATATCGATCGGGTTAGAAATCTCAATTGGGCAAAGTTTGTATACAAAGGTAGGCGTAACAGGCTACCAGACTAAGGATGGAGTTTCACATAGAGAACAATTTGTGACCGGCTGCATTTTAGTTCTTGAGGTAAGTAATAATTATTGGTACCGTAAATTGCAAAATATAACAACAAGCAAGCATGCAAACAGAAGGACAATCTGAGTCGATCGACTTCACGATCTGTCCTTAAGAATTGTTATTCCCCTCTACGTCACCCAAGGTTAACGGAATCAATTCTCCCAGGATAAAACGGATACTCACATGCGTAGTAGTGATGCAAACGCAAGTGATCGGCAAACTCAACGAACGACACAATCACACGACTCGATCCCTTTGAAAACAATGAATGCAGAGAGCTTTTTGTGCAGAGAATAAGTTTAGAGAGGGGAAAAATCTGTAGGAGAAAGTGCATGGACTGATCTGCTATTTATAGTAAATAAAGGGGTGCCTTCTGGCAGCTGGGCAGTTTGAATTGTGTCAGTTCGCGACTGAACCGGTTTAAAAACTTGGTTCTGGTTTGGGTTCAAAGCACAAACTCTGGATGACATTCGGTCAGACCAAGTCGGCCGGGTAGCAAAAGAATTGAATCAAATCAAATCTTTTGACCAAATCCGAATCTGAATTCGAGGCGGCGACGACGGCCCGAGGGCCCATCACCATCTCAAGCCTTTTACCAACCTTAGTGGGCTTGATTTCTTATATCTAGCTCCACTTTCCCATTAATTAGCAATGTGGTATTCAACACCACTTTGCTCATTCCTTCATTCACACATCAAATCCCCAACAATCCCCCACATGAATGGAGAATGCTAAGTTTTGAAAACTATGCAAAAATTGTGTGATTTGCTCGCAAGAATTAGCTGCATCTGAATAAGTAAGTTTCCCTTTGAACTTTCCGTAGTGAACATACATCGAGTATACTCGTGCATCGATAGATTTGATATCTTTGAACCGTAGACTTTTTGTGTATACTAAGACAACGTATGTCACACAGCTAATCCTTAACCGTTCATTGGTTCTCACTGTTGTGTTCATTTTAGCCCTGAACACCGCCTGGTCTCATGAGTGCGTAGCGAACTTGGCCTACGCTAGTTCTCCTTGAAGCGGCTCTACTTCACACTCACACAGGTCATTTCTAAATGTTTATTCGTAAATATATCATTTGAGCAACTTGAGGTCAAACTTATAAACCATTAAAAGCCTTGCGTTAATAGGCTTACCCTTATTGTTAAACATTGTCTCATCATGAGAATGAGTTTGAGAAATTTTGACAATGTCGAACCATCAAACACAACTTTGTTTTCTCCTTGAACCTAGATCTTGGGATCTCCAGTCAACTAGGTAGAGTTTGTGCCATGTTGATTATGTCCTCGGCCATAATCTCATTCCCCTCGATGATTTCTCAACTACATCTCTAGTTAGGCCTTTTGTAAGTGGATCCGACACGTTATCCTTTGATTTCACATAATCAATTAAGATAACACCACTAGAGATTAGTTGTCTAACCGTGTTATGTCGTCGACGAATGTGACGAGATTTACCATTGTACATAACACTTTCTGCCCTTCCAATCGCCGCTTGACTATCACAATGTATACTTATTGGTGGTAACGGCTTGGGCCAAAATGGAATATTTTCCAAGAAATTACGAAGCCATTCAGCTTCCTCACCAGCTTTGTCCAATGCAATGAATTCAGATTCCATTGTTGAACGGGCTATGCAGGTTTGCTTGGAGGATTTCCAAGATACTGCTCCCCCACCAACCGTAAACACATATCCACTTGTGGACTTGTTTTCGGTTGAACTGGTGATCCAGTTCTCATCACAATATCCTTCAAGCACAGCCAGATACTTAGTGTAATGTGATGAACCACGTTTTCACGCGCGTGTAGTCAAATAAACTACCAAGCTGGAAGCTAGGGTGGATCGTATTCCACGGGTCTTCTAATGATTGATTACTCAAATATAAAGGCAAATTACTCAGATTTAACACTTTGTGCGTGGTGTGAGTTCCACGACTTCTAATTCTAAGAAATGCACGGAAATTTAAAAATTAAAACTGAAAACAGATTAAAAGATTGGTTGATTAAACAAAGATGACAGACAAGCTTAGACTTTGAATCCCTTCGTTCACTAGAGCATTGGCAATCAACAGATCAGCGGATTTCGATTCTCGTTCAATCAATTCTAAGACACCACCATAACTCCTTACCCTTAGGTTTAAGACTGGCGAACGTTCGCTCTATCCGATCTAGCTACCAAGATTAATTAGCCGCCCGGGTACGGTCGCCTCTCGCAACGACTTAACTAACTGGTGCAATTACTAACGATTTATGAGTTATTCTTGCAGTGGATTAACCCTAACCAGTTCCTACGAAAGGCACACTCCAGTGATTAGGTTAATTATTCGATTTGATGTTTTAAAGTAAGGCGAGCGTTCGCTTCTATCCTTAGCTTAACAAGAATCTAATCTAGGTGATCAATCCAGACAAGAAACATGAACAATGAAGAACAAATCAAACATGAAAGAGAAACTGATTGAACTTTGAATCTAATCACCGCCGATCCGTGACCTCTTTAAAGCCCTGGGTCACTTAGGGTTCATCTAGCCTAAGCTCTACGAGTTTAGCTACTCATGTTTTTCACAAAAGAATCAAAGACAAAGATAGAGTTCATCTTGAACAGAGGAAGAACAGAAAAGGATCTGAAAAACCTAATTAAGACGACTCCGGCAGAACTTCGATCTCCGATAATCTGCAATCCTAGCTCCGAGTCTGCGAGATGAAAGGGATGGCGTCACGATCTCTTCCTGGCTCTTCGAACTCTAAACTCTACTCTAGAACTCTTGAGAATCCTTGAAGTATTTTGTATTAATTGGTATTATGAGATATCTTTGATTTTGGGCCGCTGGTTAAGTATTTATACTTAACCCTAATACCGCCGGATTTTGCCTGGAATTTTCGCCAAAAACCTAAGGGATTTTTCGCCGAAAATTCCTTTGTAAATGGGTTGACTGCTCGGCTGCATTCTCCTGTGATTTTCAGACCGCCAGTTCTCGGCGAAAACTTGGTGTTTTCGCCGAAAAGTTCTTCTTGTAAGCTCTGCCGATTTCTTCATGAGTTTTCGCCGAAAACTCCAAGGGATTTTCACCGAAAACTTCTTTGTAAATGGGAGCAGGATTTGGTTCGACTTGATTGACTCCTCGGATCGATTCCGGTGCGATTCCTCGAGGTTCCAATGCCTTAGACACGTCCTTGGCTACATTATTTGACGGCAAAAACCTGTGCTAACATGAAAACACTAGAAACCCATCAAATAGACCCGAAACGGGCCAAAGTAACACAAATGGCACGAGATATAGTAGTTGAGTGAATATTCGTTATTCTACCCTAAAAATCATGTCTTAAGCAAGGAAATGTCGCTTAAATGAGGCTGATAATCACGTAAAATCGAGTGTCATCAAAATACCCCACACTTACGCTTTTGCTTGTCTTCAGGCAAACTGAATAGAAACGCTCATGTTCACAAATGATAAGATCAGCCAAACAACCTGGTCTCACTAAAAACTACACACGACGAGTAGTAGCAACCAATTATGCACGAATTTGACCTTACCGATCAGACTCTCACACAGGAAATATTTAGTAAACGGGGAACTCTCACTCTCTGTGTTTAAGGACGCGTTTCTGCTCTCAATCATTTTCTGTTACTGAATTCTGTCATAGGTTTGCAATTTGACCACATCTCCACCACTGTGACAACACGAGTAACTAGTCAAGAAGTACTTCCCTGCTAGGACTGTAACGAATTCTACACTACAAGGGTTTATGATGAGATGGATGATGAGAATGTATGATGATGGCTTTGGTGCGGTGTAGCTTTCGACTAACTTCCCTCGAATCTAGCCTATGGCTTCCTACCGTCTAACTAAACACGGGTGGAATAGTGAACGCTCGTCCTATGATACCCTCAAGCAACCCAGCACTTTATTTTCTTTACACATTTTTTCTTTTGACTTTTCTTTTGACTTCGTTCTACCTTATGTAGGGAGATGAACGTTTATTGAACTAAGAACTTTAAAACTTTTCTCTTCTTTTTCTGCTTTTTTCAAAATTTTCTTATTTTTCTTGTTTTCTTTTATTTTTTTTCTTTGTGCCAATTCTTTCTTTTAGTTGCTAGAGGGGTTTACACGTTTGGACATAATAGCTAAGATCACCTATTTAATGGCTATAGGCAGGTTACCACAAACCGACTTCCGGTGGGTCAATCTAGAACTACAACCACAGGGGATCAACGGGGAATGAAAGAATGGGAAATGGCTGTAATGTATTATCGAACTGAAAGAACAAGCCAAGCTCAAGGGTCTAAACCTAATGGATTTATCGTTAGGTATGCTATCTGGCTAAGTAGCTGAATCTAGGTGCCCCTATCATTCTAGAACTCGTGTCATCGTGTGGTCTCGAGTAGGTCTCATGCAAATTCTAACTCATTCAAGCAAACAGAAAATCACTCAAAAAGATTTGAAATTGCAAGTTACGTGCAATGGATCAAAAGCTCACATTTGGTTTGCTAGTCGGATTCGATCATTTTCATGCAATCAAGGCTACAAACTACAAGTGTGATTTTAAAAAATCTGTTCTGACCAGGCAATTTAGCATCAACGTAAACACGTTGGTTCTCAAGTTCTAGGTTAAGCAGTCTAAGCATCATTATGAAAGATTGAACAGAAACTTAACATCAAAAACCAAGAATTGAGCCATTCTAATGCTAGAGAGACTGGACAGGAATCACGAGGCACACAAAAACACAATCAAGGGCAATCAAGTTCATGCAAGGTTCTCTAGCATCCTACCCCACACTTAAATCGTACTGTGTCTTCACAGGACTAAATCTAAAGTTCAGAGTGAAGTAGAAGAACCTGGACCGAGATGGTTGGTGTAGGGGATGAGTACGGATCCTCGGAGCAGAGGCAATCTACCAAAGCGAAGCAAAGGTAATCTACTGATTGCCTGCAAAACAAAAACAAATTAAAGATAAAAAGGAAACCGGGACAAGTGTCCCGGATCCACACAAAAAAAGTTGGATCGAAATCTGAAAAGAAGAAATAAAAATAAAGGACCAGAAAAGGAATACAACCCGATCACTGCTGGTTAGGCGCATCGGGAGGGGGAATGTGGAGGGCGTCGCCTATCTGTCGCTGCCATGCCAGCTGTGCCGCATACCTCTCATCATTGCGGCGCATGTGTTGCTGCATAATAGTTCATCTGGCGTCCTGAGCGGTGTTGTCAGTGATGCGCCACTCCTGGAGTCGCTCGTACAGCTCTCTGACATCAGCTGGATGCGGTCGGTGCTGAGGATGAGGTGCCTGGTATGGATCTGGAATGGGCACCTGGGGCTGGTATGCATACCCTGCCTGATGGTGCGGCGAGGGTGTATGATCATGAAACTCCGGCTCTGACTGGGGCTGCGGCTCCCCAGAATCATCTTCTTCCTCCGACTCGGCCTCGTGATGGAGAGGAGGAGGTGCTGCCACCTGTGGACTGATGTCCAGCTCAAGGGCGTACTCGACCGCTAAATCTCCATCGACGGTGTACAATCTGCGGCGTGGGACGTCCGGGCCATATTCATGGCTGAGACCGAGGGAGATGATGAGTCGGCCGACAAAGTTGCCTCCAAGGAGTGAGCGAGGTGGTTTCGTCTTCTGAGTCTTCTGGCGGAATAAGCGTGCAAGCACCCATCCGGGATGAAGAGGATAACTCTCCCAGATGGCGCGAAGAAGAATGAGCTCCTGTTTGCTGATATGGTGGCGGTCCTTCTCTGGAGCAAACAGTAGTGATCTACGCCAAACCATATGAATGAATCGATAGAGAGGGTGAGAGAGGGACTTAACTGAGTTGTGCTTCGTAGTCGGAGCATCAGGCACTCTGGTCATGTGGCTCCAGAGCGCGTCGTACTCATCTCCGCTGCCGGAGTTGTTCTCCCAGCCGAGGTGATGTCCCTCGTAGTGCTCGCGGGGGATCCCGAGATGAGCTGCAAACTCATCGTAGGTGAAGTCCTTGTACACCCCGCCAAGATAGAAAGAGACGACCTTCTTGCGCTGCCTCTTCTTGTGCTCGTCCAGATCGAATGTCGCCCAAAACTCCTGGAGAGCGACGTCTGGGAAGTAAGCAGCTATGGTGGTCAGCTCCAGCAGTCCTGCAGGTATCAATGCGTCGAGCACATTCCGGTGCCAGTCCTCATCGTGCTTGAAGAGTGACTCCATAGATAATGGGCGAACATCAGCTCCAGGAACATGCTCGAGCCTCAGGTAGCGCTCGAAGTAGTACTGGGGCAGGCGGGCAACAGTGGCGTGGTACCCGACACTGCCAGGGAAAGCTGGTGGAGGGCCCTGGACGGCGGGTGTGACGGGAGCGGGGACTCGGGAGCTAGAGCCGGTGTCAAGTCGTGCCATAGTCCTGCGCTCATGAGTGGCATTCCTAAAATCAGAAACGAAACCAGATTAATTAACTAATAACCCACCCCACATTTAGTAGAAAAACTCAATTTCACAAAGAAATGAGGAAAACCGAGTGGGGGTAAGCAAATTAAGTAACCGGTAATCACGATAAATCACAAATCATGCATATGTCTAGCCGGAATGTTCATAACATAATTAGGGATCAGAAGTCAAACCGACATTCAAAAAGTCAACATCATAGCACATTGAACCCTAATCATGGCCATTACTAGCTCAAAGCGGGAAATGACGGCATAATTATAAACTCAGATGGCAAGCACAATAATAAGACGTGAATGAACACACATGGAAGCCAAACAAGCATAGACAATTCATGGTCAAACCGACATTTCATAAAAGTCAACACCACATAGAATCAATCCTTAAGAACATCAACACACGATCAAATGGTATTATAATTCAGCACAATCCTCCCTAAGCATGCTAGATCAGTCCAAAGCATTCAACTAACCTAGTTCACACAAAATTAGTCGACACGCAAATCGAGGTAAATTGAAAAGTCAACCGAAAGTCAACCCTGACGAAATTCAGCATTCAACATGTCAAAAGATTCGGAATGAAAAGTTCTACGACTTACCTTGAAGCCATGAGTGCTGAAAATGAACGGAGAACGAGAAATCGGTGAAAATTGAGAAAATTAGGGTTTGGCTGAACGGGAGCTCTAGAGCTCCGATTCGACTGATCTACGGCTCAAAATGATCGAAAAAGGGAGGGGAGAGGTGCGGCGGTGGCGGCGACGGTGGCGGCGGCGGTAAATGGATGGCGACGACGAAAATGTAGCGGCGGAGGCGTTCAGTTTTAAATAGGGGGAGGTTTTGGTTATTTTCGAAAATGAAGAAGTGAGGGGGAGAGAGAGCAAAGAGATCGGGAAATAGGGGTAAAATTGTTTGATTTTGTCTCAAGTTTTTGGCGAAAATGTGTGCAATTTTTCGCCGAAAACACAAGTGAAAAACATCTACCGGTTTTTAAGGAGTTTTCACCGAAAACTCATAGAGTTTTCACCAAAAAGTTTAGTTAAAATCGACCAGAAAACACAGTGGGATTTACAAACAAGTTTTCGCCTAAAAATGGGTCAGTTTTCGCCAAAAAGTTTGACCTGTACGATTGAAAATATTTTCGCAATCCCGACAAAATTTAGAAAATCACAATTAAATACACAAAAATCGGAACAACCTCAAACAACTTGCGATTGAAACGATGACACACAGACTACACACGAAAAATAAGAAATCATGCAAACTGACACTTTTTGGCTCCCCCGAACCGACTCTAAAACACTAAGTTTGACGCAAATGAAAAATTGACTCCAGCCGTGGGTTGCCTCCCACGAAGCACTCTTTTATTAACGTCCTTGAGCTGGACGATACCTGGACGGTATTAGGAGACATCCCAACTCAGGATCTCCTTAACGCTAGCATCGGAGTTCATGAAGTAGAGCTTCGGAGCATCTCCGTCAAGCATAAATTTCTTCCCGTTAGCGTGTATGAGCTTGGTACGTCCATCAGGAAGGTGATCGGTGATCTTGAACGGACCAAAAAGTTCTTTCGAGGGATCATCCTCTATAAGGAAGATGGTGGATGGAATGAGAACGATCGGCTTCATCTTCTCTTTAACTTCCGGCTTTGTATCACCAGGATCGGTGATTGTCGGTATTTCTTTAGGAGATGCTTTTGATTTCTCTTTCAATACTTGCTTCGGCGCCGGTGGTCCGGAACGAATTGGTGGTGCAACTGGCTCGGTAGAAGGTGGTGGAACAACTGGTCTCCAGACCATTTGAGTCTTCGTCTTCTTCTGATTTTTTCTCCGCGACCTGCCAAGTTCCTTGCTCGGCGGTGAAGAAGAGGCTTTCAGTTCCTTCTTCTTTGGCGGCTTCTGAGCAGCAAATTTAAGTTTCTGCCTGGTAATCTGTTCAACACCTGTAACAACAATTGATCTAGGAACACTACTAGAGATGTCAGTAACGGAGTTGACCAGAGTCAACTCCACGGTTTCAACAGCTAGACAATGAGATTCTTCATTCAAAGGAGTATATTTCATTCCGTCTTTAAGGCGGAACGTTATCGTGTCCTTACCAACCCTTAAAGTTAAGGAACCATTTGGAACGTTAATTTGCATTCCAGTTGTAGCCATGAAGGGTCGTCCTATGAGAATGGTAGAATCATCCTTACTAGTATCAATGATCACATAGTCAGCTAAGAACGTAAAAGGACCACATTTAGTAACAACGTCTTTTATCTCTCCTCTCGGAGTTTTCAGTGATCTATCAGCAAAGACAAGTTGTATGCTAGTTGGTTCAAGTTCTCCTAGGTTCAATTTTTCAAATAAACTCATAGGCATAACATTGACAGACGCGCCTAGGTCAACTAAACTACGTTCTATCTCAACATCATTAATAACTAGAGGAAGCATGAAAGAACTAGGATCAGAACACTTAGCTGGATATGGTGATGAAGGTTTCTTGCTACGAGCTGCAGGATATCCTTCTTTACCTCCCCACATGCCAGTCTCGATCCGTGCGTTCGGCAGCAATGCTCTTGGAAAGGGAGGCTTCACGTAGTATGGATCATACTCCTTAGGCGCCTCCTTCGGTGCTTCCTTCTTCTTGGGAGCTTCATTAGTACTGCATAAAATAGAAGAAGCATTAGTAGATGAGTTTGTCGGTTCTTGAACGGATACCATCTTAGCTTGCTCCTTTCTCGTATTTGGCTAGGTTTGGCTCGGAAGTTGGCCAAATGGTCGACCAGATGCTAGCATGCCAGAGATCTGGTTCACAGCCTGCTCAATTCTTTGACCGGATGTGATCTGTTCTTGGTTGAGAAGAGCTTGGGCTTTGAATTGACTGTCATGATCGTCAAGTCTGGTGATGATCTGACTGAGCTTCTTGTCCAGTTCACTGACGTTGTTTTCCCTTTGATGTTGCTGCCCTGTATAAGTATTGTTCAGGTATTGATTCTGGCGATTGCCAGGAGCATTTCCTTAGTTACCCGGATTGCGGTGCGGTGGCTGGTAGACACCTGCCGGTGGATGGTTCGGCTTCTGATCCTGAGCTAGACCAGATGGTCGGCTTTTCTGGTTCTGGTTGGCACCGACATTGTAGGGAGGTCTGTCTTAATAATTCCCTTGTTGCCTGAAATTGCGGTAGCCAACATAACCGTTCTGATTGTTGCTGAAGCCCTGTTGAACGAAATTGACTTCTTCAGCAGACCAGACTTCTGTTTTACTAAAATTCTGGCATCGGCCTCCATTATGCGCACAAGCTCCACACCATCGCAATCGGCAACGTAGATAGCGGTTGCCGGTGGCTTAATGGGTGTGGTAGACTTCTTCAGATGCTTCTCTACTTCTGCCTTGATAGTTGCTTCGAGATCGAGCTTGCTTCTAGATCCTTCAGATTGTCATTCCCAGTTCCTCAACTTGGAAGCACAGTTCGCGAAATGAAGAATAGCAGCTTCAAGTGTAAGTGTAGTGCAATCCCCTTCAGCTAGGGAATTGACCCATTTGGCAGATTCTTCTCGAAGACCTCGAGCAAAGATTTCAGCTAACTGTCCGATATAGCTACCAAGAGTAATTAGCCGCCCGGGTACGGTCGCCTCTCACAACGACTTAACTAACTGGTGCAATTACTAACGATTTATGAGTTACTCTTGCAGTGGACTAACCCTAACTGGTTCCTACGAAAGGCACACTCCAATGATTAGGTTAATTGTTCGATTTGATGTTTTAAAGTAAGGTGAGCGTTCGCTTTTATCCTTAGATTAACAAGAATCTAATCTAGGTGATCAATCCAGACAAGAAACATGAACAATGAAGAACAAATCAAACATGAAAGAGAAACTGATTGAACTTTGAATCTAATCACCGCCGATCCGTGACCTCTTTAAAGCCCTGGGTCACTTAGGGTTCATCTAGCCTAAGCTCTACGAGTTTAGCTACTCACGTTTTTCACAAAAGAATCAAAGACAAAGATAGAGTTCATCTTGAACAGAGGAAGAACAGAAAAGGATCTGAAAAACCTAATTAAGACGACTCCGGCAGAACTTCGATCTCCGATAATCTGCAATCCTAGCTCCGAGTCTGCGAGATGAAAGGGATGGCGTCACGATCTCTTCCTAGCTCTTCGAACTCTAAACTCTACTCTAGAACTCTTGAGAATCCTTGAAGTATTTTGTATTAATTGGTATTATGAGATATCTTTGATTTTGGGCTGCTGGTTAAGTATTTATACTTAACCCTAATACCGCCGGATTTTGCCTGGAATTTTCGCCAAAAACCTAAGGGATTTTTCGCCGAAAATTCCTTTGTAAATGGGTTGACTGCTCGGCTGCATTCTCCTGTGATTTTCAGACTGCCAGTTCTCGGTGAAAACTTGGTGTTTTCGCCGAAAAGTTCTTCTTGTAAGCTCTGCCGATTTCTTCATGAGTTTTCGCCGAAAACTCCAAGGTATTTTCACTGAAAACTTCTTTGTAAATGGGAGCAGGATTTGGTTCGACTTGATTGACTCCTCGGATCGATTCCGGTGCGATTCCTCGAGGTTCCAATGCCTTAGACACGTCCTTGGCTACATTATTTGACGGCAAAAACCTGTGCTAACATGAAAACACTAGAAACCCATCAAATAGACCCGAAACGGGCCAAAGTAACACAAATGGCACGAGATATAGTAGTTGAGTGAATATTCGTTATTCTACCCTAAAAATCATGTCTTAAGCAAGGAAATGTCGCTTAAATGAGGCTGATAATCACGTAAAATCGAGTGTCATCAAAATACCCCACACTTACGCTTTTGCTTGTCTTCAGGCAAACTGAATAGAAACGCTCATGTTCACAAATGATAAGATCAGCCAAACAACCTGGTCTCACTAAAAACTACACACGACGAGTAGTAGCAACCAATTATGCACGAATTTGACCTTACCGATCAGACTCCTCACACAGGAAATATTTAGTAAACGGGGAACTCTCACTCTCTGTGTTTAAGGACGCGTTTCTGCTCTCAATCATTTTCTGTTACTGAATTCTGTCATAGGTTTGCAATTTGACCACATCTCCACCACTGTGACAACACGAGTAACTAGTCAAGAAGTACTTCCCTGCTAGGACTGTAACGAATTCTACACTACAAGGGTTTATGATGAGATGGATGATGAGAATGTATGATGATGGCTTTGGTGCGGTGTAGCTTTCGACTAACTTCCCTCGAATCTAGCCTATGGCTTCCTACCGTCTAACCAAACACGGGTGGAATAGTGAACGCTCGTCCTATGATACCCTCAAGCAACCTAGCACTTTATTTTCTTTACACATTTTTTCTTTTGACTTCGTTCTTCCTTATGTAGGGAGATGAACGTTTATTGAACTAAGAACTTTAAAACTTTTCTCTTCTTTTTCTGCTTTTTTCAAAATTTTCTTATTTTTCTTCTTTTCTTTTATTTTTTTTCTTTGTGCCAATTCTTTCTTTTAGTTGCTAGAGGGGTTTACACGTTTGGACATAATAGCTAAGATCACCTATTTAATGGCTATAGGCAGGTTACCACAAACCGACTTCCGGTGGGTCAGTCTAGAACTACAACCACAGGGGATCAACGGGGAATGAAAGAATGGGAAATGGCTGTAATGTATTATCGAACCGAAAGAACAAGCCAAGCTCAAGGGTCTAAACCTAATGGATTTATCGTTAGGTATGCTATCTGGCTAAGTAGCTGAATCTAGGTGCCCCTATCATTCTAGAACTCGTGTCATCGTGTGGTCTCGAGTAGGTCTCATGCAAATTCTAACTCATTCAAGCAAACAGAAAATCACTCAAAAAGATTTGAAATTGCAAGTTACGTGCAATGGATCAAAAGCTCACATTTGGTTTGCTAGTCGGATTCGATCATTTTCATGCAATCAAGGCTACAAACTACAAGTGTGATTTTAAAAAATCTGTTCTGACCAGGCAATTTAGCATCAACGTAAACACGTTGGTTCTCAAGTTCTAGGTTAAGCAGTCTAAGCATCATTATGAAAGATTGAACAGAAACTTAACATCAAAAACCAAGAATTGAGCCATTCTAATGCTAGAGAGACTGGACAGGAATCACGAGGCACACAAAAACACAATCAAGGGCAATCAAGTTCATGCAAGGTTCTCTAGCATCCTACCCCACACTTAAATCGTACTGTGTCCTCACAGGACTAAATCTAGAGTTCAGAGTGAAGTAGAAGAACCTGGACCGAGATGGTTGGTGTAGGGGATGAGTACGGATCCTCGGAGCAGAGGCAATCTACCAAAGCGAAGCAAAGGTAATCTACTGATTGCCTGCAAAACAAAAACAAATTAAAGATAAAAAGGAAACCGGGACAAGTGTCCCAGATCCACACAAAAAAAGTTGGATCGAAATCTGAAAAGAAGAAATAAAAATAAAGGACCAGAAAAGGAATACAACCCGATCACTGCTGGTTAGGCGCATCGAGAGGGGAATGTGGAGGGCGTCGCCTATCTGTCGCTGCCATGCCAGCTGTGCCTCATACCTCTCATCATTGCGGCGCATGTGTTGCTGCATAATAGTTCATCTGGCGTCCTGAGCGGTGTTGTCAGTGATGCGCCACTCCTGGAGTCGCTCGTACAGCTCTCTGACATCAGCTGGATGCGGTCGGTGCTGAGGATGAGGTGCCTGGTCTGGATCTGGAATGGGCACCTGGGGCTGGTATGCATACCCTGCCTGATGGTGCGACGAGGGTGTATGATCGTGAAACTCCGGCTCTGACTGGGGCTGCGGCTCCCCATAATCATCTTCTTCCTCCGACTCGGCCTCGTGATGGAGAGGAGGAGGTGCTGCCACCTGTGGACTGATGTCCAGCTCAAGGGCGTACTCGACCGCTAAATCTCCATCGACGGTGTACAATCTGCGGCGTGGGACGTCCGGGCCATATTCATGGCTGAGACCGAGGGAGATGATGAGTCGGCCGACAAAGTTGCCTCCAAGGAGTGAGCGAGGTGGTTTCGTCTTGTGAGTCTTCTGGCGGAATAAGCGTGCAAGCACCCATCCGGGATGAAGAGGATAACTCTCCCAGATGGCGCGAAGAAGAATGAGCTCCTGTCTGCTGATATGGTGGCGGTCCTTCTCTGGAGCAAACAGTAGTGATCTACGCCAAACCATATGAATGAATCGATAGAGAGGGTGAGAGAGGGACTTAACTGAGTTGTGCTTCGTAGTCGGAGCATCAGGCACTCTGGTCATGTGGCTCCAGAGCGCGTCGTACTCATCTCCGCTGCCGGAGTTGTTCTCCCAGCCGAGGTGATGTCCCTCGTAGTGCTCGCGGGGGATCCCGAGATGAGCTGCAAACTCATCGTAGGTGAAGTCCTTGTACACCCCGCCAAGATAGAAAGAGACGACCTTCTTGCGCTGCCTCTTCTTGTGCTCGTCCAGATCGAATGTCGCCCAAAACTCCTGGAGAGCGACGTCTGGGAAGTAAGCAGCTATGGTGGTCAGCTCCAGCAGTCCTGCAGGTATCAATGCGTCGAGCACATTCTGGTGCCAGTCCTCATCGTGCTTGAAGAGTGACTCCATAGATAATGGGCGAACATCAGCTCCAGGAACATGCTCGAGCCTCAGGTAGCGCTCGAAGTAGTACTGGGGCAGGCGGGCAACAGTGGCGTGGTACCCGACACTACCAGGGAAAGCTGGTGGAGGGCCCTGGACGGCGGGTGTGACGGGAGCGGGGACTCAGGAGCTAGAGCCGGTGTCAAGTCGTGCCATAGTCCTGCGCTCATGAGTGGCATTCCTAAAATCAGAAACGAAACCAGATTAATTAACTAATAACCCACCCCACACTTAGTAGAAAAACTCAATTTCACAAAGAAATGAGGAAAACCGAGTGGGGGTAAGCAAATTAAGTAACCGGTAATCACGATAAATCACAAATCATGCATATGTCTAGCCGGAATGTTCATAACATAATTAGGGATCAGAAGTCAAACCGACATTCAAAAAGTCAACATCATAGCACATTGAACCCTAATCATGGCCATTACTAGCTCAAAGCGGGAAATGACGGCATAATTATAAACTCAGATGGCAAGCACAATAATAAGAACGTGAATGAACACACATGGAAGCCAAACAAGCATAGACAATTCATGGTCAAACCGACATTTCATAAAAGTCAACACCACATAGAATCAATCCTTAAGAACATCAACACACGATCAAATGGTATTATAATTCAGCACAATCCTCCCTAAGCATGCTAGATCAGTCCAAAGCATTCAACTAACCTAGTTCACACAAAATTAGTCGACACGCAAATCGAGGTAAATCGAAAAGTCAACCGAAAGTCAACCCTGACGAAATTCAGCATTCAACATGTCAAAAGATTCGGAATGAAAAGTTCTACGACTTACCTTGAAGCCATGAGTGCTGAAAATGAACGGAGAACGAGAAATCGGTGAAAATCGAGAAAATTAGGGTTTGGCTGAACGGGAGCTCTAGAGCTCCGATTCGACTGATCTACGGCTCAAAATGATCGAAAAAGGGAGGGGAGAGCTGCGGCGGTGGCGGCGGCGGTGGCGGCGGCGGTAAATGGATGGCGACGGCGAAAATGTAGCGGCGGAGGCGTTCAGTTTTAAACAGGGGGAGGTTTTGGTTATTTTCGAAAATGAAGAAGTGAGGGGAGAGAGAGCAAAGAGATCGGGAAACAGGGGAAAAATTGTTTGATTTTGTCTCAAGTTTTTGGCGAAAATGTGTGCAATTTTTCGCCGAAAACACAAGTGAAAAACGTCTACCGGTTTTTAAGGAGTTTTCGCCGAAAACTCATAGAGTTTTCACCGAAAAGTTTAGTTAAAATCGACCAGAAAAACACAGTGGGATTTACAAACAAGTTTTCGCCTAAAAATGGGTCAGTTTTCGCCAAAAAGTTTGACCTGTACGATTGAAAATATTTTCGCAATCCCGACAAAATTTAGAAAATCACAATTAAATACACAAAAATCGGAACAACCTCAAACAACTTGCGATTGAAACGATGACACACAGACTACACATGAAAAATAAGAAATCATGCAAACTGACACTTTTTGGCTCCCCCGAACCGACTCTAAAACACTAAGTTTGACGCAAATGAAAAATTGACTCCAGCCGTGGGTTGCCTCCCACGAAGCACTCTTTTATTAACGTCCTTGAGCTGGACGATACCTGGACGGTATTAGGAGACATCCCAACTCAGGATCTCCTTAACGCTAGCATCGGAGTTCATGAAGTAGAGCTTCGGAGCATCTCCGTCAAGCATAAATTTCTTCCCGTTAGCGTGTATGAGCTTGGTACGTCCATCAGGAAGGTGATCGGTGATCTTGAACGGACCAAAAAGTTCTTTCGAGGGATCATCCTCTATAAGGAAGATGGTGGACGGAATGAGAACGATCGGCTTCGTCTTCTCTTTAACTTCCGGCTTTGTATCACCAGGATCGGTGATCGTCGGTATTTCTTTAGGAGATGCTTTTGATTTCTCTTTCAATACTTGCTTCGGCGCCGGTGGTCCGGAACGAATTGGTGGTGCAACTGGCTCGGTAGAAGGTGGTGGAACAACTGGTCTCCAGACCATTTGAGTCTTCGTCTTCTTCTGATTTTTTCTCCGCGACCTGCCAAGTTCCTTGCTCGGCGGTGAAGAAGAGGCTTTCAGTTCCTTCTTCTTTGGTGGCTTCTGAGCAGCAGATTTAAGTTTCTGCCTGGTAATCTGTTCAACACCTGTAACAACAATTGATCTAGGAACACTACAAGAGATGTCAGTAACGGAGTTGACCAGAGTCAACTCCACGGTTTCAACAGCTAGACAATGAGATTCTTCATTCAAAGGAGTATATTTCATTCCGTCTTTAAGGCGGAACGTTATCGTGTCCTTACCAACCCTCAAAGTTAAGGAACCATTTGGAACGTTAATTTGCATTCCAGTTGTAGCCATGAAGGGTCGTCCTATGAGAATGGTAGAATCATCCTTACTAGTATCAATGATCACATAGTCAGCTAAGAACGTAAAAGGACCACATTTAGTAACAACGTCTTTTATCTCTCCTCTCGGAGTTTTCAGTGATCTATCAGCAAAGACAAGTTGTATGCTAGTTGGTTCAAGTTCTCCTAGGTTCAATGTTTCAAATAAACTCATAGGCATAACATTGACAGACGCGCCTAGGTCAACTAAACTACGTTCTATCTCAACATCATTAATAACTAGAGGAAGCATGAAAGAACTAGGATCAGAACACTTAGCTGGATATGGCGATGAAGGTTTCTTGCTACGAGCTGCAGGATATCCTTCTTTACCTCCCCACATGCCAGTCTCGATCCGTGCGTTCGGCAGCAATGCTCTTGGAAAGGGAGGCTTCACGTAGTATGGATCATACTCCTTAGGCGCCTCCATCGGTGCTTCCTTCTTCTTGGGAGCTTCATTGGTACTGCATAAAATAGAAGAAGCATTAGTAGATGAGTTTGTCGGTTCTTGAACGGATACCATCTTAGCTTGCTCCTTTCTCGTATTTGGCTCGGTTTGGCTCGGAAGTTGGCCAAATGGTCGACCAGATGCTAGCATGCCAGAGATCTGGTTCACAGCCTGCTCAATTCTTTGACCGGATGTGATCTGTTCTTGGTTGAGAAGAGCTTGGGCTTTGAATTGACTGTCATGATCGTCAAGTCTGGTGATGATCTGACTGAGCTTCTTGTCCAGTTCACTGACGTTGTTTTCCCTTTGATGTTGCTGCCCTGTATAAGTATTGTTCAGGTATTGATTCTGGCGATTGCCAGGAGCAGTTCCTTAGTTACCCGGATTGCGGTGCGGTGGCTGGTAGACACCTGCCGGTGGATGGTTCGGCTTTTGATCCTGAGCTAGACCAGATGGTCGGCTTTTCTGGTTCTGGTTGGCACCGGCATTGTAGGGAGGTCTGTCTTGATAATTCCCTTGTTGCCTGAAATTGCGGTAGCCAACATAACCGTTCTGATTGTTGCTGAAGCCCTGTTGAACGAAATTGACTTCTTCAGCAGACCAGACTTCTGTTTTACTAAAATTCTGGCATCGGCCTCCATTATGCGCACAAGCTCCACACCACCGCAATCGGCAACGTAGACAGCGGTTGCCGGTGGCTTAATGGGTGTGGTAGACTTCTTCAGATGCTTCTCTACTTCTGCCTTGATAGTTGCTTCGAGATCGAGCTTGCTTCTAGATCCTTCAGATTGTCGTTCCCAGTTCCTCAACTTGGAAGCACAGTTCGCGAAATGAAGAAGAGCAGCTTCAAGTGTAAGTGTAGTGCAATCCCCTTCAGCTAGGGAATTGACCCATTTGGCAGATTCTTCTCGAAGACCTCGAGCAAAGATTTCAGCTAACTGTCCGATATAGCTACCAAGATTAATTAGCCGCCCGGGTACGGTCGCCTCTCACAACGACTTAACTAACTGGTGCAATTACTAACGATTTATGAGTTACTCTTGTAGTGGACTAACCCTAACTGGTTCCTACGAAAGGCACACTCCAATGATTAGGTTAATTGTTCGATTTGATGTTTTAAAGTAAGGTGAGCGTTCGCTTTTATCCTTAGATTAACAAGAATCTAATCTAGGTGATCAATCCAGACAAGAAACATGAACAATGAAGAACAAATCAAACATGAAAGAGAAACTGATTGAACTTTGAATCTAATCACCGCCGATCCGTGACCTCTTTAAAGCCCTGGGTCACTTAGGGTTCATCTAGCCTAAGCTCTACAAGTTTAGCTACTCATGTTTTTCACAAAAGAATCAAAGACAAAGATAGAGTTCATCTTGAACAGAGGAAGAACAGAAAAGGATCTGAAAAACCTAATTAAGACGACTCCGGCAGAACTTGGTGTCACGATCTGCAATCTGCAATCCTAGGTCCGAGTCTTCGAGATGAAAGGGATGGCGTCACGATCTCTTCCTGGCTCTTCGAACTCTAAACTCTACTCCAGAACTCTTGAGAATCCTTGAAGTATTTTGTATTAATTGGTATTATGAGATATCTTTGATTTTGGGCCGCTGGTTAAGTATTTAAACTTAACCCTAATACCGCCGAATTTTGCCTAGAATTTTCGCCGAAAACCTAAGGAATTTTTCGCCGAAAATTCCTTTGTAAATGGGTTGACTGCTCGGCTGAATTCTCCTGTGATTTTCGGACCGCCGGTTCTCGGCAAAAACTTGGTGTTTTCGCCGAAACGTTCTTCTTGTAAGCTCTGCCGATTTCTTCATGAGTTTTCGCCGAAAACTCCAAGGGATTTTCACTGAAAACTTCTTTGTAAATGGGAGCAGGATTTGGTTCGACTTGATTGACTCCTCGGATCGATTCCGGTGCGATTCCTCGAGGTTCCAATGCCTTAGACACGTCCTTGGCTACTTTATTTGACGGCAAAAACCTGTGCTAACATGAAAACACTAGAAAACCATCAAATAGACCCGAAACGGGCCAAAGTAACACAAATGGCACGAGATAGAGTAGTTGAGTGAATATTCGTTATTCTACCCTAAAAATCATGTCTTAAGCAAGGAAATGTCGCTTAAATGAGGCTGATAATCACGTCAAATTGAGTGTCATCATAATGCAAAGCAAAGTTTTGGGTGTGTTTTAAGTACCCCAAAACACGTCTCATTGCCATCCAATGAGTTGCATTCGGATTGCTCGTGTAACGACTCAACTTACTTATTGCCAATGCAATATCTGGTCTAGTACAATTCATGATGTACATCAAACAGCCTAACACTTGAGCATAATCCGTTTGAGCTTCACTTGCACCTTTGTTCTTAGCAAGAGCAAGGTTCACGTCTATCGACATCTTCACTATCTTGAAGTCCAAATACTTGTCAATATAGTGAGACTGAGATAGAGCTAGACCTTGAGGAGTCTTATAGATTTTAATTCCTAGAATAAAATCAGCCACCCCCAAGTCTTTCATATCAAATGCCTTTGAAAGCATACGTTTAGTAGACTTAATGTCAATAATGTCTTTACTCATTATCAACATGTCATCTACATACAAACAAACAATGACTTCATGATTAGGAGTGTCCTCAATGTAAACACATTTATCACACTCATTAATCTTGAATCCATTTGACAACATTACTACGTCAAATTTCGCGTGCCATTGCTTAGGAGCTTATTTAAGTCCATACAAAGACTTGACCAAGCAACACACCTTGTGTTCTTGTCCTGGAACAACAAACCCTTTGGGTTGTTCCATGTATATCTCTTCCTCCAGGTCACCGTTAAGAAAGGCGATTTTTACATCCATTAGATGGATTTGAAGACCATACACAGCAGCCAAAGCAATTAACAATCAAATTGATGTAATTCTTGTGACTGGTGAATAAGTGTAAAAAAGTCAAGACCTTCTTTTTGTCCAAAACCTTTGACCACTAGTCTCGCTTTATACTTGTCAATAGTACAATCATCTTTCAATTTCCGTTTGAATATCCATTTATAACCAAGGGGTTTGTTTCCTGGAGGAAGATCTACCAATTCCCACGTATGGTTATGCAAAATGGACTCAATTTCACTATTGACCACCTCTTTCCAATAATGAGATTCAGAAGAGCTCATTGCGTCCTTATATGTTTGAGGCTCATTTTCTAACAAGAATGTCAGAAAATCAGGACCAAACGATGTAGGGACCCTATGACGTTTACTCCGCCGTGGATCGTCTACATGAGGTACAACATCCATTGTTGTGTCCTCCACCTCAGGTACAACATCCATAGTCATATCTCGAGGTCTTTTGGAGCTCTCACCAACATTTCACTTACAGTCTTGTAAGGAAAGATGTTCTCAAAGAACTCTGCATTATCTGATTCTAATATCATATTAGAATTGATGTCGGGAACATCCGACTTGTGGACCATAAACCGATACGCTTTACTCGTATTAGCATACTCAATAAAGATACAATCAATAGTTTTTGGTCCTATCCTAACCTGTTTCGGTTTAGGAACTTTCACTTTAGCTAGACACCCCCACACTTTGAAATATTTCAAGCTAGGTTTACGCCCTTTCCATTTTTCGTATGGAATGGTTTGTGTCATGCTATAAGGCACTCTATTGAGTATCTGGGTGGCTGTCAAAATAGCCTCCCCCCACAAATTATGTGGAAGACCAGAATTTATGAGCAACACATTCATCATTTCTTTTAATGAGCGATTTTTTCTTTCGGCAACTCCATTTTGTTGTGGAGTATACGGAGCCGTCATCTGGTGAATTATGGCACTCTCTTGACATAATTCTCGAAATGGGAATTCATATTCACCACCTCGATCACTTCGGATCATTTTGATCTTTTTGTTAAGTTGATTCTCAACTTCCGATTTATACTTCTTAAAAGCATCAATCGCCTCATCTTTGCTATTAGGCAAGTACACATAACAATATCGAGTACTATCATCGATGAAAGTTATGAAATACTTTTCCCCACCGGGAGAAGGTGTAGATTTCATGTCACATATATCCGTGTGAATTAAGTCTAACGGCTCCAAATTCCTTTCAACAGAACTATAAGGATGATTCGTGAACTTCGATTCTACACATACTTGACATTTGGACTTAATGTACTCATATTTGGGTAGTATCTCCATGTTCATCATTTTCCGTAAAGATTTGTAATTCACGTGACCCAAACGGGCATGCCACAAAGTGGCCGACTCAAGTAAGTAAGAAGAAGATGATGCATCATTTTTATTGATGGTCATTACATTGAGTTTGAAAAGGCCATCACTTAGATAACCTTTCCCGACAAACATGTCATTCTTACTAATTACAACTTTATCAGAAACAAAGACGACCTTGAATCCATGCTTGACCAAGAGCGATGTCGAGACCAAGATCTTGCGGATCTCAGGTAGATGAAGCACACTGGTGAGCGTGACAGTCTTGCCCGAAGTCATCTTCAGAGAAATCTTCCCGGAACCTTCAATCGGAGCGGTTAAAGAGTTCCCCATGTACAGCTTCTCACCGGCATCAGAAGAGGCATATGATGAGAACATCTCTTTCACAGCGCATACATGTCGTGTAGCTCCGGAGTCAATCCACCACTCCCTTGGATTGCCCACCAAGTTGCACTCAGAGAACACATCAATAAATTCATCGACGTTGTCTTCCACTACGTTCACCTGACCCTTGCCCTTGTCCTACTTCTTAGGGACTTTACATGTAGAAGCTTTGTGTCCTGTCTTGCCACAGTTGTAGCAATTTCCAAGAAACTTTTGCTTCTTCATGTTCTTCTGGGGCTGGGGCTTCGTCCCAGAACCACTTGCTCCACCAGAATTCCTCTTTCTCTTCTTGGAAGAAGACTCCACAATGTTTGCCCCTTGAACATTATGACCTTTTGCCGCAAGCTGATTGTCCTCTTCGAACACTAGCGATCCAGCAGGAAACTTCTCAATGAAGGCAGCAACCTGAAAAGCCTCATTGATTGCCATTCCCTCATTGTGAAGGTCATGGATGATGACTTGAAGTTCATCAACTTGTTCTACAACTGGTTTGGAGTCAACCATCTTGTAGTCAAGAAACTTGGCAGCAACAAACTTCTTTAGGCCGACATCCTCAGCCCTGTACTTCGTGTCCAATGCATCCCACAACTCTCTAGAAGTGGAGAGGGGGACATACACTATATATAGTGTATCCGCCAACCCATTGAGTATGTAATTCTTGCATAAGAAGTCAGAATGCTTCCAAGCTTCTATAGCAAGAAACCTGTCCTTCTCTGGGACTTGTTCATCAGGAGTCGGTACAGACTCCGTGATGTATTTCTGTAAACCCAATGTGGTAAGGTAGAAGTACATTTTCTGTTGCCAACGCTTGAAGTCGGCTCCCCCAAACTTGTCGGGCTTCTCTGTCGGCGCCGGGGCGTGCGGAACCTGGTTGGTCCCGCCTTGGTGGGTCATCGATCCAGATGGATTCTCGATTCCACTCATCTTTCAGTTCACTACTGAAAAATATAACAACAATCAACTATTAGTAACAAATACCAATAGGTTCGAGTAGACAACTACAAAAGCTGTAATCTCGACGGAGTAGAAAATCAAAGATTTTAGTCTCCACGGGTTGAGTAGAGAGTCATAAAGACTCTAATCTCAGTGAGTAGAGAGTCACAAATACTCTAATCCCAGGGTGAGTAGAGAGTACGAAGACTCTAATCTCGGGGTGAGTAGAGAGTACGAAGACTCTAATCTCGGGTAGGAGTAGAAATCCGAAGATTTAGTCACCAACAGTTTTGTATCACAAAAAAATAAGTAATACGCAGAAACTTTATAAATCGTAAGAAAGTTAATCCGCGTATAAAGAAAAAAAAACGATCCCGAAGGACCAAACAACCTGAAAGCTATAACTACTAACTAAAAAAAAATAGAAACGTCAGTAGCCCAAAACAATACCAAAACTGAATTGAACACAAATAAAGATAAGTGATCAAACAGAAAAATAAAAATGATCATGCAAATTGATCAATAGCAAATAATATCGCTACTGCTACTGCATGCCATAATGAAAAAAAAATGAAAAAGGTAAACTATCATGCAGACTACACAACATGAATTAAATCATGCATTCATGCAACGTAGAAACATATGGATCATGCAAATCCAAGCCAAACAGTCATGCTACTGAAAGCACTACAACAAAACCTGGCTACGGAGGCACACCGTATTTGCCTCTAAAAGTCATTTTCTGTCTCTATAGAATTTTAGAGGCAGATAGCTTAAGTGTCACCAACGCTCCTGTAGCTAAAGGTCTTTAGAGGCAAACACGGTGGCACATGTTATCTGTCACTAATGGAAGAAATAGTGGCAGATATAATTGTTAGTAATTCCTACTTTAAACTACTATTATTCTGCCATCTTAGCCGCCTTTTAGAGGCACTTATTTTTGTTGCTGATAATTTTTTTAGAGACACATATATATGCTTTTAAAAAGAATTTATTCTTACGAGAATATTTTCCCTTACTGGTCTATCTCACTATTTACATACATCATTTTTTCCTTTTTTTGCTATCTACGGGGTTTGAACCCGGGTGGTTGAAGGAAATGTGTTAAGTTCTTAGTTCTTACCACTTGGTGCAGAAATACTTACTAATATTTTTTACGCTGTTTTTAAATATAAATCACAAAACTCAACGATATGCATAAAATATGCGAAGAAAAAAAATCAAAATTGAAAAACGTAAATTTCTCCTTAATCATTATTAGAAAATAAAATCATCAATGTTTTTATTAATATATTATATATATATATATATATATATATATATATATATATATATATGGAAAACACTCCGGTGCACCCAGCTAGGTGGGTGCACTGAGTGCACCCGCTTGCATGTCGCGATCTTATCCGTCCGTTCAATCAACAGATCTCAAGCCTTTGAATTAAATAGGATTTAATTAATTAGTTTTATTATTATTCTATTCCACACATGACATATTAATCCTATTTAATGTGTAATATGTCCTGTGTGGAATAGAATAATAATAAAATTAATTAATTTAATCCTATTTAATTCAAAGGCTTGAGATCCGTTGATTGAACGGACGAATAAGATCGCGACACGCACCCACCTAGCTGGGTGCACCGGAGTGTTCACCATATATATATATATATCACCTTTTTAAAAAAATTATATTTTATCTATACGAAAAGCATATAGTTTACAAGTTATCTACCACTGTAAATTTTAATCGTACAACATATAGAGACAATTGTAAATTACCTAGCTCTAAATATTTTAACTGTACAACCTATAAAGCCGGTTCTAAATTATCTACCTCTAAATTAAAGGAATTTTTCGTATAACAATATAGAGGCAGTTATAAATTATCTACCTCTAAAGGAGTTTTCTGTATACTTATAGAGGTAGTTATAAATTATCTGCCTCTAAAGAAATTTTCTGTGTAACTTATAGAGGTAGTTATAAATTATCTGCCTCTAAAAGAATTTTCCGTATAACTTATAGAGGCAGTTATAAATTATCTGCCTCTAAAGGAATTTTCCGTATAACTTATAGAGGCAGTTATAAATTATCTGCCTCTAAAAATATAAAATAATATTTATTAAACTTAAAATAAATAAATAAAATATATTGAGTTTGGATGGAAAGGTGCCATATCATCTTCCGGAATAGTAAAGTGAAGGATGCTCAACAAATTTGGGAAGACATTAAGGAGGAAATTCATAGTTTTGCCTTAGGTCATAAGGAAGAAACAAAAATTATGGATTGTATATAGAGTTGTAGAGTTTTTTTCCTTCTCTTGTGATACTCTCTTGTACTTCTATTCCTTGCTTTTGATGAATAAAACCACTCAATTCATCAAAAAAAAAAAAAAATTATTATATATATATATATATAATTAGAGGCAGATATTTGCATCTATAGAGGCACATAAAGTATTTGTTCTTTAAAAGTATATTTAGAGGTAAATATTCTATGTGCCTTTGTGAATCTGCCTCCGTAGCCAGGTTATGTTGTAGTAAAGGGAAACCAAAGCAGAGTTCATGCAATGATCAGACGTACAAGGCATACTATTAGAGCTGTCAAACGGGCGGGCTGGGCGGGCCACGGGTCGGGTTAGTCGGGTTGCGGGTTAGTCGGGTTGCGGGTTAGTCGGGTTGCGGGTTCGTCGGGTTGCGGGTTCGCCGGGTCGCGGGTTCGCCGGGTCGCGGGTTCGCCGGGTCGCGGGTTCGCCGGGTCGCGAGTTCGTCGGGTCGCGGGTTCGTCGGGTCGCGGGTTCATCGGGTCGCGGGTTCATCGGTCGCGGGTCGGGCGGGTCTCGGGTTGCCCACGGTTTATTACTTACTAGTCTCAACTCTCAACTACAATTTGCAAAATTTTATGTAAATTTTTTTATGTGATAAATAATTTAAAAATATATTAAATTTTTAATCGCGAGTAGGCTTAACTCTTAAGGATTGTAGCAGTTGTTCATATATTAAAAATAATAATTCATTTTTATAAATGAAATATACTTATAATAAATGAAATGAAATTGAATATACTTTAGCTTTTAAGGTCTAGGAGGGTTTAACATTGGACTCATTTATAAATTTAGTCAATTCTTTCAAAAAAGTATCAAATCTAGCGACTTTCTTTTTATGACATTTTTAGACCAAACGTTTTGATTTTATGTTAGATGACAAATATAGTCAACGTTCTTAAGATTTTTAACACTGTTACTGATGGTGCTAAGTGTTACTAATGGAGAAGACGTGAGTCTTGCATAGATGCATTCTAGTTTCTGGTTGCTGCAGGATTCATTGTTGTTGAGTGTTGACAATGCAGAATGAATATTTTGTTATAACACTTTTTTTTATAATTTTGGTTTGAAGGTTGAAGTATGGATGAGTGGTTTAAACTTTAATGTTCATCAGTATTGTGTTTCTATATATCAACAGGTTTGAAACTTGACTTTTGGATTATTCTATGAATTATGAATGTTTGGTGTCGAATTATGTAGTGTTGCATACTATATTAGTTGCTTGTATTGCTAATTGGTGAAAGAACTTAAAAACATGGATATGGACATATGGTGCAGAGCAGTCGTGCTCGTTCAGGTAGATGGAAGTATTTACAACTATGATTGTCAATGTTATATATAATTGATTTTAATTATTTTGGAAATAAACTTGGTGAAGTCAGAAGTAGATTAAATTTTTTATATCTTCAATAATGACATAATGTTGATATTTGAAGCACTGAATATTATGAATTGTGTGACAATCGGGTTATTCGGGTCGGGCGGGCGGGTTGCGGGTTAGTCGGGTTACGGGTTCGTCGGGTTACGGGTTAGCCGGGTTACGGGTTAGTCGGGTTGCGGGTTAGTCGGGTTGCGGGTTAATCGGGTCGCGGGTTAGTCGGGTTGCGGGTTAATCGGGTCGCGGGTTAGTCGGGTTGCGGGTTCATCGGGTTGCGGGTTCATCGGGCTGCGGGTTGGATTGTTGACTTTTTGGTCAATCGGGCCACGGGTCGGGCTGGGCCGGGCGGGCTGGACGGGTTTATCGGGCCGGGTCAACATTTTGCCAGCTCTACATACTATAAAGCAATACTGATTAACTCATGCATTGAAGCAAAAAACCATGCAAGTAACAAATAATGCTACTGAACAGGAAACAGCAGAATTAAAAGGAAATAAAACCTACAACAGTCCAAACCAACAAACAGTAGGAAGAACAGACGTAAAGAAACAGAATCAACGAACCCATGCAAATACTGTGACGAACAGAAGCAGTGGACGGCAATTAACAATTCTTAAGATTAATGGTACCGTAAACTGCAAAATATAACAACAAGCAAGCATGCAAACAGAAGGACAATCCGAGTGGATCGACTTCACGATATGTCCTTAAGAATTGTTATTCCCCTCTACGTCACCCAAGGTTAACAGAATCAATTCTCCCAGGATAAAACGGATACTCGCATGCGTAGTGGTGATGCAAACGCAAGTGATCGGCGAACTCAACGAACGGTACAGTCACACGACTCGATCCCTTTGAAAACAATAAATGCAGAGAATAAGTTTAGAGAGGGAAAAATTTGTAGGAGAAAGTGCAGGGACTGATCTGCTATTTATAGTAAATGAAGGGGTGCCTTCTGGCAGTTGACCGGTTTGAATCGTGTCGGTTCGTGACTGGACCGGTTTAAAAACCTAAAAACTCTGGATGACATTCGGTCAGACCAAGTCGGCCGGGTAGCAAAAGAATTGAATCAAATCAAATCTTTTGACCGAGACCGAATCCGAGGCCGAGGCGAGGCGACGACGACGGCGCGAGGGCCCATCACCATCTCAAGCCTTTTACCAACTTTAGTGGGCTTGATTTCTTATATCTAGCTTCACGTTCCCATCAATTAGCAATGTGGTATTCAACACTACTTAGCTCATTCCTTCATTCACACATCAAATCCCCAACAATAATTTTTTATGTATAATAAAGAAGTAGTGAATTCTTGCTTTTGGGAATTACTGTATAGTTTTGTTCTGTACAGTTTCTTGCTCCCATTGGGCAGCTGTTTTTTTTTGTTCCCAACGATTTTGGTGCGGTGTGATTCCACTACCTTGTTTTTCTTACCCTTTTCTTTGGTGTGTGGTTTTGGGATGAGCTACCCTTTGGATTTAGGTTGCTGGGTTTGACTCATGACCTTTGTTCTCTTTGGGAAGCAGCAACGTGTATAGAGACATGGGTTGAGGGGGGCTTTTTGCATAGGATTGGCTTTTTCCTTTTTCCAATATTTTGTACTCCTGTTTGGGTCGGTTTATATATATATATATTATATACATATCACCATTCACATGAAAGAGAAGTGTAGTGAATTCACACTTGTGGGATTGGTGGACTACTGTTTCTGGGTTGAGTTTTTGTACAACTTGCTTCTGTTTTGGGTGTGCAGCTGGTTCCTGTCTGTTCGTACAGAAGGAGTTGTCGTTTCCTTTTTGTTGTTTTTCGAAAGTTGGTTATGATGAGTTTTGTATTTATCATCATTTATGCTTGTTTGGTGTTTGTCTCATTGGTTTTTGTTTTCTGATTGGTGTGTAGATAGGTTGGGTTTTTGGGCTTGATTTGTGATGGGCTGTAAAACAGTGATAAAATACTACTAAGCTAAAAGCTAAGCAGATCGTATTCCACGGGTCTTCTAATAATTGTCTACTCAAATGTAAAGACAGATTACTCAAGTTTACACACGTTGTGCGTGGTGTGAGTTCCACGACTCCATTCTAGAAATGCAGGTAAATTAAAAACTAAATTGAAAGACAGATTGAAAGATTGGTTGACTTAACAAAGACAACAGACAAGCTTAGACTTCGAATCTCCCTTAGATCACCAGAGCATTGGCAATCAACAGACCAGCGGTTTTCAATTCTCGTTCAATTAATTCTAAGATACAACCATAACTCCTTACCCTTAGGTTTAAGACTGGCGAACGTTCGCTCTATCCGATCTAGCTACCAAGATTAATTAGTCGTCCGAGTACGGTCATTTCTTGCAACGACAAAACTAATTGGTGGAATTACTAATGATTCATGAGTTACTCTTATAGCGGATTAACCCTAACTGGTTCCTACGGAAGGCACACTCCAATGAATAGGTTAATTGTTGATTTGGTGTTTTAAAGTGAGGCGAACGTTTGCTTCTATCCTCAGCTTAACTGGAATCTAATCTAGGTGATCAAGCTAGAAGAGAGACATAAACAACGAAAAACAAACCAAACATGCAAGAGAAGCTGATTGAATTTTGAATCTAATTACCGCCGATCCGTGACCGCTTTAAAGTCCTGGGTCACTTAGGGTTCATCTAGTCTAAGCTCTACGAGTTTAGCTACTCATGTTCATAACAGCAGAAACAAAGACGAAAACAGAGTTCATCATGAAAAGGAAGAACATATGGAAATTGTAAAACCTAATTAAGACGACTCTAGCAAAGTTTTGCGCTCCAGTAATCTTCACTCCTAGCTCTGAGTCTCCGAGGTGGGAAGATGGCGTCACGATCTCTTCCTGGCTCTTTGAACTCTCAAAACTCTGTTCTCTCAAACTTCTTAGGTCTGGAATTCTTTTTTTTTCTTTTGAGCCGTCGGTTTATATTTATACTTAACCCTTTCCAAGCCGGATTAGGTTTGTGGTTTTCGGCGAAAACTTAAGGTCTTTTCGTCGAAAACTTCTTTAAAAAGGTTGGCACCGGTTGACTGTTCTCCTGTGATGTTTTGATCGAGAGTTTTCGGCGAAGACTTAGACTTCTAGTCGAAAACTTTTCCTTCAACGCTCTGACGATTTCTTCTTGAATTTTCGCCGAAATCCTTAGGTCTTTTCGGTGAAATCTTTTTTGTAAAGCTGGGCAGGATTTGTGTTGACTTGATTGACTCCTTGGATCGATTCTGGTGCGTTTCCTCGAGGCTCCAATGCCTTAGACACGACCTTGGTCACATTATCTGACGGAAAAAACCTGTGCTATCACAAAAACACTAGAAGACCATCAAATAGACTCGAGACGGGCCAAAGTAACCAAAATGGCACGCGATAGAGCAGTTGAGTGAATATTCGCTATTCTGCCCTAAAAAACAAGTCTTACGCAAAGAAATGTCGCTTAAATGGGGCTGATAATCACGTCAAATCGAGTGTCATCAATTTGTATTTGGTTGTTTCCCTTGAGTGGGTTGGCTGATTTTTTATTTGTGGAATGTTTGACCACGTTCTGTTTGTTGAGTGGTTGTTTTCATGAGGACGATCATCCATTCATCAAAAAAGAAGTGTAGTGAATTCGTGTATTGGTAAATATTGAATATCTTGCCACACTTTATTGCAGATTTTTTATCTGGAACATGTGAACTCTTTGAATGGCATGCCTCGACGTCGAAACAACTTACTACCACACATACGTGTTTGGGATGAACACTCCATTTCAAAAATTGTTACCAGAGTTTATAATTTAGGTGGAGTTGATAATAGATTAAATAATGATGGAGAAATGCACATTTACTTACTTAATTTGTTTCCATGGAGGTCGGGTTCGAAAAAGATGATTCACGTTCGAGCACAATCGAGGTTAGATTAATTTTGTAAATATATTTTTGGTAACTCCCATACTTTTTCTCGAACATAATTGCTTGCATTTATAATTATGATTTCTACCCAATAATGTTACTTTAAGTTTCTATTTAGTAATCATTGTATTTTATTATCATTCCACGTTAGTTTGATTTCCACATTTAAAAGTAACCAAATAATTATGGTCAAATATTGTTGGGGCTCACTTTGTTTACACAGGATGTTCGTGTGGAGATGATTAAATTAAGTAGCGATTTGGAAGAACAAATGACATCATGTTCGAAAAAATTAGCAGATTTTAAGAAAGAGATATCTGATTCAATCTTAATAATTATGTCAACATTGAGTGCCATACAATGCCAGTTGCAACCAGAAGCTCCAAACAGTAGCCCGAAAAAGGATTTTGATGACGTGCACGTCTCTTTGAGCAACCATGAAGTAGACAAAGATGGCATATCAGGAGTGAGTTTAAAAAATAAATTGGATCAACCTTCACTTGGTGGTAACGATGTCAGTGAAGGGTTTTCAAATGAAAAGACTCCAAATGTATTTCCTAATGACAAGGAAACTGATCACTGGGATATAAAATCTCAGAAGAGTGATGCTTGCAAGATACTGGATGACAACGACAACAAAAATGAAGATTCAACTAATCAGTACAATAGGTTTGATGACATAATTGGTAATTATAATGAATTTTTTTTACGAAAAAAGAAGAACATTGTAGAACTCTCTAATGATGCAAGTTCACCTCAGAAATTAGCAAAACCAAACGAGGCCAAAAAGGTAACTAGATATTATCTATTGTGTAATTTATACCTTTTTCATAACTCATTTACTAATATTGGTATTGATTTTGTGTCCAAGGATACGCAGTACCAACAAAGCTTAAGTACTAATTTCGGTGCAACTTCATCAAAACAAAAAAAGAAACGAAAGATGGATCAACATGTAAGCTACTTCACATTTCTTGTACTAATATGTTAATTTTTTATACAACGTGTATCCTAATATATTTCGTTGTCATTTGTTTTAGGTTGTAGATGACTCGGAGTCATTATTGTTCAGAGATAATGATTATTGATCTCAAGAATGTGCTCCTATAGGACTTCGGAAGAAGAGTTCCCTAAAAGCACGCCCGATGCATAAATCTCCTTATATAGCTGTATCAACGGTTGGTAGAGGTGGAGGTCGAGGTCGAGGAGAACGAAGTAATAATAACAAAGGTCGTGGAGGCAAAAATAGTAAAGCTATTACCAAGGATGAAGAGGTAAAGTGCACTTGTTTACATCAATTTCATGTGTTCTTCACTCTGTGCATTAATAATGAGGAACTACTATGCTTCTTTTGTTTATAGTTTCGCTTTTGGTTTTGGATTAATTTATAGCCTTTCGATGAAGTTGAACATAACGATCATGCGAGTCATTTACCCGATCCCATTGAAGACTTATGCGCGTTTTTATTGGCCACGAAAGGAACATTTATCAAAACAGGGTGGGACACACTATCTTAACTTCACTTCATAATTACTTACACTTCCATTCAAAGCTAAGTTTCGTTGATTGTGTATGTTGTAGTCATGTGTTAAAAGACTTTGACGACATGAAATTAACACGAGAAGAACTGGTGAGCTTAAATTACGGGCAACGTGTATCCTCCCAAGTATGGATAGAATGTGTTGATTTTATATATGCTTGAATAATATTGCTGGTGATTACTAATTACTAGTAATTTTGTAAGGTTATTGATGTTGCCGTGCATGGGTTGTCCTTGTCATATCATGGTTTTGGAGATAACTCTATTTGGTACCATGGGCATTTACGGTGAGTTTCATTCACAAGTAGGATTTTTTTTTGTCATTCAAATAGTATTTCCAAAATAAACTTTGCATCTAAGATTCAATTATTTTCTTATGTAGACGCAAGTTTTACAATGATTTCAACGTCCAACGGTAGACCATTTTATCAAGAATTTCAAACGTGTGTACATGAGAGACATTGCAACATGTAAACAAGTTTGTCGTGTTGGTTTGTGATTAAGTTCATCAGTCATATGTTTTATGTTGTAGCTAGTGCTGTATGTCATTTTCTCAATATTCTGTTTGTCATTTTCGTAGATTTATCTTCCAATATGCGACCAAGTGTACGAACACTGGTATTTAGGAATTGTTAACATGGTAGGAAAAGAAGCATTGTTGCTCGATAGTTCTCCTGCGAATGATGATTCAGCTAGGAAAAATTGTATACGACAACTTGTAAGTCGTCATTCCTCCTGCATGCAATGTTCATCGTATCACATATATTATTTTTACGTTACAGCTCTTAAGCATCATTAATATATTTTTTGTTTAGTTGTCAAAATTGGACGAAATCATACGACATGAAACATTTGGAACTGGACAAGATGTTGACATCCCCCTCATGAAGGAATTTGAAGTAACGACATTCCTCGTAGTTGCACAAAACAATGGGTACGCGATTTCGAACTTGTCTCATTGTAAAAAAAGTTTATTATTCTGTCGTGAAAATTCATTGATTCTTTTGTTGGGATTTACAGTACTGAGTGCGGAGTACATCTCATGCAATACATGCGATATGGGCCAACCAACATCAGAGATACTGTGAGGTGTCTAACTTACTAGTTATATAAAAGTAGTTTTTTTGTAATACTAACTATGTTTTCCAGGCAATGAAGATGCACAGTTTGGATGCACGAAAGGAAATATCACAGTGGCTTTTACTGCATCCAAGTGATAAGAAACGACATGACAATGTCATGGGCGCTCATGCTGTACTCCATGCATCTCCAGAATATCAAGCGCAGTGGAGGAAAGACATACGTGCAATCAAAGCTCTGACCAAACAAGCGAAAACATCACTACACCAATTTCAAATTCCAAGACTATGACTCTTTAGAATTACAGACACATTGTTCATTTTCCTTTCATTATTTTGCAAGCGTGGAGATACATGATAGATGGAGATCTACATGGAACTCAGTAGTGTATATTCCTTTCGGAATCAAGAACGTCAGAGAATAATCTTTAAACCTAAATTTTCAAGTTATGGTTGATTTGTAATTATTCTAGATTTGGCCACTCAATCATGTTACTTTCCTTATTGCTTTCTGATGAGATTTCCCCATACCTCATTGCCATCTCTTACTAAGAATCCTCAAACAAGCTTTAGACAGTAGCAATGGTATTATTTTTTTTATAGCTCGTGGAAGACAACCCAAATGGGCATATAGAGCTCTCTGCCTAAAGAGATGACTTTGTAGAGGAAGTGTTGAGCTTCATTATTATTCGAAGGCAAATGGGGGAAAGTTTACTGCTTGACTGCAATAGTGCTGTGAAAAGGCTGATTTCCTCTTAAATAGGTTTATCATATATTGGAAAAGGTGATGCTGCTACTGCAAATAATAGGCCAAGTGATGATTTAATGCAAATAATAGGCAAGGTGATGATCCAAATTAAAGTACTGCACATATCATCTCTTAGTTCTTCATTAAATTTGAAACATTCTCCTTATTCTATAATCTTCGTACTACTCATTTGGCCAATAAAGATCCTTGGTTAAGTACAACTCATTATCGAATCAATAGCTGAAGCATGCGATCTTTAGCTTCAGCAGATCACAACCTCTTTATGTTCGTTCAGATGTAGAGTCAGCCACATGTAGCTAAAAATTATGTCTCAAGTCTGCCTTTTGTGAATTGTGATCATAATTGGAGGGTGTTGTAATGTGCAGCCATGATTTATTTAAAGGTTTATTAATCCAACAATTCTACTGAAACTTCCCGTCATCCTGAGTTAATTATAAAAGAGAGTTTTCGTCATCTTCTTCCAATGATCGCTAAAAGAATAAGGATTAAAAGTAAACAAATCCTTCTAAAGGCAAGCAACTAATGTGAAATTTGTGATGGATGAATGCCATTAAGTAATGTAGCAACGACAATGGCGAGGTAGAATTAGTAACAGCCTAGCACTTGGCAGCAGACATGATTGTTCTGTTTATCTTCATGCTTTGTAAGAAAATTGTTTTTGTCTTTTTTCTTCGTTCAATAGTGAATAATCGAATGTCTTGTCCAGTAGCAAACCCATGATTTATTCCTGCAAGTGACAAACAGTCTAAAACGTTAATAACTACCAAACACTAGAAGTTTCATAGTGTAACTACCTAACAAAAGGACGTTGCCTTTGAAATCTCATAGAAGCAAAGTAAAATGCTTTAATCTTTTCATTATCTAACACGCACAATGTTATGTACCTATCATCCACGTCTGATTCGTGCTTCTATCTATCGTCATCAGGCATCAATATCAATCACTCACTTACTCCTCCAATCCCTACATGTCAACAAATACAGATATGAACAGTTCTATATAATTAGATTGTGTAATTTGTAAATCTGGTGGGTTCAAAGGGTATGATAAATTGGTGAGAGGACAAGAAACAACACCACAATACAAAAAGAAACAAGTTAAAAGATTACCTTGTTCAAAAGGCAAAAAACTCTAGTATGACCGGATACATGACATACACCACATTTTCTTCCCTTCCCCTTGCTCTTTGGAGTAACAGTGGCAGTCCCTTTTGTACGGACTGCATCGGGGTCTTTAACGTCTCCATATTTTCTTTTCACATGTCTTATAATGAAGTCATAATAAGCAACGTCAGTCATCGCTCGAGCTATATTTGCCATTGTATTCTCGTAATATTCTCCATTCTTTTTGGCAAGTTCACAGAGTTTATAACATTGACAAATCAAAGCGACATAATGCATAGTTTCCACGAGATTATTATCCAATCCCGGAGTAGTACCATTAGTGAAGCCGTTTTCTTTAGCCTTTTTCGTCCACCACGGGAGGAAACAAGCTACCGGAATCACAGTCATCTTCTTCAATTTCAAAACATTCAGAATATGTCTACACGGCATGCCTACTGACTCGAACAGAAAACACAAGCACTTAAGCTTGTTCGACTTAGTATTATACTCAATTGTTCTTACACGATCTGATCCTGGCCATCGGTGGAGTTTAAAAATCTCATTGTCGCCATCTTCTATCATAGGCTCAAATAAGAGATAACTAGTTTCAAATCTCAGTTCTTCTCTGAAAATCTAAAATATAGTTGGTGTATACAACTCCTCAGCTTGTTTCTCATAAAGATGTAGGCTGTGTGAGCACACCATCCTACTATGAGACGATTGAAAGTCAGCCTTGTTCTCGTTAAACCGTAGTTTATCCACCATTCTCTCATACTTTTTGATAAATTCAAATAAGTTGTACTGTTTTGGCACATACCTCTTGATAGTACAGTTCATTCCCTCGCAACGCGAAGTTGTCATCATGCCCACAAAAAACTTGTCCTTCAAATAAGCTTCACACCATACGTGACGATCTTCATATAAACCTTGAACCCATGGATGTGTATCCAAGCCGGTCTTCTCAACCAAAGTTTTCCATTTCTCCTCAAATTCGCAAATTGACATTCTGTTCTTCATGAAGCCATTGAGACCACGCATGAACTCTGTGCCTAGCTTTAATGCACCTGCATTATGGTCTATATGCCATGAACATAAACGGTGAGGTGCTTCAGGGAATACTTGTCCTATAGCATGGCGCATAGCTTTGTCTCCATCGGTGATGACTGACACTGGCTTCTTGCCCCCCCATACACTGCAAAAATGTCTGCAACAACCATATGTAGGTCTCACTTTTCTCATTTTCCAAGAAAGCACCTCCAAATATTACAATTTGATGATGATGATTTACCCCTATTAGCATGACCAATGGATTATTGTATTTCTGTAACTTGTAGCAAGCATCAAATGCTAATACATCTCCAAAATTGGCATAGTCTGATCTTGAAATATAATCTGACCAAAACAAGTTACTAAGACGGTTATCTTCTGTCACGGTGTAGTTGAATACAAACCCAGAATCAGCCTCTCTCCTACCCGACAAATAACCCAATGTCGTGTTCGCATCACCACCTTCTATCATGTTTCTTCTGAAAGCTTGTACTACATTTTCTACATCCTTTGGCTTGAATCCCATTTTCTGAAAGCCCCACTACAAAAAAAAGGCTCTTTAGCGTCGCTTGAAGGGGAAGAATTTAGCGTCGATCGATTAGAAACCGATGCTAAACCCTTGACTCGCATTTGACCAAGGGTTTAACGTCGGTCGGTAAGCGACCGACGCTAAAACTGACCAAAAACTGATGCTAAATTTGGTTTTCGGTCAGAAACGAAGCCAACTAGCTTTAGCGTCGGTTACCAACATATTTTAGCATCGGTTACCGACCGACGCTAAATCATGTATATATTTAAACCTCTTAGCCGCCACCCTAACCCTAATCTCATCTCTCTCATCCTTCTTCTTCTTCTTCCTCCTCCAACCTTCTTCTTCCTCTTTCATTTTCTGAGTTCTTCCTCCTCCAGCCTTCTTCTTCCTCTTCCATTTTTCTGACCAGCCTTCTTCTTCTTCCTCCTCTAGCCTTATTCTTCCTCTTCTTCCTCTTTTTTCTTCCTCTTCCTCTGCTTCCTTTTCCAGACCTCCAGATCCACCTTCTTCTTCTTCCTCTTCTTCCTCTTCTTCGTTTCTCCCCAACCATCCGTCGCCGCCACCAGCACCAAATCTGAAAAACTGTTGGCAAATATAAAATGAATAATTGGAAAATTTAAGTGACCAAAAGGATGACCTAATAAATCTAAGTGACCAAGTTGGATAACTGGAAAATGGAGTGACCAAATCTGAAAAGAAAAATATAAAATGAATATTAAAAAAAAAAATAAAATTGGGTTGGTCAGCGACCCCTTTCGGTCAACTCATTATTAGCGTCGGTCGTGGTTTATTTTAGCGTCGGTCGCGAAAGAACCGACGCTATAATTTAGCGTCGCTACTTTTTGCATCGCTTTTTGTAAGCGACGCTAAATAGTTTAGCGTCGGTCAATGACTGACGCTAAATGCTCGGTTTTTTGTAGTGCCCCCATGTTGTTCCTTGAACAATTCAACAATATGACGAGTGCTTACTCCAACAGAATTCATAGATGCAATAAATTTTTTGTCACCTTCTGTCATATCACGTTGCGATGGCAAAAACTGAGTGTGCTTGGGTAGAACCAATTCATGTGCGTGGCTTGATTCAAGGTCCTTCACGATCCACTTTCTAATGGTGCGATTGAAGTTGACTCGAATCATTGCCTAACAACCCTCTCTTGTTTGCCGATGTGGTTTTCGTATACGGCCCGGCAAATTCAACCACTTAGAATCACGAAATCCTTCTTTCGCGCATACCCATTTGACCATTCGCATTTCGCCTCCACGCGATTTGCGCACATCCCGTCTCCTAATACCAAATCCAACTTGTTTTGCATAAGCATTATAGAATACTTCTACAACTTCCCCAAGATGCAAACTCCATGTCCATTATAGCTTCATCAGATAGCTTGTCACATTTTTCCTTATCAACATTCAGGTGTTCTTTGTCCGAGATGTCACGTTACCGTCATCGCCAATACTTTGGTTTGTTGTCATGACTGTACAAAAAAAAAACAGTTCCTATTATCATAGGATGAGCATTCCGCCAAGAGTCAACAAAGCACAGTGCAGTTCACTTAATGATTAGTCAGTCTCGTAAGTAAACATTAGAGGCCAGTAAGAGAAGGTAGCAAATAATAGCAGGATCGTAATCAGTTATATCAAATGGAAATCTGATTGAAACCCTCAAGTTAAGTAACCAAAATGCATCGATTACCATAATTAGCCTAGTGTTAAGACTAATGCAGAACTAAGAACCACAACTGTCAATACTTTGCATAGCATGCAAAATTATAAATATGGTATTATGTAACTTGATAAATACCTAAATGTCACCAAGGTGACCATAAAATGTCGTAATTTGGAATATTGATGCATATATGGCATTGATTCATAAGAACAAAAATAAGCTTCAAGACTTGAACACAGGAACACTTAGCACAACTAGTTTGAGATGTAATCAACTCACAACTTCACTCGACAATAACTTTAGTATGCTGTAAACAGAAGAACGGAGAGGCTACTCATCAACTAACCACACAAGAACGTGATCAAAAAAGAACATAATAATTCAAAAACATCAAAGCTCCAGGGACATCTTGTTGGCAACAGTAATACAATATGCAGCACGATGACGGAAAGACAATAATGTAGTCTTGACAGTAATATGCAAGTAGATGTAATTTCGAGAATTAATTAAGCAATTAAGGAATTTAGGAGTTTACTGTCGGAGAGGAAAGGGCACTCGGGAGGAGGGGGTCGACGATATGCGAGGAGAAGCCAGGAGGACTAGGCCTACGAAATTCGAGGAGGACCCGGAAAGCGGAGGCCGACGAGATTCGAATACGGCCCGAAAAGAGCAGGCCGGCGAGATTTGAGGAGGCGACGGGAAGAGAAGGCCGACGAGATTCGAGGAGGCCCCGGGAAGAAAAGGTCGACGGAAAGAAGGAGGCCACCACCGAATAGAAGGCTGAGGGAGAGAAAGGGTTCACCACTGGAGAGAAGGAGGCGGCTGGAGGAGAGTTCGGTAGGAAGCGACGTCCAACGTTTATCGTGACTGGATTGAAATCAGAATTGAAAAACTGAAAGAGAGTGATTTGGGAACGTCTAGTATGGTCCAGGTGAGGGTTTCAGAGGTTAATTTGATTGTATATTTATAAAACTAACTCGCAGTTTCCACAAGAACAATCTGTTGGCTTAATGGTTATATTTTGAATTTTCCTTCAAGAGGGTGAAGGGTTCAAACCTTGGTAAAAACACTTATAATATATTTATACCCTAAATTTGTAATCTATCTTTTTTTATATTGATCTAAGCTTTAAAATCTCAATATTTGAAACTCAAAGCATTATACAATTTAAGCCTAAGTAATTAATTTATAATTATACTCTAATCTATATTTACTTTCTAATAATAATGAACCAGATAGATGTCATAAGTCATAACGTCAATTATCTCAACAATACCCAAAAACTCCAATACAATAAACTCTATTATGTTATCACTATACCCTAATTCCCTATACTCTCTAACACGTTATACAAATCAAACGCGTGATCCAAAAGCTAAGTTATAAACTTTAACGACGTACCCTAAGCCATACTTACCTTCTATCAATCAACCTAAAGTCATAACGTACGAAAATTCCAACAATAAGCCTCTTCATTACATAACTATTATACATGAAGTCTAATTCATGGTGCAAATAATTTTGTGTTTATGAACATTGACAAAATGTACCAACAAATCAGCGACTCATTTACGATGATGATAATGACATAGAGATTACCTAAGTTCGAGTCGAAGTTGATGGTGTGTGACAGAGCGTTATGAACGTGTTGAAAACGAAGTTGAAGTAGTAGCAACGAGAAATCTTACACTAGAATTTTGCATTCGCCTCTCTATCAAGTGGGGCCTTCGATGTATTTGATAGTTATGATTAGAAAGATGAAGGCCATAAAGAAAGAATGGGGTATTGTGTGATTAATTCATAAATGTGTCCAACAACGTTGTCGATTTATTCATCGAGGAAGATACAGAACACCATTTATTTTATGCAAACTAGTTCTGTGGAGGGGAAGAGTAGTTGTACACGAGCTCAACTTGGGTTCGACCAAGGAAGCCTCTCCACCGTTGGTGAGATCAATGTGCCACATGTAATACCTTTTTTTAACCCTACACTCAACAAGGTACAGGTGACCTGATTCACAACCCATAAGGACTCTAAAAGAAGGAAGTCACTCCGTCATTTATGACATCAGACACTATGGTACAAACCGTTATCCCCCACGTATGACACGCCTAATATGGACTTTTGGTACCCTCTGTTTTTCTAAATGTCACTCCTTCACGCCTACACCCCAAATATATCTCATCTAACCGCCATTGTTTTTTAAGTCACACCTCGTGTGGTACCCGTCGAAGACAACATCCTCGCAGGCGGACAAGGTGATAGTCAAAGCACTTGTAACTCACATCCCAATACTATAGTAGTTTAACTACACTTACTCAAATTTGAGTTTACTCTTTTGGTAACACTGTTGGGCTCAGGTAGCCCAAAACTCGGTTTCACTAGGTCGGACCCGATTCCCACCCCGACATATAAGTAATGAAACATTGTAGTAGGAGAGCAATGAAGACATTAAACATTGCTAAAAATCACATAATTTCAACTTTCTTAAATTCACCCTAGACAAAATTGATTTCAGCAATCAAATGAGGTTAAGTATGAAGGATATATAGCCAAACAAGACCTATGTGAGAGTTTGAGAGACAAAAGAGATAAAAAAATGTATTAGGACGACTAGGATTCGTTACGTAGTCTATGTGTGAAAACAGATTACCATTATTATGTAAATGACTAAATTAAACTTGTTACGTAAGACAAAATCTCGTTACGTAACAATCACTTACAATTGTTACGTAAGACAAACTATGGTTACTTAACACTTACGTAAAGACAATTATTTCTTACGTAAATGACTAAATAAAGCTTGTTACGTAAGACAAATTGTCGTTACGTAAGGGTTACGTAACAATCACTTACAACTGTTACGTAAGACAAAATGTGGTTACGTAACACTTACGTAACGACAGTTATTTCTTACGTAAATGACTAAATTAAGCTTGTTACGTAAGACAAACTGTCGTTACGTAAGCCTTACGTAACAATCACTTACAACTGTTACGTAAGACAAACTGTTGTTACGTAAGGCTTACGTAACGACAGTTATTTCTTACGTAAATGACTAGAATTAAGCATGTTACGCAAGACAAACTGACGTTACGTAAGACTTACGTAACAATCACTTACAATTGTTACGTAAGACAAACTGTTGTTACGTAAGGCTTACGTAACGACAGTTATTTCTTACGTAAATGACTAAATTAAGCTTGTTACGTGAGACAAACTGTCATTACATAAGGCTTACGTAACAATTACTTACAACTGTTACGTAAGATAAACTATGGTTACGTAAGAATTACGTAATGATAGTTATTTCTTACGTAAATGACTAAATTAAGTTTTTTACCTAAGACAAACTGTGGTTACGTAAGGCTTACGTAACGACAGTTATTTCTTACGTAAAGGATAAAATTAAGCTTGTTACGTACGATGAACTATCGTTACGTAAGGCTTACGTAACAATCACTTACAACTGTTACGTAAGACAAGCTGTTGTTACGTAAGGCTTACGTAACGACAATGATTTCTTACGTAAAGGAAAAAATTAAGCTTGTTACGTAAGATGAACTGTCGTTACGTAAGGCTTATGTAACAATCACTTACAACTGTTACATAAGACAAACTGTAGTTACGTAAGACTTACGTAACGACAGTTATTTCTTACGTAAATGACTAAATTAAGCTTGTTACGTAAGAGAAACTGTCGTTACGTAAGGCTTACGTAACAATCACTTACAACTGTTACGTAAGCTACTCATCCGTTACGTATGGCTTACGTAACCACAATTATTGCTTACGTAAATTATAAAATTAAGTATGTTACGTAAGACAAACTGTGGTTACGTAAGGCTTACGTAACAATCATTTAGAACTGTTACGTAAGGATTACGTAACAACAGTGATTTCTTACGTAACATGACCTGCTAAACTTGCTATAGCAGGTTACTAACTTCAAGTTATTGTATTTTCGGTGACTTGAAGGCATGGTAGGAGGTGACCTATAGTGAATTTCGTCTGAATTGCGATATTGTTTGAAGTGGATGGGCATAGAAACCAATCATGATTCAACCTGGTAATTCCCAATGGAAAACCTCCCCTCCAATTCAATCTACCAAATGGTAAATGCTGTAAATCATGTGTGTGGAAATTAGTTGACTCTCCCTTAAAAAAAACCTATAATAAATTCTGTATTCAATGAAAAGCAACTCATTCACCCGTTAGATTACCGTAGTAGTTATGAAATCCTTCTGCACTGCAACTCATTCTAAATTAAGGGTAGGGCCACTTGATGTATTGAAAGCCTTCCCTCTTCCCTATTCATTTCCTAATGTGGATAACCTAAACAAACAGGAAGGCTTTATGAGGCCTGCTCTTTCCAAAGGTTGTTTTCACTCAACCATATGTTTTTAATTCAATTTGCCCTGTCTTAATAATATATACCACAATACACCACTAAAACTCTCTCCATAACAAGAAATGGAGATTTCAGAATGTGTTACTTCTTCCTGTATGTATTCACGTTCTTTGGGTTCTTCATCATCATCATCATCATCATCATCATCATCTTCTTCTTCTTCTTCCAAGTACACCAATCCTATCAAGGCACTTGATCTTTTCCCCGCTACTAATTCGAGTACTCGAATTGATAGTGAACTATTTTTGCCACCGACTCTAAGCTCCATGGATGCCTCATCATCATTAGTGGAGTACTTCACGCCCTTAAACCTCGCATCAAAGCTTGCTGCTAGCCATGACAAGGATGAGGTTGAGGATGTTACCATGGAATTACAAATTGGGCTTCCTGATCATCATTGTGACCATCATGATGATTCCCACTGTAAGTGCACCATAGATGTTCCAAATGTGAACAATGTAATCACCTCGCCACAGTACTGGATACCGACTCGCCAGCAAATCCTCATTGGATTCACACATTTCACTTGCCAAGTCTGTTTCAAAACCTTCAACCGTTACAACAATCTCCAGGTTACCATGTCTTTACCCGTAAAACTATATCTGTAATCTCTTAAACATGTAGAATATATAGTTTCATCCATGATCTATTATTTGAAATAGGTTACTGTGGAGATTCTAGTTATTTCATTTCTCCAAACCTATTTTCCAAAAAAAAAAAAAAAAAACCCATGTAAGCTAGGATCTCGATGAATAAGTACTCAAATCAACTTGTAAAATAAATTCAAAAAACTTAATATTGGTCGATTAGATTGCAGTACTGGCGTCGAGATAAAGCTATTAGCTTGTTTTACTAAATTTTTCCAAATAACATATATATATATATATATATAATATTTTATATATATATTAGAAATAAAATAAAAATGATATATATGTGGGCTTTGACGATGTGGACATGCAGATGCATATGTGGGGACACGGGTCGCAGTATCGGAAAGGTCCGGAGTCACTAAAGGGAACACAGCCAAGGTTCATGATGGGGATCCCATGCTATTGCTGTGCTGATGGGTGCAAGAACAACATAGAGAACCCGAGGGCAAAGCCGCTTAAGGATTTCAGGACACTTCAGACTCACTACAAGAGGAAGCACGGTGTGAGGCCCTTCGTGTGCCGCAAGTGCGGGAAGCTACTTGCAGTAAAGGGAGACTGGCGTACCCACGAGAAGAACTGCGGCAAGCGCTGGCTATGCATATGTGGCTCTGATTTCAAACACAAGAGATCTCTTAAGGACCATATTAAAGCTTTTGGTTCCGGACATGGCCCCTTTCTGTCTTCACCATCTTGTTCTTCTTCCTTTGATCCCGACGTGGATATGCTTATTCACGACAATATTAGCTAGCTCTTCTAGTGTTTAGTTTTTTTCTGGATACTACGTACTGTGTTATCTAAAAATAATATCAACAACTTGTATTAACAAGTGAACAAATTCTGACTTTATGTCACAGGATTTGGGTTACTAATTGTTTGGGCGCAGCGTGTTTATACGAAAGATAAAAACATAACTTTTATATAAACGATTCGATTCTAGTTTTACTACTTTTCATAATCGGTACTTGATTTGTTAAATTTAGGTACCAATATTTTTATAGTAGGTAAGTACCTGATTAGAATTTACAAGTACCAAATTTTTTTTTTTAACTAGGGGTTAATTTCATCAAAAAAACATGAAGTACAACTGAGTTTAAACTATCTAGAGACTAACTAAAAATATATACAAGGATTATATATTATTTAAGAAAGCAACTTCATCCGTTCTTCCCTTCGCAAAACTGCAAAAATCCATTTGGATTTGCGTGAGATAGTCCTTCGGACTTTGACTTGTGCCCCCAAAGACCTTCGTGCAACGCTCCCTCCAAACCGTATTTATCAACATTAGCCACTTCAACATGAGAACCTTCACCTTCACCGAGTCTCCAGACCAAGAGATTGCTCTGGAAATGATAGCATCCCAGTGTGACACTTCCTGCAACTCTGGAATCAAAACATCCATAATATGCCTCATAAAATTACATTCAAAGAACAGATGCCTTCGATTTTCCAGCGAATCATCACAGAGTATATGTAACATCTCAGTTTTGATTAACCTGTTAGATTTAAAAGTTAGGTTTGGTTCCTCATTGGTTAAAGTTTCGTAGAATAAATTCAATCTAAATTATTTTATTTCGAATTTATTTTACCCCAATTGATGGAAATCTGATCTCTCGAATTAATAAGGTTCGAATTAACCGTTGAGTCGAGATCCCAAATCAATTGGTCAGATCAACCGATCCGACCAAGGTTGTGGTTAAAGGAGGGGAGAGTGGCAGCTTTGTTCCCATAAAGGAAACAGCCGGGCTAAAGCTCATGTTGACGTGTGGTGGGAAAATAAGGGAAGCGAGATTTTCGCATGGGCTTCAACCTACCGAGTTGGACGGAGGAAGCAGACCTAGTTCGTTGGTGAGGAGGAGGAAGTTGGGTCGAAGCCAACTTCCCTTGATCCAACCCGTCATGAGGCAACAACTGCTAAATAGGAGGGATATGTGTTTCAGATTGGGGGCAATTCTTCTAGGGTGTTGGCCCTTTTTTTGTCCGTCAGGGCGGGCACACTAATCCACCCATTTCATTAAAGTAAGAAACATTTAAAGGTTGAGATGAGAAAAGGGGATTGTTTCCTTATTTTATTTTGTGTTACTTGGATTCTTGGTATTTGGCCTTTCGATTGTTGTTGTATTGGTTATCTGGGTGTTACTAGAATGTTACTAAAGTCTCACTAGATTTTTACTGGAGTGTTACCCAAGTTTTACTTGAGGCAAAACTCTAGTGAGACTCTAGTAACACCCAAATAACCAGTATAACAACAATTGAAAGACCAAATATCATGAATCCAAGTAACATCCAGATAACCAGTAACACTATGATTGCTTTGTCATTGTGAAACTTTGTATCTTTATCATTATGGTGGTTGGGGTGATGGAGATGAAGTTGTTGTCGTCGTCGAGAAATTCTAAGGAAAAAGATTATAAGGTTGGAAATATGATCTAATATGGATTTGGTGGCTGACTCAATTCTTATTTCAATATAAATTACAATTTCTTTCATTTTGTGAGAGAATGAGAAGAAGAGAAGGTATTCATAAAAAAAAAAAAAGGAGAACGGATGAAGTTAAATGATTTAATATGAAGAAAGAGAAAGGAAGAAGGAAGGGAGTTTGTACCCATAACTAAAAAGAGAGAGAGAAATAAAGGAAGAAGAATAAAACAAACAAAAGGAAATGAAGATATAATTACCTTTTTCATCTCAGCTCTTTAATTTCTCTCTCTTTAAATGGATGGTGGATTTAATGTGCTCGTAGTGGCGGACAAAAAGAAGAGTCAGCACCAAAAAAAAAACTAGATTGGGGTGAGAAGGGAGAGGTACAAAAATTGATAATGGAGATAGCTTGAAGGCGCACGAAATTTGAGGGAGGAGTTTCCCTCGGAATGTGCTAATCGAACAAAGTAGATGGGGAAACTGAAGGTCTATCGCTAGCCTTTGCATTAGTCGGTAGAGAGGTGTTCGAACGTGGTAGCATCGGGTAGAAGAGACTGAATCCGAAGCTCCCTCAACGGTGGTCGGCGTGCTTTGAGAGGATCGGAACGAAAGATGGTCGTCGGATGCCACTGCCGCATTCGAATCAAGGTGTCGGGGATGAAAATTGAAGGTGCGATGGCTGAAAGATACAACTTCCAAGAACATGCATGGGAGTCACGGCGACGACGAAGGGATCCTGCCGGCCACATTGAGATTGATCAGAGAAGAAGAAGACCCTTGTGGTGCAACGATTGAAAGTTTAGTGACTTCTCTACAATTTTGGAAAGATAAGTGATGGGTTTATACTTCTTGGAAATTCGTGGGTCAATTAGTATTTTGGCTGTAAATTGTTGAATTGGTCCATGATTTTATTAACTGTGGCAGTTGAGTAATTGGGTGGATTTTTGCTAACTTTCCGAAGTTCAGAGCCTCATTGCTTAACTGGAAAAGTTAAGGGGGTTGGTGCTGAGTTTGTGGGAAATGTCAATTTGGTCACCAGAGGATTCATGAAGTGACAGTTCAATAATTAGAGGATATCTTGCTCGTTAGAAGTCCAAACGACACACCGTTAGAACCTGTGGAACTGGAACAACGAGACAGACATTCTCAGACATAATTCAGAGTCTTATTTAGTCTAAGGTGAGGTCTTAGCATCAATAGGTAGAAACGTGAGGAATTACAATCCGACTTAGTGATTAATAGGGATGCATGAATTGGAGAGATGAAAATGGTTAGTTATGTGTTTTGGTTATTGATTGCTAATATGCTTATGTGTAGCTTGAATTGGTTGGATGCTTGGTTTGACTTGTTTGAATGTATCGTTGACTAGCTTGATTGAATGGTTGATTAGGTGGCTAGAATGAGGGTTTAATTCCTGAATGTGCAATATATATATGTGGTTCTGGAATGTTGGGTGTAGGAGGATGGTTCTGCCAATGTAGAATCATCCTAGAAGGATGAACATAAGGGTGACCCTAGACCTTGTGATGAACCCCCGGTGCCCTAGACCCGACCAGACCTGCCTTTGACCCGGAACCAAGTCCAAGCCTTCAAGACACGGGTCACAACATTTATTGGAGATTGGAGTCGAGCCAAGCATGAGGAGCTGGACCAGAGGTTCATCAGAGAAGGATGCACGGTGCTGACCCTTGATGGCCGACAAAAATCGAACCTGGAGGACAAATTCCCGAAGAACACCGCCCCGGCCCCGGAGGATGCGGACAACCAACCCCAGTACCGGACAACCATGCTCCGTGCTCAAATTTTGTCGGACAAGTTAATTTCAGGAGACTCAGGAGGCCAAAAGACTCGAGGAAAACCTTCATTGTCCGAGGAAATTTCAACCAGGAGGTCCGGATGCCCTAGCATCACTAGAAACCCTAGTACCGGGCCGTGTCCACTGATGCCGACGACTGACCACCCGAACACCCGGAGCCCGCGGAAATTACAAAAATGCCACCGCGCGCTTCCGGGCCACATTTCCGAGCCGCGGAAGGATTCCTGCCCGCGCCCGGGTTTTTCGCCGACGCGTCCGGAGCCTTTTCCCAATCCCACTCGGACACGAACTGCCGGTCAGCCCTAATCCGCCCGGATTAGGGTTTTTTCTGAATTCCACCCAGTGTAGGAATTCCACCTTCGGACTACTTCATTATTTTTAATAGTTTCCTCGGTCTAGTTTTTTTAGTATAGATTTATTATTCCTAATTAGAGTTGGAAACGGCCTTGGCCACTCATTGTACTATAAATATTGGCCTTGGCCACGGTTGAAAGACATATTACACATTAAGAAAAATTTCAGAACTTTGTTCTTTTTCCTTCAAGTCTTTGCTCGTTGTTGCTTAGCTTAAGGTCTTGGTTTATCATTAAAGGCATTCATCCTTTGTTTGTGGCACCAAATTCTACTGAATACTTGGGGTTCCTAGGTCGTTACCTAATGGATTTCAAGGTTCTCCACCGGTTTCAAAGGTTAGGTTCTCGTGGGGCTGATAAATAGTTTTGGGTGTTGAGTCGATCCCTTCCTGGAGAAGGCGGTTCGCATCAGCTGGTATTAGAGCGCGGTTCAACTCTTGGACCACCAACCAGTTTCAGGTTCTTTTCTTGGATTCATATCTTTAGTTTTCGTTGCTTTCAAAATTCAGAAAAACCCTAAATAGTTTCATTGTGTTTGTTCTAATCTTCTACCTTTCTTTAAGTTTTCGTTGTGAGAAAAAGCTGTGGCCATCAAAAGAAAATACAAAGAATCAAAGAAAAGAAAAGAAAAATCAAGGTCTTCAAAAGAAAAATAGAAAATTGACCTAGCCAAAAAGCAAGGCAACGTTCACACTAAAGGTAGTAGGTTAAGTTGAAGAAAAGGGGTTTTCAATAAGATTAGCTAAGTAGCTTTCTTAGTTAGAGCACCTAAACTTGTTGTCTTGTCATCCCACGACCTATCATCAAGAGTACTTGCCCTAGAAATCCAAAACCCTAGGTATAAGGTCTTGTTTCGTGTCATTGGTAGACTTAGACTTCATAGCTTCGAAGAAACTTGCAACTACTTGAACAGAAATTGCCTTTGTCTTGGAATTTTTCAAAGAAAACCCTAATTTGAGTGAACTTAAAATTTTATACACGAGCGGTAAGAAAAAGAGTGTGTGAGGTTTCATTAGAGTGATTTTGGGAGGTCCATTGTTCTTGTACTAATCATGGTAGATGAGAGGCTTGCTGCTTTGGAGGCACACATGGCTGCCATGGCTCATAACATCACTCGACTCACTGAGCAACTTTGAGCTCCTAATGGAGATGGTCACCAACGTCCAAGGAGGAATTTGCAAGAGATCGATGATGATGTGAGCAGTTTAAAGCTCAATGTACCCAAATTTGCTGGCAAAGCAAATTCGGATGAATACATTGATTGGGAGAGGAGCATGGAGGACTTCCTTGATTGCCATAATTAGCCCGAAAGGAAAAAGGTAACCCTAGCCACAATCGAATTTACTGACTATGCTGCTTTGTGGTGGGCACAACTCAGGAAACAAATCAGGAGAGAAGAAGAGGATCCCATCCTTAGTTGGAGAGATCTTAAGAGAAAGATGAGGAGACGGTTTGTACCAGCAGCCTACACTAGAGACTTGCATACCAAGCTTCAACATTTGAAGCAAGGAAGCATGTCGGTTGAGGAGTACAATAAGGAGCTGGAGATCCTGGTCACAAGACTTGACCTAAGGGAGGATGAAGATGGTAGAATAGCAAGGTTTACTGGAGGATTACACAAAGAAATCCTACACCAAGTCAACATCATCAACTTCGTCGATTATGAAGACTTGGTAGCCTTGGCTATTAGGGTTGAGAAGGAGCTGAAGAATGGTCTTGGAAGGAAGACTACTACCCCACCACCAACCAACACCCCTTCGAGAGGAGATAGGAGTGCAGGAAACACCCCTTGGAGGCCAAACCCTAGCAAGAATTCCGGGCCGAGACCAAACCCTAATCAAGGGACGACATCAAGGGTAACACCTAGTCCCGGCTCAAAAATTCGTACTACTAATGCACGGCCTAGTGCCATTGTGTCTTTCAAGTGTCAAGGCAGGGGTCACATGGCAAGGGAATGCCCTAACACCCGAGCCATGGTGCTTAGAGAAGGAGAGATCGTCACTGATGATGAGGAGGAACCAATCGTTGAGGAGGTAGAAGAGGAGTCCAGTGATGGTGAAGAAGTCAACACGGAGGGCCTAGAGAAATTTTCAGCCTTAAACATCCGAGTAAGCACCCCGGATGCCCCAGCTGATGCCGAGCCGGTCACACTGGCCGACCCGGCACGGGAGTCTGCCCCGGACACCCTGTCCGAGCCGGATGCCCCCGTCCTGGATGTCGATCGGCACACTCCGAGCCTTTCGAGCATTCCCTCAGCCATTTTTGGCATGAAGACAGAAAAAGGCCTCGTCAACTTCCTGGAGCAGAATGACGGCCCCGACGATCATCTGGCCACCCCGACGGCCACTACCCCGACGGACACCAACCCAACGGCCACCAGCCCTAGGGTTCAATTTTCAGCAGTTTCTCGATGAATCCTTAGTGCACAACCTAAAGAAGATGGATGGGAGCAAAGGGACAATCTGTTCCATACAAGGTGTGTGATTTTAAATAAGATTTGCACTTTGGTTATTAACGGTGGGAGTTGTACAAATGCAGTGAGCTTGGATCTTGTTAAAGGCTTGGGAATTGCTACTCACCCACACCCTAAGCCCTACCGACTGCATTGGTTGAGCAATAGTGGAGATTTGAAGGTCAACAAACAAGCACACATCCCTCTAAGCATTGGAAGATACAAAGATGTGGTGCTTTGTGATGTAGTCCCCGTGGAGGCTGCCCATGTGCTACTTGGAAGGCCTTGGCAGTTTGATCGATACTCACAACATGATGGGAGGGCAAACAAGTATCAACTCGCACATGGAGAAACTACATTAAAGTTAAAGCCACTATCACCTACTGAAATACTCAAAGATCAAATAGAGAGAAAGGTGAGCCGAGAGAAGAAAGAGAGAGAGCTCAAGAAACGAGAGATGAGAGAAGAAAAGAGTGAACCCTCAAAAGAAAAAGGTACAAAAACAGAATCAAGAACAAAAACAAAATTTCATGATCCTAAGGATCAAAGAGCTCAAAAGAGTGAGGTTGAGAGGTGAGAAAACTTGATAGCTAGACCTAGTGAGATCAAACAAACCCTAGTATCTAGGAAAGCCCTAGTGGTCATTCTTTACAAAGAATGTTTGATCTCTAACCCTAACACCTCTCTTCCTAGTGTTGTGTCTTCACTTTTGCAGGATTTTGAAGATGTATTCCCCAAGGAAATCCCTAGTGGATTGCCCCCGATCCGAGGCATCGAGCATCAAATAGACCTTGTACCGGAGCATCACTACCTAACAAGGCTGCCTATCGGACGAATCCAGATGAAACCAAGGAAATCCAGCAACAAGTCGAAGAGTTGATGGACAAGGGTTATGTGAGGGAGAGCATGAGTCCATGTGCTGTTCCAGTCATCCTTGTGCCAAAGAAGGAAGGAACTTGGAGGATGTGTGTCGACTGCCGAGCAATCAATAACATCACAGTTAAGTACCGACACCCCACCCCTAGGTTAGATGATATGCTTGATGAATTGCATGGTTCAACAATCTTTTCGAAGATAGATTTAAGATCAGGCTATCACCAAATCCGAATGAAGGAAGGTGATGAATGGAAAACTGCTTTTAAAGCTAAACTAGGTTTGTATGAATGGATGGTCATGCCTTTTGGTTTGACTAATGCACCTAGTACCGTCATGAGGTTAATGAATCAAGTCCTTAGGCCTTTCATAGGGAAATTTGTAGTAGTTTATTTCGATGACATCTTAGTCTACTAAAAAACCCTAGAGGATCACCAAGGTCACTTGAAATCTGTCCTAGAAACACTAAGGCAAGTACAATTGTATGCAAACATGGAAAAGTGCACCTTTTGCACCGATCATCTTGTGTTTCTTGGCTTTGTTGTTAGCTCTACAGGAATTAGGGTTGATGAGGACAAGATTGAAGCAATCAAGTCATGGCCAACCCCAAAGAGCATCACTAATGTCCGAAGCTTCCATGGACTTGCAAGCTTCTATAGGAGATTTGTGAGAGACTTTAGCACTATAGCTACCCCTCTCACGGCTGGCATCAAGAAGAATGTTCCCTTCCATTGGGGAGCACCTCAAGAAGCAGCCTTTGAAGCACTCAAGAAGAAACTCACCGAAGCCCCATTGCTCAAACTGCCCGATTTCTCAAAACCTTTTGAAATCGAGTGTGATGCTTCGGGAGTAGGAATTGGAGCTGTGTTGATGCCAGAAGGAAGACCTATTGCCTATTTCAGTGAGAAATTGAGTGGTGCTACCCTCAATTACCCCACCTACGACAAGGAGTTGTATGCCCTAGTTCGAGCCTTGAAGACTTGGCAACATTACTTGTGGCCCAAAGAGTTCATAATCCACACCGATCATGAGTCCCTCAAGTATTTGAAGGCTCAACACAAATTGAACAAGAGGCATGCAAGGTGGGTGGAGTTCATGAGTCCTTCCCTTACATCATCCACTTCAAACAAGGTAAGGAGAATGTGGTAGCCGATGCCCTTTCTCGAAGGTATGCCCTAATCACTGCCTTGAGTTCTAAATTCATTGGTTTTGAGCATATCAAGGATTTATACGTGACTGACCCCGACTTGAGTCATGCACACATGTAGGGTTTGAGGATTACTATAGGCAGAATGGATACTTGTTCAAAGGTTCCAAGCTATGCTACCCTAGCCATTCAAGCCGACCCTAGTCATAAGAGAAGCTCATGGAGGAGGTCTCATGGGTCATTTTGGAGTGGCCAAAACAGTATCTTGCCTTAAGGAACACTTCTATTGGCCTAGGATGAGGAAAGAAGTTGAGAAGATCATCAGCCAATGTGCCAAATGCCAAAGAGCTAAGTCACACCTTCAACCCTTTGGTTTATATACCCCTTGGCCTATTCCTGAACACCCTTGGGTAGATTTGTCTATGGATTTTGTTCTAGGATTACCTAAGTCTAGAAGAGGCAAAGATTGAATTTTTGTGGTTGTAGATAGGTTTTCAAAAATGGCTCATTTCATTGCATGTCATAGGGTTGATGATGCATCCCACATAGCTGACTTATTCTTTGGTGAAATAGTCAGACTTCATGGCATCCCTAAGACTATAGTTTCTGACCGAGACTCAAAATTCCTAAGTTACTTTTGGAAGACCCTATGGGCAAAACTAGGAACCAAGCTTATGTTTTCCACAACCTGCCACCCTCAAACAGATGGCTAAACAGAGGTTGTCAATCGGTCACTACCCAAATGCTTAGAGCTATCATTAAGTCCAACCTTAGGACTTGGGAGGATTGTCTACCCCCTGTAGAGTTTGCTTACAACCGATCTGTCCACTCAGCCACTCAATACTCACCTTTTGAATTGGTTTATGGTTTTTACCCCCTAACCCCATTGGATTTATCACCATTGCCTATACATGAGTTTCTAGATGCAGATGGACACACCAAGGCTGAGTATGTTAGAAAGCTTCATGAGAAGGCCAAAGCCAACATCGAGAGAAGGACAACTCAATACTTAAGGAATGCAAACCGTGGGAGAAAGGAGAAAATTTTCCAACCTGGTGACCAAGTGTGGATTCACTTCAGGAAGGATGGGTTTCCTATACAAAGGAAATCTAAGTTGCTGCCAAGAGGAGATGGGCCTTACACCGTTCTTAAAAGGATAAACAATAATGCTTATGTTTTAGATTTACCTAATACCTATGGTGTGAGTGCTACTTTCAATGTTGCTGACTTAACTCATTTCTATGATGATGACTTTGCAAAAACAGATTCGAGGACGAATCCTCCTCAACAAGAGGGGAATGATGAACCCCCGGTGCCCTGGACCGACCAGACCTGCCCTTCACCCGGAGCCAAGTCCAAGCCTTCAAGACATGGGTCACAGCATTTATTGGAGATTGGAGTCGAGCCAAGCATGAGGAGCTGGGCTAGAGGTTCATCAGAGAAGGATGCACGGTGCTGACCCTTGATGGCCGACAGAAATGCCCGAAGAACACTGCCCCGGCCCCGGAGGATACGGACAACCAACCCTAGTACCGGACAACCATGCTCCGTGCTCAAATTCTGTCGGACAAGTTAATTCCAGGAGACTCAGGAGGCCAAAAGACTCGAGGAAAACCTTCCTTGTCCGAGGAAATTTCAACCAGGAGGTCCGGATGCCCCAACATCACTAGAAACCATAGTACCGGGCCGTGTCCACTGATGCTGACGACCGCAGAAATTACAAAAAATGCCACCGCGCGCTTCCGGGCCACATTTCCGAGCCGCGGAAGGATTCCTGCCCGCGCCCGGGTTTTTCGCTGACACGCCCGGAGCCTTTTCCCAATCCCACTCGGACACGGACTGCCAGTCAGCCCTAATCCGCCCAGATTAGGGTTTTTTCTGAATTCCACCCGGTGTAGGAATTCCACCTTCGGACTACTTCATTATTTTTAATAGTTTCCTCGGTCTAGTTTTTTTAGTATAGATTTATTATTCTTAATTAGAGTTGGAAACGGCCTTGGCCACTCATTGTACTATAAATATTGGCCTTGGCCACGATTGAAAGACAGATTTCACATTAAGAAAAATTCCAGAACTTTGTTCTTTTTCCTTCAAGTCTTTGCTCGTTGTTGCTTAGCTTAAGGTCTTGGTTTATCATCAAAGGCATTGATCCTTTGTTTGTGGCACCAAATTCGACTGTATACTTGGGGTTCCTAGATCGTTACCTAGTGGATTTCAAGGTTCTCCGCCAGTTTCAAAGGTTAGGTTCTCGTGGGGCTGATAAATAGTTTTGGGTGTTGAGTCGATCCCTTCCTGGAGAAGGCGGTTCGCATCACCTTGTGACATGATCACTCCCTTTGACTTTACTATTACATGTGGGGTGTTCGGTAAGGCTAGCAATCTGCCCATAATAAGTGTGTGATGTGAATTGTGACATGGAATTGGGAAGTAGAATTGGGGCATGGAATTGTGAAATGGAATTGGTTGAATGGAATTGTATTGTTGATGTGTGTAATTGATGTGGTTGTGTTCAATGAAATTAAATTGATAGAACTGGAAGGAGCCAACGTTACCCCACCCGAAATATCGTTGCGTCATGGTGGTTGAAATATCCGCTGAGGAAGGATCCCTATGGGATGCATCGTGATAGCTCCATGGAGGAAGGATGCCCTTGGGCATACGTCGTGTTATCTCTCTATGGGGTATGATCTGTGTGGACATGGGAGATGTGATGGCCGATGGGGTAGCGGGGGAACAAATCCTTATGGCGCCTAATTCACTCAGCTAGTTAAATGAAATGTGAACTACTGTGTGCGTGTGTTGTGCTGGATGTGATTGTGAGCTGATATATGATGTGTTGTTGGATCTTGTTTATGTTGGTTTCCTTTATGATGATGTTGATGTTGTGGATGTTGGATTGCGTATGATTATTGGATGATATTGTTGGGGTGATGAATGATGGAAATAGGGGTAGAGGGAAATGACTGATCACTTAGAACTATCTTACTAGGTTGTTAAAATGAACTAACGGAAAGGATTAGTCCTATTGTTGTATTCCAATGTGGGAGTCTGGGATGCTCCCTAGGTAGTTTGACGCATAGTTATGCCTAGTGGGTTCAATCAGTTTCATTAGGAAACGGATCCCCCTCGAGTCCTCTCTTTTTAGTTAGAAGTAGTTGGTGGGTTGAGCTTGGAGCAGCAGTTGTTGCTTGTTGGTAGTGGAGTTGAGCTAGAAGATTGAAGAATGGTGACCGAGAATGAGAATGTCATTTTATATATATTCATTTCAGTTTGCGTTTTGGGGATTTGGGATTCATTTATGATGGGAATTGTTGGTGCATTTAAAATGCAAATTGGTTTTGATTTTGAAATCATGGAAGCTTACGTTTATTGTTGTTTTTATAGATTATTTTAGTTTAAATAATATTTTTTTAGTTTCTATATATTTTTTAGTCAAACTATAACCCCAATTCCTAGTCTAACATCGGGTTTGACCCCATGCGATTTAGGATGGGTGTTACACAGTATACAGTTGGTAACAACAATATGATCCCAAATATGTACTTTATCCCTTGTGGTGATTCTCTCTATCACGATGAGCCAATCAATGAAGTTGTATCTCGGGATCTTATACCCCATCCAAACCATTCCATATGTTTTTCTCTAATCACCTCCCAGATTTTACCATTCCATAAAATGAGGCAAGATCTTACCATTCCATAAGCAAACCCCTGAACAGACTTGGTCATGAAAGGCCTAACCACCTGATGAATCTTCATCACTCTCTTCCAATTCCATGAGCCATAGTCCCCCTTCATATCCCAAATAACACCTAACTTAATTCTATAATTGTGTATCCAAACCACCCAAAGAGATCCCATCCCCCCTCTCTAACAAATCAAATTCCACAAGTGTCTAACACTATTAGCCAAGTTCGAATTGTTAAGTAGCAATTTTCATAGTATGTATTTAATTTATTAATTTTAGGTACCAATTTATTGTTTGTTGCGGGGATAACAAAAAAGGTATTCTCACAATTGAAATTGCCCAAGGGTTGCACTCTAGTACAAATAAAATGTCCATGGGAAGATAACTAGACTGCATACCATGACTATGAATTTCTTTAGTAATCTTGATCACTGGATTACCATATACTTATTTAACGGTTGTGATAAGAGCAAGGGTAAATAAGGAATTGAATTAGAATTAAATGCCTTCCTTCAAAATTCAAAATATTAAAATAAACATTAAAATATCATACACAATACTCCCAAAGTCCTCTTCATTCCCCAAGGTCAGCAGACGAAGACTCATCAAAAGTTTGTCTCCAACTGACTGCTTCACTAGAATACTACAGATAGATGTACTAGTGCCACCAATACAATACTAGTGCCACAGATACAAAAACTAGTGTGTCCCTTGAGAAGCACTAGTACTGAGAATCTGGAGAAGAAAACATGAATACTAGTATCAATGGATGGGGACTATTGGACACTAATCGGTGGAAGTATGGGTTTGGAATCAGGGATAGTGACATCGACACTAGTACAACCATGTTAAGGAGACTAACCATTAATTTTCAATGGTGGACTGAGGGGAATGGATATGTGTGGAGAAGTTGGGATGAGGCCTCGCCGATGGAGATGAAGTGAATCGAGGCAACGATTTGGAACGAGGGATGTCGATCTGGGCCCATCCAAACGGTGGCGGAGACAATGAACTGGAATGATATGATGACAATCTAGACCCAGGCAGCGGCGGATGCGATTGAGACCTAGACAGCGGTGAGGTGGCAATCGACACCTAGGCAATGACGGAGGCGGTAATCAACACCCAGGCAACGGTAGAGGCGGCGATCGAGACCCAGGCAGTGATGAAGGAGGGGGGAAATGATGACATGCAAAGGAAGGATGGGGTGAAACTCAATCTGTCGATGGTGGTCGAAGTGGTGACGATGAGGTGAGTTGCGTCAAAGAAGAGATGTGAGTTGTGGCATTGGTACAGAAAAGAGGAGAAATCATAAATTAAGATGTAGATGGTGGATGTAAACAGGAGGAAGAAGGTTGGACTATTACAAACCCTAACCATTTATTAAGATTTTCCAAGACTACCCTTTTATTTCCTATTTTCTTTTAAACAATGAATTAAAATAATAAATGATGTCTCATTTTGATTGGCTCACATTAATGATGTAGAATATACTTTATAATGGGCAAAAGTATCATGACATAATGTATTTTATGTCATCTGTACATAATCCATATCAGCCCTTGGATTCAAGCTTTGATCTTATGCGGATTAGACTATATAATTAATGTAATTAATTTACATTTATAAGATTTGATTTATTTAGGGTAATAATTATAGTAGGATATGATATTTATTCTCTGTAATCAATCCTTTATAATACTTACCAAATTATGCCTAATATCTGCTGATTGAAATCTGAAATATAACCTCCCTCTGCTTTCATAGTTTTTTGATTATTCAGTCCAATAATTTTCCCAGCTGGTTTGCTTGTCTCATGGATCATCCTGAAGTTATTGATAAAGCTAACAAGCCTCCTATGAGCAAATATTTTGATCTTAATCTCATTCCCGATTATCCAAGCGAAGAAAATCATTCCGCAACCAATGAGAATACTGCACCATCTTTATGCCAATTTCATGATTTTGCAAGACCATTATATATAAATACTCATTTGAAAACATGTCATTCTTAATAATCCCAAAATAATAGTATTTTTTTAATAATAGTTTATCCGAATATTTCTATTTTTCAGAACTTAACTTATTAGGAATAATAGTACTGACAAAACAAGACATTATCTTCCACAAGTATTTTGATCTTAATCTCATTCCAGACAATATTTTCAACTAATACTAGTATTTTCATAATATAGTATGGACTTTAGTGTTGCAATATTATAATATTTAATAATTGTGACAACATGGTATGATTTTGTATTATGATAACAGTTTAAAGTTGTGTTTTAAACTCTGCTGGTGTTCTAGTCGATTGGTTCAATATTAAAGTTGTGTTCAATCCCGTTTCCAATTTTGCCTTGAATTTTGGTTCTTGACTCTTGACCTTCGTTTAGATCCATGACTCTTGACCGGTTGAGTCCTTCCTACTAGAAGATCATGGTTCTTGATTGACTTTTCTTCTTCAGTTCCCCACGCTTTTTTGTTTCATTAGTCATCCTGAATACAGTTATAAATATCAATATTATTAATCAAAATTGATAATCAAATCAAGATCAGAGTTAATACTAGTAAGTTGTTCATACTAGTATTCTTAGTATAATAGTATAATGCCAAACAGTGCAAATGATCAGAGCAGAGATCTCATTGATAAGGACTCATTTCAAGTTTAGTTTCTTAGACACAAATGGTTTATTGCTAACTGGATTGCATTGTAAGATTGCATTTTGTTAGACCATACATTGTGAGAACAAGGAATGCACAAGGATCAACTTATAATAGTGTCAAAAAAAGTAAAACCATAATTAATACTAGTAAGTTGTTCATACTTCATACCAATATTCTAAATATAATAGTATCATCACAAACAATGCAGCTGATCAGCCCATAATTTCAAATTCAGTTTCAGGACCTATATTGTTTATTGGTAACTGATTATACAGAAACAAAAGCCCAAAATTGAACCAGTGTACAAAGCAACAACAGTAAAAAAATATCACAACAAAATCAAGAATACCAATATCAAAATCTACAACATGAATGCCTCAAAATCGAAGCTACCACAAAACAAAAAATGGACATGAACTAGAACCAAAAACAGCAGCCAAAGAGCAACAAAACGGACAGATTAAAATAGAGAACAACCAAAAATCGAAGCTTTTCATGATTAGTAGCCGCAAAAATCGAAGAATAATAGTATCAAAAAAAATAATAATTAGTATTATGCGAATAACAGTATTCTAGTAAAATCAAATCTAGAGAATAACCTAGATCAGACCACAATAACCTAAAACAGAAAGAATGACAGTGCACAAAAATGATTCACAACAAAATCGACCCACAAAACCTAGTTTTTTTGGCACATGCAAACCCAAAAATTGAAATCTAAGTGAAGTTCTGAAACAAACCTGAAGGAAGGTCTGCCAAGAATGAAACCGGGAATGCCGACGGTTAGTTTGGAGACCGCTAACGGATTCTGTCGGCGGTTATTCATGGCGTCAAAATGGAGCCTCAAGTTTGCAACTCCGGCGGTTAGTTTGAAGACCTGGAAATGGCGTCGAAACGGATCATGTGTGTGGAAATTTTTCTCCTACACGAGAGCTTGAATGACGGTTTTTTTGCTTTTAGAATGGATGAAATGGAAAGTAAAGAAGAAGCTTAATAAGGAATGCTATTCGGATATCCAAGTTAGAGTGAGGAAGCAAGAGGAGTTACTCCTTAAGCTCAAGCATGAGATTTACACTTGTCCTACTGATGAAAAGGTCAGATTAATCCATGATGCTGAGAGTGTACTGCATCAGCTTCAAAAAGATGAAGAGAGCATCTATAGTCAGAAATCAAGGGTAAATTTGATTAAGATGGGAGATGGTAACACAAAATTTTTCTATAACTATGTTAAGCATAGACAATCAAGAAACACAATTAGGTAGCTTAGAAATGATGAAGGAGAGATGGTGGAAAGCTTTGATGATATAGCTAAAGTTGCTGTCCAGTTTTACCAGAAGTTGTTGGGGAGTAGTCAACATGTGAATGTGTAGGGAGTTGCATCTGTAGTAAAGAGGAAACTTGACCAACAACAAAGTATGAGTTTGATTGCTGTCATTACTGATGAAGAAATCAAAGCTGCACTGTTCAGTATCTCTAATGAAAAAGCTCCTGGTCCAGATGGATATAGTGCTCTATTCTTTAAGGAAAGCTGGGAGATTGTGAAAGTTGACTTGATTCTTGCAGTCATGAGATTCTTTGACAAGTGTAGCATGCCTAAATATGTGAACTCTATTCTGCTTGCTCTCATCCCAAAGAAGTTCAATGCTGCTGATATGAAGGATTACAGGCCAATATCCTGTTGCAATGTAATTTACAAGGTGATAGCTAAAGTACTTGCAAATAGGTTATCTGCTGTCCTCCCTAGCCTCATTAGTCCTGCTCAGCTTTTATTAAAGGGAGATATATTGGTGATGGCATACTCTTAGCCGATGAGATGTTAAAAGGGTGTAATCGTTCAGGTATGTCTCCTAGATGTGCGATGAAGATAGACCTCATGAAGGCCTTTGACTCAGTGGAATGGCTGTTTGTTTTTGAAACCCTAAAAGGAATGAACTTTCCTCTGAAGTATGTGGATTGGATTAAAGAATGTTTTGCTGCCTCTATGTTATCAGTTAATATTAATGGCACTTCAATGGGATACTTCCCAGAGAAAAGAGAGGTTTGAGGCAAGGGGATCCCATCTCCCCCTACCTCTTTGTAATCTCTATGAAAATATTAAGTTGCATGTTTGAACAGTCAGTGGAGACTAAGAAGTATGGGGCTTACTCACCTAAGTTTTGCCGACGACCTACTAGTTTTTCTAAGGCAAACAGGGAGGCTGTTGCAGAGGTTACTGATGTGCTGAACAGATTCCATCTACTGTTAGGCCTTAGATTCAACCCAGATAAAAGCTACATCTATACTGCAGGTGTTTCATCTGAGGAAAGGGATGATTTAGCTGATGTTTCTGGTTTCAGTAAAGGGAACATTCCTTTTAGGTACCTTGGAGTACTCTTAACAGTTGGGAAACTACGGAAGAGTGATTGTAAGTCCCTAGTAGATAGAATTACTAGCAAGGTTACTGAATGGAAGGCAAAACATATATCTTATGCAGGAAAGTGTCAGTTAATTGAATCTGTTGTGGGAGGCACACTGCAATTCTGGATGTCACACTTTATTCTCCCTTCAGGTGTCATAAAAGATGTGGAAAAGATATGTAATGACTTCCTGTGGGGAAAAACTGATAAGCAAACTAGAGCAAAATTAGCTTGGAAGGTTGTCTTAAGGTCTAAAGAAGAGGGAGGGCTTGGCCTAAAGGATATGAAAACATGGAACAAGGCTAATGTTGTTAGACATTTTATGGAGTGTGTTCTTGTAGGAAGGCTCATTATGGGTTGCGTGGATTATGAAATATAGACTGAAGGGAAGATGCTTTTGGACTGTCAAAGCTTCTTCTGGTTCATGGCATTGGATCAAGTTACTAAAGATCAGAAACTTGGTAAGGACCTTCATCACAAGAGCTAGTGAAGGGGACTTGTTATGGAATGGGAAGTTTATGCATAAGTATAAGGTGAGTACTGTGTGGAGTGATATTAGAACTGTGAATCAAGTGGTTCCTTGGTATGATGCAGACTGGACGGGCTTTATCATCCCTAGGAGATCTGTAGTAGCTTGGTTAATTGTCCAATGGAGAATTTATACTAAAGATGTAGTAAAAGCTTGGGATGCAAATGTGGATGACTGCTGTGTGCTCTGCCAGGCTGCAGGGGAGACAAAAACCCATTTGTTTTGTGATATTATGCAAATGTGGCTGCTGCTTTGTTGCCTGAATTAGTAGGAAAGAGTTGGAATGCTGTTATTGCTGAAATATGCGGTAGGAAGAATGGTGGAGTAAGAGGGAAGACGAAGATGCTCCTTTGGAGAGTGGTGATATGCCATATTTGGATTGAACGATGCAAAAGAGTGTTTGGGGGTGCAAGGCAAGAGGCAAATTCCCTTATTTAGTTAATCAGTGATGAGATTTGAACATTTGCTGGAGGTAGGAAAGCCGAGAGGGAAATTTTGAGTGTTATTAATTAGATTTTGTTCTTTTTAGTAGATAGATTTTTGTGATGTTATTCCACTCTTTTTGATGAATAAAATCAGCTCAATTCATTAAAAAAATGGAAAGTAAAAATAAATGATAACTTTTATGGCTAAAAAATGATAATAATAATATTTAGTATGAGGTATTAATTTGGGATTTTGTATTATAATATTAATATTTACCCTCCACCCTTGGATGAGATAATTGAAGATCCTATGACTCTTATGGATTATGACTATAAGACATAATCCAAAATATGTCACCATACTCAATCCTCTTTATAATCATGTAGTCATCACGAGCTTTTGTATGGTGACATAATTCTTTTTATGTCATCCATACATAATCAATCTCATCCATTAAATTACATTGACATCTTGAAACCGCATTTACACCATTGAAACCACATTTACACACTAAATAATTGGATTTGATTTGATTTTGTTTAGTGTAATAATTATGGTTATATATTATATTTTATTCTATGCAATCAATTGTGATCACAGTTACCAAATCTTTCTTACTCATAGCCGAATAAAATCAAGCTTGTTCCTGCAACGAATTTTATAATTTTCATTCGATCTTTTCAATTTTTTTCCAGCCAATTTAGAGCCTTATGGAGCCTACTGAAGTTATCGAGAAAGCCAAATATCCTCCAATAAGCAGTGATTTTGATCTTAATCTCATTGCTGATGATCCAATCGAGGAAAATGAACCCGCAAGCGATGAGAATACTGCAACCATGTTCTGCCAAGCTCGGAATTATGCAAGGACACGAAATTTTCCATTTATCACAAAATACAGTATTAATAGTATCTATCGAATATTAGTATTTTACAATCTATATATTTTATTACGCTTTTCAATTCTAATTATGGTATATTCGTATATTACAGAGACCTATCTAATTTTTAATTTTGTTTCCATTCTTTTTTTTTCATAAGATACAAAGGTTTGTGTTTTTATGTGTTCTTTTTCCGAATCATGTTTAGATGACTTTTATTTTCTATTTTTTCATTTGAGGTATAAATATTGTATATTAATATCTACAGAATATTAGTATCTTATTGAACTATAATGCAACTTCATTTGTATATTACTGATTATTATCTAGGTCAATTTTTGTGTTTTGTATGATTTTTCATATAATACTATTATATTAACTACGATTTTTTTTTTGCAAATTCTAGATGTGCCAGAGGTAGATTTTGATTGGGAGGCTTTGGAGTTTAAAACTGTCAAGGAGGCAGAAGATTTTTACAGGGACTATGCTCATGGTCTCGGATTTTAGATCAAAATAAGATCCACAAACAAAAATGACAATAAAGGAGTGAAGACAAACAAGGTCCAGTATATTCACCTAACATGCACCAAGGAAGCCTTTAAGAAAAACAGCGATTTGGATCCGAATAACCAAGATGCCCCTCCTGTCCTTGTTGAATCCGAAGTTGTGTATAAAAATAGTGAGATCAGGTGTGGGTGCATAGCATTGATGTCACTGAAGCTAGATGTTGAGAAAGATGTCTATCAGATATGCCATTGGATTTTGAAGCACAATCACATGCTTATTCCTCCCCATATGAGGCAATTCTGTAGATCTAATCGCAAGATTTCGGAAACCCATCAACAGCTGGCTAAAATGCATGATTCTGTTGGTATTCGCGGTCGAGATTTGTACGATTTCATGGCCAAGTGCAGCGGTGGGATTGAATCACTTGGATTCACGAGGAGCGATCTTGCTAATTTCGTCAAATCTTTTCGTTCCAGTCATATTGAAGACGGTGGTCACATATTCTTATACAACTGGTTCAGAAAAGAAACTCACTAGATCCTAGTTTCTTCCATGAATTTCAATTAGATGCGAAGGCGAACATTGAAAGTATTTTTTGGGCAGATGCTAGGATGCAACGTGATTATCTAGCTTTTGGTGTGCTATTAGTTATGACACGACATACAGAACAAAGAAAACCTTCCGTCCTTTAGGTATGCCATTGGCACAACAACATTTATTGTGTAACATTTTCGATATTAAAAATACACTTTTCAATTTTGTTAGTATACTTTAAAACTACTATATTGCAATTACTAGTATTTGTAACTAAATAATTTAGACAATATGTTATGTAACTAATTACTTTAATCTATGTATGTTTGTTGCAGCCATGTTCACCGGTTTCAACCACCGCAGGAAGTTGGTTGTTTTTGGAGCTTGCTTGATTTATGAGGAGACAATTGAGGGGTTCAAATGATTGTTAGAAAAAAAATTCGAGTGTAAGAAGAAACATCCGAAGACAATTTTTACCGATCAATGTCCGACCATTGTGGCAGGTATTAGAGCTATTTTCCCTAATACATTTCATGGACTGATTATCATTGGTCATATGAAGCTAAACAAACCCAAATCAGAGAAGAATAATCTATACAATCAAACCTGATTAACAACCATATCAGAGAATAATAGTATTCTCTTCAAACCCGTATCACTAATTTTAAACTAAATTAGACTAGTATAGGAACCCAAATAAGATAAGGATAATTTATGAAATCAAACATGAATAACACCCAAAATCACAGAATAATATTATTCTGCCTAAACCCAAAACACTGATTTTAAACCAAATTCATACTAGTATAAGCCCCCAAATCAGATAAGAATGACAATGGCAATAAATCATTAACATCACAAATCGATTTCATAAGTCCAGTTCAAGATGTCTACTTTAGTAAACTTACTAGTTCGCAAGAAGATGATATGTCGTCATATTCACTCATCCAAGTGTGACCATGAATCGCCTTTTCAGCAATAAGCCCATACGCTCCATCTTCTGAGACGATCTTCTTAATGTTAGCGTGCACACTCCCCTGTCAAGTATACAAATAATATATTTTAATATTTATATAACCGAAAAAATATTAAAAAACAAGTTTACAATCTAATATTTTACCGCCAATGACAAAGGGAAAATCCACTTCTTAATGTCCCCATAATCAGCTGCCAACCAATTCAAAGCATATCCATAACAGTCCACCACTTGTGACCGGTTTTAGGCTAATAAATTCATCCATCTGTGCCGTTTGAACACGATAGTCACCCGTACCAAAGTCAATCACGGTAGTCTTCCTAAAAAAACTAAAAAAAAACATCATATACACGACTAAATAATATTATACAAATTTCAAACATGTAAATAATGTTGCCTAACTTACCATTCATCCCTGGCATGTAAGATATATGATTTCAAAGCCTCCACCTCAACATCAATGTTCTCTATCATATCATTGTCGTCAACTTGTGTAACTCTGACAGTTTTCGGTGCACTTGCTACATTCTCCGTTCGAGGCTTCATTTTCCCCTCAGTGGTGTATGGGCTGACAGTTTTTGGAGCTGGTTTCCGACTCCTCTTTGACCGTGTTTTAACACCTCCTTCTGCCATGTTATCATTACCAATCTTCCTTTTAAGGAGTGACTGCAATGGTATGTCATCAAAATCATCATCATCATCGACATCAAGACCCTAACAACACACAAGTAGTTAAAGATTGTTTCCCAATAATAGTATGTACACAACGTGAAAGACTACGGAGAATTTTGATGGACTGATATAACAAAACAATATATGAAAACTAATTCCTCAATAATCTTAAGAAAAAGAAAAGAGATTCAAATTCAAAAAAATCAGCAGCAAAACTAATATTATTTCAAAAAAGATCAACAACACAAATAATAGTATTTGACATATATTAGTAAAACATACCTTGACAGTTTGTGCTGCAATTTCCCTCACAGTTGGCTGCTGATCTACATTTTTTGTTTTTGTTTTAGGCACTGACTTTGATCCTTGACCAGCTTCTGTTGCCTTTGAAACTCACAAGTAGTTAAAGACGGTTTACAATAATATTATGTAGACAACGTGAAAGACTACGAAAAAATATGATGGTCTGATATAACAAAACAATATATGAAAACTAATTCCTCAATAATCTTAAGAAAAAGATCAGAGATATTCAAATTCAAAAAAATCAGCAGCAGTATTAATATTATTTCAAAAAAGATCAACAACAGAAATAATAGTATTTGGCATATACCTTGACAGTTTGTGCTGCAATTTCCCTCATAGTTGGCAACTGATCTGCAGTTTTTGGTTTTTTTTAGGCAATGACTTTGATCCTTGACCAGCTTCCGTTCCCGTTGAAACAAACATTACTTCATCCTCTTCATTTGTTGGTAGATCATTCAGACCTACATATTCTGTTTTCTCACTGGAATCATCTTCGTCGCTACGAATATCTGTTTGTTGCTGCCTTTTCCCTTCCACGATATTTTGATGCTTAAACTCTCTAAGTCTTATAAGATGCACATTACAATTATCGCGGATTGAAGTGATCCAGTTTTCCATATCATTCACCTAAAATTGAACGACATGTTTTGAATTAATTAAATTATATTTTTTATAAATTAAAAATTCACACTAAATAATAGTAATATGTAAATGAACTGTTTAATCAAATTCAATTTACCTTTCATGGTGACATTCAGAAAATGTTAAATCAGTTGACGGACCAAAAAGTGGCTTTTCATCAAGTTTTCTTCCTTTGCTCGCCTTGTAACCAGATTTCCTTTGAGTTTCCTTTAAATCTATCTTCACCTTTTGTGTATCCCAATAATCATAGAAAGGAATTACTGGAGCAGGACGAGTCGCACGACTCCTGTACTTCTGTCAAATACAAACCCGTCACAAATAAAAGGAAATCCACAATTAAGCTTCCAATTATTTATATACATGCATAACTAAATAATGTGACTGTGACTGACCATGATAAGATGGAGATCACTATCTATTATATTTTTCTTTCTTCGCTTTAACCATTCTCTCGTTCGTTTGCCATGTGGCTGCACCAGTTGTAGTCCACAATATTTTTGAAACGCTTCTTCTGTATGTACTTTGCGTACTCCATTCTCGCAACTGGTTGGGATTTGGGGCATATCAATGAACCAGTCACAAATAGCACATACAGCTGACACCATGTCTGTACGTCTACGCTTGTGTCGTACAATTTGTCCTTCAGGTCAACATTTGTGCTCCCATTCTTATCAAAATTAACTCCAAGAGCAGGAATCATTTTGTTCATCAGCTCCTCCGATGTTTTCGACAAGTCAATAACTTGTTTACCCTTTAGCAGACCGTAACCATTGTGCACATTTTCTTGACATATTTGTAATGTCATCTCAGGTGATATTGCGAACGTCATTGATTCGGCATCATAAATATCTACTACCCACCTTTTGAGATCAAACAGCAACTGATTCATCTACACATTGATATTGCCACGGAATCCAATGTCCCCAACATATCAACCCTATCCGTCAAACCCAGCTATATAATCTTCTTTCTTAGGTCGATTATTCTGTTTGGACTACATCTGGTATTTGCACTGCCCCACCATAGCTGGTAACAACCACATTAGCAAAATACCATGATTTAAAGTTTCAAAAAGTAATTCTATTATACCACCTTAGAATACTATTATTGGTAGAATTCTGTTTAACCAAACCATATATAAAGTTTTAATCAATCTACACAAGAGGGAAATGGACAAAAGACAAACAAAATACTTATATAAGATTAGTAGTATTCCTACAATAATATTATCATCAAAATAAAAATATTCATTGACCATAAAAACCCTAATCACAAACAATACTTAACAGAGCAGTACTAGTATTCTTACAATACTATTATCAGCAGGATAATATCACACACCATATATACATTATTGGGAAGAGAACGTGTACCTAACGATCATTTGATGTATAGACATATGAGAATCAGGAACTAGAGGTTCATCAGTCTCTCTATTATGAAAAATTGATAATTGAATCAGGAACTTGCAGTTATGGAAACCGTGTCTTATGTTATAACATAGTTTTTTGTTATGAACAATTTAGTATTAAATCAGCAACTTCAAATTGAATACATTATAACATAGTTTTTACCTATTCTCCGGTTTATTCGTTTCAACCGGATGCTTCACCTTTTTTATTTTCGATGCAATTATCTTAATCTGTTTCCCACGTTTCTCAATCGAAGAATTAGTTATCCTACACACATAATAATATTATCAGCAATATTGATAGACCACAAGAAAGCAAATCAGTGTAAACTACCCAAATCAGAGTTTGGAAATCTTAGACCATATACACAGTTAGTACTATGCCTACAAAACTATCATTAGTAGATTCACACAATTGTTTGATAGCTAAATGGCCAAATTCAAGCTTATTTTTTAGCAACTACAGAAGAAACCAGATACACAGTTCTTACAATCAGTTCTTGAACACAAGAAACTAGAAATCCCATATAGGAATACCAAAAATCAAATTCCTATCAATGTCAATCACAGAGATGCAGGACAGACCCGAAAACCACAAAAACAACAATCACAAAATCAGCCAAAAACAACAATTAAACGAACCACAAAATCAACCACAGAGATGCAGGATGAACCTAAAACAGAGATGCAGGACAATGCAAAAAAATGAATAACAACAACAAACGAACCACGAAGTCAACCAAATCACAGACTCAAAAATGAAAATCAGTGACTAGGGAACAAAATAAATCAATAATAATAGAATTATCTGAATAACATTATCTTGTAATTTCATATCCGAAAGAAGAACTCAGATCAGAACACAATAACATAAAATAGAGATGTAGAAAATTTCACAAAAACGATTCTTACAATACTATTATCAGCAGGATAATATCACACACCATATATACATTATTGGGAAGAGAATGTGTACCTAACGATCATTTGATGTATAGACATATGAGAATCAGGAACTAGTGGTTCATCAGTCTCTCTATTATGAAAAATTGATAATTGAATCAGGAACTTGCAGTTATGGAAACCGTGTCTTATGTTATAACATAGTTTTTTGTTATGAACAATTTAGTATTAAATCAGCAACTTCAAATTGAATACATTATAACATAGTTTTTACCTATTCTCCGGTTTATTCGTTCAACCGGATGCTTCACCTTTTTTATTTTCGATGCAATTATCTTAATCTGTTTCCCACATTTCTCAGTCGGAGAATTAGTTATCCTACACACATAATAATATTATCAGCAATATTGATAGACCACAAGAAAGCAAATCAGTGTAAACTACCCAAATCAGAGTTTGGAAATCTTAGACCATATACACAGTTAGTACTATGCCTACAAAACTATCATCAGTAGATTCACACAATTGTTTGATAGCTAAATGGCCAAATTCAAGCTTATTTTTTAGCAACTACAGAAGAAACCAGATACACAGTTCTTACAATCAGTTCTTGAACACAAGAAACCAGAAATCCCATATAGGAATACCAAAAATCAAATTCTTATCAATGTCAATCACAGAGATGCAGGACAGACCCGAAAACCACAAAAACAACAATCACAAAATCAGCCAAAAACAACAATTAAACGAACCACAAAATCAACCACAGAGATGCAAGATGAACCTAAAACAGAGATGCAGGACAATGCAAAAAAATGAATAACAACAACAAACGAACCACAAAGTCAACCAAATCACAAACTCAAAAATGAAAATCAGTGACTAGGGAACAAAATAAATCAATAATAATAGAATTATCTGAATAACATTATCTTGTAATTTCATATCCGAAAGAATAACTCAGATCAGAACACAATAACATAAAATAGAGATGTAGAACATTTCACAAAAAACGATTCACAATAAAATCGACCCACACAACCTAATTTTTTGGCACATGCAATCCAAGGAAATGAAATCTAAGTGAAGTAACTTCAAACCTGAATGAATGTCCGCCGAGATTACAACCGGGAATGCCGAGATTGAAACCAGAGATGGCGTTGAAACCCTTTGTTGCCAGAAGTCTGCTTCGCCACCGTTTACTCAGCAACCGGAGATGGCTTGCCAGAAATCTGCTCTACCGGCGATTTAGTTCGAAGACGTGAGTGTAAAATTTTCAACTTCCGTCGTCGGTTGAGAGAGTGAGCTTTGAGAGAGATGAATGGGGGTGGACATCAGTTTTTTTGCTCTAATTATAGTAGTAATAATATTTGAATAAATGGTAATTTTTATGGATTCATTTATGGTAGTAAAAATATTTACTATGGGTATTAATTTGGGGTTTTGTATTATAATATTAATATTTTCCATCCACCCTTGGATGGGATAATTGAAGATCCAATAAATCTTATAGATTATGTCTATAAGACATAATCCAAAATAATGTCACTCTACTCAATCCGAGTCATCACAATTTTTGTCGAAGACAATCTTTGTCATTAAATCTAGTTTGACTTTAACTAATCTAAATGTGTATTTTTAAAGGGGTAGTTAGGTTATTTATTATATGATTTTAGTTTACTCTTTTTTTTAAATGATATGTCACTCCCTTCACTTACTCTAATCATCAATGACCGACCAACGACTTTTCTGATGACTGAGTGTTGACTTTCCATTGACCTAGTGCTGACTTTTCATTGACCGAGCCTTGCCTTTTTCGGTGAATCTCGTTACTGTTCCACCCACGAGAGTCGTCGTGGCGTACAATCTTGTTACTCCTCATCTTGCATATCGCACTCTTATGGTTGGGATTACCACAAGTGAAGAAGGTCACCACTCCACGTTGTGGAGCTGACTGAGCACCCTTGAATCCTAAGTAAGACGGCTGAGCACGCACAACCGATTGACTTTACGCCACAATTTGGGAAGGCGGGGCAGTGGCCTTCCTCTTCCATTCCTCCTTCTTTCGCCGTTCTAGTAGCCCCCTCTCCAAGGCAGCTTCCTTCACTATCATCGAACTCCTCATGTCACCAGACGTGACACCTTCCTGGATCTCCCACCTTAATCCTCTCTTGAACCAGCGTATCAGCTTCTGATGAGCTGTAGAACAGTGATGAAATACTACCAAGCTAGAAGCAAGATAGATCGTATTCCACATGGTTTCTTCTAATCGTTTACTCAAATATGCTGGCAATTTATTCAATTTTGAACACGTTGTGCGTGGTGTGAGTTCCACGACTTCTAGACTAAGATGCAGGGAAATTAAAATGAAATTAAAAGACAGAATGCTTGGTTGGTTCAGACAGACGACATACAAGCTTAGATTTCTAATCCCCCTTAGATCACCAAGGCAATAGCAATCAATAGATCAGCGGATTTCAATTCTCGTTCAATTAATTTCTATACACCACCATAACTCATGACCCTTAGGTTTAAGACCGATGAACGTTCGCTCTATCCGTTCTAACTACCAAGATTAATTAGTCATCCGGGTATGGTCGCCTCTCGCAACGACTTAACTTAACTGCGTAATTACTAATGATTTATGAGTTACTCTTGAAGCGGATTAACCCTAACTGGTTCCTACGAAAGGCACACTCCAATGAATAGGTTAACTGGTTGAATTGATGTTCTAAAGTGAGGCGAGCGTTCGCTTCTATCCTCAGCTTAACAAGAATCTAACTAGGTGATCAAGAAAGACAAGAACAACGAAACTAATCTAGGCGTCAACTAGACAAGAAACGCAGTACAACAATCAAGAACAAAACAACCATGCAAAGAGAAACTGATTGAAGTTTGAATCTAATTACCGCCGATCCGTGACCGCTTTAAAGCCCTGGGTCACTTAGGGTTCATCTAATCTGAACTCTACAAGTTTAGCTACTCATAATGATAACAGAAGAATCAAAGGCAACAGATAAGATTATCATACAGAGGAAGAACAGATAAGAACTCAAAAACCTAATTCTGATGACTCCGGCGAAGCTTCAATCTCCTAGATCTTCAACTTTAAGCTCCGAGCTCTCCGGGGTGGAAGGATGGCGTCATGATCTCTCCACGGATCTTCGAACTCTCTAAACACTATCTATCGACCCTCTAAGTTGTGGCTAATCAGCCAAAATTCGTCTATCTTCAATCTGGCTTCTATATATAACCCTAGAAACCCTTTACAAGTTGGAAAAGGCTGAATTTTCCCGTATGGGGAGCTTACACGGCGTGTAAGCTCACAGTGCATTGAGCTTACACGGCATGTAAGCTCCAAAACGCAGCGTTTTGAGCTATGCAGCACTCTGACTTGTTTCGATCATTCCCGCTCCGTTTGAACTCTGATTTGGTCTCCGTTTGAAGCGCTGGACTCGTGAGAGAGTCCTCTATAATGTGGTGACCTGGGGGCTCAACATAAAAGCTCAAAAAGGGTATAAATAGCCAAGAAATGGACAATGTACGCACTAGGAGCCTAAAATTACATAATAAACACATATTCACCAAATACTCATCAAAATGGCATCAAAGGGGCATGAAATGTCGCTTAAATGGGGATGAAAATCATGTCAAATCGAGTGTCATCAGCTTCTGTTCCGATTAGCCTATTTTTCGTACCACTTGGAGAGGTTGGTGAACTCCATGTAGTACTCCAACACTGAATTTTCCCCTTGCACTAGCTCCATGAACTCTTTGTCCTTTTCCTCGCGCCAAATGTCTGGACAGAACTGGTTACAGAATTCCTCAAAGAACTCTTGGAACTCCATGTCAGGCGGGTACACTTGACTCTGCGGTAACAACTCCCACCACCAGTCCAGAGCATGAACTTTAGGCAGAAAAGTGATGGCCTGCAGCTTCATCTCATCTCCAAACCCAACCCTTAAAAATTCGAAGCTACACTCCTTGATCCACTACTCAGCAACAGTCGGATCAGCTATTTCTCCACTGAATTATCTAAAGTTCCATCCTTTCAGATCAGACGGCTAGAACTTACGGGGCGACAACCAAATGCCCAAAGTTACTAGTAGAGTGGTTCTCCATCGACTTGCTTGCTTCACTACAGGAGGACACGAGAACATTTCAGTTGACTATTTCAAAAATTGACATTGCAATTCAAATCACTTTTTCTCTCAAAACAACACCCATTTCAAAACAGTTTGAAAACCCCTGGAAAGTTGGTCCTGTACTGATGTCTCGTCCTCTCTCCCTATAAGGTTAATTATTCCTCAAGGAGAAATGACGATTCACCAACACAACAACAACTAACCAGGCTCTGATATCCTTGTAACACTCATCCTATATCAAACCAGGTAAATCTATGGTCAAATCGGTTACGAGCATCACTAACAGAACAATACAACCAAAAGAAAGTGGAAAACCAGTATTAAAATTCAATAAACCGAAAATGAGGCCTCCAATAAATGAGATCTGAAACCAACCGATAAACAATAAATCCAAAATAATCCTAAAATGATTACAAAAAAAACCCCAAATGATATTAGTCAACTGAAATGTAAAATGAAAGAAACGGTCAACTCCAAGCAGATCGCCAATGTTCACCTCATAGCTCCAACCAGTAATCTCTCCGAACTCGACTGAAATACCTGAACTTCAACACCACTCGAACTAACTAGGAGAACCTAAAAGGATAAAAGGGGACCAGTTTCCTAATGAAACTGAGTAAAGTAGTAAACCCACTAGGCTTAACTATGCGCCAAACTAAACCTCAAGGAGTTGTCCCAACACTCCACACAACAAGATTAACAGTGGGACCAATCCTAGCACTACAAAAAAAGGTAGTTTAGCGTCGGTCAGATGCGCGTTATGGTGTCGGTCACCGACCGACGCTAAATTTAATAATGTCGGTCGAAAAAACTGACGCCAGATGTGGTGACATTAATATTTAGCATCGGTTTTATGTCGACCGACGCTACGGCACGGACCGATCGACGCTAAATACGCGTTCACATCACAAAAAAAAAGCTGCAGATGCAGCTGCTTCTTCTTCTTCCCTCCTTCTTCTTCTTCTTCTTCTAGCCTCCTTCTTCTTCTTCTTCTTCTAGCCTCCTTTTTCTTCTTCTTTATCTTCTTCTTCTTCCCTCCTTCTTCTTCTTCTGCAGATACATCAAAAATCCAGTGAGGAGGAAAGCAAAAACCCTAAATCCATAAATCGAAGTATAGATCTGGCGAAGTACCTTAGGAAAAGGTGGAGCGGCGGCGGCGGTCTTGGAAAAGGTGGAGTGGCGGTGGCGGCTTTGGAAGAGGTGGTGCGGCGGCGGCGGCTTTGGAAGAGGTGGAGCGGCGGCGGCGGCTGCTTTGGAAGAGGTGGAGCAGTGGCGGCGACGGCTTTGGAAGAGGTGGAGCGGCGGGGGCGGCGGCGGCGACTTTGGAAGAGGTGGAGCGGCGGGGGTGGCTTTGGAAGAGGTGGAGCGGCGGCGGCTGAAGAAGAAGAAGAAGAAGAAGAAGAAGAAGAAGAAGAAGAAGAAGAAGAAGAAGAAGAAGAAGAGAGGTTTGGGTTTAGGAGATGAAGATGATGAAGAAGAAGAGAGGTTTGGGAGTGGAAGATGAAGAAGATGAAGAAGAAGAAGAGAGGTTTGGGAGTGGAAGATGAGGAAGAAAGAGATAATGGAGGTGGCTTCATAGGGTTTCGGCGTATTAGGGTTAGTATTTAGCGTCGGTCGACCGACGCTAAAATGCGAGATTCTATTTAGCGTCGGTCGAACGGTCGACCGACGCTAAACACTTTCGTTTTAAACCGATGCCAAAATGCTCTTTTTTTTGTAGTGTAGTCTATTCCATTTTTAACATCATGGTGCAGTAGTTTTATGTGATCAGTCAATTTCTCTACCCCTATTCCCATCATGCATCATCCCAACAATGTCAACCAATAATCATAACAACTCAACATCAAATAAATCAGATCAGCACATAACCCACATCCATCATAATTATCATCAGGAATGCAACCAACATCGAATCACAATAAAGTACAACATACACATCGATTCCACATCACATCCAGACACACACACCCACAGTTCATAATTGATTTATCTAGGTGAGTTAATTAGGCGTCAATGAGTTGCTCCACACGACCACTGCCGACCACAACACGATGCATCCTCCACGAATCCTTTTTGCATGGACATTCACCGATTCTCCCTCAGGAGTTAGCGACCAATCCTTGGTACTCGACCAAGGTGATCTACACATCTAGACCGGACTCATAACTAATCCTTGGTATCCGACCAAGGTGATCTACCCAACATAGACCGGACTCAGAACTAATCCTTGGTATCCGACCAAGGTGATCTACCCAACATAGACCGGACTCATTATATCATAAGTGGCCAGTGTGGACTCCTTCAGGTTCTATCATTATTCAAGTATTCACAACAAGTAATTCATCCATAAATCCATCATCAATCCCATCATCCAATCAATTCATCATTGAACAACCACATAACAAGATACCACCAATTCACATTGATGACACTCGATTTGACGTGATTATCAACCTCATTTATACGACATTTCCTTGCTTAAGACATGGTTTTTAGGGTAGAATAGCGAATATTCACTCAACTGCTCTATCTCGTGCCATTTGTGTTAATTTGGCCCGTTTTGGGTCTATTTGATGGTTTTCTAGTGTTTTCATGATAGCACAAGTTCTTGCCGTCAAATAAAGTAACCAAGGACGTGTCTAAGGCGTTGGAACCTCGAGGAATCGCACCAAAATCGATCCAAGGAGTCAATCAAGTAGAATCAAATCCTGCTCCAAATTACACTGTAGTTTTCGGCGAAAATCCCCCAGGTTTTCGGCAAAAACTCAAGAAGGAATCGGCTGAGTTCAACAAAGAGAAGTTTTCGGCAAAAACTCCAAGTTTTCGCCGAGAACCCTAAGGTCCGAAAATCACAGGAGAAACAGCCGAGCATTCAAGTCATTTACAAATGAATTTTCGGCAAAAATTCCAAGCAAAATCCGGCGGTATAAGGGTTAAGTATAAATACTTAACCGGCGGCCCAATAACAGAGAGACCTGATAATACCTCTTAATTTCAGAATTCTCACGAGTTCTGGAGCAGAGTTTAGAGTTTGAAGAGCCAGGAAGAGATCGTGACGCCATCCCTTCACCTCAGAGACTCGGAGCTAGGATTGAAGATTACCGGAGATCGAAGCTTCGCCGGAGTCATCTTAATTAGGTTTTTCAGATCCTTTTCTGTTCTTCCTCTGTTTAAGATGAACTCTGTCTTTGTCTTTGATTCTTTTGTTATGAACATGAGTAGCTAAACTCGTAGAGCTTAGATTAGATGAACCCTAAGTGACCCAGGGCTTTAAAGCGGTCACGGATTGGCGATAATTAGATTCGAAATTTAATCAGTTTCTCTTTGCATGGTTGTTTTGTTCTTCACTGTTTATGTTTCTTCTCTGGTTGATCGCCTAGATTAGGTTTATGCAAGCTAGGGTTAGTCGCCAGACGGCTGCCCTGCTTTGGCGCATAAACTTGTCTTCCTTGATCACCTAGTTTAGATTCTTGTTAAGCTGAGGATAGAAGCGAACGCTCGCCTCTCTTTAGAACATCAATTCAACCAGTTAACCTATTCATTGGAGTGTGCCTTTCGTAGGAACCAGTTAGGGTTAATCCGCTTCACGAGTAACTCATAAATTATTAGTAATTGCACCAGTTAGTTTAGTCGTTGCGAGAGGCGACCGTACCCGGGCAGCTAATTAATCTTGGTAGTTAGAACGGATAGAGCGAACTTTCGCCGGTCTTAAACCTAAGGGTCAGGAGTTATGGTGGTGTATAGAAATTGATTGAATCAGAATTGAGAACCGTTGGTCTTGTGATTGCTGTTGCCTTGGTGATCTAAGGGGGATTCGAAATCTAAGCTTGTCTGTCGTCTGTCTAAACCAACCAATCTTTCTGTCTTTTAATTTCATTTTAATTTTCCTGCATCTTAGTCTAGAAGTCGTGGAACTCACACCACGCGCAACGTGTTTAAACCTGAATAAATTGCCAGCTTCTTTGAGTAGTTGATTAGAAGAAACCCTGTGGAATACGATCTGCTTAGCTTTTTAGCTTGGTAGTATTTGATCACTGTTTTACAGCTCATCAAATTGGCGCCGTTGCCCGGGACTCTTCTAATTGTTTGAAAGAAGAGTTGGTATTTTATTCTTCTACTTTCCATCTTTCATTTTCCATCACACTTCGATTTTACATCGGTTGTGTTTGTTTTTGCCTTTTACAGGTTAAGAAAATCCAGAAGCGAATCACTTCCGATCCACCTTCCCCTACCGCAATGGCTGCTCAAAAGAGTCTTGCGGATTACAATAAGCCAAGTGCTGCTAGTGTTCGGTCTTCCATCTTTGTGCCGCGCAATGAAGATGGTCCTGCCTACGAGATCAAGATCGCCTTCTTGGAAATGATCTCTAGGGATCTACAGTTTGAAGGAAAGCCTCACGATAATCCATGCACACACTTGGAGGATTTCCTTGCTTTTTGCGAGACCTTTAAGAGTGGGAGCCTCGATAAGGATACCTTGTGCTTGCGAGCCTTCCCATTCTCACTTCGAGGCGCCGCAAAGAGATGGCTTATTAGTAAGCCACCCGGTCACTACACCAACTGGGAGGATCTTGCTCAAGAATTCATAGAGGAATACTTCCCTCCTTCCAGAACAACTGCTTACAGGGACAACATCTCAAGGTTCAGACAGAAAGAAGGAGCGAGCTTATACGACGACTGGAATGAATTCCAGGAAATCCTCTACAGCTGCCCTCATCATGGCTTCACTCATAGGCAGCTAGCCGAGATCTTTGCTAGGGGTATGAACGAAGAGTCATCTAAATGGGTCAACTCTTTGGCAGAAGAAGACTGTACCATGCTCACACCAGAAGCTGCTCTTCTACACTTTGCAAACTGCGCTTCCAAGTCAAGGAAGTGGGAGAGGCAGATCGAAGGAGCTAAGAGACATTGGAGAATAGAAGAGCTTATTGAAGCAGAAGTCCAGAAGCGATTGAAGGAAATCAATGTCTGTTTTGTAGAAGAGGTGAAGTTCATTTCTGAAGGCTTCACCAACAGTCAACAGGGCTACCCCGACTACCGTCAGTTCAGACAACCTCCTCAACAACAAAGGAGCTTCCAAGAGCGTCCTCCTTATAACTTTGGATTCACTAAAGAACAGCAACCTCACATCAGGGAACACAAGGGATATCGAGGTAGACAAGAAGCTCGACCTAATCATGGCAAGGCTCGATAACTATATGGAGTAATTCAAGCGTCAAGCCGTCTTGAATCAAGCACATTGGTGAACGTATGTCGTTGGGGGTTCACACAAATAACTACTAATGCTAAGAAAAAGCTATAGCAGATTGTATTCCAAGGGCTTTCTATGATTGGTTACTTCAGAACTAGCAAAATACTCGAAGGCAAACACGTTGTGCGTGGTGTGAGTTCCACGGCTTCTACTTCTAAGAAATGCAGAGAAATTAAAACAAATTAAACTAAAGCAGATTGGAAACTAGGGTTTGAAAACAAGAATGACAGACGAACTTAGACTTTGAATCCCCCTTCGTTCCCCAGAGCATTGGCAATCAATAGATCAGCGGATTTCGATTCTCATTCAATCAATTACTAAGACACCACCATAACTCCTTACCCTTAGGTTTAAGACTGGCGAACGTTCGCTCTATCCGTTCTAACTACCAAGATTAACTAGCCGTCCGGGTACGGTCGCCTCTCGCAACGACTTAATTAATTGGTGTAATTACTAGTGATTAATGAGTTACTCTTGCAGTGAATTAACCTTAACCGGTTCCTACGAAAGGCACGCTCCAATTATAAGGTTAATTGTTTAATTTGATGTTCTAAAGTAAGGCGAGCGTTCCCTTCTATCCTTAGCTTTAACAAGAATCTAATCTAGGTGATCAATCCTGACAAGAAACATGAACAATGAAGAACAAATCAAACATGAAAAAGAACTGATTGAATTTCGAATCTAATCACCGCCGATACGTGACCACTTTAAAGCCCCGGGTCACTTAGGGTTCATCTAGTCTAAGCTACTCATGATTATTACAAAAGAAACAAAGACAAAGAAAGAGTTCATCATTCAGAGGAAGAACAGAAAAGAATCTGAAAAACCTAATTTAGACGACTCTGGCAGACTTCGATCTTCAGTAGGTCACACTCCTAGCTCCGGTTCTCCGAGATGGAAGGGATGGTGTCACGATCTCTATCCGGCTCTTCGAACTCCAACTCTTCATTCCAGAACTTGAGAGGATTCTCTGAATTCTGATCTCGAAAAGTTGTATTTTGATTAATTCTGATTCTTTTTGTTTGGGTCGCCGGGTTAAGTATTTATACTTAACCCTAATCAGCCGGATTCCTCTTATTATTTTCGCCGAAATTTTTAAGGAATTCTCGGCGAAAATTCCTTTGTGAATGAAGGCTCCGCCGGCTGATCTCTCTGCCTTGTATTTTCGAACCCTTAATTGTTTTCGCCGAAAATCTCCTTTGACTCGGCACCAGTTGATTTGCACTATTGTTTTCGCCGAAGATGTAAGCTTATTTTTGCCGAAGATGCAAGTGTGAATGGGCAGACTTTCGGTTTGACTTGATCGGCCCCTTGGATCGATTCCGGTTTGTTTCCTCGAGGTTCCAACGCCTTAGACACGTCCATGGCTACTCTATTTGACGGCAAAAACCTGTGCTAACATAAAAACACTAGAAAACCAGCAAATAGACCCGAAACGGGCCAAGGTAACACAAATGGCACGAGATAGGGCAATCGATTGAATATTCGTTATTCTACCCTAAAAACCATGTCTTAAGCAAAGAAATGTCGCTTAAATGAGGCTGATAATCACGTCAAATCGAGTGTCATCAAATACCCCACACTTAAGCTTTTGCTTGTCCTCAAGCAAACTGAATAGAAACGCTCATGTTCATAAATGATAAGATCGATTAAATTGGAGCTCAATCAAACACAATGAATTATTAGACAGATCGATCCTAGAACAAGAAACCTAACATGCATACAGATCAGCCAAACTACCTGGTCTCACTAATAAACTGCACACGACAAGTAATTAGCAACCAATTATGCACGAATTTGACCTGACTGACCAGACTCCTCACACAGGATATATATAGTACAATGGGAACTCTCACTCTCTGTGTTTAAGGACGTGTTTCTGCTCTCGATCATTTTCTGTTACAGAATTCTGTCATAGGTTTGCATTTCGACCACATCTCCACCACTGTGACAACATGAGTATCTAGTCAAGAAGGACTTCCCTGCTAGGACCGTAATGAAATCTACACTACTCGGGTTTATAATGAGATGGATGATGGGAATGAATGATGATGGCTTTGTGCGGTGTAGATTTCAACTAACTTTCCTCGAATCTAATCTATGGCTTCCTACCGTCTAACCAAACACGGGTGGAATGATGAACGCTCGTCCTATGATACCCTCAAGCAACCTAGCGCTTATTCTTTTTCTTTTGCATACACATTTTTTCTTTTCTTTCTTTTGAACTTTTCTTTTGACTTCGTTCTTCCATTTGTGGGGAGAAGAACGTTTTATTGAACTACACTTTGAACTTTTTCTGATTTTCTTTTTTTTTCACTATTTTTTCGAAATATTTTTTTTTTCTTTTTCTTTATTTACTTTTTTTTTTCTTTGTGCCGATTTTCTTTTAGTTGCTAGAGGGGTTTACACGTCTGGACATATTAGCTAAGACCACCTGTTTAATGGCTATAGGCAGGTTACCACAAACCGACTTCCGGTGGGTCAATCTAGAACTACAACCACAAGGGGATCAACAGGGAATGAAAGAAATGGGAAATGGCTGTAATGTATTATCGAACCGAAAGAACAGGCCAAGCTCAAGGGTCTAAACCTAGTGGATTTATCGTTTGGTAGGCTATCTGGCTTAGTAGCTGAATCTAGGTGCCCCTATCCTTCTAGAACTCGTGTCATCGTGTGGTCTCGAGTAGGTCTCGTGCAAATTCTAACTCATTCAAGTAAACAGAAAACCACTCAGAAAGAATTTAAATTGCAAGTTACGTGCAATGGATCAAAAGCTCACAGTTGGTTTGCTAGTCGGATTCGGTCATTTTCATGCAATCAAGGCTACAAACTACAAGTGTGATTTTAAAATTCTGTTCTAACCAGGCAATTTAGCATCAAAGCATACAAGTTGGTTCTCAAGTTCTAGGTTAAGCAGCCTAAGCATCATTATGAAAGTTTGAACAACAACTTAACATCAAAAATCAAGAACTGAGCTATTCTAATGCTAGAGAGACTGGAATGGAATCACGAGGCACACATAACACAGTCAAGGGCAATCAAGTTCATGCAAGGTTCTCTAGCATCCTACCCCACACTTAAATCGGACTGTGTCCTCACAGGACTAATTCTAGAGTTCAGAGTGGAATGTAAGAACCTGGATGAGGACGGTTGATTTCAGAGGGTGAGCACGGATCCTCGGAGCGGAGGGAAGTGTAGCAGAACCTTAAGCAAAGGGAGTCTCCCTACTGCCTACAAAACAAAAACAAATGAAACATAAATAGGAAACCGGGACAAGTGCCCCGGATCCACACAGAAAAAAAGTTGGACCGAAATCCGAAAAGAATAAATAAAAAGAAGACACCAGAAAAGGAATACAACCCGATCACTGCTGGTCCGGTGAACCGAGAGGTGGAAAATGGAGAAATTCGCCGAGCTGGCGTTGCCACGCCATCTGTGCCTCATATCGCCGGTCGGCGCGGCGCATATGCTGCTGCATAATAGTCCATCGCGCCTCTTGAGTGGCGTTGTCGGTGATGTGCCACTTCTGCAGTCGCTCGTATAACTCTCCAACATCCGCGGGGTGGTGTTGCGGCTGTTGGGGAGGCGCCTGGTATGGATCAGGAATGTGCGGCGGCGACTGGTGGATGTAACCTGCCTGGTGGTGTGGCGAGGGTATATAATCTTGGAATACTGGCGGCGGCTGGGGCTGCTGCTCCTCAGCATCATCTTCTTCCTCCGATTCGTCCACAGGCTGGAGTGGAGGATCTGCTGTCACATGGGGACTGAGGTCTAGCTCCAAGTCGTATTTGACTGCCAAATCTCCTCCAACGGTCCTAACTTGGTGTCGTGGAATGTGCGGGCCATATTCATGGCTGATGCCGAAGGAGATGATGAGCTGTCCTATGAAGTTACCCCCCAAAAGTGTGCGGGGTAGCGTCTTCCTCTTGGTCTTCTGGCGGAAGATGCGAGCAAGCACCCAGCTAGGGTGAAGCGGGTAGCTCTCTCGGATGGCTCGAAGAAGCATGAGCTCCTCCTTAAGGATATGGTGGCGATCCTTGTCTCGAACATATAAAAGTGACCTCCACCAAACCATAGGAATAAATTTATAGAGCGGGTGAGAGAGAGAATTAACTGAGTTGCTCACCCCGAGGCGATCGCCTGGTATGCCTGTCATGTGGCTCCAGAGCGCGTGGTACTCCTCGTCGTAATCATCCTCGCCCCAGCCTAGGTGATGATCGTGATAGTGCTCGTAGGGGATGCCGAGATGAGCAGCAAACTCATCGTAGGTGAGTTGTCGGTATACCCCACCAAGATAGAAGGTGACAACCTTCTGGCGCTGCTTCCTCTTGTGCTCGTCCAAGTCAAAGGTCGCCCAGAACTCCTGGAGAGCGATCTCTGGGTAATCAGCAGCTATGGTGGTCAGCTCTAGAAGACCTGCCAGTGCTAGGGCGTCATGCACGTTCCGGTAGTAATCCTCGTCATGCTCCTGGAGTGACTCCATGGACAGAGGGCGCACGTCAGCTCCACGGATGTGCTGAATCTTCTGGAAGCACTCAAAGTAGTAGTCAGGTAGACGGGCGATAGTGCGATGGAGTCTAGCCCGGCGAGGGAGTGCAGGTGGAGGACCCAGAACGGCAGGTGTGACGGGAGCGGCAGCTCCTGAGCTCGAGGCGCCATCAAGTCGCTCCTTAGTCCTGCACTCATAAGTGGGGTTCCTAAACCAGAATGAAACCAGATTAGTCAACCAAAACCCTACCCCACACTTAGTAGAAAAACTCAATTTCACAAAGAAATGAGGAAACTAAGTGGGGTAAGCAAAGCGGAGTAACCGGTAATCAAAGACAGTAAAATACATACTTAGGAACAGCCAGAATCGGATAAGCACAATCAGAGTTCAAAAGGTCAAACCGACATTTAGAAAGTCAACATGTAGGCATATCGGACCCTAATCATGGCAAGACTATCATATCTTGGAGAATGACGGTAAAATATGATCTCAAATGGCAAGCATGATAATATGAACGAGAATGAGCACATCAGGCAGCCAAATGATCACAACAATTCAAAGTCAAACCGACATTTCTCACAAAAGTCAACATAACAAGGAATTAATCGTATGCATAGCAACATATGATCAAATGATATGGAAATTAAGCACGGAACTCCCTAAGCATCCTAGAAAAGTTCTATAAGTTCAGCTAATCCTAGTTCACACGAAACAGTCGGCACGCAAAACGAGGCAAACCGAAAAGTCAACCGAAAGTCAACCCCAACAAAATTCAGCAATCCATATGTCAAAAGATTCGTATTGAAAAGTTATACAACTTACCTTGAGGCCATGACTGCTAAAAATGAACGAGTTGAGAGGAATCGGCGAAAAACGTTGAAAACTAGGGTTTCGGAGAACTGGAGCTGCAAAGTTCCGATTTGGCTGTTCTAGGGCTCGATGGATTCGGAATTGGGAGGGGAAGGTAGCAGCGGTGGTCGGCGACAGCAGCAGCAGCGAAAAATAGCGGCGGCGGCGGTTTTTAAGGAGGTGGGTGGCGACGATTTTTTGAAACGGATAGGGGAGGGAGTTTTCAGGTTGCTGAACGAAAATGAGAGTGGATGAGAGAGGAAGTGGGCCGGATTTTAAAGGAAATTCTGGGTGATTTTCAAAATTATTTTCGGTGAAATTAAAAGGATGGTTTCGCCGAAAATTTCAGATAAAATGGACTGCCGGATTTTCGAAGGTGGCTTCGCCGAAAATGGCCATGTGGTTTCGCCGAAAATTTTAGTTCAAATGGCTGATGGTTTTCAAAAATCTTTTCGCCGAAAACAGAAATCTTTTCGAACCGAAAATGATGAACAGGGCGAGTCAGGTTCGAAAATCAAAAATCGGTTTCGCCGAAAACAAGGGTGGTTTCGCCGAAAATTTTGAACTGTTCGGGTTTTAAATATTTTCGTAAATCCAGCCAACTTCAGAAAATCACAGTTAAATCCACAAAAATCGGAACAACCTCAATCAACTTGCAACTGACTCTATGACATCCAGAATCTACACGAAAAATAATAAATCAAACAGACTGACACTTTTGGCTCCCCCGAACTGACTCTAAAATACCAAGTTCAACAAAAATTAAAACAGACTCCAGCCGTGGGTTGCCTCCCACGAAGCGCTCTTTTATTAACGTCCTTGAGCTGGACGATACCTGGACAGTATTAGGAGACATCCCAACTTAAATTCTCCTTAACGCTCGCGTCAGAGTTCATAAAGTACAGCTTGGGGACTTCTCCGGTAAGCGTGAATCTCTTCCCGTTTGCGTGCAAAAGCTTGGTACGTCCGTCGGGAAGATGATCAACGAACTTGAACGGTCCGAACAGCTCTCTGGAGAGATCATCCTTCTTGAGTGTGACGATGGATGGAATGAGGACTGTCGGCTTCTTCTTACCTTCAATCTTCGGCTTGGTATCACCAGGATCGGTGATCGTTAGTACTTCCTTAGGAGTTGCTTTAGGCTTCTCCTTCCATACTTGTTCCGGCGCCGGTTTCTCGGAACTAATAGATGGTGCAGCTGGCTCGGTGGAAGACGGCAGAATTTTTGGTCTCTAGACCATTTGGGTCTTCGTCTTCTTGTTCTTTCCTCGAGGTCTGCTCGGTGGTTTAGAAGAGGCTTGCAGTTCCTTCTTCTTTTTGGGCGGCTTCTGAGCCGAAGTTTCTGGCTTCTTCTTAGTAACCTGTTCAATACCTGTAGCAACAACTGATCTAGAGACACTGGAAGAAGCTCTGGGAAAAGGAGGTTTCACGACGTACGGTGCAAGAGGAGGATCATCCTCCTTAGGCGCTGGTTCCTGTTCTTCTTCTTCCTCTTCTTTCGGAGTTTCAGCGATCCTGCGTAAAATAGATTAAGCATCAGCAATTAGGTCTGGGAGTTTTTGAGCAATTACCATTTTAGCCTGTTCTTTTCGTGGGTTTTGCTCTGTCTGGCTTGGAAGCTGGCCAAATGGTCGACCAGATGCTAGCATGCTCGAGATGTTGTTCACGGCTTGCTCAATTCTTTGTCCAGATGCTATCTGTTCTTGATTGAGAAGAGCTTGAGCCTTGAACTGACTGTCATGATCATCGAGTCTTGTGATGATCTGGCTGAGCTTCTTATCCAAGTCACTGACATTGTTATGTCTCTAATGCTGTTGCCCTGGATAGGTATTATTGAGATATTGATTCTGGCGATTGCCAGGAGCAGTTCCATAATTACCTGGATTGCGATGCGGCGGCTGGTAGACACCTGCCGGCGGATGGTTAGGCTTCTGATCCTGAGCTGGACCAGCCTGGCGGTTATTCTGGTTCTGGTTATGATTGGCGCCAACATTGTAGGGAGGTCTGTCCTGATAGTTCCCTTGCTGTCTAAAGTTACGGTAACCAGCATAACCATTCTGATTATTAACGAAGCCTTGTTGGATGAAATTTACCTCTTCGGCAGACCAGACTTCTGCCTTACCAAAATTCTGACAACGGCCTCCGTTATGTGCGCAAGCTCCACACCACTTGCAATCAGCAACATAGACAGAAGCTGCTGGCGGCTTGATCGGTGTGGTAGATTTCTTCAAATGCATCTCTACCTCTGCCTTGATAGCTGCTTCAAGATCCAGCTTGCTCCTCGATCCTTCAGATTGTCGCTCCCAGTTCCTTGACTTGGAGGCACAGTTTGCGAAGTGAATAAGAGCAGCTTCAAGAGTTAGTGTAGTGCAATCCCCTTCAGCCAGAGAATTGACCCACTTGGTGGATTCTTCTCGAAGTCCTCGAGAGAAGATTTCAGCTAACTGCCTCTGCTCGAATCCGTGATGAGGGCAGGTGTGGAGAAGTTCTTGGAAATGATTCCAAGTATCATATAAGCTTTCTCCTTCTTTCTGGGAGAATCTGGCGATGCTATCCTTGATGGCGGTTGTTCTGGCCGGAGGGAAGTATTCTTCAACGAAGTCCTGAGCCAGAGTATCCCAGTTAGTGTAGTAGCCAGGTGGTTTGCCAGTAAGCCACCTCTTAGCAGGGCCTTTCAGAGAGAACGGGAAAGCTCTCAGACAAAGAGTGTTCTTGTCGAGGTTCCCGCTCTTAAAAGTACTGCAGAGATCAAGGAAGTCTGCAAGATGAGTGCACGGGTTGTCTAGGGGCCTGTGATGACACTCGATTTGACGTGATTATCAGCCTCAATTAAGCGACATTTCTTTGCTTAATACATTGTTTTTAGGGTAGAATAACGAATATTCAATCGATTGCCCTATCTCGTGCCATTTGTGTTACCTTGGCCCGTTTCGGGTCTATTTGATGGTTTTCTAGTGTTTTTGTGTTAGCACAGGTTTTTGCCGTCAAATAGCGTAGCCATGGACGTGTCTAAGGCGTAGGAACCTCGAGGAATCAAACCAGAATCGATCAAAGGAGTCAATCAAGTCAAACCGAAAATCTGCCATTCACACTTACAGTTTTGGCGAAACCAGGCCCCCAGATTCGGCGAAACCAGCAGTTCAAATCATCCAGTGCCAAGTGAAGAATGCTTTCGGCGAAAATACTCAACTGCTCGGACCGAAAATATTGAACAGCCGGTGGAGCCCTTGAACTTAAAGGAATTTTCGCCGAAATTCTTAAGGAATTTTCGGCGAAAATAATACACTGGTCCAACTAATTTAGGGTTAAGTATTTATACTTAACCCGGCGGCCCAAATACAATATACAATTCATAATTCGAAAAACACAACTTTTCGATATCAGAATCCTCTGAAGTTCTGGAGTGAAGAGTTGGAGTTCAAAGAGCCGGATAGAGATCTTGACGCCATCCCTTCCTTCTCGGAGAACCGGAGCTAGGAGTGTAACTTATCGAAGATCGGAGTTTGTCAGAGTCGTCTGAATTAGGTTTTTCAGATCCTTTTCTGTTCTTCCTCGTGATGATGAACTCTTTCCTTGTCTTTTTGTCTTTTGTAATGATCATGAGTAGCTAAACTCGTTAGAGCTTAGACTAGATGAACCCTAAGTGACCCAGAGCTTTAAAGCGGTCACGGATCGGCGGTGATTAGATTCGAAATTCAATCAGTTCTTTTTCATGTTTGATTCGTTCTTCATTGTTCATGTTTCTTGTCTGGATTGATCACCTAGATTAGATTCTGGTTAAGCTAAGGATAGAAGCGAACGCTCGCCTTACTTTAGAACATCGAATTAAACAATTAACCTTATAATTGGAGTGTGCCTTTCGTAGGAACCGGTTAGGGTTAATTCACTGCAAGAGTAACTCATTAATCACTAGTAATTACACCAATTAATTAAGTTGTTGCGAGAGGCGACCGTACCCGGGCGGCTAGTTAATCTTGGTAGTTAGAACGGATAGAGCGAACGTTCGCCGGTCTTAAACCTAAGGGTAGGGAGTTATGGTGGTGTCTTAGTAATTGATTGAATGAGAATCGAAATCCGCTGATCTGTTGATTGCCAATGCTCTGGGGAACGAAGGGGGATTCAAAGTCTAAGTTCGTCTGTCATTCTTGTTTCCAAACCCTAATTCTCAATCTGCTTTAGTTTAATCTTTTTAATTTTTCTGCATTTCTTAGAAGTAGAAGTCGTGGAACTCACACCACGCACAACGTGTTTTTCCTTGAGTAATTTGTTAGTTCTGAAGTAGCCAATCATTCGAAGGCCCGTGGAATACGATCTATCCTAGCTCTTGAGCTTGATAGTTATTTGATTGAACCTGCTCAGCACAACGATGGTTCATCAAATTGGCGCCGTTGCCGGGGACTTCTTTTGATTGTTGAAAGAAGATCTGGCAATTTATTCTTCTATTTTCCATCTTTCATTTTTCCATCCACTTCGATTTTACACTGGTTTTGTTTGTCTTTGTTATCTGTAGGTTTACAGGTGTATGCCTCACCGTCCTTGGACTCGCTCTCAGACCAAACAGGCTAAGATTGCAGGGAATCCAGGCAGTTCTGCTACACCTCTACGATCACAGATTCTGAAGGAAGGCAGATCCAATCCATTCATCACTCCGATCAAGATCGAGGAACCGAAGGAGAGTTCCTCATCTCCGTCTTCACCGCACTCTTCATCCGCTTCATACACCGAGTCACTTTCACCCCTCCATCTCCCACCATGACCGATAGATTACCACCAAACGGCGAGCAACCGCCGCCACCCCCACAGTTGCACAGAAGAGTCTAGCAGACTATAACAAGCCGAGCGCGACTAGCGTTCGATCTGCCATTGCCGTTCCGCGCATTGAAGGAGATCCTGACTATGAGATCAAGATTTCATTCTTGACCATGATCTCTAGGGATTTACAGTTTGAAGGCAGGCCCCTAGACAATCCGTGCACTCATCTTGCAGACTTCCTTGATCTCTGCAATACTTTTAAAAACGGAAACCTCGACAAAAACACTCTTTGTCTGAGGGCGTTCCCGTTCTCTTTGAAAGGCGCTGCTAAGAGGTGGCTTACTGGCAAACCACCTGGCTACTACACTAACTGGGATACTCTGGCTCAGGACTTTGTTGAAGAATACTTCCCTCCGGCCAGATTCTCCCAGAAAGAAGGAGAAAGTTTATATGATACTTGGAATCGATTCCAAGAACTTCTTTACACCTGCCCTCATCATGGATTCGAGCAGAGGCAGTTAGCTGAAACCTTCTCTTGAGGACTTCGAGAAGAATCTGCCAAGTGGGTCAATTCTCTAGCTGAAGGGGATTGCACTACACTCACTCCTGAAGCTGCTCTTCTGCACTTCGCAAACTGTGCCTCCAAGTCAAGGAACTGGGAGCGACAATATGAAGGATCGAGGAGCAAGCTAGATTTCGAAGCAGCTATCAAGGCAGAGGTAGAGAAGCATTTGAAGAAGTCTACCACACCAATCAAGCCACCGGCAGCTTCTGTCTATGTTGCCGATTGCGAGTGGTGTGGAGCTTGCTCACATAACGGAGGCCGTTGTCAGAATTTTGGTAAGGCAGAAGTCTGGTCTGCCGAAGAGGTAAATTTCATCCAACAAGGCTTCGTTAATAATCAGAATGGTTATGCCGGTTATCGTAACTTCAGACAGCAAGGGAACTATCACGACAGACCTCCATATAATGCTGGCGCCAATCATAACCATAACCAGAATAACTGCCCGGCTGGTCAAGTTCAGGATCAGAAGCCTAACCATCCGCCGGCAGGTGTCTACCAGCCGCCGCATCGCAATCCGGGTAATTATGAAACTGCTCCTGGCAATCGCCAGAATCAATATCTTAACAATACCTATCCAGGACAGCAGCATCAAAGAGATAATAATGTCAGTGACCTGGATAAGAAGCTCAGCCAGATCATCACAAGACTCGATGATCATGACAGTCAGTTCAAGGCTCAAGCTCTTCTCAATCAAGAACAAATAGCATCTGGACAACGGATTGAGCAAGTCGTGAACAACATCTCGAGCATGCTAGCATCTGGTCGACCATATGGCCAGCTTCCAAGCCAGACAGAGCCAAACCCGAGAAAAGAACAGGCTAAAATGGTAACTGCTCGAAAACTTCCAAACTTAATTGTTGATGCCTTTTCTGTTTTACGCAGGATCGCTGAAACTCCGGAAAAAGAGGAAGAAGAGGAACAGAAACCAGCGCCTAAGGATGATTTTACTCTTGCACCATACGTCGTGAAGCCTCCTTTTCCTAGAGCACTGCTGCCAAACGCAAGGATCGAGACTGGCATGAAGGGGAACAAGGAAGGATACCCTGACATTCGTATTAAGAAACCTGTCTCTCCATATCCAGCTAAGTTATCTGATCCTGGTTCTTTTACTTTGCCTTTGGTCATCAATGATGTTGAAATTGAACGTTGCTTAGTTGATCTAGGAGCATCTGTTAATGTCATGCCTGTGAGTCTATATGAAAAGTTAAACCTAGGGGAACTTGAACCGCCCAGTATGCAACTCGTCTTTGCTGATAGATCGCTTAAAACCCCTAAGGGAGAGATTAAAGACGTTGTCACCAAATGTGGTCCGTTCACGTTCTTAGCTGATTATGTGATTATGGATACTAGTACAGATGACGCTACTATTCTCATAGGTCGACCTTTCATGGCTACTACTGGAATGAATATTAACGTTCCTAATGGTTCTTTGACTTTACGAGTTGGTAAAGAAACGAAAACGTTCCGTCTTAAAGACGGCATGAAATATGACTCTAGGAATGAAGAATCTCACTGCCTTGCTGTTGAAACTGTGGGGTTGACTCTGGTCAACTCCGTTACTAATGCTTCTTCCAGTGTCTCTAGATTAGTTGTTGATACAGGTATTAAGCAGGTTATAAAGAAGAAGCCAGAAGCTTTAGTTCAGAAGCCGCTTAAGAAGAAGAAGGAACTGCAAGCCTCTTCTAAATCACCGAGCAGACCTCGAGGAAAGAACAAGAAGACAAAGACCCAAATGGTCTGGAGACCAAAAGCTCCGCCGTCTTCCACCGAGCCAGCTGCACCACCTGTTAGTTTCGAGAAACCGGCGCCGGAACAAGTATGGAAGGAGAAGCCGAAAGCATCTCCTAAAGAAGTAGTAACGATCACCGATCCTGGTGATAACAAGCCGAAGAAGAAAGAAAAAGAGAAACCGACAGTCCTCATTCCTTCCATCGTCACACTAAAGAAGGATGACCTCTCGAGAGAGCTGTTCGGACCATTCAAGTTCGTTGATCATCTTCCCGACGGACGTACCAAACTACTACATGCAAACGGGAAGAGATTCACGCTTACCGGAGAAGTCCCGAAGCTGTACTTTATGAACTCCAACGCGAGCGTGAAGGAGAATCTAAGTTGGGATGTCTCCTAATACCGTCCAGGTATCATCCAGCTCAAGGACGTTAATAAAAGAGCGCTTCGTGGGAGGCAACCCACGGCTGGAGTCAGTTTTGTTTGTTTCAACCTTGGTCTTTTAGAGTCGGTTCGGGAGGGACAAAAGTGTCAGTTTGTTTGATTTATTATTTTTCGTGTAGAGTCTGCATGCCATAGAGTCAGTCGCAAGTTGATTGAGGTCGTTCCAATTTTTCTGGATTTAACTGTGATTTTCTGAAGTTGGCCTGATTTACGAAAATATTTTAAACCCGAACAGTTCAAAATTTTCGGCGAAACCACCCTTGTTTTCGGCGAAACCGATCTTCAAATTTCGAACCTATTCTCCTGTTCCTCATTTTCGGTTCGAAAAATTTCTGATTTCGGCGAAACCATCCCAACTAAAATTTTCGGCGAAACTGAGCTTCCATTTTCGGCGAAACAGCCTTTTCAAATCGGTCAATCCATTTTAACTTGTAGTTTCGGCGAAACCACCCTCCTACTTTCGCCGAAACTGATTTGAAATATCACTTAATTATTCCCTTTAAAATTTCGGACCCCTCTCTCATCCCCTCTCATTTTCCTTGTCCTTTCTTTTTATTTATTCTTTTCGGACTTCGGTCCAACTTTTTTCTGTGTGGATCCGGGACACTTGTCCCGGTTTCCTTTTTATGTTTTATTTGTTTTTGTTTTGTAGGCAATCGGTAGACTCCTTTTGCTTCCGGCTAGGCGACACTTCCCTCCGCTCTCTGGATCCGTGCTTACCCTCTGAAATCAACCGTCCTCTTCCAGGTTCTTCCATTCCACTCTGAACTCTAGAATTAGTCCTGTGAGAACACAGTCCGATTTAAGTGTGGGGTAGGATGCTAGAGAACCTTGCATGCACTTGATTGCCCTTGATTGTGTTTTGTGTGCCTCGTGATTCCATTCCAGTCTCTCTAGCATTAGAATGGCTCAATTCTTGATTTTTGATGTTAAGTTGTTGTTCAAACTTTCATAATGATGCTTAGACTGCTTAACCTGGAACTTGAGAACCAACTTGTATGCTTTAATGCTAAATTGCCTGGTCAGAACAGAATTTTAAAAATCACACTTGTAGTTTGTAGCCTTGATTGCATGAAAATGACCGAATCCGTCTAGCAAACCAACTGTGAGCTTTTGATCCATTGCACGTAACTTGCAATTTAAATTCTTTCTGAGTGGTTTTCTGTTTACTTGAATGAGTTAGAATTTGCATGAGACCTACTAGAGACCACACGATAACACGAGTTCTAGAAGAATAGGGGCACCTAGATTCAGCTACTAAGCCAGATAGCCTACCAAACGATAAATCCACTAGGTCTAGACCCTTGAGCTTGGCCTGTTCTTTGGTTCGATAATACATTACAGCCATTTCCCATTTCTTTCACTCCCCGTTGATCCCCTGTGGTTGTAGTTCTAGATTGACCTACCGGAAGTCGGTTTGTGGTAACCTGCCTATAGCCATTAAACAGGTGGTCTTAGCTAATATGTCCAGACGTGTAAATCCCTCTAGCAACTAAAAGAAAAATCGGCAGAAAAAGAAAAAAAAATATAGAAAGTAAGAAAAGAAGCAAGCTTCAGAAAAAAAGAGAGAAGCAGAAAAATCATAAAAATACGAAAAAGTTCAAAGTGTAGTTCAATAAAACGTTCTTCTCCCTATAAATGGAAGAACGAAGTCGTAAGAAAAGTTGAAAAGAAAAATGTGTATGCAAAAGAAAAAGAATAAGTGTTAGGTTGCTTGAGGGTATCATAGGACGAGCGTTCATTATTCCACTAGTGTTTGGTTAGACGGTAGGAAGCCATAGATTAGATTCGAGGGAAGTTAGTCGAAAGCTACACCGCACAAAGCCATCATCATTCATTCCCATCATCCATCTCATTATAAACCCGAGTAGTGTAGAATTCATTACGGTCCTAGCAGGGAAGTCCTTCTTGACTAGATACTCGTGTTGTCACAGTGGTGGAGATGTGGTCGAAATGCAAACCCATGACAGAATTCGGTAACAGAAAATGATCGAGAGCAAAAACACGTCCTTAAACACAGAGAGTGAGAGTTCCCATTGTACTAAATACATCCTGTGTGAGAAGTCCGGTCGGTCAGGTCAAATTCGTGCATGATTGATTGCTAATTACTTGTCGTGTGCAGTTTATTAGTGAGACCAGGTAGTTTGGCTGATCAGTATGCATGTTAGGTTTCTTGTTCTAGGATCGATCTGTCTAATAATTCATTGTGTTTGATTGAGCTCCAATTTAATCGATCTTATCATTTATGAACATGAGCGTTTCTATTCAGTTTGCTTGAGGACAAGCAAAAGCTTAAGTGTGGGGTATTTGATGACACTCGATTTGACGTGATTATCAGCCTCATTTAAGCGACATTTCTTTGCTTAAGACATTGTTTTTAGGGTAGAATAACGAATATTCAATCCATTGCCCTATCTCGTGCCATTTGTGTTACCTTGGCCCGTTTCGGGTCTATTTGATGGTTTTTCTAGTGTTCTTGTGTTAGCACAGGTTTTTGCCGTCAAATAGCGTAGCCATGGACGTGTCTAAGGCGTAGGAACCTTGAGGAATCAAACTGGAATCGATCAAAGGAGTCAATCAAGTCAAACCGAAAATCTGCCATTCACACTTACAGTTTCGGCGAAACCAGGCCCCCAGATTCGGTGAAACCAGCAGTTCAAATCAGCCAGTGCCAAGTGAAGAATGCTTTCGGCGAAAATACTCAACTGCTCGGACCGAAAATATTGAACAGCCGGCGGAGCCCTTGAACTTAAAGGAATTTTCGCCGAAATTCTTAAGGAATTTTCGGCGAAAATAATACACTGGTCCGACTAATTTAGGGTTAAGTATTTATACTTAACCCGGCGGCCCAAATACAATATACAATTCATAATTCGAAAAACACAACTTTTCGAGATCAGAATCCTCTGAAGTTCTGGAGCGAAGAGTTGGAGTTCGAAGAGCCGGATAGAGATCGTGACGCCATCCCTTCTTTCTCGGAGAACCGGAGCTAGGAGTGTAACTTACCGAAGATCGGAGTTTGTCAGAGTCGTCTGAATTAGGTTTTTCAGATCCTTTTCTGTTCTTCCTTGTGATGATGAACTCTTTCCTTGTCTTTGTGTCTTTTGTAATGATCATGAGTAGCTAAACTCGTTAGAGCTTAGACTATATGAACCCTAAGTGACCCAGGGCTTTAAAGCGGTCACGGATCGGCGGTGATTAGATTCGAAATTCAATCAGTTCTTTTTCATGTTTGATTCATTCTTCATTGTTCATGTTTCTTGTCTGGATTGATCACCTAGATAAGATTCTGGTTAAGCTAAGGATAGAAGCAAACGCTCGCCTTACTTTAGAACATCGAATTAAACAATTAACCTTATAATTGGAGTGTGCCTTTCGTAGGAACCGGTTAGGGTTAATTCACTGCAAGAGTAACTCATTAATCACTAGTAATTACACCAATTAATTAAGTCGTTGCGAGAGGCGACCGTACCCGGGCGGCTAGTTAATCTTGGTAGTTAGAACGGATAGAGCGAACGTTCGCCGGTCTTAAACCTAAGGGTAGGGAGTTATGGTGGTGTCTTAGTAATTGATTGAATGAGAATCGAAATCCGCTGATCTGTTGATTGCCAATGCTCTGGGGAACGAAGGGGGATTCAAAGTCTAAGTTCGTCTGTCATTCTTGTTTCCAAACCCTAATTCTCAATCTGCTTTAGTTTAATCTTTTTAATTTTTCTGCATTTCTTAGAAGTAGAAGTCGTGGAACTCACACCACGCACAACGTGTTTTTCCTTGAGTAATTTGTTAGTTCTGAAGTAGCCAATCATTCGAAGGCCCGTGGAATACGATCTATCCTAGCTCTTGAGCTTGATAGTTATTTGATTGAACCTGCTCAGCACAACGACGGTTCATCAGCCTGCCTTCAAACTGTAAATCCCTAGAGATCATAGTCAAGAATGGAATCTTGATCTCATAGTCAGGATCTCCTTCAATGCGCGGAATGGCAATGGCAGATCGAACGCTAGTCGTGCTCGGCTTGTTATAGTCTGCTAGACTCTTCTGTGCAGGTGGTGGCGGCGGCGGTTGATCGCCATTTGGTGGTAATCTATCACCCATGGTAGGAGATGGAGGAGGTGAAAGTGACTCGGTGTATGAAGCGGATGAAGATGACGGTACAGGTGAAGATGGAGACGAGGAACTCTCCTTCGGTTCCTCGATCTTGATCAGAGTGATGAATGGATTGGATCTGCCTTTCTTCAGAATCTGTGATCGTAGAGGTGTAGCAGAACTGCCTGGTCTCCCTGCACTCTTAGCCTGTTCGGTTTGAGAGCAAGTTCAAGGACGGTGAGGCATACACCTGTAAACCTACAGATGACAAAGACAAACAAAACCAGTGTAAAATCGAAGTGGGTGGAAAAATGAAAGATGGAAAATAGAAGAATAAATTGCCAGTTCTTCTTTCGAACAATCAAAAGAAGTTCCCCGACAACGGCGCCAATTTGGTGAACGTATGTCGTTGGGGGTTCACACAAATAACTACTAATGCTAAGAAAAAGCTATAGCAGATCGTATTCCAAGGGCTTTCTATGATTGGTTACTTCAGAACTAGCAAAATACTCGAAGGCAAACACGTTGTGCGTGGTGTGAGTTCCACGGCTTCTACTTCTAAGAAATGCACAGAAATTAAAACAAATTAAACTAAAGCAGATTGGAAACTAGGGTTTGAAAACAAGAATGACATACGAACTTAGACTTTGAATCCCCCTTCGTTCCCCAGAGCATTGGCAATCAATAGATCAGCGGATTTCGATTCTCATTCAATCAATTACTAAGACACCACCATAACTCCTTACCCTTAGGTTTAAGACCGGCGAACGTTCACTCTATCCGTTCTAACTACCAAGATTAACTAGCCGCCCGGGTACGGTCGCCTCTCGCAATGACTTAATTAATTGGTGTAATTACTAGTGATTAATGAGTTACTCTTGCAGTGAATTAACCCTAACCAGTTCCTACGAAAGGCACGCTCCAATTATAAGGTTAATTGTTCAATTTGATGTTCTAAAGTAAGGCGAGCGTTCGCTTCTATCCTTATCTTTAACAAGAATCTAATCTAGGTGATTAATCTAGACAAGAAACATGAACAATGAAGAACACATCAAGCATGAAAAAGAACTGATTGAATTTCGAATCTAATCACCGCCGATCCGTGACCGCTTTAAAGCCCTATGTCACTTAGGGTTCATCTAGTCTAAGCTCTAACGAGTTTAGCTACTCATGATTATTACAAAAGAAACAAAGACAAAGAAAGAGTTCATCATTCAGAGGAAGAACAAAAAAGAATCTGAAAAACCTAATTTAGACGACTCTGGCAGACTTTGATCTTCGGTAGGTCACACTCCTAGCTCCGGTTCTCCGAGATGGAAGGGATGGCGTCACGATCTCTATCCGGCTCTTCGAACTCCAACTCTTCGCTCCAGAACTTGAGAGGATTCTCTGAATTATGATCTCGAAAAATTGTATTATGATTAATTTTGATTCTTTTTGTTTGGGCCGCCGGGTTAAGTATTTATACTTAACCCTAATCAGCCGGATTCCTCTTATTATTTTCGCCGAAATTCTTAAGGAATTTTCGGCGAAAATTCCTTTGTGAATGAAGGCTCCGCCGGCTGATCTCTCTGCCTTGTATTTTCGGACCGAACACTTAATTGTTTTCGCCGAAAATCTCCTTTGACTCGGCACCAGTTGATTTGCACTATTGTTTTCGCCGAAGATGTAAGCTTATTTTCGCCGAAGATGCAAGTGTGAATGGGCAGACTTTCGGTTTGACTTGATCGGCCCCTTGGATCTATTCCGGTTTGATTCCTCGAGGTTCCAACGCCTTAGACACATCCATGGCTACTCTATTTCACGGAAAAAACCTGTGCTAACATAAAAACACTAGAAAACCATCAAATAGACCCGAAACGGGCCAAGGTAACACAAATGGCACGAGATAGGGCAATCGATTGAATATTCGTTATTCTACCCTAAAAACCATGTCTTAAGCAAAGAAATGTCGCTTAAATGAGGCTGATAATCACGTCAAATCGAGTGTCATCAAACATGAAGCTCGAGGTCAACGAGTGGAGAGCATGGTGAATAACATGTTTAGCTTGCTAACTAGTGGCCCCCACCTTAATCAATCATCAGCTCAAGACGACTCTACCATTAGGAAGGATGATGACACTCGATTTGACGTGATTATCAGCCTCATTTAAGCGACATTTCTTTGCTTAAGACATGGTTTTTAGGGTAGAATAGCGAATATTCACTCAACTACTCTATCTCGTGCCATTTGTGTTACTTTGGCCCGTTTCGGGTCTATTTGATGGTTTTCTAGTGTTTTCATGTTAGCACAGGTTTTTTGCCGTCAAATAAAGTAACCAAGGACGTGTCTAAGGCATTGGAACCTCGAGTAATCGCACTAGAATCGATCCAAGTAGTCAATCGAGTCGAACCAAATCCTGCTCCCATTTACACTGAAGTTTTCGGCAAAAATACGCGAAAACTCAAGAACAAATTGGCTGAGTTCAACAAAGGGAAGTTTTCGGCGAAAACTCCAAGTTTTCGCCGAGAACCCTAAGGTCCGAAAATCACAGGAGAATACAGCCGAGCATCAAGTCATTTACAAAGGAATTTTCGGCAAAAATTCCTCCGGTTTTCGGCGAAAATTCCAGGCAAAATCCGGCGGTATTAGGGTTAAGTATAAATACTTCACCGGCGGCCCAAAAAGAGATATACCTGATAATTCAACATAGTTTCAGAATTCTGACAAGTTCTGGAGCATAGTTTAGAGTTCGAAGAGCCAGGAAGAGATCGTGACGCCATCCCTTCATCTCGGAGAGTCGGAGCTAGGACTGAAGATTACCGGAGAGCGAAGCTTTGCCGGAGTCGTCTTAATTAGGTTTTTCAGATCCTTTTCTATTCTTCCTCTGTTCAAGATGAACTCTGTTTTTGCCTTTGTTTCTTTTGTTATTAACATGAGTAGCTAAGCTCATAGACCTTAGACTAGATGAACCCTAAGTGACCCAGGGCTTTAAAGCGGTCACGGATCGGCGGTGATTAGATTCAAAGTTCAATCAGTTTCTTTTTCATGTTTGGTTTGTTCTTCGTTGTTCATGTTTCTTGTCTGGATTGATCACCTACATTAGATTCTTGTTAAGTTAAGGATATAAGCGAACGCTCGCCTTACTTTAAAACATCAAATCGAACAATTAACCTAATCATTGGAGTGTGCCTTTCGTAGGAACCAGTTAGGGTTAATCCACTGCAAGAGTAACTCATAAATCGTTGGTAATTCCACCAGTTAATTTAAGTCATTGCGAGAGGCGACCGTACCTGGGCGACTAATTAATCTTGGTAGCTAGAACGGATAAAGCGAACATTCGCCGGTCTTAAACCTAAGTGTCAGGAGTTATGGTGGTGTCTTAGAAGTGATTGAACGAGAATTGAAATCCGCTGATCTGTTGATTGCCAATGCTCTAGTGAACGAAGGGGGATTTGAAGTCTAAGCTTGTCTGTCATCTTTGTTTTCAACCAATCTTTCAATCTGTTTTCGGTTTTAGTTTTTAATTTTCGTGCTTTTCTTAGAATTAGAAGTCGTGGAACTCACACCACGCACAAAGTGTTTAACCCGAGTAAATTGTAAGCTTCTTTGAGTAGTCAATTGTTAGAAGACCTGTGGAATACGATCTACTTAGCTTTTCTTAGCTTCGCAGTTATTTGATACCCTGTTCTGCAGTTCATCAAATTGGCGCCGTTGCCGGGGAACTTCTTTTAATTGTTTGAAAGAAGAGCTGGCATTTTATTCTTCTACTTTCCATCATTCACCTTTCCATCCACTTCGATTTTACACTGGATTTTGTTTGTTTTTGTTATTTGTAGGTTATTCACAGGTGTATGCACCGCCGCCCTCTCACGCGCTCTCAAACCGCCAAGAACGACAAGGCTAAGAGTGTAGAGAGACCAGGCAGTTCCGCTCCACCAAGACAATCACAGATTCCAAGGAGAGGCAGAACCAATCCACCTCCATCCATCACTCCGATCAAGATCGAGGAACTAAAGGAGAGTTCCTCATCTTTATCTTCACCGTCATCTTCATCCGCTTCATACACCGAATCACTTTCACCTCCTCCATCTCCCAGAATGACTGATCATTTACCACCATCAGGCGGTCATCCACTACCACCACCAGGCGGTGCACAAAAGAGTCTAGCTGACTACAACAGGCCGAGCGCGACTAGCGTTCGATCTTCTATCGCCGTGCCGCGCATTGAAGGAGATCCTGACTATGAGATCAAGATTCCATTCTTGACTATGATCTCTAGGGATCTACAGTTTGAAGGCAGGCCGCTAGACAATCCATGCACGCATCTGGTGGACTTTCTCGATCTCTGCAACACCTTCAAGAGTGGGAATCTCGACAAGAACACCCTTTGCTTGAGAGCTTTTCCGTTCTCTTTGAAAGGCGCTGCTAAGAGGTGGCTAACTGGCAAGCCACCTAGCTACTATACAACCTGGGATACTCTTGCTCAGGACTTCGTCGAAGAGTACTTCCCTCCTTCCAGAACAACAGCCTTTAAGGACAGCATCGCCAGATTCTCTCAGAAGGAAGGTGCGAGCTTATATGATACTTGGAATGAATTCCAAGAACTTCTCTACAACTGTCCTCATCACGGTTTTGAGCAGAGGCAGTTAGTTGAAATCATTGCTCGAGGTCTGCGTGAAGAGTCTGCCAAATGGGTCAATTCCCTAGCTGAAGGGGATTGCACTACGCTTACACCTGAAGCTGATCTTCTTCATTTCACAAACTGTGCTTCCAAGTCGAGAAACTGGGAGCGACAATCTGAAGGATCAAGAAGAAACTCGATCTCGAAGCAACCATCAAGGCAGAAGTAGACAAGCATCTGAAGAAGTCTACTACACCCATCAAACCGCCGGAAGCCGCTGTCTACATTGCCGATTGCAAGTGGTGTGGAGCTTGTGCGCATAATGGAGGCCGATGCCAGAATTTTGATAAAACAGAAGTCTGGTCTACCGAAGAAGTCAATTTCGTTCAACAAGGCTTCAACAACAATCAGAACGGTTAAGTTGGCTACCGCAATTTCAGGCAACAGGGGAATTATCAAGACAGACCTCCCTACAATGCCGGTGCCAACCTGAACCACGGCCAGAACCAGAACAGCCACCCCACTGGTCCAGCTCAGGATCAAAAACTGAATCATCCGCCGGCAAGTGTCTACCAGCCGCCGCATCGCAATCCGGGTAACTATGGAACTGCTCCTGGCAATCGCCAAAATCAATATCTGAACAATACCTATCTAGGGCAGCAACATCAGAGGGAAAACAACGTCAGTGAACTCGATAAGAAGCTTAGTCAGATCATTATTAGACTTGACGATCATGACAGTCAGTTCAAGGCCCAAGCTCTTCTCAACCAAGAACAGATTGCATCCGGTCAAAGAATTGAGCAGGCTGTGAACCACATCTCAAGCATGCTAGCATCTGGTCGACCATTTGGCCAACTTCCCAGCCAAACCGAGCCTAACCCGAGAAAGGAGCAAGCTAAGATGGTATCCGTTCAAGAACCGAGAAACTCATCTACTAATGTTTCTTCTAATTTATGCAGGACCGATGAAGCTCCAGAGAAGAAGGAAGCACCGAAGGAGGCGCCTAAGGAGTATGACCCTCCTCTTGCTCCGTACTACGTGAAGCCTCCTTTTCCAAGAGCATTGCTACCGAAAGCAAGGATCAAGACTGGCATGTGGGGAGGTAAAGAAGGATATCCGGCCGCTCGTAGCAAGAAACCTTCATCGCCATACCCAGCTAAGTGTTCTGATCCTGGTTCTTTCACGCTTCCTCTGGTTATTAATGATGTTAAGATAGAACGTAGTTTAGTTGATCTAGGCGTGTCTGTAAATGTTATGCTGATGACACTCAATTTGACGTGATTTTCATCCCCATTTAAGCGACATTTCATGCCCCTTTGATGCCATTTTGATGAGTATTTGGTGTATTTGTCGTAACTTCGTGATTATAGGCTCCTAGTGCATATATGTCCATTTATTGGCTATTTTTACCCTTTTTGTGAGCTTTTATGTTGAGCCTCCAGGTTACCACATTATAGAGGACTCTCTCACAAGTCCAGCGCTTCAAACGGGGACCAAATCGGAGTTCAAACTGAGCGGGAATCATCGAAACAACTTGGAGCTGGTTTTTAACTAACATTTTCGGCGAAAATTTGATGATGTTTTCGGCGAAAATTCCATTGAAAATTCGGGCAGAAACCCTAATTTTCAGCCTTTTCCAACTTGTAAAGGGTTTCTGGGGTTATATATAGACTTTTTGAAGCCAGGTTAGATATACACGAATTTTGGCTGATTAGCCACGACCTTAGAGTCGATAGATAGAGTTTAGAGAGTTCGAAGATCCATGGTGTAACACCCGTCCCGAATCAACCCGAGTAAACCCGTGGTTGAACCGGTCCCAGGTACTACCGAGTAAAAACAAGGGTAAAACAGTGAAATTGGCGGTGATCAAAAGACAATAAAAACATAAGAGGCCTCATAAAAACGTGAAACTGGAATCCGGTTACAATCCAACCATCATAAATCCCCCAATCCAACCATAACCAGAAAGTACATAAAAACCCCCAAAATCCCATAGTCAACTGAAATGAACAGAAAAGTCAACTCCGCGTAATCCCAGTCTTCACCTCATGGCTTCCGTCCAGAACTTCACGAAATCAACCTCGAACTCAAACTCCTCAGCTACCTCTACTAGCCACGCGATCCTGAAAGGGGAAAAGGGATCAATTTCCTATTGAAATTGAGTGAACCCACTGGGCCTACCTACACGTTGTCCTACTCTATGGAGCGGTCCCAACTCCGCACAAGACATCCAACAATGGAACCAAACCCAACCCCCCTTTCCATATTTTAATTCCCTAAAAGCAGTCTAGGTGATCACATTGGTCAGTTCTTGTTCTCAAGCACAATTCGTAACAAAAGAATCACACAGAATTAATACATCAATCCACGGCACACACAGCATCATCACATCACATCCATCAACCAAGTCATTACCACAACCACAAGCACACAAACATTCACATTCATATTATCTAGGTGAGTTATTAGGCGCCAAGGAGTTGTCCACACCACCACCGCCGGCCACATCCTCGACACACATCCCGCAGGATCTTTCCCTCATAGGGAGATAACACGACGCATCCCCTTAGGGATCCTTCCTCCACGGAGCTATCACGACGCATCCCATTGGGATCCTTCCATTTCGGAGATATCAACAACCATGACCTCCCGTCATGGGATTCACCCCAGTGAATCGGACTCGATCACAATAGTATTTCGGGTGGGGTAGTGTGGGCTCCTTCAGGTTCTACTTTGACATTCAAATACCAACACCACAAATCCAACTCATCACAGCTCATACTCACAAGGCACAATTCACATCATCCACATTCATATCACAGTACACAATTCTCAGTACATCCCTTGGTTCCACGCCCAGCCACGACCACAATACACACTTACAATCAACCAACGGGTAACCGGCTAGCTCACCGGCCACCCCACCTGCAAGTACAGGGGAGGCCATGTCATGAGTCTAGGGGTCACCCACCTGCTCCTCTTATTCAGAGCGACCCCACATTGGCAGGGCAACTCTCCTGCATCCACAACCAACAATTCATAATATCATAGCACCCGCACTCATTTCCCAACCATCCTAATTCTCATTTCTATGTCAATCCATTACTTAATTCACTTCAGTTCACACCCAACCCCAAATCATAGCAATCAACAACAACAATCAACACGACAGTCATCAATAACAATCAAGTACATTCACAGAACAGTTTACCCCCTTTTACGCTCATCATTTTCATGCATAACCTAGGTTTTGTTCTAAGTCCAATTGAAACTCCTCACGCTGTCCAAACTACTTACACAACGCTAAGCCCTCACCTGGAATAGAAGACGAGGCTCTAATCGTCTTCTAGTTCCCCAGAAACTCGATTTCCAACCACCAAACTCGTAGCTCTACCCTTCCTTACTGCTCACGACCTACACCCAGAAACCCAAAATGGAGATTAGCGATCTCTTCTCCTCGTCGCTACGAATCCATAGCAACAAACGGAACTCAATTCCGACCTCTACAGCTCCCGGAATCACCCTTCGAAGGTTGCTCGCTCTAGGTTCGTCAATGGTTTTTCGGGGAGAGAGAAAGGGGAAAGAAGTTGTGAATTTCCGTGCAAATCCGTCCTTTTATGCACGAAAAGTGCGCCTGCTATGTCAAAATGTGCGCCGGCGCACATTGACCCCCAAAAGGCGCACATTTTGAATATTCTGCCGAAAGTTTGCTGAATTAATTGAAAAGTGCGCCTGGCACTTCTAAAAGTGCGCCTGGCACTTCTAAAAGTGCGCCTACGCACTTTAGGGCCCAAAATCAGCACTTTTTGGTGCATCACCATTCCCCTCTTTGCAACTTCGACCCAACTAAAACCCAAATGACCCGAAACTCAAGGGGAGCTTAAGAGCACTGATTCCAGTACCCTAGCCTACCGATCTTGAGTTCCAAACCGTTTGGTTGAGCGGGGATGTTACAAGTCTCCACAACTTCAAGGATTTCGTCCCCGAAACCATCCCTAACTCATTCTAGCAATATGATACCGAACACACAGCTAAAATCGCAGCAATTCAAGTATCCTATTGACTTCCGAAATTCCTAACGACGAACCACCAGCCTTCCTTTAACCACTCATCAGCCCTACACCCACTCCCAACACTCTACTCTCACCGAGCACACCCTAGACCTTCTTGGAACCAACACCACAACAAGCAAACACAAAAGCATACATCAAGGGGAATTAATACCTGATTCATACACCTCCACTAACTCCGGGTACCGCCGCCTCATACTCTCCTCAGTCTCCCAAGTGGCCGACTCGCTCTCATGGTTCCTCCATACCACCTTGAGCTGCGGAATCTGCTTATTCCTCAAGACCCGGACTTGCCTATCCACGATCGCGACTGGCTTCTCCTCATAAGTCAAGTCTTGCTCAATCTCCACCTCCTCCGGCTGAATTACATGAGAAGGGTCCCCATGATACCGCCTAAGCACGCTCACATGAAACACATTGTGTATCCTTTCCAACTCCCTCGGCAAAGCCAACACATAAGCCACCGGACCCGACTTAGCGAGGATCTCATAAGGACCGATGTACCGAGGCGCCAACTTCCCTTTTCTACCGAAACGCATCAGCCCTTTCCACGGCGACACCTTCAAAAATACCTTCTCCCAACATTGAAACTCAGCTCTCTAGCACGACCGTCGGCATACACTTTTTGCCTATCTTGGGCCGCTCTCAATCTCTCCTTGATAATCTTAACCCAATCAGCCGTCTCTTGCACAACTTGAGGACCCGACAACACCCTCGCACCTTCCTCATCCCAACACAAAGGCGTCCTACACTTCCTCCCATACAAAGCCTCAAAAGGAGCGGACTTCAAACCACTATGATACGAGTTATTATAGGCGAACTCAATCAAAGGTAGCAATTCAGTCCAAGGGGTTTGAAACTCCATAGCACAGCTTCTCAACAACTCCTCCAAAGTAAGGATCGTTCTCTCCGATTGCACATTCGTCTGAGGATGATACGCCGTCGAGAACTTGAGCTTAGTTCCCAATGCTGTATGCAGCCCCCCCAAAAATGAGACGTGAAACTCGGATCCCGATCAGAGACGATGGATTGAGGAACCCCATGCAACCTTACCACCTCTTCTATGTATAACTTTGCCAACACCTCCACACTAGGCTTAAACCGAATGGGTATGAAATGCGCAACTTTCGTCAAACGATCGACTATTACCCACACGGCATCCTTCCCCTCTCTAGTCGGCGGAAAACCCGATACAAAATCCATGGTGATGTCCGCAAACTTCCACTCCGGAATAGGTAGGGACTGAAGTAACCCACCCGGAGCTCTATGTTCCGCCTTAGCCTTCTGACAAACCAAACAAGTTGCCACATAACGAGCCACATCCTTCTTCATTCCTGGCCACCAAAAACTTAACTTCAGGTCATTGTACATCTTTGTCATCTCGGGATGCATAGCATACATCGAGGAATGAGCCTCCTCCAAAATCCCCTTCCTCAATTCCTCTACTTCCGGTACGCACACTCGACCCTTGCATTTCAACAATCCACCAACTACCTCAAATCCATTATCCATGCCTTTTCCAACTTCCCTTCGAATAGCCACCAGAGTAGCATCATTGAGCTGCTCCTCACCAATCCTATCATTCAGCATATGCCTAATGTTGAGCTTGGCAACCAAACTTCCCACATCATCTAACTGCATCTCTACCCTTAAAGCTCTAAGATCCACCAACTCCTTTCTACTTAAAGCATCCGCAACCACATTAGCTTTACCAGGATGGTAGTCAATGGTACAGTCATAATCCTTCAAGAGCTCCACCCAACGCCGCTGCCTACCATTCAGCTCCTTTTGATCCATAAGGTGCTTAAGACTCTTGTGATCTGTCATGATCTTAAACGTCTCACCATACAAATAATGCCTCCACAACTTCAAGGCGAACACCACTGCAGCTAACTCCAAATCATGGGTTGGGTAGTTCACCTCATGCACCCTAAGCTGTCGGGAGGCATAAGCGACAACCTTCCCATTCTGCATCAACACACAGCCCAATCCTTGCAAAGACGCATCGCTAAACACCACATACTCTCCACCTTCTACTGGCAAAGTCAACACCGGAGCTGAAGTCAATTTCTTCTTCAACTCTTCAAAGCACCTCTGGCATTCCTCGCTCCACTCATACTTCGACTCCTTCCGCAACAACTTATGTAAAGGAGACGCTATGGTAGAGAACCCCTCTACAAACCTTCGGTAGTAACCAGCTAACCCCAAGAAGCTCCTCAGTTGCGACACATCCTTAGGTGGAGACCAATTAACCACCGCTTCAATCTTCTTTGGGTCAACCTCCACGCCTCTTTTAGATACCACATGCCCGAGGAACAACACTTCCTCCAACCAAAAGGCACACTTCGAAAACTTGGCAAATAGTTGCTGCTCCCTCAACCTATGAAACACAATCCTCAAGTGCTCCTCATGCTCCTTCCTAGTCTTAGAATAAATGAGGATATCATCGATGAACACTATCACGAACTTATCCAAATATTCGTGGAAGACCTTGTTCATGAGAGCCATGAACGCGGCGGGAGCATTGGTGAGACCAAACGGCATCACCAGAAACTCATAGTGTCCATAGCGGGTCCTAAAGGCTGTCATTGGCACCGATCCTTCCTCCACCTTCAACTGGTGATAACCCGACCTCAAGTCTATCTTCGAGAACACCTCAGCCCCTTGCAATTGATCGAAGAGATCGTCTATCCTTGGAAGTGGGTAACGATTCTTGATCGTCGCCTTGTTCAACCGCCTATAGTCAATACACATCCGCATCGACCCATCCTTCTTCTTCACAAACAACACCGGTGCCCCCCACGGTGATACGCTTGGGCGGATGAACCCCTTATCCAAGAGCTCCTGCAATTGCTCCTTCAACTCCTTTAACTCCGCCGGTGCCATGCGATAAGGTGGAATAGAGATTGGAGCAGTTCCAGGGACCAACTCTATATTGAACTCCACCTCACGCTCGATCGGTGCCCCATGTAGTTCCTCAAACACATCCGCGAACTCCCGAGCTACAGGTACCTTCTCCAACTCCTCATTCCGTTCAACTGACACTTGCACCAACAAAGCCTCACACCCTTCTTGAATCAGAGAAAAAAGCTTGCATTGCTGAAATTACTCCCATAGGTGCGGACTCCCTCTTCCTAACACCCTTGAACACCACCTGGCCGACACCTCCCACCTGAAGCAACACTTCCTTCTTCTGACAATCAAGCAAGGCCCCATGCCTAGCCAACCAATCCATGCTGAGAATAACGTCGAATTCATTGAAAGGAAGCACCACCAAATCAGCCAAGAACTCCACACCTCCCACTAACACTTTACACCCTCTACAGACTCTATCCACCCGAACAGAAGTCCCCAAAGGAGTTCTGACGCCCCAACTAACACCCAAACTACACCCAAACTACTCAAACATTTCTCAGATACAAAGGAATGGGTCGAGCCCGAATCAAACAAAGCGTAAACTGAAAGGCCCAAGATTGAGATCATACCAGTCACCACGTCGTTCGCATTCTCTGCCGCACCTTTAGTGAGAGCGTAAAGCCTCCCTTGCTCCCCTCCAGCTCCAACAGGTGTGGCATTAGCTCCCATTCCTCGACCAGCACTCGCAACCCTTCGCCCCATACTGCCTCCACCTCTGCCTCCATAGCTCCTAGATGGAGCCCTAGGCCCCTGCACCGATCCCACCGACTGGGCTGGTGCAGCACTCCTCCTCGGGCAGAAGTTACTCCTATGACCCGGCTGCCCACAAGTGTAACAAGTCACAGATGCCGTCCTCAGCATGTGGCATGCCCCATAGTGAGGCTTCCCGCAAGTGCCACACACAGGAAGTCCCGATGGTACTCCTCCCCTCTGCACCGGTCCTCCTCCTCTGCACTCTGCGCTCTTATGACCCGGACGGCCACAAGTGAAACACACCAAAGCTCGACGAGACGGGGCAGACTGCACACTCCGCTGGCCTGAGAAAACAGACTGAACTCTCTTTGCCGGGTGACTGTGAGTAACCGAAGGAGAAGGCTGAGCCGACGCCTTCCTCTTCTTCTCCTCCTTCTTCTTGTTCTCCAGCCTCTCCTCTCCAGTGCCGCCGCCTTTACTGTCACTAGACTTCCCATATCAGCAGTGGTGACTCCCTCCTGGATGTCCACTCTCAACCCACTCTTGAACTTACTGATGAGCTTCCTCTCCCGATTAGTCCGCTCGTCATACCACTTAGAGAGAGAGGTGAACTCAATGTAGTATGCGAGAACAGACTTCTCACCTTGCTCCAAGCTCATGAATTCCTTGGCCTTCTCCTCTCGCCAAAGGTCAGGACAGAATTGATCACGAAATACCTCGACAAACTCATCCAGCTCCATTTCTGGCGGAACTACCCGGCTCTGCGGCATCGACTTCCACCAATTCAAAGCATGACCCTTAAACAGGAAGGTCATTGCTTGCACCTTAAGCTCCTCATCAAGTCCCATCTGCAGGAACTTGTACTCACATTCCTGGAGCCACTGCTCTGCCACCTCAGGATCAGCTGCTTCCCCAATGAACTCCCCAAAATTCCATCCCTTCAACAGACTCGGCTGAAACCTAGGAGCTCCTCCTCCAAAACCCGAGTTCCCAGTGGACCTACTTCCCCTTGCTTGACTGGATTCACTACAGGAGGACATTAAACATTTCAGTTGACCGCTCAAGAAACTTCAAACAACTCAATTCACCACTTGATTTCAAAACATCCCACCCATTTAAAACAGTTTGACAAAAACCCTTGGAATGTCGGTCCCGTACCGATGTCTCATCCTCCCTCCCAACGAGGTTAATTACTCCCCAAAGAGAGAAGATAATCAACCGGTACAGCAGCGACAAACTAGGCTCTGATACCATTTGTAACACCCGTCCCGAATCAACCCGAGTAAACCCATGGTTGAACCGGTCCCAGGTACTACCGAGTAAAAACAAGGGTAAAACAGTGAAATTGGCGGTGATCAAAAGACAATAAAAACATAAGAGGCCTCATAAAAACGTGAAACTGGAATCCGGTTACAATCCAACCATCATAAATCCCCCAATCCAACCATAACCAGAAAGTACATAAAAACCCCCAAAATCCCATAGTCAACTGAAATGAACAGAAAAGTCAACTCCGCGTAATCCCAGTCTTCACCTCATGGCTTCCGTCCAGAACTTCACGAAATCAACCTCGAACTCAAACTCCTCAGCTACCTCTACTAGCCACGCGATCCTGAAAGGGGAAAAGTGATCAATTTCCTATTGAAATTGAGTGAACCCACTGGGCCTACCTACACGTTGTCCTACTCTATGGAGCGGTCCCAACTCCTCACAAGACATCCAACAATGGAACCAAACCCAACCCCCCTTTCCATATTTTAATTCCCTAAAAGCAGTCTAGGTGATCACATTGGTCAGTTCTTGTTCTCAAGCACAATTCGTAACAAAAGAATCACACAGAATTAATACATCAATCCACGGCACACACAACATCATCACATCACATCCATCAACCAAGTCATTACCACAACCACAAGCACACAAACATTCACATTCATATTATCTAGGTGAGTTATTAGGCGCCAAGGAGTTGTCCACACCACCACCGCCGGCCACATCCTCGACACACATCCCGCAGGATCTTTCCCTCATAGGGAGATAACACGACGCATCCCCTTAGGGATCCTTCCTCCACGGAGCTATCACGACGCATCCCATTGGGATCCTTCCATTTCGGAGATATCAACAACCATGACCTCCCGTCATGGGATTCACCCCAGTGAATCGGACTCGATCACAATAGTATTTCGGGTGGGGTAGTGTGGGCTCCTTCAGGTTCTACTTTGACATTCAAATACCAACACCACAAATCCAACTCATCACAGCTCATACTCACAAGGCACAATTCACATCATCCACATTCATATCACAGTACACAGTTCTCAGTACATCCCTTGGTTCCATGCCCAGCCACGACCAAAATACACACTTACAATCAACCAACGGGTAACCGGCTAGCTCACCGGCCACCCCCACCTGCAAGTACAGGGGAGGCCATGTCATGAGTCTAGGGGTCACCCACCTGCTCCTCTTATTCAGAGCAACCCACATTGGCAGGGCAACTCTCCTGCATCCACAACCAACAATTCATAATATCATAGCACCCGCACTCATTTCCCAACCATCCTAATTCTCATTTCTATGTCAATCCATTACTTAATTCACTTCAGTTCACACCCAACCCCAAATCATAGCAATCAACAACAACAATCAACACGACAGTCATCAATAACAATCAAGTACATTCACAGAACAGTTTACCCCCTTTTACGCTCATCATTTTCATGCATAACCTAGGTTTTGTTGTAAGTCCAATTGAAACTCCTCACGCTGTCCAAACTACTTACACAACGCTAAGCCCTCACCTGGAATAGAAGACGAGGCTCTAATCGTCTTCTAGTTCCCCAGAAACTCGATTTCCAACCACCAAACTCGTAGCTCTACCCTTCCTTACTGCTCACGACCTACACCCAGAAACCCAAAATGGAGATTAGCGATCTCTTCTCCTCGTCGCTACGAATCCATAGCAACAAACGGAACTCAATTCCGACCTCTACAGCTCCCGGAATCACCCTTCGAAGGTTGCTCGCTCTAGGTTCGTCAATGGCTTTTCGGGGAGAGAGAAAGGGGAAAGAAGTTGTGAATTTCCGTGCAAATCCGTCCTTTTATGCACGAAAAGTGCGCCTGCTATGTCAAAATGTGCACCGGCGCACATTGACCCCCAAAAGGCGCACATTTTGAATATTCTGCCGAAAGTTTGCTGAATTAATTGAAAAGTGCGCCTGGCACTTCTAAAAGTGCGCCTGCGCACTTTAGGGCCCAAAATCAGCACTTTTTGGTGCATCACCATTCCCCTCTTTGCAACTTCGACCCAACTTAAACCCAAATGACCCGAAACTCAAGGGGAGCTTAAGAGCACTGATTCCAATACCCTAGCCTACCGATCTTGAGTTCCAAACCGTTTGGTTGAGCGGGGATGTTACACATGGAGAGATCGTGACGCCATCCTTCCACCTCGGAGAGCTCAGAGCTTAAAGTTGAAGATCCAGGAGATCGAAGCTTCGCCGGAGTCGTCAGAATTAGGTTTTGTCAGTTCTTATCTGTTCTTCCTCTGTATGATGATTTCCTTTGTTGCCTTTGATTCTTCTGTTATCGTTATGAGTAGCTGAACTTGTAGAGTTTAGATTAGATGAACCCTAAGTGACCCAGGGCTTTAAAGCGGTCACGGATTGGCGGTAATTAGATTCGAAGTTCAATCAGTTTATCTTTGCATGGTTGTTTTGTTCTTCATTGTTTATGTTTCTCTTCTGGTTGGTCGCCTAGATTAGGTTTATGCAAGCTAGGGTTAGTCGCCAGACAGCTTCCCTGCTTTGGCGCATAAACTTGTCTTCCTTGATCACCTAGTTTAGAATCTTGTTAAGCTGAGGATAGAAGCGAACGCTCGCCTCTCTTTAAAACATCAATTCAACCAGTTAACCTATTCATTGGAGTGTGCCTTTCGTAGGAACCAGTTAGGGTTAATCCACTTCAAGAGTAACTCATTAATCGTTAGTAATTAAACCAGTTAGATAATCTGTTGCGAGAGGCGACCGTACCCGGGCGACTAATTCATCTTGGTAGTTAGAACGGATAGAGCGAACGTTCGCCGGTCTTAAACCTAAGGGTCAGGAGTTATGGTGGTGTATAAAAACCGATTGAATTAGAATTGAAAACCGTTGGTCTTGTGATTGCCGTTGCCTTGGTGATCTAAGGGGGATTCAAAATCTAAGCTCGTCTTCTCGTTAGTCAACCTTTTAATCTTTATGTCGTTTATTTTCCTGTTTTATTAGATTAGAAGTCGTGGAACTCACAACACGCACAATCTGCTTAAACCTGAGTAATTTGCCAACATATTTGAGTAGACAAGAAGAAGAGACCTCGAGTAGAATACGATCTAGTCTACCTTGGTAGATTAGTTATTTGATACTGCTAAAACTGCAACATCAAATTGGCGCCGTTGCCGGGGACTCTTCTAATTGTTTGAAAGAAGAGTTGGCAAATTATTCTTCTACCTTTCCGCCTTACCATTTATTTTTCCTCCATATTTCCATGATTTACCTGGGTAGTGCTTTTGAGTTTTGATTATGCAGGATTACAGGTGGGATGACCAGTACCAAGAGTGGCGCGTCAATGGAGCACCGAATATTGAGGATTACCAAGAGATGCTACATCAACAACAACAACAAACGGCGAGATTTGACTCCCTCTTTGATAAGATCTCTTGAATGCTACAAGGTTACCAAGAGATACACCAACAAGAGCATCAAAGTGGCGCTAGAGATAACCAAGAGATGCTTCATGAACATCAACAATGCTCGTCGAGAACCCAATCTACCTTGGATAATATCTCTTCAATGCTACGAGCTGATCTCGCGACGGACATCAAGCTCCAGCAACCAAAGCAGTTAATGACAAAAGACGCTCAAGAGCTGTTCGAAGAAGAAGATGATGATCCTATCCATGACTATTATGAGCTAGAAGAATCCTTGGCGGTGGTGGTTGATGAAGACATAAAGCTAATCCATCTCGAAGTTGAAGCCGAAGAAGAGCACATAGAGATTGAGGAGATACCCTCACCTACACTTCCGCTGAGTCAACCTGTAGAGAAGATGGAGCTCATTGACCATGCCGCACCGTACTACCTCTTTCCTCCTCGAGTAGGAGAATTCGAGAAGAACCGGTCATCCAACCAGAACCGCGATCTATTGGAGCACTACCGGCTGCATCACCCTTCTGGAGTGCTACATGGCACTCAACCGCTGTCCTTGGAGAAGACGATTGACTTCAAGGAACTCTTAAGTTGGAGTCCCTAACAGGTACCGTCCGGCTCAAGGACGTTAAAAGAGAGCGCTTCGTGGGAGGCAACCCACGGCTGGAGTCCATTTTTGAATTATTGAGTCAGTCTTTTTTCGTCGTTCGAGTCGGTTTCGGGGAGCCAAAGTGTCAGTTTTCTTTTATTTTTGTCTATTTTAATTTTCTGTGTTAGGTCAAATTTTCGCCGAAAACTCCTCAGATTTTTCGGCGAAAACTTTAGTTGGTTCGAGTCTATTTTCCAGTGGGTTTTCAAAGTTGTTTTCGCCGAAAAACTTCCAAAGTTTTCAGCGAAATGTTTAGTCTGTTTGAGTCTGTTTCTGTTTTTGAATTAGTTTTCGCCGAAAACTTCTAAATGTTTTCGGCGAAATGTTTAGTTAAGTCGTCTGTCTTTGTTTTCAAAGTAGTTTTCGCCGAAAACTTCACCAGTTTTTCGGCGAAAACTTTAGTTGGGTCAGAAAATTTTTGAAAACCTTTAAAAAAAAAGAGGGTCAAAATATTTTCAAAATTCCCCTAACCGTCTTTGTTCGACTTTTATTATGTGTGGATCCAGGGCTCTTGTCCCGGTATCCTTTTGATCTTTTTGTTGTTTTTGTTTTTGTAGGAACTTGAGTAGCTACTCCTCTCCACTCCGGACTCTCCGTGTTCATCCCCTACACCGACCATCTCGTCACAGGTTCTTCGTATCTCTCTACTCTAGATTAGTTCTGTGAGGACACAAAACCGTTTAAGTGTGGGGTAGGAGTCTAGGATTATGCATGATCTTGCTTGCTATCTATGATTCTGTGGTTCAAATTTGAAATTTCTCTAGCATAGAATTGCTCAATTCTTGACTTTTGATGTTAAATTGACTTCAATTTTGAACAATGACGTCTAGACTGTTCCACTTAGAACCTGTAACCAATGTGTCGGAACTGATATTAAATGAGTCTAGGTCAGAACATATCATAAATCACTCTTGTAGTTGAACTTGAGTTAATTGAATTGATTGACTTGTTAATAACAAAGCTCGATAACACCGTTCTAAGATGATAAATGCTAGCTTCTCCCATGTTTTTCACTCCATATTTGTTCACCTGTGATTGTGGCTTGAGATTAGACGAAAATCCAATTCGAAATCTTATGTAAAAAGTTATAACTAGCTAGGACCAAGTGGCTAAATTGTTGAATCAAGTAATTGAGTTGTTCAAGTTAATGTTAAGTTCTTTAAAGTGCTGAAAATAAAGCTAGGCAAGCCCGACACCTAAGTGAAGTGTTCGGATTGAGCACTAGCATAAGCACAAATACTGTGAGCTAGGCAGGTCCAACACCTAAGTGAAGTGTTTGGTATCGAGCACTAGTATGCAGTAAATCAATTGAAGGAAGAAGTTGAACTTGAAATAAATCATTGTTTAAATCGGTCCTAGCTAGAACATGTAACATACAGATCTAGAAACGGATGAAGTCGAGTCGATAGCCACGTCACTTTTCCTACCTCCGCATCCACATCATGGCTAGAGCTTAAAGTCTTTTTGATTAGAATTGGTGTTATCGTAGTCGGTTAATTATGATTAATTGTTTTCCCAAGAAACGTGCTTTGTTAAAACTACTACTTGAAGTGTGCAGAGATTAGTGAGATTGAAAATTTATTTGGTTGATGTTCTTGCATGTGTAGGTCACTCTTTCTACGTGGAACAGTCTAAACCAAATTGTTAGAATTGAATCTTAGTTTAATCTCGTGTCATTTGTGAATTTGAGTGTGTTCTAGTTCAGTTTGCTTGAGGACAAGCAAAAGCTTAAGTGTGGGGTATTGATGACACTCGATTTGACGTGATTTTCATCCCCATTTAAGCGACATTTCATGCCCCTTTGATGCCATTTGATGAGTATTTGGTGTATTTGTCGTAACTTCGTGATTATAGGCTCCTAGTGCATACATGTCCAATTATTGGCTATTTTTACCCTTTTTTTGAACTTTTATGTTGAGCTTCCAGGTTACCACATTATAGAGGACTCTCTCACGAGTCCAGCGCTTCAAACGGGGACCAAATCGGAGTTCAAACGGAGCGGGAATCATCGAAACAAGTTGGAGCAGGTTTTTAACTAACATTTCCGGCGAAAATTTGGTGATGTTTTCGGCGAAAATTCCTTTGAAAATCCGGCCAGAAACCCTAATTTCCAGCCTTTTCCAACTTGTAAAGGGTTTCTGGGGTTATATATAGACTTTTTGAAGCCAGGTTAGATATACACGAATTTTGGCTGATTAGCCACGACCTTAGGGTCGATAGATAGAGTTTAGAGAGTTCGAAGATCAAAGGAGAGATCGTGACGCCATCCTTCCACCTCGGAGAGCTCAGAGCTTAAAGTTGAAGATCCAGGAGATCAAAGCTTCGCCGGAGTCGTCAGAATTAGGTTTTTCAGTTCTTATGTGTTCTTCCTCTGTATGATGATTTCCTTTGTTGCCTTTGATTCTTCTGTTATCGTTATGAGTAGCTGAACTTGTAGAGCTTAGATTAGATGAACCCTAAGTGACCCAGGGCTTTAAAGCGGTCACGGATTGGCGGTAATTAGATTTGAAGTTCAATCAGTTTCTCTTTGCATGGTTGTTTTGTTCTTCATTGTTTATATTTCTCTTCTAGTTGGTCGCCTAGATTAGGTTTATGCAAGCTAGGGTTAGTCGCCAGACAGCTTCCCTGCTTTGGCGCATAAACTTGTCTTCCTTGATCACCTAGTTTAGAATCTTGTTAAGCTGAGGATAGAAGCGAACATTCGCCTCTCTTTAAAACATCAATTCAACCAGTTAACCTATTCATTGGAGTGTGCCTTTCGTAGGAACCAGTTAGAGTTAATCCACTTCAAGAGTAACTCATTAATCGTTAGTAATTGCACCAGTTAGTTAAGCCGTTGCGAGAGGCGACCGTACCCGGGCGACTAATTAATCTTGGTAGCTAGAACGGATAGAGCGAACGTTCGCCGGTCTTAAACCTAAGGGTCAAGATTTATGGTGGTGTATAGAAACTGATTGAATTAGAATTGAAAACCGTTGGTCTTGTGATTGTCGTTGCCTTGGTGATCTAATGGGGATTCGAAATCTAAGCTTGTCTATCTTCTCGTTAGTCAACCTTTTAATCTTTCTGTCATTTATTTTCCTGCTTTATTAGATTAGAAGTCGTGGAACTCACAGCACGCACAATCTGCTTAAACCTGAGTAATTTGCCAACATATTTGAGTAGACAAGAAGAAGAGACCTCGAGTAGAATACGATCTAGTCTACCTTGGTAGATTAGTTATTTGATACCGCTAAAACTGCAGCATCAAATTGGCGCCGTTGCCGGGGACTCTTCTAATTGTTTGAAAGAAGAGTTGGCAAATTATTCTTCTACCTTTCCGCCTTACCATTTATTTTCCCTCCATATTTCCATGATTTACCTGGGTAGTGCTTTTGAGTTTTGATTATGCAGGATTACAGGTGGGATGACCAGTACCAAGAGTGGCACGTCAATGGAGCACCGAATATTGAGGATGACCAAAAGATGCTACATGAACAACAATAACAAACGGCGAGATTTGACTCCGTCTTTGATAAGATCTCTTGAATGCTACAAGGTTACCAAGAGATACACCAACAAGAGCATCAAAGTGGCGCTAGAGATAACCAAGAGATGCTTCATGAACATCAACAATGCTCGTCGAGAACCCAATCTGCCTTGGATAATATCTCTTCAATGCTACGAGCTGATCTCGTGACAGACATCAAGCTCCAGCAACCAAAGCAGTTAATGACAAAAGACGCTCAAGAGCTGTTCGAAGAAGATGATGATGATCCTATCCATGACTATTATGAGCTAGAAGAATCCTTGGCGGTGGTGGTTGATGAAGACATAAAGCTAATCCATCTCGAAGTTGAAGCCGAAGAGGAGCACATAGAGATTGAGGAGATACCCGCACCTACACTTCCGCCGAGTCAACCTGTAGAGAAGATGGAGCTCATTGACCATGCCGCGCCGTACTACCTCTTTCCTCTTCGAGTAGGAGAATTCGAGAAGATTTGGTCATCCAACCAGAACCGCGATCTATTGGAGCACTACCGGCTGCATCACCCTTCTGGAGTGCTACATGGCACTCAACCATTGTCCTTGAAGAAGACGATTGACTTCAAGGAACTCTTAAGTTGGGGTCCCTAACAGGTATCGTCCGGCTCAAGGACGTTAAAAGAGAGCGCTTCGTGGGAGGCAACCCACGGCTGGAGTCCATTTTTGAATTATTGAGTCAGTCTTTTTTTTGTCGTTCGAGTCGGTTTCAGGGAGCCAAAGTGTCAGTTTTCTTTTATTTTCGTCAGTTTTAATTTTCTGTGTCAGGTCAAATTTTCGCCGAAAACTCCTCAGATTTTTCGGCGAAAACTTTAGTTGGTTCGAGTCTGTTTTCCAGTGGGTTTTCAAAGTTGTTTTCGCCAAAAAACTTCCAAAGTTTTCGGCGAAATGTTTAGTCTGTTTGAGTCTGTTTCTGTTTTTGAATTAGTTTTCGCCGAAAACTTCTAAATGTTTTCGGCGAAATGTTTAGTTAAGTCGTCTGTCTTTGTTTTCAAAGTAATTTTCACCGAAAACTTCACCAGTTTTTCGGTGAAAACTTTAGTTGGGTCAGAAAATTTTCGAAAACCTTGTCAACTCCGTTACTGATGTCTCTTCTAGTGTTCCTAGATCAATTGTTGTTGCATGCATTGAACAGATTACCAAGCAGAAACCAAGATCTTTTGCTCCGAAGCCGCCAAAGAAGAAGGAACTGAAAGCCTCTTCTTCACCGCCAAGCAAGGAACCTGGTAGGTCCCGGAGAAGGACTCAGAAGAAGAAGACTCAGATGGTCTGGAGACCAGTTGTGCCACCACCCTCATCCGAGCCAGTCGCACCACCAATTCTTTTCGAGCTACCGGCGCAGGAGCAAGCAAAGAAGGAGAAGTCAAAAGCATCTCCTAAGGAAACACGATCACCGATCCTGGTGATATAAAGCCGAAGATTAAAGAGAAGACGAAGCCAATCATCCTCATCCCTTCCACCGTCCTACTCGTAGAGGATGATCCCTCAACAGTACTATTTGGTCCGTTCAAGATCACTGATCACCTTCCCGACGGGCGTACCAAGCTCTTACACGCTAACGGGAAGAAATTTATGCTCGACGGAGATGCCCTGAAGCCGCATTTCAGGGGAACCTGAGTTGAGATGTCTCCTAATACCGTCCAGGTATCGTCCAGCTCAAGGACGTTAATAAAAGAGCGCTTCGTGGGAGGCAACCCACGGCTGGAGTCAGTTTTTCATTTGTGTCAAACTCAGTGTTTTAGAGTCGGTTTGGGGGAGCCAAAAATGTCAGTTTGCATGCTGTCTTATTTTTCGTGTGTAGTCTGTGTGTCATCGTTTCAATCGCAAGTTGTTTGAGGTTGTTCCGATTTTTTTTTGATTTAATTGTGATTTTCTGAAGTTTGCCGGGACTGCGAAAATATTTTCAACTCGTGCAGGTCAAACTTTTCGGCGAAAACTATCCCATTTTTCGGCAAAAACTACCTTTAAAATCCCACTGTGTTTTCTGATCAATTTTAACTAAACTTTTCGGCGAAAACTCTTTTGAAAACCGGCAGATGATTTCAACTTGAGTTTTCGGCAAAAAATTGCACATATTTTCGCCGAAAACCTGAGGCAAAAAAAATTCACAAAATCTTCCCCTTATTTTCCCGGTCACTCTCTCCCTTCCCCTCACTTCTTATTTTCGAAACAACTCAAAACTCTCCCCCTGTTATAAAACCCGTCGCCGCCGCCACCGCCACTCTTGAGCCGCCGCCGCCCATTTCCCGTTGCCGCTGCCCTGTCCCTCTCCCTTCTCTGATCATTTCGAGCCGTAGATCACCCGAATCAGAGCTCTAGAGCTCCCGTTCTGCCAAACCCTAGTTTTCTCATTTTTTCACCGATTTCTTTCTCTCCGTCCATTTTCAGCACCCATGGCTTCAAGGTAAGTTGTAGAACTTTTCATTCCGAATCTTTTGACATGTTGAATGCTGAATTTTGTCGGGGTTGACTTCAGTTGACTTTTTGGTCTACCTCGATATGCGTGCCGACTGTTTCGTGTGAACTAGGTTAGCTGATTGCTTTAACCTAATATAGCATGCTTAGGGAGAATTGTGCTGAATTTTAATATCATCTGATCGTGTGTTGCTATGCTTAAAATCGATTCTTTGCGGTGTTGACTTTTTGAGAAATGTCGGTTTGACCTTGAATTCTCTATGTTCATTTGGCTGCCATGTGTGTTCATTCACGATCGTATTATTGTGTTTGCCATCTGAGGTTGTAATTATGTCATCATTTCCCGCTTTGAGCTAATAATTGCCATGATTAGGGTTCAATGTGCTATAATGTTGACTTTTTGAATGTCGGTTTGACTTCTGATCTCTAATCATGTTATGAATATTCCACCTAGACCTATGCATACTTTGTGATTTATTGTGATTACCAATTGTTTACTTTGCTTACCCCCACTCAGTTTGCCTCATTTCTTTGAGAAATTGAGTTTTTCTACTAAGTGTGGGGTGGGATTATTAGTTAATTAACCTGGTTTCGTTTTTGGTTTTAGGTATGTCATTCATCAGCGCAGGACTAAGGCGCTCCTTGACACCGGCTCTAGCTCCCGAGCTCCCACTCCAATCACACCGGCCGTCCATGGTCCTACACCAGCATTCCCTAGACGTGTCGGGTACCACCCCATTGTCGCCCGTCTCCCTGTGCACTACTTCGAGCGCTACCAGAGGCTCGAGCATGTCCCCGGAGCTGATGTTCGTCCATTATCCATGGACTCACTCTTCGAGCACGACGAGGATTGGCACCGGAACGTGCTCGACTCATTGATACCTTAAGGACTACTGGAGCCGACCACCCTAGCTGCTGACTTCCCAGACGTTGCTCTCCAGGAGTTCTGGGCGACATTCGATCTGGACGAGGACAAGAGGAGGCAGCACAGGAAGGTTGTCTCCTTCTACCTTGGCGGGGTGTACAGGTCGTTCACCTATGATGAGTTTGCTGCTCATCTCAGCATCCCCCAGGAGCACTACGAGGATCATCACCTCTGCTGGGAGAACAATGCCTGTAAAGGAGATCGAGTATGACGCACTCTGGAGCCACATGACCGGAGTGCCCAGCGATCGGACCACAGAGCATAACTCAGTTAAGTCCCTCTCTCACCCTCTCTATCGTTTTATCCATATGGTTTGGCATCGTTCTCTTTTGTTTGCACCAGAGAAGAGTCGCCACCACATCAGCAGAGAGGAGCTTCTTCTTCTTCGCGCCATCTGGGAAGGTTATCCTCTTCATCCCGGTTGGGTGCTTGCACGCATATTCCGCCCGAAGACGCAGAAGCCGAGGCCACCTTGCTCACTCCTGGGAGGCAACCTCGTCGGCCAGCTCATCATCTCCCTCGCTCTTAGCCAAGAATATGGCCCGGACGTCCCATGACGCAGAGTATACACCGTCGGTGGAGATTTAGCGGTCGAGTACGCCCTCGAGTTGGACCTTCATCCTCAGGTAGCGGTAGCTCCTCCTCTCCAAGACGAGGAAGAGTCAGAGGAAGAACATGATTCTGAGGAGCCGCAGCCTCAGCCGGAGCCGGAATTTGATCATTATATACCCTCGCCACATCATCAGGCAGGGTATGCGCACCAGTCCCCGCCACCCATTCCAGATCCATACCAAGCGCCTCACCCTCAGCACCGACCCCATCCTGCGGACATTGGAGAGCTGTACGAGCGACTCCAGGAGTGGCAGATCACAGATATCGCCACCCAGGATGCCACATGGATTATTATGCAGCAGCACATGCTCCGCACTGACGAGAGGTATGAGGCACAGCTGGAGTGGCAGCGTCAGGTTGGCGAAATCCTCCACATTCCCCCTCCCGATGCACCTGACCAGCAGTGATCGGGTTGTATTCCTTTTCTGGTCCTTTCTTTTTATTTGTACTTTTCGAATTTTGATCCAACTTTTTCTGTGTGGATCTGGGACACTTGTCCCGGTTTCCTTTTTATCTATCATTTGTTTTTGTTTTGCAGGCAGTTGGGAGATTCCCTTTGCTTCGCTTTGGTAGATTGCCTCTGCCCCAAGGATCCGTGCTCATCCCCTACACCAACCATCTAGGTCCAGGTTCTTCAACTTCACTCTAAACTCTGATTTTGGTCATGTGAGGACACAATACGATTTAAGTGTGGGTAGGATGCTAGAGAACCTTGCATGAACTTGATTGCCCTTGATTGTGTTTTTTGTGTGCCTCGTGGTCCCTTTCTAGTCTCTCTAGCATTAGATTGACTCAGTTCTTGATTTTTGATGTTAAGTTGTTGTTCAAGCTGTCATAATGATGTTTACACTGTTTAACCTAGAACTTGAGAACCAACGTGTATACTTTGATGCTAAATTGCCTAGTCAGAACAGATTTTAAAAATCACACTTGTAGTTTGTATCCTTGATTGCATGAAAATGACCGAATCCGACTAGCAAACCAAATGTGAGCTTTTGATCCATTGCACGTAACTTGCAATTTCAATTCCTTTTGAGTGGTTTTCTGTTTGCTTGAATGAGTTAGAATTTGCATGAGACCTGCTCGAGACCACAGGATGACATGAGTTCTAGAATGATAGGGGCACCTAGATTCAGCTATTAAGCCAAATAGCCTACCTAACGATAAATCCATTAGGTTTAACCCCTTGAGCTTGGCCTGTTCTTTCGGTTCGATATACATTACAACCATTTCCCATTCTTTCACTCCCCCTTGATCCCATGTGGTTGTAGTTCTAGATTGACCTACCGGAAGTCAGTTTGTGGTAACCTGCCTATAGCCATTAAACTGGTGGTCTTAGCCATTATGTCCGAACGTGTAAACCCCTCTAGCAACTAAAAGAAAGAATCAGCACAAAGAAAAAAATTAGAAAAAGAAGAAAAGAAGAAAATTTTGAAAAAAGAGAGAAAGCAGAAAAAAGAGAAAAAGTTTAAAGTTTAGTCAATAACGTTCTTCTCCCTACGAATGGAAGAATGAAGTCAAAAGAAAAGTCAGAAAGAAAAATGTGTGTAAAAAGAAAATCAAAGTGCTAGGTTGCTTGAGGGTATCATAGGACGAGCGTACACTATTCCACCCGTGTCTTGTTAGATGGTAGGAAGCCATAGGCTAGATCGAGGAAAGTTAGTCGAAAGCTACACCGCACTAAAGCCATCATCATACATTCCCATCATCCATCTCATCATAAACCCTTGTAGTGTAGAATTCGTTACAGTCCTAGCAGGGAAGTCCTTCTTGACTAGTTACTCGTGTTGTCACAGTGGTGGAGATGTGGTCGAATTGCAAACTTATGACAGAATTCAGTAACAGAAAATGATTGAGAGCAGAAACACGTCCTTAAACACAAAGAGTGAGAGTTTCCCGTTTACTAAATATTTCATGTGTGAGGTCTGGTCGGTCAGGTCAAATTCGAGCATAATTGGTTGCTACTACTCGTCGTGTGCAGTTTTTAAGTGAGACCAGGTTGCTTGGCTGATTAGTATGCTTGTTAGATTTCTTGTTCTAGGAATTAACTGTCTAATAATTCATTGTGTATGATTGAACTTCAATTTAATAAATCTTATCATTTGTGAACCTGAGCGTTTCTATTCAGTTTGCTTGAGGACAAGCAAAAGCTTAAGTGTGGGGTATTTTGATGACACTCGATTTGACGTGATTATCAGCCTCATTTAAGCGACATTTCTTTGCTTAACACATGATTTTTAGGGTAGAATAGCGAATATTCACTCAACTACTCTATCTCGTGCCATTTGTGTTACTTTGGCCCGTTTCGGGTCTATTTGATGGTTTTCTAGTGTTTTGATGTTAGCAAATGTTTTTGCCGTCAAATAAAGTAGCCAATGACGTGTCTAAGGCGTTGGAACCTCAGGAATCGTACCAGAATCGATCCAAGGAGTCAATCGAGTCGAATCAAATCCTGCTCCCATTTACACTGAAGTTTTCGGCGAAAATACCCTAGGTTTTCGGCGAAAACTCAAGAACAAATTGGCTGAGATCAACAAAGAGAAGTTTTCGGCGAAAACTCCAAGTTTTCGCCGAAAACTCCAAGTTTTCGCCGAAAACTCCAAGTTTGTTTCGCCGAGAACCCTAATGTCCGAAAATCACAGGAGAATACAGCCGAGCATCAAGTCATTTACAAAGGAATTTTCGGCGAAAATTCCTTCGGTTTTCGATGAAAATTCCAGGCAAAATCCGGCGATATTAGGGTTAAGTATAAATACTTAACCGGCGGCCCAAAAAGAGATATACCTGATAATTCAACATAGTTTCAAAATTCTGACAAGTTTTGGAGCAGAGTTTAGAGTTCGAAGAGCCAGGAAGAGATCGTGACGCCATCCCTTCACCTCGGAGACTCGGAGCTAGGATTGAAGATTACCGGAGAGCGAAGCTTTGCCGGAGTCGTCTTAATTAGGTTTTTCAGATCCTTTTCTGTCCTTCCTCTGTTCAAGATGAACTCTGTTTCTGCCTTTGTTTCTTTTGTTATTAACATGAGTAGTTAAGCTCGTAGAGCTTAGACTAGATGAACCCTAAGTGACCCAGGGCTTTAAAGCGGTCACGGATCGACAGTGATTAGATTCAAAGTTCAATCTGTTTCTCTTTGCATAGTTGTTTTGTTCATCATTGTTTATGTTTCTTCTCTGGTTGATCGCCTAGATTAAGTTTATGCAAGCTAGGGTTAGTCGCCAGACAGCTTCCCTGCTTTGGCGCATAAACTTGTCTTCCTTGATCACCTAGTTTAGATTCTTGTTAAGCTGAGGATAGAACGCTTGCCTCTCTTTAAAACATCAATTCAACCAGTTAACCTTTTAATTGGAGTGTCCCTTTCGTAGGAACCGATTAGGGTTAATCCACTGCAAGAGTAACTCATAAATCGTTAGTAATTGCACCAGTTAATTAAGTCGTTGCGAGAGGCGACCGTACCCGAGCGGCTAGTTAATCTTGGTAGTTAGATCGGATAGAGCGAACGTTCGCCAGTCTTAAACCTAAGGGTAAGGAGTTATGGTGGTGTATAGAAACCGATTGAATTAGAATTGAAAACCGCTGATCTGTTGATTGCCAATGCTCTTGTGATCTAAGGGGGATTCGAAATCTAAGTTCGTCTATCTTCTCGTTAGTCAACCTTTTACTTTTCTGTCTTTTATTTTCCTGCTTTATTAGATTAGAAGTCGTGGAACTCACACCACGCACTCAGTGTTTAAACCTGAGTAATTTGCCAGCTTCTTTGAGTAGTCGATTAGTAGAAACCCTGTGGAATACGATCTAGTCTACCCTGGTAGATTAGTTATTTGATACCGCTAAAACTGTAGCATCAGTATGCAAGTCCCAGTCAAAGAAGAGATTCATTGTTTATCTGTTGAAGCTGTGGAGTTGGCTTCGGTCAACTCTAGTTCTAATGAAAAATTTGGAGTTTCTTTAGAAATTTGCTTGCCAGGTGTCGGACAGGTCCCTAATCTGAAGAATGAGCTGCCGGCACAAAAGCCGAGAAAGAAGGAGGATCCGACGGCGTCCCCTCATGAATCGCCAAACGTTAAAGATCCTGGCGAGATAAAGAAGGAGAATAAAGAGAAGACGAAGGCGGTTTGGAAGCCGATTGCTCAGCCCCCGTCTACCGAGCCACCGGAGAAGAATAATCCTCTGAAGGACGCTTCTTCAAAAGAACTGTTCGGGCCATTCGAAATTTCTGGTCACCTTCCCGATGGACGAACCAAGCTAATTCACGCACACGGGAAGAAGTTCACACTTGCCGGAGGATCCCCAAGGCCATATTTCATGAACTCCAACTCAGGCCTAAGAGAAATCCTGAGTTGGGATGTCTCTTGATCGCTGTCCAAGTATCGTCCGGCTCAAGGACGTTAAGCAAGAGCGCTTCGTGGGAGGCAACCCATGGCTGGAGTCCGTTTTTGAATTTTTTTTTGAGTCAGTCTTTTCGTCGTTAGAGTCAGGTTTGGGGGAGCCACAGTGTTAGTTTAATTTTCTTTCATTTTGATTTCTTTTCGTCAGTTTTTGAAAAAGAGAAAAAAGGGGATTTTTAAATAAATTTTCGGCGAGAACCAAAAGTTCTCGCCGAAAACTTTACCAAATTTGCAAATAGTGAACGTCTCCAATATTTTTGCCTTTTTTCGAAGAAGTTTTCGGCAAAAACTTCACAAGTTTTTCCCAAAAACTTGTGTCTGTTTTGAAAATCAGTTTCCTTATATCGGTCTGATTCCAATGCATACTTGATCGTCCAAATCGGAGCTCTGTAGCTCCGGTTATCCCCGAAACAAGTTTTTCACGTTTTTGGCCAACTTCGTCGCTTTTCGTCCATTTTCTTGAGTCGTGTATAAAAGGTTAGTTGTTAGGTTTTCAATTTTGAATCTTTTGACATGCTGATTATTGAATTTCGACGAGTTTAAATTTGTTCTACCTCGTATTCCGTGCCTGCTATTTCGGTGTGATTTTTTCTGATTTGCTTCAGCTTAGATGATCTAGATTGCTCTAGGAGTGTCGTGCCGTGAATTTGTAAAAAAAAAAGAGTGAAAATATTTTCAAAATTCCCCTAAACCTTCTTTGTTCGACTCTTATTCTGTGTGGATCCAGGACACTTGTCCCGGTATCCTTTTGATATTTTTGTTGTTTTTGTTTTGTAGGAACTCGAGGAGCTACTCCGCTCCGCTCCGGGCTATCCGTGCTCATCCCCTACATGGACCATCTCATTCCAAGTTCTTTATATCTCTCTACTCTAGTTTAGTCCTGTGAGGACACATAACGATTTAAGTGTGGGGTAGGATGCTAGAGAACCTTGCATGAACTTGCTTGCCCTTAATTGTGTGTTGTGTGTTTCTCGGTGCCTTTCCAGTTTCTCTAGCATTAGAATTGCTCGGTTCTTGATTTTTGATGTTAAGTTGTTGTTCAATCTTTCATAATGATGCTTAGACTGCTTAACCTAGAACCTGAAAACCAACGTGTATATTTCGATGCTAAATCGCCTGGTCAGAACAGATTTTGAAAATCACACTTGTAGTTTGTAGCCTTGATAACATCAAAATGATCGAATCCGACTAGCAAACCAACTGTGAGCTTTTGATCCATTGCATGTAACTTGCAATTTCAATTCTTTTTGAGTGATTTTCTGTTTGCTTGAATGAGTTAGAATTTGCATGAGAGCTACTCGAGACCACACGATGACACGAGTTCCAGAATGATAGGGGCACCTAGAATCAGCTACTAAGCCAGATAGCCTACCTAACGATAAATCCATTAGGTGTAAACCCTTGAGCTTGGCTTGTTCTTTCGGTTCGATATACATTACAGCCATTCCCCATTCTTTCATTCCCCGTTCATCCCCTGTGGTTGTAGTTCTAGATTGACCTACCAGAAGTCGATTTGTGGTAACCCGCCTATAGCCATTATACAGGTGGTCTTAGCTATTATGTCCAAACGTGTGAACCCCTCTAGCAACTAAAAGAAAGAATCGGCACAAAGAAAAAAAAAGAGAAGAAGAAAAACAAAAGAAAAAGAGAAAAGTTCAAAAGTTTCAAGTTTAGTCAATAACGTTCTTCTCCCTACATATGGAAGAACGAAGTCAAAAGAGAGGTCAAAAGAAAAAAATTGTGTAAAGAAAATAAAGTGCTAGTTTGCTTGAGGGTATCATAGGACGAGCGTACACTATTCCACCCGTGTCTGGTTAGATGGTAGGAAGCCATAGGCTAGATTCGAAGGAAGTTAGTCGAAAGCTACACCGCACCAAATCCATCATCATACATTCCCGTTATCCATCTCATCATAAACCCTTGTAGTGTAGAATTCGTTTTGGTCCTAGCAGGGAAGTCCTTCTTGACTAGTTACTCGTGTTGTCACAGTGGTGGAGATGTGGTCGAATTGCAAACTTATGACAAAATTCAGTAACAAAAAATGATTGAGAGCAGAAACACGTCCTTAAACACAAAGAGTGAGAGTTGCCCATATACTAAATATTTCCTGTGTGATAAGTCTGGTCGGTCAGGTCAAATTCGTGCATAATTGGTTGCTATTACTCGTCGTGTGCAGTTTTTTGTGAGACCAGGTTGTTTGGCTGATCAGTATGCATGCTAGGTTTCTTGTTCTAGGAATTATCTGTCTAATAATTCATTGTGTATGATTGAACTTCAATTTAATAAATCTTGTCATTTGCGAACGTGAGCGTTTCTATTCAGTTTGCTTGAGGACAAGCAAAAGCTTAAGTGTGGGGTATTTTGATGACACTCGATTTGACGTGATTATCAGCCTCATTTAAGCGACATTTCTTTTCTTAAGACATGATTTTTAGGGTAGAATAGCGTATATTCACTCAACTACTCTATCTCGTGCCATTTGTGTTACTTTGGCCCGTTTCGGGTCTATTTGATGGTTTTCTAGTGTTTTCATGTTAGCACAGGTTTTTGCCGTCAAATAAAGTAGCCAAGGACGTGTCTAAGGCATTGGAACCTCGAGGAATTGCACTAGAATCAATCCAAGGAGTCAATCGAGTTGAACCAAATCCTGCTCCCATTTACACTGAAGTTTTCGGTGAAAATACCCTAGGTTTTCGGCGAAAACTCAAGAACAAATTGGCCGAGTTCAACAAAGGGAAGTTTTTGGCGAAAACTCCAAGTTTTCGACGAGAACCCTAAGGTCTGAAAATCACAGGAGAATACAGCCGAGCATCAAGTCATTTACAAAGTAATTTTTGGCGAAAATTCCTCCGATTTTTCGGCGAAAATTCTAGGAAAAATCCGGCGGTATTAGGGTTAAGTATAAATACTTAACCGGCGGCCCAAAAAGAGATATACCTGATAATTCAACATAGTTTCAGAATTCTGACAAGTTCTGGAGCAGATTTTAGAGTTCGAAGAGCCAGGAAGAGATCGTGACGCCATCTCTTAGGATTGAAGATTACCGGAGAGCAAAGCTTTGCCGGAGTCATCTTAATTAGGTTTTTCAGATCCTTTTCTGTTCTTCCTCTGTTCAAGATGAACTCTGTTTCTGCCTTTGTTTCTTTTGTTATTAACACGAGTAGCTAAGCTCGTAGAGCTTAGACTAGATGAACTCTAAGTGACCCAGGGCTTTAAAGCGGTCACGGATCGGCGGTGATTAGATTCAAAGTTCAATTAGTTTCTTTTTCATGTTCGATTTCTTCTTCGTTGTTCATGTTTCTTGTCTGGATTGATCACCTAGATTAGATTCTTGTTAAGTTAAGGATAGAAGCGAACGCTCGCCTTATTTTAAAACATCAAATTCAACAATTAACCTAATCATTGGAGTGTGCCTTTCGTAAGAACCAGTTAGGGTTAATCCATTGCAACAGTAGCTCATAAATCGTTGGTAATTCCACCAGTTAAGTTAAATCGTTCGGAGAGACGACCGTACCCGGGCGACTAATTAATCTTGGTATCTAGAATGGATAGAGCGAACGTTCGTCGGTCTTAAACCTAAGGGTCAGGAGTTATGGTGGTGTCTTAGAAGTGGTTGAACGAGAATTGAAATCCGCTGATCTGTTGATTGCCAATGCTCTGGTGAACGAAGGGGGATTCGAAGTCTAAGCTTGTCTGTCATCTTTGTTTTCAACCAATCTTTCAATCTGTTTTCAGTTTTAGTTTTTAATTTCCGTGCTTTTCTTAGAATTAGAAGTCATGGAACTCACACCACGCACAAAGTGTTTAACCCGAGTAAATTGTAAGCTTCTTTGAGTAGTCAATTGTTAGAAGACCCGTGGAATACGATCTACTTAGCTTTTCTTAGCTTCGTAGTTATTTGATACCCTGTTCTACAGTTTATCAAAGGAGCACGTCAAGGCCATCTCCACAAGAAGTGGAAAGCAATTAGCCGGTCTTATAGTTCCCGACCCGATCTTGGCTCCTGATGCTATAGCCATTGACAAGCCAGAGATCGAGAATGAGGTGACTGGCCCGCCTCCCCTGACTGCACCAACTCCTCCATCATATTTGCCTCCGATTCCGTTTCCTAAGGCTGTGAAATCAATGGAGAAAGATCATGATACCTGGTACAGAAAGTAGTATGGATACTTGAAGAACACGAATATGAAGCTACCAATTACTGATACTATCCAGGTGGTATCGGAGGCTGACAAAATCGCAAAGAATCCTGCGAAGAACAAGAAGAAGGAAGAGTTGTCTTCCGTATCCCTCAAGGAAGAATGCTCCGCCATCCAGAGCCAGGCGACACCCATACCTCCCCCAGCTAAGTGTCGAGATCTCGGTGCTTTTACTTTGCCTTGCACTATTAATGATGTGAAGATTGATCGTAGTGTAATTGATCTAGGTGCTTCTATCAATGTTATGCCTACTTGCCTATTTCAGAAATTGAACCTAGGAGAGTTGAAACCAATTAGCATGCATTTAGTGTTTGCCGACAAATCTGTTAAACTACCTAGGGGAATAATAGAAAACGTGGTTGTCCGTTGTGGTCCTTTTACTATTCTGACTGACTTTGTTGTCATGGATACTCGAGAGGAAGATGTCACTCTTCTCCTAGGCCAACCGTTTATGGCAACAGCCGGCATTACCATTAATGTCCCGAATGGCTCGTTGACATTAAGGGTCGGCAAGGACACCATGACATTCTACCTCAAGGACGGTATGCAAGTCCCAGTCAAAGAAGAGATTCATTGTTTATCTGTTGAAGCTGTGGAGTTGGCTTCGGTCAACTCTAGTTCTAATGAAAAATCTAGAGTTTCTTTAGAAATTTGCTTACCAGGTGTCGGACAGGTCCCTAATCTGAAGAATGAGCTGCCGGCACAAAAGCCGAGAAAGAAGGAGGATCCGATGGCGTCCCCTCATGAATCGCCAAACGTTAAAGATCCTGGCGATATATAGTAGGAGAATAAAGAGAAGACGAAGGCGGTTTGGAAGCCGATTGCTCAGCCCCCGTCTGCCGAGCCACCGGAGAAGAATAATCCTCTGAAGGACGCTTCTTCAAAAGAACTGTTCGGGCCATTTGAAATTTCTGGTCACCTTCCCGATGGACGAACCAAGCTAATTCACGCACACAGGAAGAAGTTCACACTTGCCGAAGGATCCCCAAGGCCATATTTCATGAACTCCAACTCGGGCCTAAGAGAAATCCTGAGTTGGGATGTCTCTTGATCACCGTCCAGGTATCGTCCGGCTCAAGGACGTTAAGCAAGAGCGCTTCGTGGGAGGCAACCCATGGCTGGAGTCCATTTTTGAATTTTTTTGAGTCAGTCATTTCGTCGTTCGAGTCAGGTTCGGGGGAGCCAAAGTGTCAATTTAATTCTCTTTCGTTTTGATTTGTTTTTCGTCAGTTTTTTAAAAAGAGAAAAAAGGGGATTTTTTAATAAATTTTCGGCGAGAACCAAAAGTTCTCGCCGAAAACTTTGCCAAATTTGCAAACAGTGAACGTCTCCATTATTTTTGCCTTTTTTGAAGAAGTTTTCGGTGAAAACTTCACAAGTTTTCGCAAAAAACTTGTGTCTATTTTGAAAATCCGTTTCCTTATATCGGTCCGATTCCAACGCATACTTGATCGTCCAAATCGGAGCTCTGTAGCTCCGGTTATCCCCGAAACAAGTTTTTCACGTTTTTGGCCAACTTCGTCGCTTTCCGTCCATTTTCTTGAGTCGTGTGTAAAAGGTTAGTTGTTGGGTTTTTAATTTCGAATCTTTAGACATGCTGATTATTGAATTTCGACGAGTTTAAATTTGGTCTACCTCATTTTGCGTGCCTACTGTTTTGGTGTGATTTTTTATGAACTGCTTGAGCTTAGATGATCTAGATTGCTCTAGGAGTGTCGTGCCGTGAATTAAAAAAAAGAGTCAAAATATTTTCAAAATTCCCCTAAACCTTCTTTGTTCGACTTTTATTCTGTGTGGGTCCGGGACCCTTGTCCCGGTATCCTTTTGATATTTTTGTTGTTTTTGTTTTGTAGGAACTCGAGTAGCTACTCCGCTCCGCTCCGGGCTATCCGTGCTCATCCCCTACACCGACCATCTCATTCCAGGTTCTTTGTATCTCTCTACTCTAGTTTAGTCCTGTGAGGACATATAACGATTTAAGTGTGGGGTAGGATGCTAGAGAACCTTGCATGAACTTGATTGCCCTTAATTGTGTGATTTGTGTTGTGTGTTTCTCGGTGCCTTTCCAGTTTCTCTAGCATTAGAATTGCTCGGTTCTTGATTTTTTATGTTAAGTTGTTGTTCAATCGGTCATAATGATGCTTAGACTGCTTAACCTAGAACCTGAAAACCAACGTGTATATTTTGATGCTAAATTGCCTGGTCATAACAGATTTTGAAAATCACACTTGTAGTTTGTAGCCTTGATTACATGAAAATGACTGAATCCGACTAGCAAACCAACTGTAAGCTTTTGATCCATTGCACATAACTTGCAATTTCAATTCTTTTTGAGTGATTTTCTGTTTGCTTGAATGAGTTAGAATTTGCATGAGACCTACTCGAGACCACACGATGACACAAGTTCTAGAATTATAGGGGCACCTAGATTCAGCTACTAAGCCAGATAGCCTACCTAACGATAAATCCATTAGGTGTAAACCCTTGAGCTTGGCTTGTTCTTTCGGTTCGATATACATTACAGCCATTCCCCATTCTTTCATTCCCCGTTCATCCCCTGTGGTTGTAGTTCTAGATTGACCTACCAGAAGTCGGTTTGTGGTAACCCGCCTATAGCCATTAAACAGGTGGACTTAGCTATTATGTCCAAACGTGTAAATCCCTCTAACAACTAAAAGAAAGAATCGGCACAAAGAAAAAAAGAGAAGAAGAAAAACAAAAGAAAAAGAGAAAAGTTCAAGAAAAGCTCAAAAGTTTCAAGTTTAGTAAATAACGTTCTTCTCCCTACATATGGAAGAACGAAGTCAAAAGAAAAAAATGTGTAAAGAAAATAAAGTGCTAGGTTGCTTGAGGGTATCATAGGACGAGCGTACACTATACCACCCGTGTCTGGTTAGATGGTAGGAAGCCACAGGCTAGATTCGAGGGAAGTTAGTCAAAAGCTACACCGCACCAAAGCCATCATCATACATTCCCATTATCCATCTCATCATAAACCCTTGTAGTGTAGAATTCGTTACAGTCCTAGCAGGAAAGTCCTTCTTGACTAGTTACTCGTGTTGTCACAGTGGTGGAGATGTGGTCGAATTGCAAACTTATGACAGAATTCAGTAACAGAAAATGATTTGAGAGCAGAAACACGTCCTTAAACACAGAGAGTGAGAGTTGCCCGTTTACTAAATATTTCCTGTGTGATAAGTCTGGTCGGTTAGGTCAAATTCGTGCATAATTGGTTGCAATTACTCGTCGTGTGCAGTTTTTAGTGAGACCAGGTTGTTTGGCTGATCAGTATGCATGCTAGGTTTCTTGTTCTAGGAATTATCTATCTAATAATTCATTGTGTATGATTGAACTTCAATTTAATAAATCTTATCATTTGTGAACGTGAGCGTTTCTATTCAGTTTGCTTGAGGACAAGCAAAAAGTTAAGTGTGGGGTATTTTGATGACACTCGATTTGACGTGATTATCAGCCTCATTTAAGCGACATTTCTTAGCTTAAGACATGATTTTTAGGGTGGAATATCGAATATTCACTCAACTACTCTATCTCGTGCCATTTGTGTTACTTTGGCCCGTTTCGGGTCTATTTGAAGGTTTTCTAGTGTTTTCATGTTAGCACAGGTTTTTGCCGTCAAATAAAGTAGCCAAGGACATCTCTAAGGCGTTGGAACCTCTAGGAATCGCACTAGAATCGATCCAAGTAGTCAATCGAGTCGAACCAAATCCTGCTCCCATTTACACTGAAGTTTTCGGCGAAAATACGCGAAAACTCAATAACAAATTGGCTGAGTTCAACAAAGAGAAGTTTTCGGCGAAAACTCCAAGTTTTCGCCGAGAACCCTAAGGTCCGAAAATCACAGGAGAATACAGCCTAGCATCAAGTCATTTACAAAGGAATTTTCAGCGAAAATTACTCCGGTTTTTCGGCAAAAATTCCAGGCAAAATCCGGCGGTATTAGGGTTAAGTATAAATACTTAACCGGCGGCCCAAAAAGAGATATACCTGATAATTCAACATAGTTTCAGAATTCTGACAAGTTCTATAGCAGAGTTTAGAGTTCGAAGAGCCAGGAAGAGGTCGTGACGCCATCCCTTCACATCGGAGACTCGGAGCTAGGATTGAAGATTACCGGAGAGCAAAGCTTCGCCGAAGTCGTCTTAATTAGGTTTTTCATATCCTTTTCTGTTCTTCCTCCATTCAAGATGAACTCTATTTCTGCCTTTGTTTCTTTTGTTATTAACATGAATAGCTAAGCTCGTAGAGCTTAGACTAGATGAACCCTAAGTGACCCAGGGCTTTAAAGTGGTCACAGATCGGCGGTGATTAGATTCAAAGTTCAATCAGTTTCTTTTTCATGTTCGATTTCTTCTTCATTGTTCATGTTTCTTGTCTGGATTGATCACCTAGATTAGATTCTTGTTAAGTTAAGGATAGAAGCGAATGCTCGCCTTACTTTAAAACATCAAATCGAACAATTAACCTAATCATTGGAGTGTGCCTTTCGTAGGAACCAGTTAGGGTTAATCCACTGCAAAAGTAACTCATAAATCGTTGGTAATTCCACCAGTTAAGTTAAGTCGTTGCGAGAGGTGACCGTACCCGGGCGACTAATTAATCTTGGTAGCTAGAACGGATAGAGCGAACGTTCGCCGGTCTTAAACCTAAGGGTCAGGAGTTATGGTGGTGTCTTAGAAGTGATTGAACGTGAATTGAAATCCGCTGATCTGTTGATTGCCAATGCTCTGGTGAACGAAGGGGGATTCGAAGTCTAAGCTTGTCTGTCATCTTTGTTTTCAACCAATCTTTCAATCTATTTTCAGTTTTAGTTTTTAATTTCCGTGCTTTTCTTAGAATTAGAAGTCATGGAACTCACACCACGCACAAAGTGTTTAACCCGAGTAAATTGTCAGCTTATTTGAGTAGTCAATTGTTAGAAGACCCGTGGAATACGATCTACTTAGCTTTTCTTACCTTCGTAGTTATTTGATACCCTGTTCTGCAGTTCATCAAAGGAGCACGTTAAGGCCATCTCCACAAGAAGTGGCAAGCAATTAGCCGGTCTTGGCTCCTGATGCTATAGCCATTGACAAGCCAGAGATCGAGGGTGACTGCCCCGCCTCCCCTGACAAGTACATCACCTGCGCCACCTCCTCCATCATATCTGCCTCTGATTCCGTTTCCTAAGACTGCGAAATCAATGGAGAAAGATCATGATACCCGGTACAGAAAGTGGTATGGATACTTGAAGAACACGAATATGAAGATACCAATTACTGATACTATCCAGGTGGTACCGGAGGCTGACAAAATCGCAAAGGATCCTGCGAAGAACAAGAAGAAGGAAGAGTTGTCTTTCGTATCCCTCGAGGAAGAATGCTCTGCCATCCAGAGCCAGGCGACACCCATACCTCCCCAGCTAAGTGTCAAGATCCCGGAGCTTTTACTTTGCCTTGTGATGGTGAGCCGGTCGTTGATGACTCAATCAAATAACTAACAAAGCTAACAAAAGCTAGGGTAGATCGTATTCCACGGGTCTTCTATGATTGACTACTCAAATAAGCTAGCAAATTACTCGATTTAAACACTTCGTGCGTGGTGTGAGTTCCACGACTTCTAATTCTAACAAATGCAGAGAATTTAAAAATTGAAACTAAAAACAGATTGGAAATTGGTTAATTAAAATAGAGATGACAGACGAACTTAGACTTTGAATCCCCCTTCGTTCACTAGAGCATAGGCAATCAACAGATCAGCGGATTTCGATTCTCATTCAATCAATTCTGAGACACCACCATAACTCCTGACCCTTAGGTTTAAGACCAGCGAACGTTCGCTCTATCTGTTCTAGCTACCAAGATTAATTAGTCGCCCGGGTATGGTCGCCTCTTGCAACGACTTAACTTAACTGGTGGAATTACTAACGATTTATGAGTTACTCTTGCAGTGGATTAACCCTAACCGGTTCCTACGAAAGGCACGCTCCAATTATAAGGTTAATTGTTCGATTTGATGTTTTAAAGTAAGGTGAGCGTTGGCTTCTATCCTTAGCTTAACCAGAATCTAATCTAGGTGATCAATCCAGACAAGAAACATGAACAATGAAAAACAAATCAAACATGAAAGAGAAACTGATTGAACTTTGAATCTAATCACCGCCGATCCGTAACCGCTTTAAAGCCCTGGGTCACTTGGGGTTCATCAAGTCTAAGCTCTAAGAGTTTAGCTACTCATGTTTATCACAAAAGAATCAAAGACAAAGAAAGAGTTCATCATCCAGAGGAAGAACAGAAAAGAATCTGAAAAACCTAATTAAGACGACTCTGGCAGACTTCGATCTTCGGTAAACTGCAATCCTAGCTCCGAGCTCTCCGAGGTGGAAGGGATGACGTCACGATCTCTTTCCCGCTCTTCGGACTCTAACTCTCTGCTTCAGAACTTGAGAGAATTCTGAAGTTCGGTATTAGTTGGTTATGAAAAGTATTCTCAGGTATCTCTCTATTTTGGGTCGTCGGTTAAGTATTTATAGTTAACCCTAATACCGCCGAATTTTGCCCAAGATTTTCGCCAAAAATACTAGGGTATTTTTGCCGAAAATCCTAGTGTAAATGGGGAGCCCGCCGGTTGATTCCTTCTGTGATTTTCGGTCCAATAGTTTTCGGCGAAAACTTAGTGTTTTCGCCGAAAACACTCTTCAGTTAACATCAGTGGATTTGTGCATGTATTTTCGCCGAAAATACTAAGGTATTTTCACCGAAATTCCTTTGTAAACCGGGGCAGACTTTGGTTCGACTCGATTGGCTCCTTGGATCGATTCCGGTGCAATTCCTTGAGGTTCCGACGCCTTAGACACGTCCTTGGCTACTTTATTTGACGGCAAAAACCTGTCTAACATAAAAACACTAGAAAACCATCAAATAGACCCAAAACGGGCCAAGGTAACACAAATGGCACGAGATAGGTCAATTGATTGAATATTCGCTATTCTACCCTAAAAACCATGTCTTAAGCAAGGAAATGTCGCTTAAATGAGGCTGATAATCACGTCAAATCGAGTGTCATCACCTTGCACTATTAATGATGTGAAGATTGATCGTAGTGTAATTGATCTAGGTGCTTCTATCAATGTTATGCCTACTTGCCTGTTTGAGAAATTGAACCTAGGAGAGTTGAAACCAATTAGCATGCATTTAGTGTTTGCCGACAGATCTGTTAAACTACATAGGGGAATAATAGAAAACGTGGTTGTCTGTTGTGGTCCTTTTACTATTCTGACTGACTTCGTTGTCATGGATACTTGAGAGGAAGATGTCACTCTTCTCCTAGGCCGACCGTTTATGGCAATAGACGGCATTACCATTAATGTCCCGAATGGCTCGTTGACATTAAGGGTCGGCAAGGACACCATGACATTCCGCCTCAAGGACGGTATGCAAGTCCCAGTCAAAGAAGAGATGCGTTGTTTATCAGTTGAAGCTGTGGAGTTGGCTTCGGTCAACTCTAGTTCTAATGAAAAATCAAGAGTTCCTTTAGAAATTTGCTTGCCAGGTGTCGAACAGGTTCCTAATCTGAAGAATGAGCTGTCGGCACAAAAGTCGAGAAAGAAGGAGGATCCGACGGCGTCCCCTCATGAATCGCCAAACGTTAAAGATCCCGGCGAGATAAAGAAGGAGAATAAAGAGAAGACGAAGGCGGTTTGGAAGCCGATTGCTCAGCCCCCGTCTACCGAGCCACCGAAGAAGAATAATCCTCTGAAGGACGCTTCTTCAAAAGAAATGTTCGGGCCATTCGAAATTTCTGGTCACCTTCCCGATGGACGACCAAGCTAATTCACGCACACGGGAAGAAGTTCACACTTGCTGGAGGATCCCCAAGGCCATATTTCATGAACTCCGACTCGGGCCTAAGAGAAATCCTGAGTTGGGATGTCTCTTGATCGTCGTCCAGGTATCGTCCGGCTCAAGGACGTTAAGCAAGAGCGCTTCGTGGGAGACAACCCATGGCTGGAGTCCGTTTTTGATTTTTTTTTTTGAGTCACTTTTCGTCGTTCGAGTCAGGTTCGGGGGAGCCAAAGTGTCAGTTTAATTTTCTTTCGTTTTGATTTTTTTTCGTCAGTTTTTGAAAAAGAGGAAAAAAGGGGATTTTTAAATAAATTTTCGGCGAGAACCAAAAGTTCTCGCCGAAAACTTTGCCAAATTTGCAAACAGTGAACGTCTCCATTATTTTTGTCTTTTTTCAAAGAATTTTTTGGTGAAAACTTCACAAGTTTTCGCCAAAAACTTGTGTCTGTTTTGAAAATCTGTTTCCTTATATCGGTCCGATTCTAACGCATACTTGATCATCCAAATCGGAGCTCTGTAGCTCCGGTTATCCCCGAAACAAGTTTTTCACGTTTTTGGCCAACTTCGTCGCTTTTCGTCCATTTTCTTGAGTCGTGTGTAAAAGGTTAGTTGTTGGGTTTTCAATTTCGAATCTTTTGACATGCTGATTATTGAATTTCAACGAGTTTAAATTTGGTCTACCTCGTTTTGCATGCCTGCTGTTTCGGTGTGATTTTTTCTGAACTGCTTGAGCTTAGATGATCAAGATTGCTCTAGGAGTGTCGTGCCGTGAATTTGAAAAAAAAAGAGTCAAAATTTTTTCAAAATTCCCCTAAACCTTCTTTGTTCGACTTTTATTCTGTGTGGATCCGGGACACTTGTCCCGGTATCCTTTTGATATTTTTGTTGTAGGAACTCGAGTAGCTACTCCGCTCAGCTCTAGGCTATCCGTGCTCATCCCCTACACCGACCATCTCATTCCAGGTTCTTTGTATCTCGCTACTCTAGTTTAGTCCTGTGAGGACACAGAACGATTTAAGTGTGGGGTAGGGTGCTAGAGAACCTTGCATGAACTTGATTGCCCTTAATTGTGTGTTGTGTGTTGTGTGTTTCTCGGTGCCTTTCCAGTTTCTCTAGCATTAGAATTGCTCGGTTCTTGATTTTTGATGTTAAGTTGTTGTTCAATCTGTCATAATGATGCTTAGACTGCTTAACCTAGAACCTGAAAACCAACGTGTATATTTTGATGCTAAATTGCCTGGTCAGAACAGATTTTGAAAATCACACTTGTAGTTTGTAGCCTTGATTACATGAAAATGACCAAATCTGACTACCAAACCAACTGTGAGCTTTTGATCCATTGCACGTAACTTGCAATTTCAATTCTTTTTGAGTGATTTTCTATTTGCTTGAATGAGTTAGAATTTGCATGAGACCTACTCGAGACCACACGATGACACGAGTTCTAGAATGATAGGGGCACCTAGATTCAGCTACTAAGCCAGATATCCTACCGAACGATAAATCCATTAGGTGTAAACCCTTGATCTTGGCTTGTTCTTTCGGTTTGATATACATTACAGCCATTCCCCATTCTTTCATTCCCTTTTCATCCCCTGTGGTTGTAGTTCTAGATTGACCTACTAGAAGTCGGTTTGTGGTAACCCGCCTATAGCCATTAAACAGGTGGTCTTAGCTATTATGTCCAAATGTGTAAACCCCTCTAGCAACTAAAAGAAAGAATCGGCACAAAGAAAAAAAAAAGAGAAGAAGAAAAACAAAAGAAAAAGAGAAAAGTTCAAGAAAAGCTCAAAAGTTTCAAGTTTAGTCAATAACATTCTTCTCCCTACATATGGAAGAACGAAGTCAAAAGAGAGGTCAAAAGAAAAAAAATGTGTAAAGAAAATAAAGTGCTAGGTTGCTTGAGGGTATCATAGGATGAGCGTACACTATTCCACCCGTGTCTAGTTAGATGGTAGGAAGCCACAGGCTAGATTAGAGGGAAGTTAGTCGAAAGCTACACCGCACCAAAGCCATCATCATACATTCCCATTATCCATCTCATCATAAACCCTTGTAGTGTAGAATTCGTTACAGTCCTAGCAGAGAAGTTCTTCTTTACTAGTTACTCGTGTTGTCACAGTGGTGGAGATGTGGTCGAATTGCAAACTTATGGCAGAATTCAGTAACCGAAAATGATTGAGAGCAGAAACACGTCCTTAAACACAGAGAGTGAGAGTTGCCCATTTACTAAATATTTCCTGTGTGATAAGTCTGGTCGGTCAGGTCAAATTCGTGCATAATTGGTTGCTATTACTCGTCGTGTGCAGTTTTAGTGAGAACAGGTTGTTTGGCTGATCAGTATGCATGCTAGGTTTCTTGTTCTAGGAATTATCTGTCTAATAATTCATTGTGTATGATTGAACTTCAATTTAATAAATCTTATCATTTGTGAACGTGAGCGTTTCTATTCAGTTTGCTTGAGGACAAGCAAAAGCTTAAGTGTGGGGTATTTTGATGACACTCGATTTGACGTGATTATCAGCCTCATTTAAGCGACATTTCCTTGCTTAATACATGGTTTTTAGGGTAGAATAGCGAATATTCACTCAACTTCTCTATCTCGTGCCATTTGTGTTACTTTGGCCCGTTTCGGGTCTATTTGATGGTTTTCTAGTGTTTTCATGATAGCACAGGTTTTTGCCGTCAAATAAAGTAACCAAGGAGGTGTCTAAGGCATTGGAAACTCGAGGAATTGCACCGGAATTGATCCAAGGAGTCAATCAAGTCGAATCAAATCCTGCTCCAATTTACACTATAGTTTTCGACGAAAATCCTCAGGTTTTCGGCGAAAACACAAGAAGGAATCGGCTGAGTTCAACAAAGAGAAGTTTTTGCCGAAAACTCCAAGTTTTCGCCGAGAACCCTAAGGTCCAAAAATCACAGGAGAAACAGCCGAGTATTCAAGTCATTTACAAAGGAATTTTTGGCGAAAACTTCATAGGTTTTCGGCGAAAATTCTAGGCAAAATCCAGCTGTATTAGGGTACTTAACCGGCGGCCCAATAGCGGAGAGACCTGATAATACCTCTTAATTTCAGAATTCTCATTAGTTCTGGAGCAGATTTTAGAGTTCGAAGAGCTAGGAAGAGATCGTGATGCCATCCCTTCACCTCCGAGACTCGGAGCTAGGATTAAAGATTACCTAAGATCGAAGCTTCGCCGGAGTCGTCTTAATTAGGTTTTTCAGATCCTTTTCTGTTCTTCCTTTGTTTCAGATGAACTCTTTCTTTGTCTTTGATTCTTTTGTTACGAACATGAGTAGCTAAACTCGTAGAGCTTAGATTGGATGAACCCTAAGTGACCCAGGGCTTTAAAGCGGTCACGGATTGGCGGTAATTAGATTCGAAATTCAATCAGTTTCTCTTTGCATGGTTATTTTGTTCTTCACTGTTTATGTTTCTTCTCTGGTTGATTGCCTAGATCAGGTTTATGCAAGCTAGGGTTAGTCGCCAAACAGCTTCCCTGCTTTGGCGCATAAACTTGTCTTCCTTGATCACCTAGTTTAGATTCTTGTTAAGCTGAGGATAGAAGCGAACGCTCGCCTCTCTTTAGAACATCAATTCAACCAGTTAACCCATTCATTGGAGTGTGCCTTTCGTAGGAACCAGTTAGGGTTAATCCGCTTCAAGAGTAACTCATAAATCATTAGTAATTGCACCAGTTAGTTTAGTCGTTGCGAGAGGCGACCACACCCGGGCGGCTAATTAATCTTGGTAGTTAGAACGGATAGAGCGAACGTTCGCCGGTCTTAAACGTAAGGGTCAGGAGTTATGGTGGTGTATAGAAATTGATTGAATGAGAATCGAAAACCGATGGTCTTGTGATTGCTGTTGCCTTGGTGATCTAAGGGGGATTCGAAATCTAAGCTTATCTGTCGTCTGTCTAAACGAACCAATCTTTCTGTCTTTTAATTTCATTTTAATTTTCCTACATCTTAGTCTAGAAGTCGTGGAACTCACACCACGCGCAACGTGTTTAAACCTGAATAAATTGCCAGCTTCTTTGAGTAGTCGATTAGAAGAAACCATGTGGAATACGATCTGCTTAGCTTTTTAGCTTGGTAGTATTTGATCACTGTTTTACAGCTCATCACACATCATCAACATCCTTATCCATCACAACAATTCACTAGTTCACACAATACTTTCCATAACATTTCACAATTCATAACCAAAATAAGGGTAAACTACTAGCTTGCTGGCCACCCACTGCATGATAAGGGAGAGAGGTAGCTATGTCACAAGTTTAGCGTTACCCTCCTGTTCGTCATTCTTAGGACGACCCTATTAGGATCGCCCGCCACCAACAGGCCCACACTAGTATGATATTGTCAGATTTGGGCCAAGCCCGCACGGATTTACTTTTGGGTTCCTTCCCAAAAGGCCTCATACTAGTGTAGTTGGTGGACTCTTTTTATGCTAGGCAAACTTCTCCTAGTTTGCCGATGTGGTACTTGGGTTGTTATCCTAACAATCCTTGTTAGGACCCGCAACCAACAGGGCCACACTAGTATGATATTGTCCGCTTTGGGCCAAGCCCGCACGGATTTGCTTTTGGGTTCCTTCCCAAAAGGCCTCATACTAGTGTAGTTGGTGGACACTTTTTATGCTAGGCAAACTTCTCCTAGTTTGTCGATGTTGTACTTGGGTTGTTATCCCAACAATCCCTCCCTCAAACCAAGGACCACCCAACCCGGTGTCCTTTGCTACAGCAATACACCTTTCTGTGAACATCTTGAACCGCCATTAACACCAATGGGACACGCTGCCTGACAACACCCGCCAGGAAGACTATCGATACAAGGAACCACCACAGAACCCTTTCACTAGCAACTTGAGGGTCTCCACATATCCAGCTTCTGCAATCCATCTCCCTTGCCTTCCAACCAAGGTGCTGATACCACTTGTTAGGATTGCCCGCCACCAGCAGGCCCACACTAGTATGATATTGTCCGCTTTGGGCCAAGCCCGCACGGATTTGCTTTTGGGTTCCTTCTTAAAAGGCCTCATACTAGTGTAGTTGGTGGACTCTTTTTATGCTAGGAAAACTTCTCCTAGTTTGTCGATGTGGTACTTGGGTTGTTATCCACACCTCCTATTTCACTCATCCTGTGTTTTGTCTTTGTTTGCCCTTTGAACAATTGGTTGTCACCCCTCTTCCATGCTCTTTGAGCCCGTGCTTGAGTTAGTTCATTATAGCTTGAGCCTAACTTGTTTTGAGATTGTGATTACGAAGTGAATGTGTTTTGTTCAACCTACTAATTTAAGCACCTCTCTCAGAACTAAGTAAGCCAACCCTAGAAGACCCTCGGGAATACGACCCTGGCTAAAAGCCATGTATCTTTGGTCATGCTTTATGTGATGATCAGTCATCATTCAAACATCACATCACAAGCAATCATTCAACAATCATCATTCACAAGTACATTCTATGTGAGTTAATTAAGGCGTCTAGGAGTTGCTCCTCACCACCAACGGCCAACCGAGACACCTTCCTATCGCATGGGAGGTCCTCGCGCTCCCTTACCGCATGGGAAACTGATGGGGAGGAAAACCTCCTTCAACAAAGATACCTGGCTTTTCGCTAGGGTCGTATTCCTACGGGTCTGTTTGTAACATCCCGATTCTAAATGACCGAGTAGAATTAAATTTTGGTTGGTTCCTTGTTGGTGAAAACTTGGTGGAATTAATTCGAATTAAATTGTTAATTCGCGGTTTAATATATTCCGATTGACTAAAATGAACTTCAAGTTTTAAATCGAATGGTCGTATCGATTTGACCCGACTAAATTTAGCTAATCAATATTATCAGCCAGCTTATTAACTTATGCAAGGTGTGGGTTTGTGGGCTTTAGCCCGTTCAGTTGAGGGAAAAATAATGAGTAGGGATGTGTTGTTATCGAGGATGGAACTTGGGCTTCGACCTAAGTTTTTGGTGCTGGTCGGCTGAGAACGCAAGGAAGGTAACAATAGCGATATGAAAGATGGAGGCAGGTTGTGAGTTACGAAGTGGAAGGAGTGGAATAGTGGGCTCAAAGCCCACTTCCTTGGAGGGTTCTATCATCCAGAAAAAAGGATGGGAGAAGGGTTTTTTGTTTCAGGAGTGGAAGAAGAGGATCAGGGCACGAACCCCAAGGAGATGGCGGTGCTTATTGCAGAAAGAGAGAGAGGGTCGTATTCGGAATGCACCATAACTAGGGTCGGCCAACGATGGAGTACGAGGAAGGTGAAGGATTTATGTCCATCAGTCCAAATCTGCATAGGAACTAGTTAAGTGTTGGACCTGATTAATAGAATTAATTCGGGCCGGTTAGGGATTAATATGTCCTGCTAGAGACCAATATTAATTAGTGGTTTGGGCCACGACTAATCGGACCGGGTCCTACAAGGTCGCATGCCTATAGTATGAACCAGATCATTTAATAGGCCCAATCCATGGGACTACTGGACTGGCGGCCCATTAGGGTTAGGAAGGGATTAGGGTTTCTTCCCTAATCCTATAAATAAGACTGCTAGGGTAGCAGTCAATCCTAAGCCAAACACACTTTCTCTCAGAGAAAACCCTAGCTGTCATGAACCTAAAAGCCGTTCTTCGACCAGAAGTTCGAACAAGCTTTGGTGAGGAAGATCCGGATCCCAGCTAGCGTGGACTAAGTAGAGGAGCTGCACTTGGAGCTCTCTGGGTCGATATAAAGGCTACAAGAGGTATTAGTTTTCGAGCTAATATCACGCTTCAAGAATGTGAGTTACAACAACCTTTATTGTTGATCAAGATGATCTAGGTTTTAGATGTTATCGTATTTCTGCTACGATTTTATTGTTTGCATCTAACGATTCCCTACAGTGAAATCAGAGCCCCTCATTTTGCATATTTTTGTATAACAAAATGAATTGCGTTCTTAATAAAATTATTCAATTAAAGAAAAGGATTATCTCGTGTTAATATTTTGTTAAAAATGGAGTTTTCAAAGTATTCATGGATATTTAATTAAACTGATTTGAAAAAAAAATTAAAATTTTTATTACTGTTCCGTCGACGACAAGCGGCGTAGTAGCCGCAACGGAAACAGATGGAGTGACTAAGTCCAAGATGGAGTGACTAAGCAAATGGAGTGACTAAGTCCCATCACTGGTCAACCCACAGCCCACATCCCTTCTTGGCCCAGCTCTTGGATAGTCCAAGATTTGTCCCACACACCAAACCCTTGTGTTAACAGGGGCCTGATTGGGCTGGGCCCGAGCCTTTTGTTTGTTGGGCTGTTTGGTTGGACCAGACTTGGTTATCAATCCGGTTTGACCGGTTTGGATCAAACTAGTTTGGTCTGACCGATTCAGTTCAAAATTAAAAAAAATAATTTTAATTTTCTGTTTTGATTTGGTTGGACCTGAGTTGACCATCTTTGACTTTGGTTTGACCAAGTCATTTGGCCATCAAACGGAACCATTTTCGAACCGACTTTTTGGGAAATTTTCTATTTTAATCATAGGTTTGATTAAGTATTGAAAAGTTTTAAAATCATAATTAATTTCCTATCTAATTTTAATAATGAGTTATTAAATTGAGTGGGAGTTTTAATTGATAGAATTTATGGGCAAGTTTTGAAATCTATATCCATGAAACTTTTAAATATTAACGATAATTCATATAATTGAATGAATTTTATTGTTGAAGCAATTGTAATAAAAGAGTTTATTATTAGGTTTTAATTGGAATAAAATTTTTTTATTCGTAATTAATTACCACCTTAATTAAAATTGGTTAATTAGGATTAAATTAAATCTACCAAGCATGCTAGATTTAAGGTCATTCACTCATGCGGTAGTGACTGAATGGATGCTTTATATACATATGTTATTGTGTATATTGTACCTTTTGTGGCAAAGCGTGCAGGTTCTTGGTGATCGGAGAAAAGGCCCCACCCCAATTTAATTTATTATTATTTTATTTTGGGAAATACGGTCTGCGTACCGTTTATTTTTGTTGTAACTTTATTAATTGTAAATTAATAAGATAGATTAGGAATCTTGTAATTAGTTTACAAAGCTTTGTAATTACAACAAAAGGAGGATGAACGGTAGTAAAAGACTCAAGGATAGGAGATCATTCGATGATGAACATGAAGCGTTTTTCGAAGACTAAAGGGGGCCAAGATCCGATCACCTACAAGTGTTTATTATCTGAATGCTTAGAACCATATTTTAGGTTGTTGTGTATGTCTCTTGCGCGATTAGTTCACTAGCAAACATAGATAAAAAGGCATCACGTAAAATGTCCCCAATACTTTACCATAACGAGACCTATGATGCCTTTACAAGAACTACACCTTTTCTGCCAAAGTAGACTATGGACCTATTATTACACTGGATAGCAAGGGTGGATCATAGGGGTCCATAAGTTAGTTTGGTCGTACTCAACGAATACAAAAGACAAAGTTTTGGTTCGAAGCATAAATGATTTTGTGAGTGTCACATATTCAACCAAGAGTCACAAAAGAGTTGTGATTGACCATTGGGTTAGTCTACCTAAATTACAAAAATTTAGTGGTAGTGCCAAAGTATGGCTAACTTTTTGTTGGATTTAGGATCTTGGGAAGTATTTTATTCATGAGGACGCACTTTTGTGTGAATGAAGTACACATATGCTCTTAATTTTAGAGAAAATTATTGAGCTATGTATATTTGAAACAATAATAAGTTTTGCACTTTATTTTCGTAGAATTATGGTTAGTCAACTCGTTTATCCTATCACCAAATTAATGAACTTATCCTTAGGAAGGAGAAGTTCAAAGCATTATGAATGCTAAAGGCTTTTGAAGCCCTCACCACACATAGAACAAAGTAGTGTTCTTGAGGAAATGTCTTGAAATCCACATTTTAAACTTCAAATAGTCACCTCAGATATGAGGAAGAGAAGACTATAAGTGAATTTTAAAAGACAATATTTGATTGTCTTGTGCCACGTGTTGCCATTCATAGAACCACTTGGAGTGAACTTTATGAATGCATACTCCATCCTTGGTACCCCAGACGACCAAATCTCTCCCAAAATTTATACAATGACTGCATGAATTAAGTGGGAGGAGAACTAGAAGCAATGAATGCTTCTCATCCATAGTTGGTTGGTTTACACACATTCTTGTGAACCACTTCGGATATGGTGTTAAGGGTAGCCATGTTTAAAGTATTATACAAAGGAATGAGAGGAGTGATGCCATCAAAGCACTATATGAGCAAGAGATCGTAAATGAAAATGGATTTCCAGACATAATAATATTTGTAACTTGAATGAAGTTAGTGGTGGAATAAACCTCAACATTGACAATGATGCTAGGTTGGCATGCATTCCAGTGGGAGTTTTAGTTTCAATAACACCAAGAAGCAATAGAAAAACTCATAATCCAAAAACATTTGGCTTTTAGAAACATTAGTTTGCTATGCATGAAACAACTTCAGACAGTTGGTGTTTCAATTCTCATTTTCTTGTGAGAATTTTGATACATGCGAAGCTTTAACTAATGGGAAAGATGACTAGATCGTCGTTCTTCTGCCAAAGTGAAAGAGTAAGTGATCTTTTGGCCCTCACACATACTGATGTGTGTGGACCTATGAGTTCAATGGCTCATGGAGGGTTTAGATACTTCATCACTCTTACTGATCACTTGAGTAGGTATGGGTATATCTACTTAATGAATCAGAAGTTTGAATCTTATGAAATGTTCAAAGATTCCCAAAATGAAGTACAAAACCAATTGGTAGGAAAATAGAACCCGTTCAGTTTGACCGAGATGGTGAATATCTTAGCCAAGAGTTTTCAGATCATCTTAGGAGTTATGAAATCATTTCACAACTCACTCCTCTTGGAATGCCCATTGGTTGAATGGTGTCCTGGAAAGGAGAAATTGAACCTTGTTAGACATGGTTCAATGTATGATGAGCTTCACTAATCTTCCAAATATTTTTCTAGGTATATGAAACTATTGCGTTTACACTTAATAAAACTCCATCTAAGTCTGTTGAAAAGACACCATATCACATATGGACTGGTATGGTACCAGTGATATCTTTCCTAAAAGTTTGGGGTCGTGAACTTTATGTTAAGCGTATGCTTTTCGATAAACTAGCACCAAAATCAGACAAAGTGCCTATTTGTAGGTTATCCTAAAGAGACGAAGGGATATTACTTCTACAACCCTCAAGAGAACAAAGTGTTTGTTGCTCGTGATGGTGTCTTCTTGGAAAATGAGTTCATTTTCAAGAAAACAAGTGGAGAAATATTTATCTTGAAGACACTAAAGATGATGAGCAACAAATGGATACTGGTCCAATCACATCTGAGAACCTGATTGAATAAGAAATTGTTCAAGACATTGAAGGTGTAGAGGAAATGCCAAAGGATGAGCGATATACTCAAGTTGTTGTTGTTCACCCAAATTTGTTAGTCTAAATGGACTAGAGTTCCATTTAAGAAGATTTGCAATCTTCGTTATGACTGGAACTCTAGACATCTTGCTTCTTGAAAGTTAATAACCAATAAGCTACAATCGAGCAATGACAAGTTCAGACTCCTGATATTGGCAAGAGGCTATGATTTGATCCATTCGGATTATCCAATTGATTGTTGCATTTCATGATTATGAATATGGCAGTTGGATATCAAAACCGTCTTCCTGAATGGCTTTCTGGAAGAGGATGTGTACATGAAACAACCAATAGGTTTTGAAAATCCTAAAATTTTGGGAAGGTATGCAAACTTGAGAGATCCATATATGGACTTAAGTAAGCATTAAGGAGTCAAAACCTCATTCTTGATGAAGTTGTCAAGGAAATTGACTTCATCTTATGTATAGAGGAAACTTGTGTCTACAAGAAATTGAGTGCGAGCAATGTAGTCTTTTGGTCTTGTATGAAGATGACATACTAGTCATTTGAAAATGTGTTTCGATGAGATCTATAGAGATAGATCACAAAAGCTCATTGGTCTATGTGAAGAGACTTATATTGATTAGGTCCTTGATAGGTTCGATATGAGGGAATCCAAGAGGAGACACTCTCCTATGAACCACAACATACTTTTCAGCAAAGAATCGTGTCTTTAGACACAAGCTGAAAAGGAGATATGATGAGTGTTCCACATGTTTTGGATATAAACTCATCATGTATGTCATGACATGTACTTGAAGAGATGTTGCATCATGTGCAACAGATTCCAATCGAATCCGAGTGATTTTTCATTGGATTGCCGAGAGTATCCTTAAGTATCTTGCTAAAGACTTAGGATTATTCTCCAGTGATTGGAGGTGAAAAGGAAGTTGACTATTAAATGGTATTGTGATGCCAACCATTTGACTAATCGTGATGACACGTAGTCATAATCCAGATACGTCTTCATGGTATGAAGGAATAGTATGCTGGAGAGTATCAAATAGATTTTTGGTGGCTCAATCTTCTACGAAATCATAGTACATTGTTGCAGTAAAAGCGACAATGTAAGCTATGTGGATCAATAAATTTCAGACAGAGCTTGAGGTGGTTCCTTCATGATGACACTCGATTTGACAAGATTATCAGCCCAATTTAAGGGACATTTCCCTGCTTCAGACACGGTTTTTGGGGTAGTTTAGGGTGTTTTCACTTGATTGCTCTATTTTTTACTGTTTTGGTTACTTTGGCCCGTTATGGGTCTATTTGATGTGTTTTCTAGTGCTTTTGTGAATGCCTAAGTTTTTGCCATCAATAACGTACCACAGACGTGCCCGAGAAGCAAGGGAGCCTCGAGGAATTGCTCGGAATCGATCCAGAAATCAAACAAGTGAGAAGTCAGAACCTCCCCTGCCAACACTATAGAATTCAACGAGAATTCCCAAAGTTCTCGCTGAATAGTTGTCCACACAGAAAGATCCAGAGAAATTATAAAGAAGTTCTCGGCGAGAAGCTGAAAACTATTGAAGATTTACACTGGAATTTCTCGTCGAAGAGGCAGAGAGATTTTAACTAAAGTTCTCGGTGAGAATTCCCAAAGTCCTTCCTTTTCCGAGACAGCTTTGGACAACTCTATATAAAGACGACGGCAGATAAAATGGAGACCACTTATGACGTTAGTCGAAATACTTTTTCCAAAGATTAATTTCTAGACTTTAGAGTTTGAGAGAGATTTGAGAGCATCCTCGGAGTTCCCGGTGAGATCGTGACGCCATCTTTCCACCTCAGAGTGCTCGAAGCTAGGAGTTGAAGATTCTTGAGATTGAAGCTTCACGAATTCATCAAATTAGGTTTTACAGTTCTTCTCTGTTCTTCCTACCTGAGATGTATTCTGGTATGATCCAAGAATGCTGCCCTGATGCCAATCGGTACTCCTACACCCCACCAGGGTCACCTGGCTGAGATAAGACCCTAGGACCTCACAAAAGGCATATTGAGCCTAGGGCAGGCCATCTTCAAGCCCTAAAGCCAAGGTACGACCTGAAATATCGACTAAGTCCTTCCCTTGCAGGTAGAAAGGCTCCACCAGATGGAAGGCTATTCCAGGCCATGCTGCTGGCCAAGGGGATAAGCCCTAGCAAGGAAGAAAAACCTCAACCTGCTCCTAGCCTGACCTCCAGAAGCCGTGAAGAAGAAGTCGGCCCCTCGAGTGACTCTCTGGAAGCATTTCTGGAGTATAGGAGGAAAAGAGCCCAAGAATACTTGGCATGGAGAGGAGAGCTTCCAAGGAATGACCCTGAGCCGAGGCATGAGAAGAAATGGAGTCCTTGGCCCCGAGGCGTGACACCTAGACCGACCCAACCCCCGGAGAGCTACATCAGGAGCTACTTGGAGGCCTACCTGAAGCTTAAAGAAGAAGGCCCGAATGGAAATGGAGAAGACCCAAGGAGAGAACATCCCCGAGCCCTAAACCGGCAGCCGGACCGATCAGAGGAATTCTATGAAGCCGGCCACGAAGATCGGGTCATTTGGACAAGGCCCCTGCCACTGAACCAGCCCGGAGCACCAGGCCCACGACCGCCACCCGAATCAAGCCCGACGCCCGGCCAGTCAAGCCCGCCGGGCCGCCACACGCACCCAACCGGCCCGAGCAGCCGTACGCGGCCATATTAGGGTTTTTGACCTAATTTAGGTCTTTTATTCTGCTTTAAAGACTACAACTATTATTTTAATTGTTTTTCCTTTTTAGTAGGATTGTTTAGGGGTTCTAGGATTCTATTTAGGAATAGGACTCTTTATTTTATTCTTATTTAGGAAGTAGTGTTTAGGGAGGAGAGCTTGTTCCCTCACCTATATATAGAGGCCGCCGGCCACCCTTTGTAAACACAACTTTTATGAAATAAACAACCCCCTTTGATAGAACTTTGTTCTTGAAACCCTTATTGTATCTGCATGTTGCGATACTGAAGACTCGACTTATCATCATGAGCATCCATGTCTTGGCATGGCGTCTACGACTTGATACTTCTGGTTCCTAGCTGTTATATAGCTAACGGGTCAAAGTCCTCATCCGCCCCCGGTTCCCGACGGTTCTACCTCGTTGCACGGTCTCAACTTGCGGTGTTAAAGGGTCGTCTGCCCACGGTTGCAGCGGTTCACATCATATTCCTTGACTGTTTTTGATTCTCTTGTATTGAGTATGAGTAGCTGGTGAACCTCAGATCGTTGTGCGGGTTCACACAAATAACTAAGAAAGCTAACGAAAGCTAGGGTAGATCGTATTCCAGGGGTCTTCTAAGATCGACTACTCTGAGAACTAGCAAAATACTCGAATGCAAACAAGTTGTGCGTGGTGTGAGTTCCACGACTTCTAACTCTAAGAAATGCGGAGAAAATTAAAAATTAAACTAAAGCAGATTGGAAATTAGGGTTTGAAAACAAAGATGACAGACGAACTTAGACTTTGAATCCCCCTTCCACTACAAGAAACTGTGTCCGTTGTAAGGGTTATGGATTGACACCGGTAGGGGTTATAACCCCTACAACGACCGTTGTAGCGGTTTTTTAGAACCGCTGCTAAATCATCTGGTTCAAACGACCAGTTGTAGCAGTTACGAAACCGCTACAATGGAATATGTGGTTGTAGCGGTTTCGCTATAGGGGTTTTAACCCCTACAACCTGTGATATATCAACGGTTGAAATCTAAAATCGTAAAATGAATATTTATTTTATTTATTCTGTTGTAGGGTTTTCATAACCGCTACAACCAAAATAAAGATTTCAAAAATAATAATTTTACAAAATCCAAAATTTTACTTAAATTACAGTTTGGGTCACTTAAGCATTTTAGGTCACAGTTAAGTCCTTTGTGTATATTAAGTTACAATTTATGTCACTTGTATAGTTCAGATTACAATTGGGTCACTTAAGTATTTTAGGTCACAATTTATTAAGTCCTCCAATTTATTCCTCCATCACATCAGTACTCCGTCGGCGACTTGTTGGTGACGAGGAGGATGAAGATAAAATTGAGAGTTGGGAGGGTGTTGTCGCGGCTAAGGGAAAATCGAGGGAGAGGGAGGGTTTCTTGGAACAATGTTGTTGAAGGAGTCACACTTTCATATTTGGATCTAGAGCAAGAACAAGAAGTCGGCTCTAGAGCTGACGTCGGGCTAGCGAATCAGTGAGAGAGGGTGTGCGAGGCCAAAATCGTAGCGTCGGGTGTGAGAATGAGGTGGCGTTGGAGTGGGTGAGTCAGACCAAAGTGGAAAGCTTCATACGGTCACCTTGGTCGAGAAACAGCCATGGGTGGAAGGTAAGGGTAGTTGTAGGAGAGGAAGCGACGAGTTGGGAGGATTGAGGTGGGGTTCGACAGTGGCAAGGAGGAGAAAGGGGAAGAAAAGCAATGAGGAGCAGGTGAAAATGATGGATATAGAGTTTTGGTGAGGATGTAGGAGTTGGTTTCATTGATGATAGAGGAGAAAACAAAGTGTTGGTGAGGATGGAGGTGGAGGAGAAAGGAGAAGAGAAGAAAGGAGGAGAAAATGGAGGCGTGCTTAGGGTTTTGGAAGAGAGAGATGGTAGAGTTAAATGAAAAAAGGGAGGGTTTTCAAAATTCAAAGGCTATGATTAATGGAGAGTGTGTTTCTTTAATTCAAATCTTACGGCTGTCTTTTGTTGATCCGCGTGAAACTAAATGAACCAATAGAATTAATTTAATCCGTTGTAGGGGTTCCGTTGTAGCAGTTAAATGCCTCTGTAGCGGTTCCCGTTGTAGCGGTTTTTAATAACCCCTACAAACGACCCGTTTCCGGATTCCGTTGTAGCAGTTGTTAAACCCCTACAATGGAACCCCTACAACGGACGCTTTTTCTTGTAGTGTTCGTTCCCCAGAGCATTGGCAATCAACAGATCAGCGGATTTCGATTCTCATTCAATCAATTACTAAGACACCACCATAACTCCTTACCCTTAGGTTTAAGACCGGCGAACGTTCGCGCTATCCGTTCTAACTACCAAGATTAATTAGCCGCCCAGGTACGGTCGCCTCTCGCAACGACTTAATTAACTGGTGCGATTACTAGTGATTTATGAGTTACTCTTGCAGTGGATTAACCCTAACCGGTTCCTAAGAAAGGCACGCTCCAATTATAAGGTTAATTGTTCAATTTGATGTTCTAAAGTAAGGCGAGTGTTCGCTTCTATCCTTAGCTTAACAAGAATCTAATCTAGGTGATCAATCTAGACAAGAAACATGAACAATGAAGAACAAATCAAACATGAAAGAGAAACTGATTGAATTTCGAATCTAATCATCGCCGATCCGTGACCGCTTTAAAGCCCTCGGTCACTTAGGGTTCATCTAGTCTAAGCTCTAACGAGTTTAGCTACTCATGTTTATCACAAAAGAATCTAAGACAAAGAAAGAGTTCATCATCCAAAGGAAGAACAGAAAAGAATCTGAAAAACCTAATTTAGACGACTCTGACAGACTTCGATCTTCCGTAAACCGCAATCCTAGCTCCGAGTCTCCGAGATGGAAGGGATGGCGTCACGATCTCTTTCCGGCTCTTCGAACTCTCACTCTTCGCTCCAGAACTTGCGAGAATTCTCCAAAATTCTTATTCGAAAAGTATATTATGATGTATATCTTTATTTGGGCCGCCGGGTTAAGTATTTATACTTAACCCTAATCAGCCGGATTTCTTCTATTATTTTCGCCGAAAATATTGAAGAATTTTCGGCGAAAATTCCTTTGCAAATGAAGGGTCCGCCGGCTGATTCTCCTGAACTTTCTTCTCGGTTCGAAAACTTCATCCTTTCACCGAAAATTTCCTTAAGTTAACAACAGCCGATTTGTGAACATATTTTCGCCGAAAATACAAGGGTATTTTCCCGAAAATTCCTTTATAAACCGGGCAGAAATTTTCTGAACTTTGATTAACTCCTTTGATCGATCCCGGTGCAATCCTTCGAGATTCCATAGCCTTAGACACGTCCTTGGCTACTTATTCGATGGAAAAAACCTGTGCTAACGTAAAAACACTAGAAAATGATCAAATAGACCCGAAACGGGCCTAGGTAACACAAATGGCACGAGATAGGGCAATCGATTGAATATTCGTTATTCTACCCTAAAAACCATGTCGCTTAAATGAGGCTGATAATCACGTCAAATCGAGTTTCATCAAATACCCCACACTTAAGCTTTTGCTTGTCCTCAAGCAAACTGAATAGAAACGCTCATGTTCATAAATGATAAGATCGATTAAATTGGAGCTCAATCAACCACAATGAATTATTAGACAGCTAATTCCTAGAACAAGAAACCTAATATGCATACAGATCAACCAATCAACCTGGTCTCACTAGTAAACTGCACACAACAAGTAATTAGCAACCAATTATGCACGAATTTGACCTAACCGACCCACTCCTCACACAGGATATATATAGTACAATGGGAACTCTCACTCTCTGTGTTTAAGGACGTGTTTCTGCTCTCGATCATTTTCTGTTACCGAATTCTGTCAGAAGTTTGCATTTTGACCACATCTCCACCACTGTGACAACACGAGTATCTAGTCAAGAAGGACTTCCCTACTAGGACCGTAATGAAATCTACACTACTTGGGTTTATGATGAGATGGATGATGGGAATGTATGATGATGGCTTGGTGCGGTGTAGCTTTCGACTAACTTCCCTCGAATCTAATCTATGGCTTCCTACCGTCTAACCAAACACGGGTGGAATGATGAACGCTCGTCCTATGCTACCCTTAAGCAACCTAGCACTTATTTTCTTTTTCTTTATACGATTTTTTTTCTCTTCACTTTTCTTTTGACTTCGTTCTTCCATTTGTAGGGAGAAGAACATTTTATTGAACTAGAAACTTTGAAACTTTTCTGATTTTTCTTTTCTTCACTTTTTTTTTTCGAAATTTTCTTTCTTTTCTTACTTTACTTTTTCTTTTCTTTTGTGCCGATTTTCTTTTAGTTGCTAGAGGGATTTACACGTCTGGACATAATAGCTAAGACCACCTGTTTAATGGCTATAGGTAGGTTACCACAAACCAACTTCCGGTAGGTCAATCTAGAACTACAACCACAGGGGATCAACGGGGAATGAAAGAAATGGGAAATGGCTGTAATGTATTATTGAGCCGAAAGAACAGGCCAAGCTCAAGGGTTTAAACCTAATGGATTTATTGTTTGGTAGGCTATCTGGCTAAGTAGCTGAATCTAGGTGCCCCTATCCTTCTAGAACTCGTGTCATCGTGTGGTCTCAAGTAGGTCTCATGCAAATTCTAACTCATTCAAGCAAACAGAAAACCACTCAGAAAGAATTAAAATTACAAGTTACGTGCAATGGATCAAAAGCTCACAGTTGGTTTGCTAGTCGAATTCGGTCATTTTCATGCAATCAAGGCTACAAACTACAAGTGTGATTTAAAAATTATGTTCCAACCAGGCAATTTAGCATCAAAGTATACAAGTTGGTTCTCAAGTTCTAGGTTAAGCAGTCTAAGCATCATTATGAAGGTTTGAACAACAACTTAACATCAAAAATCAAGAACTGAGCCATTCTAATGCTAGAGAGACTGGAATGGAATCACGAGGCACACGGAAAACACAATCAAGGGCAATCAAGTTCATGCAAGGTTCTCTAGCATCCTCCCCACACTTAAATCGGACTATGTCTTACAGAACTAATTCTAGAGTTCAGAGTGAAGTAGAAGAACCTGGACCGAGATGATTGGTGTAGGGGATGAGCACGGGTCCTCGGAGTGGAGGGAATCTACCGAAACGAAGCAAAGGGAATCTCCCTACTGCCTACAAAACAAAAACAAATGAAACATAAAAAGGAAACCGGGACAAGTGTCCCGGATCCACACAGAAAAAAGTTGGATCGAAATCCGAAAATAATAAATAAAAAGAAAGGACAAGGAAAAGGACACCACCTGATCATGGCTGGTCAGGGGTGTCGGGGGGTGGAAAGTGGAGGTGCTCGCCGAGCTGACGTTGCCACGCTAGCTGTGCCTCATACCGCCTGTCGGCGCGGCGCATATGCTGCTGCATAATAGTCCATCTCGCCTCTTGAGTGGCGTTGTCGGTGATGCGCCACTCCTGCTGTCGCTCATACAACTCACCAATGTCCGCTGGGTGCGGTTGGTGCGGAGGGTGAGGCACCTGGTATGGATCGGGAATGTGTGGCGGCGACTGGTGAGCATACCCTGCCGGGTGATGTGGCGAGGGTATATAGTCTTGGAATTCTGGCGGCGGCTGGGGCTGCTGCTGCTCTGCATCATCTTCTTCCTCCGACTGGACCACATGCTGGGGAGGAGGATCTGCTGCCACCTGAGACTGAGGTCCAGCTCTAAGTCGTACTCAACCGCTAAGTCTCCTCCAACGGTCCTAACGTGGTGTCGTGGAATGTTCAGGCCATATTGATGGTTGATGCCGAAGGAGATGATGTTCGGTCCATGATAGTGCTCGTGAGGGATGCCTAGATGAGCAGCAAACTCATCGTAGGTCAGCGTCCTGTACACCCCACCAAGATAGAAGGAAACCACCTTCTGGCTTTGCCTCCTCTTCTGCTCGTCCAGATCAAAGGTCGCCCAGAACTCCTGAAGGGCGATGTCTGGGAAGTCGGCAGCTATAGTGGTCAGCTCTAGGAGACCGGCCGGTGCTAGGGCGTCATGCACATTCCGGTGGTAGTCCTCGTCGTGCTCGGAGAGGGACTCCATGGAAAGAGGGCGCACGTCAGCTCCACGAATGTGCTGGATCTTCTAGAAGCACTCGAAGTAGAAGTCAGGTAGCCGGGCTAGAGTGCGATGGTATCTAGCCCGGCGGGGTAATGCTGGAGGAGGGCCCTGAACGGTGGGAGTGACGGGGGCGGCGGCTCCTGAGCTCGAGGCGCCATCAAGTCACGCCTTAGTCCCGCGCTCATACGTGGTGTTCCTAAAACCAGAATGAAACCAGTTTAGTTAAACTAAAACCCTACCCCACACTTAGTAGAAAAACTCAATTTCACAAATAAATGAGGAAAACCGAGTGGGGGTAAGCAAAGCGGAGTAACCGGTAATTATAGACAGTAAAATACATGCTTAGGAACAGCCAGAATCGGATAAGCACAATCAGAGTTCAAAGAGTCAAACCGACATTCAGAAAGTCAACATTATAGCATAATGAACCCTAATCATGGCAAGACTACCACAAAGCGGAGAACGACGGTAAAATATGATCTCAGATGGCAAACACAATAATCTGAACGAGAATGAGCACATACGGCAGCCAAATGATCAAAAACAGTTCATGGTCAAACCGACATTTCTCACAAGTCAACAGCACAAAGAATCAATCGTATGCAAAGCAACACATGATCAAATGATATGGAAATTAAGCACGGTACTCCCTAAGCATGCTAGAACAGTTCAACAAGTTCAGCTAACCTAGTTCACACGAAATCAGTCAGCACGCAAATCGAGGCAAACCAAAAGTCAACCGAAAGTCAACCCCAACGAAATTCAGCAATCAATATGTCAAAAGATTCGTATTGAAAAGTTCTACAACTTACCTTGAAGCCATGGATGCTAAAAACAAACGGTTTGGGAGAAATCTGTGAAAAACTCTGAAAATAAGGGTTTCGGTGAACTGGAGCTGTAGAGCTCCGATTCGAACGTTCTAGGGCTCAAAATGATCGGAACGAAGAGGGGAGTTGAGCGGCGGTGGTCGGTGATGGCGGCGCCGGCGGCAAATGGTGGCGGCGCCGGTTGGCGATTTTGAAAAACAAAGGGGAGGGGGTATTTTTCGGGTCAAAGTTTCGAAAATGGGAAAGTGGGGGGAGAGAGAGGGTAGACCGGATTTTAAGTGGAGGATTGGGTGATTTTCAAAAGGATTTTCGGCGAAACTAATAGGGAGTTTTCGCCGAAAATAAACGTTCAAATGCACTGCCGGTTTTCAAATAGATTTTCGCCGAAAATACAACAAATTTTCGAACCGAAAATGTGAAATAGGGGAATGGCTTCGAAAATTCAAAAGGTGATTTCGCCGAAAATAGGAGTGAATTTCGCCGAAAATTTTGAACTACTCGGGTGAAAATATTTTCGCAAATCCGGCCAACTTCAGAAAATCACAGTTAAATCCACAAAAATGGGAATGACCTCAATCAACTTGCGACTGACTCTATGACACACAGACTCTACACGAAAAATAATAAATCAAACAAACTGACACTTTTGGCTCCCCCGAACCGACTCTAAAATACTAAGGTTGACACAAAACAAAAACGGACTCCAGCCGTGGGTTGCCTCCCACGAAGCGCTCTTTTATTAACGTCCTTGAGCTGGACGATATTAGGAGACATCCCAACTCAGATTCTCCTTAACGCTCGCGTCGGAGTTCATGAAGTACATCTTTGGGGCTTCTCCGGTAAGCGTGAATCTCTTCCCGTTCGCATGCAAGAGCTTGGTACGCCCATTGGGAAGATGATCGATGAACTTGAATGGTCTGAACAGTTCTCTGGAGAGGTCATCCTTCTTGAGTGTTACGATGGAAGGAATGAGGATTGTCGACTTTGTCTTCTTCTTATTCTCCGGCTTGTTATCACCAGGATCGGTGATCGTTAGTACTTCCTTAGGAGATGCTTTAGGCTTCTCCTTCCATACTTGTTCCGGCGCTAATTTCTCGGAACGAATTGGTGGTGCAGCTGGCTCGATGGAAGACGGTGGAACTTTTGGTCTCCAGACCATTTGGGTCTTTGTCTTCTTGTTCTTTCCCCGAGGTCTGCTAGGTTTAGTGCTCGGTGGCTTAGAAGAGGCTTGCAGTTCCTTCTTCTTCTTGAACGGCTTCTGAACCAAAATTTCTGGCTTCTTCTTAATAACCTGCTTAATACCTGCAGCAACAACTGATCTAGAGACACTGGAAGAAGCATTAGTAACGGAGTTGACCGGAGTCAACTCCACAGTTTCAACAACCAGGCAATGAGGTTCTTCATTCTTAGAGTCATATTTCATGCCATCTTTAAGATGGAAAGTTTTCGTTTCTTTACCAACCCTTAGAGTCAAAGAACCATTTGGAACGTTAATATTCATTCCAGTAGTAGCCATGAAAGGTCGACCTATGAGAATGGTAGAATCATCTGTACTAGTATCCATAATCACATAGTCAGCTAAGAACGTGAACAGACCACATTTAGTAACAACGTCTTTTATTTCTCCTCTAGGAGTTTTAAGTGATCTATCACCAAAGACAAGTTGCATACTAGGCGGTTCAAGTTCTCTTAGGTTCAATTTTTCAAACAGGCTCATAGGCATAACATTAACAGACGCTCCTAGATCAACTAGACAACGCTCAATCTCAACATCGTTAATAACCAAAGGTAAAGTAAAAGAACCAGGATCAGAGCACTTAGCTGGATATTGAGAGGCAGGTTTCTTGATACGAATGTTAGGATATCCTTCTTTATTCCCCTTCATGCCAGTCTCGATCCTTGCATTTGGCAGCAATGCTCTAGGAAAAGGAGGCTTCACGACATACGGTGCAAGAGGAGGATCATTATCCTTAGGCGCCGGTTTCTGTTCTTCCTCTTCCTCTGGAGTTTCAGCGATCCTGCGTAAGACAGAACAAGCATCAGCAATTAAGTTCAGAATTTTTTGAGCGGTTACCATCTTGGCTTGCTCCTTTCTCGGATTCGGCTCTGTCTGGCTTGGAAGTTGGCCAAATGGTCGACCAGATGCTAGCATGCTCGAGATGTTGTTCACGGCTTGCTCAATTCTTTGTCTGGATGCTATCTGTTCTTGATTGAGAAGAGCTTGAGCCTTGAACTGACTGTCATGATCATCGAGTCTGGTAATGATCTGGCTGAGCTTCTTATCCAGGTCACTAACATTGTTTTCTCTTTGATGTTGCTGCCCTGGATAGGTATTATTAAGATATTGATTCTAGCGATTGCAAGGAGCAGTTCCATAATTACCCGGATTGCGATGCGGTGGCTGGTAGACACCTGCTGGCGGATGGTTAGGTTTCTGATCCTCAGCTGGACCAGCTGGGCGGTTATTCTGGTTCTGGTTATGGTTGGCGCCATTATTGTAGGGAGGTCTGTCTTGGTAGTTCCCTTGCTGCCTGAAGTTGCGGTAGCCAGCATAACCATTCTGATTATTAACGAAGCCTTGTTGAATGAAATTTACCTCTTCGGCAGACCAGACTTCTGCCTTACCAAAATTCTGACAACGGCCTCCGTTATGTGCGCAAGCTCCACACCATTCGCAATCGGTAACGTAGACAGAAGCTGTCGGCGGTTTGATTGGTGTGGTAGACTTCTTTAAATGCTTCTCTACCTCTGCCTTGATAGTAGCTTCGAGATCGAGCTTGCTCCTTGATCCTTCAGATTGTCATTCCCAGTTCCTTGACTTGGACGCACAATTGGCGAAGTGAAGAAGAGCAGCTTCAGGTGTGAGTGTAGTGCAATCCCCTTCAGCTAGAGAATTGACCCACTTGGCAGATTCTTCTCGAAGTCCTCGAGCAAAGATCTCAGCTAACTGCCTCTGCTCGAATCCATGATGAGGGCAGGTGTAGAGAAGTTCTTGGTAGGAGATGGAGGAGGTGAGAGTGACTCGGTGTATGAAACGGATGAAGATGATGGTGAAGACGGAGATGAGGAACTCTCCTTCAGTTCCTCGATCTTAATCGGGGTGACGGGTGAATTGGATCTGCTTCTCTTCAGAATCTGTGATCGTAGAGGTGGAGCAGAACTGCCTGGTCTCTCTGCACTCTTAGCCTGTTCGGTTTGAGAGCAAGTCCAAGGACGGTGAGGCATACACCTGTAAACCTACAGATAACAAAGACAAACAAAACTAGTGTAAAATCGAAGCGGATGGAAAGGTGAAAGATGGAAAATAGAAGAATAAATTGCTAGTTCTTCTTTCAAACAATCAAAAGAAGGTCCCCGGCAACGGCGCCAATTTGGTGAACCTCAGATCGTTGTGCGGGTTCACACAAATAACTAATAAAGCTAACGAAAGCTAGGGTAGATTATATTCCAGGGGTCTTCTAAGATCGACTACTCTGAGAACTAGCAAAATACTCGAATGCAAACAAGTTGTGTGTGGTGTGAGTTCCACGACTTCTAACTCTAAGAAATGCGGAGAAAATTAAAAATTAAACTAAAGCAGATTGGAAATTAGGGTTTGAAAACAAAGATGACAGACGAACTTAGACTTTGAATCCCCCTTCGTTCCCCAGAGCATTGGCAATCAACAGATTAGCGGATTTCGATTCTCATTCAATCAATTACTAAGACACCACTATAACTCCTTACCCTTAGGTTTAAGACCGGCGAACGTTTTCTCTATCCGTTCTAACTACCAAGATTAATTAGCCGCCCGGGTACGGTCGCCTCTTGCAACGACTTAATTAACTGGTGCGATTACAAGTGATTTATGAGTTACTCTTGCAGTGGATTAACCCTAACCGGTTCCTACGAAAGGCACGCTCCAATTATAAGGTTAATTGTTCAATTTGATGTTCTAAAGTAAGGCGAGCGTTCGCTTTTATCCTTAGCTTAATAAGAATCTAATCTAGGTGATCAATCCAGACAAGAAACATGAACAATGAAGAACAAATCAAACATGAAAGAGAAACTGATTGAACTTTGAATCTAATCACTGCCGATCCATGACCGCTTTAAAGCCCTGGGTCACTTAGCGTTCATCTAGTCTAAACTCTAACGAGTTTAGCTACTCATGTTTATCACAAAAGAATCTAAGACAAAGAAAGAGTTCAACATCCAGAGAAAGAACATAAAAGAATCTGAAAAACCTAATTTAGATGACTCTGACAGACTTCGATCTTTCGTAAACAGCAATCCTAGCTCCGAGTCTCCGAGATGGAAGGGATGGCGTCACGATCTCTTTCCGGCTCTTCGAACTCTCACTCTTCACTCCAGAACTTCCGAGAATTCTCCAAAATTCTTATTCGAAAAGTATATTATGATGTATATCTTTATATGGGCCGCCGGGTTAAGTATTTATACTTAACCCTAATCATGAGCCGGATTTCTTCTATTATTTTCGCCGAAAATATTGAGGAATTTTCGGCGAAAATTCCTTTGCAAATAAAGGGTTCGCCGGCTGATTCTCGTGAACTTTCTTCTCGGTTCGAAAACTTCATCCTTTCGCCGAAAATTTCCTTAAGTTAACAACAGCCGATTTGTGAACATATTTTCGCCGAAAATACAAGGATATTTTCGGCGAAAATTCCTTTATAAACTAGGCAGGTATTTTCTGAACTTTGATTAACTCCTTTGATCGATCCTGGTGCCATCCTTTGAGATTCCAACGCCTTAGACACGTCCTTGGCTACTTATTTGATGGCAAAAACCTATGCTAACGTAAAAACACTAGAAAACCATCAAATAGACCCGAAACGGGCCAAGGTAACACAAATGGCACGAGATAGGGCAATCAATTGAATATTCGTTATTCTACCCTAAAAACTATATCTTAAGCAAAGAAATGTCGCTTAAATGAGGCTGATAATCACGTCAAATCGAGTGTCATCAGTAGCTAAACTCATAGAGCTTAGATTAGATGAATCCTAAGTGACCCAAGGCTTTAAAGCAGTCACGGATCGGCGGTTATTAGATTCAGATTCAGACAGTTCCTCTTGCATGTTTGGTTTGTTCTTCATTGCCTGTATTTCTTTTCTAGCTTTATCACCTAGACTAGTTTCTTGTTAAGCTGAGGATAGTAGCGAACGTTCGCCTCACTTTAAAACACCAAATGAACAATTAATCTATTCAATGGAGTGTGTCTTTCGTAGGAACCATTTAGGATTAATCCACTACTAGAGTAACTCTTAAATAACTAGTAATCGCGCCAGTTAGTTTTCTGTTACAGAAGTGAACGCACAGATGGTTAATTAATCTTGGTAGTTAGATCGGATAGAGCGAACGCTCGCCGAACTTAAACCTAAGGGTCAGGAGTTATGGTGGTGTCTGGGAACTGAATGAATTAGGATTGAAAACCGCTGGTCTTGTGATCGCCAATGCTCTGGTGATCTTAGGGGGATTCAAAGTCTAAGCTTATCTGTCGTCTTGATAAGTCAAACCAATCTTTCAATCTGTCTTTTGTTTTCATTTCAATTTTTCTGCTTCATAGTTTAGAAGTCGTGGAACTCACTCCACGCACAACATGTTTAAACTTGAATAGATTGCCAGCTTCTTTGTGTAGTCAATTAGAGGAAACCTTGAGAGATTCGATCTAGTCTAGTTCTGTAGGCTAGTTATTTAACGACATGCCGTGTACATCAAATTGGCGCCGTTGCCGGAGATTCTTCTAATTGTTTGAAAGAAGAGTTGGCACTTTATTCTTCTACCTTTCCATCTTTCATATTTCCATACACTTCGATTTTACACCAGTTGTGTTTGTTTTTGTCCTTTGCAGGTTGTTTACAGGTTTATGAACCGCCCGTTAACTCGTTCTCAGTCTAAGCCTCTTAAGACTTTTAGCTTAGACAAGCTGGGTAATTCTACACTGCCAAAGCAACTGCGAGTTCCGAAGCTAGCCACTACTGTTCTGCCCTCATCCTCTACACCACTTAAGATCGAGGAGGTTAAGGAGAGCTCCTCATCTTCTTCCGCTTCATCCACTTCGTCAGATTCGCCGCCACCGTCTCCCAGCGCAATGGCTGCTCAGAAGAGTCTTACGGATTACAATAAGCCGAGCGCAACTAGTGTTCGGTCCTCCATTGCTATGCCACGCAATGAAAATGATCTTAACTATGAGATCAAGATCCCCTTCCTGGGAATGATCTCTAGGGATGTGCAGTTTGAAGGAAAGCCGCATGATAACCCATGCACACATTTGGCGGATTTCCTAGCTATATGTGAGACTTTTAAGAGTGGGAGTCTCGAGAAGAACACCTTATGCTTACGAGCCTTCCCATTCTCTCTCAAAGGTCCCGCAAAGAGGTGGCTCAATAGCAAGCCGCCCGGTCATTATACAAACTGGGATGATATTGCTCAAGATTTCGTAGAGGAATACTTTACTCCTTTTAGAACTACAGCATACAAAGACAGCATTGCCAGATTCGTTAAGAAGGAAGGTGTAACATCCCCACCCAACTGAATGATTTGGAACTCTAGTTTGGATGGTTAAGACATTGGAAACAATGTTCTTGAGGCCCCATCAAAGTCCGGAACGTTCATAATTGAGTCGGGTCGAAGTTACAAGCGAGTACGTGAAAAATTCGTTGAAGTTGGCAGATCATGATACATGGCCGTGTATTAGAGATACACGTAGTGTATCATGATACACGTCCATGTATCATGATACATGGCCGAGTATCATGGTCTTACTATAAAAAATGGGTTTTTTATGGAAATCCTCAACTTCTCTCTCTCTCTTTCCTCCCGAAAATCCCTTTGACGAACCAAACTTACCCCAACTTCAAACCTTGATTCCGGAAGCTACGAAGGTCCAATTGATGATCTGTTTCTTGCTACGAGTTCGTGGAAATGAGAGGAAGAGATCCCATGTCTTGGTTATGGGTATTTCAAAGTGAGGTTATGTTAGTGGCAGAAGGAAGAGCTACGTTTTTGGTGTCTGAGAGCTTGGTTGTTCGAGTTCTAGAAGATGTTTTAAAGCCTCGTCTTCTTGTCAGGCAAGGGTTGATCGTATGATAGGTAGTATTGGTCGGTGTGAGGAGTTTCAATTCTGACTTATTTGAATGTAGGATTTGCATGGAAATTGAAAGAGAGTAAAAGGAGAAAACTGTCCTGCAATTGATTGTTTCATGAATTGTGATGTTTATTGATTGTTGTGTGGTTGTAATTCATGGGTGTGACTATTGGTGGTTGGCTGATTTGTTTTGTGATGTGAATTGGGGGAATGATTAACAATGATGATTGATGGATCAGACTAGTAATGAGTGTAGGAAGGGTGGGTTGTGATTCTGTCAAATTGTATGTATATCTTCTGCTGTCAGTTGTGGTTGCAGGAGGGTGGTCCTGCCAATGTGGGGTCACCATATAAATAATGAACAGGTGGATGGCCCTGACGATGTGGGGTCATCCAATGTAGGATGAACAAGAGGGTAACCCTAAGACTCACGACATGGCTACCCCTGTACTTGCAGGTGGGGGTGGCCGGTGAGCTAGCCGTTTACCCTTAAACTGTTTGTGTTATGTGAAACGTTGAATGTAGTGAAATGAGATTATGAATGTGAGATTGGAGGAGTTGATGCTATTTGTTTTGAGATGAAGTGAATGCTATGTGCTGATTTGGGTGATATGGATGATATGTGTAATGAGGGGTCTATAATGTGATTGGGGTGTTGGTTTATGACATAGAATCGATTAATGGAATTGAGTAATGAAATTGGGTGATGTGATTACATGAATTGGTTGAACTGATGTTCTGTGTCTTATGGTTATTATAATAGGGCTAGAGTCTTGAATGTGGATTGGGAAATGGTTGAGAAGAATGAGGATGTCAGAATTGGTTGAATTGTGGCTAGAAATCATGTTAGAAAAAATATGTGAACTAGATAGATTATGTGGTCTAATTCTAGGAATGCTCGAACTGGAGAGTTGAATGGTAAATTGGTGTTGTTGTGATTTTTGTTCTTAGGTGGTGTTGAGTTGACTTGTTTGAGTAGATGATCGACTTATCTATACGCGTGGTTGACTTGGGTAAATGTATGGTTGACTAGGTGGCTAGAAATGAGAGTGAGGAGTTGAAACTGGACTTAGAATGGAACTAGGTCTTGCATGAACCTATGAGGGTAAAACTAATTAACTGTCTTGTGATTTATGTGTGGGGATTGTGCTGATTGATGTGTGATGTGGGGATTGGGATGGAAGGTGATGGCTAATGATTTTGAACTAGAAATGTGAGATAGGATGGGACGGATGAACTGAATGAGTGTAATTGCACTTATAGTTGTCGGTTGTGGTTTAGTGTAGAGTTGTAACATGGATTTGATACGTGGAATTGGTTGAGTGGAATTGGGTTGTATAACTGTGTTGTGGAATTGGGAAGTGGAATTGGTTGAATGGAATTGCTTGGTTGTTGTGTGTAATTGTTGTGATTGTGTTAATGGGATTAAAATCATAGAACTGGAAGAAGCCAACGTTACCCCATGGAATTGTGTTTCACCCACCAACGGACTGGTGGTTAGGGCCTACCGACAGACTAGTAGATTAGTCTCCCGACGAGGAGTGGTATTATGGAATTGAGAAATTGTGACGTGTTCCCCATGCGGTAAGGAAGCACGAGGACCTCCCATGCCATAGAGAGGTGTGTCTGGCCGGCGAGGTAGCGGGGGAACAACTCCTTATGGTGCGTAATTAACTCACCTAGATAAATGAAGTGTGATGTGATGTGTATGTGTGTATTATGTTGGACTTGTTTGTGAACTGATATGTGATGTGCTGTGAACTGTGTTGGATTGATCTGTGAATCGAGTTGTGTCAATGTGCTGAGATGTGGGAGAGATGTTGAATGGTTGATAATTATGATGATGATAGGAATTGTGAGCGGTAAGTATGGAGTTACGCACGTGAATGATAACCTGGATTGCTTAGAGATGTCTTATAGCTCACTTAGTGAATTGAAATGGGATAAATGTGTGTGTTAAATGTGAATGTGTGTGACTGTTGTGTGCGTAGAAATGTTGACTATGATCTTGAGTGGTATTGTGATGTAATGACGAACTGTGTGAACTATGATTGTCCGTTATTTATGGATGTTATCATGGATGGTAAGTGTTGAACTGAGAACTTTACCTACGTGATCACTTAGACTGTTCTAGGGAATTAAAACAGGTAAAGGTTGAGTCTGATTCCATTGTTGGTGTTACTTGAGGAGTTTGGAATCGCTTCTTTTGGATAGGTTCGGCACATAGGTAAACCCAGTGGGTTTACTCAGTTTCATTAGGAAACTGATCCCCCCAGTTTCTCTTTTCAGGTGCGCGTGGTTAGAGTGTGTGAGTTAAAGTTCAGGAGTTTCTTTAGGTGTCGAGTGTCGATGTGTTGTTGGCGTGGAGAAGATCTTCGGAGGTTTGGACAGGAGTTGACCATCTTTGGGATTTATGTTGACTATTTTGGGTCGGGTTGTTGTATCGATTGATTTGGACTTTGGGATTGTAAAGAAATGTTGGTTTGAATTGTATCTTTGTAATCAGTTTTGGATTTTGATAATGGAGGCACTTCCGACTTACGTTTGTTCTAAGTTTTAATTCAATTTCAATGTTGTTTTCCCCTTTATTTTATTGATGTATCTTCGAGTGATACCCTTAGCCGGTTCGACCATGGGTTCAACCCAGGTCGGTTCAGGACGAGTGTTACAGATGGTATCAGAGCCTGATTTGCCTCTACTGTATAGGTGAATTGTTCTTTCTTCTAGGGGATTAGCTACCCTCTTAATGGAAGAAACGAAACCTCGATGTAGTACTGGCATTCCAAGGGTTTTCAAACATTTTAATCGAGTTGGGATTTTGAAAGTGAAAGTGTGTTTTGAAGAGAAAAAGTGATTTGAAGAGTTTGTCAAACGAAATTTGTTTGTTTTCGGTACTCCTGAGCCACGAAGATAGCCATGAGATGAGAAGATGTAGTGCTGAGTAGAGGTTGAGTGGCAATAGAATGTCAGATTAGGTGAGTTGCTTGACCCTTTAGAAATAGAACCAAAGTTAGGATGCTTGCAGGAAGTGGAAGTTTTAGATGTGTGTTTGTGAGAGAGTTGGAAGTCGGTTGAGGAGAGGAGTCAATGATTGTTACAGGAACCTATCTTGTTTGTTGATATGAAAGTTTAAGAGAAGGTTTTGATTTGTGCAAATTTTGTCCTGCTTGTTTTCAACTGTGGTTTGAATGTGATTTTTAATCTATCAAGTGAGTTTTGATTTTCGTTCCATATTGAAAAACTTAGAAGGAATTAAGGATTTGAGCTTTTGAGAAATGAGTATTTCTTGGTCCGTTTTGTCAATGTGATTTTAGTGTCGAGTCTTGGTATTGGTTCTTTGAGTAATTGGTGTAGTGGATTTGAAGAGTGTTTTAATGTTTTGGTATTTTACCTGAGATAGAGTTCGGTTTTACTAATTTTGGTTTTGAGTGGAAAAATTATTGTCTTGGGTTCTTGGTTGATTTGAAACGAGTTTGAAATCGTTTTTACCTTCTCAAAGTTGAGTCATGAGATTATGTTTATTCAAATTGTTCAAGCGTTCTTGTTTTGGAAGTTGGTGAATGTTTTCAATGGTACTAGTGTGTAGGGGTTTGAAAGCTTTTGAGTATTTTAAACTAAGATAGAGTCCAGTTGCGAGTTTGATTTTAAAAGTTTTATGAGTCTTATTTTAAACTTAGAATTGAGAATTTTTATTTTGAGTGGATTGAAAAGGAATTTGTTAAAGTTTCACCTTTTTGAAAAGTTTGCTTGGGTTTTGAAAACCAGATTGAGATAGGTTTATGTAACGGTAGAGTCTAGATGTTTAGCTGGTGCTCCAGTGGCTCTAGTAGTGGTAGTCAGTAGATTAGGAGGTTGGCTGGAGGGGTAGAGGCCCTTGTAGACTTTGGTTAAGTTTAGTAGAGTGTCGAGGAGTATGAAGTTCTAGTTGGAAGTGTTGGCTTAGTAGTTCATGCTTGGTGTGAGTTGCGTTTGCTGTGTTTGGGTTGTACTCTTATGTTTGGAGGGAGTTCTATGAGCCGTTAAGAGGGAGTTTCGGGTTGTGAAGTGGTGCTTAAGCTGATGCGTGTCGCTGCAATTTTTGTGTTGCATTGCTAGATTGAGTTGGGCTGTGATTTCGGGGACAAAATCTTTTGAAGTTGTGGAGACTTGTAACATCCCCGCCCAACGGAATGATTTGGAACTCGAGTTTGGATGGTTAAAACATTGGAAAAAATCTTCTTGATGCCCCATCAAAATCCGGGACGTTCATAATTAAGTCGTGTCGAAGTTACAAGCGAGTACGTAAAAAATTCGTTCTAGTTGGCAGATCATGATACATGGCCGTGTCTCATGATACACACCGTGTCTAATGATACACGGCCGTGTATCATGATACATGGCCGTGTATCGTGGTCTCACTATAAAAAATGGGTTTTTGACGGAAATCCTCAACTTCTCTCTCTCTCTTTCCTCCCTAAAATCCCTTTGAGGAACCAAACTTCCCCCAACTTCAAACCATGATTCCGGGAGCTACGGAGGTCTGATTGACAATCTGTTTCTTGCTACACGTTCGTTGTGATGAGTGGAAGAGATCGCATGTCTTGGTTCTGGGTATTTCATAGTGAGGTGCAGTCAGTGGCAGAAGGAAGATCTACGTTTTTGGTGTCTGAGAGCGTTGTTGTTCGACTTCTAGAAGTTGTTTTAGAGCCTCGTCTTCTTGTCGGGTGAGGGTTTAGGGTATTGGTTGGTGTGAGGAGTTGAAATTCTAACTTAGTTGAATGTAAGATTTGCATGGAAATTGAAAGAGAGTAAAAGTGGAAAACTGTCCTGCAATTGATTGTTTCATGAATTGTGATGTTTATTGATTGTTGTGTGGTTGTAATTAATGGGTGTGACTATTGGTGGTTGGCTGATTTTTTATGTGATGTGAATTAGGGAATGATTAACAATGATGATTGATGGATCAGACTAGAAATGAGTGTAGGAAGGGTGGGCTGTGATTCTGTCAAATTGTATGTATATCTTCTGCTGTCAGTTGTGGTTGCAGGAGGTTGGTCCTGCCAATGTGGGGTCGCCCTATAAATGATGAATAGGCGGATGGCCCTGCCAATGTGGGGTCATCCTATGAAGGATGAACAGGAGGGTAACCATGAGACTCACGACATGGCTACCCCTGTACTTGCAGGTGGGGGTGGCCGGTGAGCTAGCCGTTTACCCTTAAACTGTTTGTGTTATGTGAAATGTTGAATGTAGTGAAATGAGATTATGAATGTGAGATTGGAGGAGTTGAAGCTATTTGTTTTGAGATGAACTGAATGCTATGTGCTGATTTGGGTGATATGGATGATATGTGTAATGAGGGGTCTATAATGTGATTGGGGTGTTGGTTTATGACATAGAATCGATTAATGGAATTGAGTAATGAAATTGAGTAATTGAATTGGGTGGTGTGATTACATGAACTGGTTGATGTTGTGTGCTTGATTTGAATGAATCTGATGCTACGTATGATGGTGATTGCTAGCGTGTCTTATGGTTATTATAATAGGGCTAGAGTCTTGAATGTGGATTGGGAAATGGTTGAGAAGAATGAGGATGTCAGAATTGGTCGAATTGTGGCTAGGAATCGTGTTAGATGAAATATGTGAACTAGATAGATTATGTGGTTTAATTCTAGGAATACTCGAACTGGAGAGTTGAATGGTAAATTGGTGTTGTTGTGATTGTTGTTGTTAGGTGGTGTTGAGTTGACTTATTTGAGTGGATGATCGACTTATCTATACGCGTGGTTGACTTGGGTTAATGTATGGTTGACTAGGTAAATAATATTAACTGATGGGAAGGGATAAGCCAAGAAACAAAGGGATCAGGTCACTCGTGAGAAGGGGTTGAAAATAAAATTTTTACTACTTAGGTAACAAAAATGAAACACTGTGTAGTAACAAAAATGAAATATAAAGTACTTACCCGGATGTAATTATCGAACGCATGATCTTTCTCCACCTTGGTAATCTTACGCCAACTCCTAGGACCGATATCAAACAATCGGGCCTTCGCCAACTTTCCATTCGCCTGCCGTAAGAAATAACCCTCGTGACCTTCTGGCACTCGTCAATCATTTAAACGAAGCACCACCTTCTATCCATCTCGACCAACCCTACTCCATCTTCGTGTCTTCAATGATTTCTTGAAGAAAACACATGTTTTATCTACAAATTTTGAAACCATGGTTATTATCTAGAATTATATCAATCCATTTTCGAATACTAATTGACATACCAATCATATGACAATTCCAGGAATCTCTCCGCTCCTTATCAAGTTGCCATTCATCGTCACCACAATCACCTCCAGCCGAACCACCACACATAGCCGCCATTAGTACCTACAACATTAAAACATATAGATAATTTAACATTTTGAACTAATTAATATCTGTAATATCAGTGTTTAAAAAGTAAAACGTTGGAATGGTTGATATTTTTGGTAGGAGTTGTAGTAGGTTGCAGAACATGCATATTCCATCCATTTGGCTTTCCCACGAATGGATGTTGATTTAGTAAGAGCAAAAAAATAACATTGTTGTTGGATTTTTTCCTGCTGTTTACTGGTATATCCAGCTACAAATTACAGCAAAAAGCTGCTGCAGCAGCAGCAAAAAATATCAATATTAATGTTGGCCTTTTACTGATGTTTGCTGCAATTTGTAGTTGGAAATAGCCGCAAAAAAAAACAAGAATTATATATGGAAACCTTATGCAATCATGTATTATGAAGTATGATCATTTTTATCTCTACATTGGTCTAGATGGCATGTTATACCATCTTAGTTTGAGTTTAGATGGCATGTTGATATGAATATGATTTAGGTATCTCTACAAGGGGAGAGTTTAAATCCTAATTCATTCTATTTTGGCAATGCAGAGGTCTACATGTTTTCACTTGTGCTATGTTCACTATTCACTCCCCAAATAATCAAATCTAGATGAAGATAAATCATGTAATGATCATCAGATCATGTGAACAACCCCTACGGTAGTTTGTCCAGATCAATAGGATTAGGAGTTGATACTCTCTATCGATTGAGGAATTTCGAGTAGGAAGAAGACATATGATGAGGGAGGAGGAGGAGGAGAAGGGAGAAGGAGGAGGGAGAAGGAGGAGAGACAAGAGGCGAAGAAAAAGGATGAAGGAGGAGGAAGGAGAGAGGGAGAAGGGAAGAGGGGAGGTGGTGGAGGGGAGGTGGTGGAGGGGAGGAGGGAGGACAGTCGAAGATAGGGAGGGAGGAGGCAGAACGATCGGAGATAGAGGGGGGAGAAAGGTCAGAGGTGGAGGGGAGGAGGGAGGATGATCGGTGGTGGGGGGAAGAGGAGGATGATCGGAGGTGGGGGAGGAGGAGGACAATCAGAGGTGGAGGAGGAGGAGGAGGAGGGAGGGAGGGAGGAGAGAGAGAAGGGTTTAGAAATAAATTTTCTTTAAAAAAATTATTTATTTTAATTTAAAAAGTAACTATTTTAATTTTAAAAGTACTTATTTTAATTTAATAAGTAATTATAATATTAAATTAATAAAATTAATATTTTATTAATATTTTAGCTGACTAGGATGTGTGAACTGCCATGTCAGCATTTAACGGAAATTTTGGATGGAGTTGGACGGAAATACCATTTCGAAATTTCCTGAAACGATCGTGACTGAATTGTAACTTTTGTAACGTAGTGTACCAAAATGAGATTTCGGTCAAACGTACGGTACCAAAAAAGTTAACACCTCCCAGTTGTAGTGTTAGAATCAAAATCGTTATTCCTAGTTTATGTTTGTTGTAGTTGCTGTTAATGTTTCTGTTTTACATATTGTAGAGGTATAGTGATTAGATTATTATTACCATTCACTAATGTTAGTAAATTAAAACACTAATATTCCATTGATATGAATGAAGTAGAGATTAACAAAGCAGAGGGTTTATTCCATGTAATACCTGAATAAATCGAAGAGCAAGAATTCGGGCAAGTGGCTGGAGTGCACGACAACTTATCGACCACGAAGAATAGCTAGAGATCAATAGTAGTAGTAAGCTTGATTCGTTCATGGCAGGTAAATTAAATCAGAGATAAATAGCAATACTGAGTTCTTAATCAACATATGTGAAAGCTCATTTAACTAAAATATAACACTACATTTGGCCCATCTCATTCACTCACTACAACAAAAATGGGCTTTTGCGACATTTATTGAATAATCTATAACGACAATTTGATTAAACGTCGTTAAATTGCTAAATTTTGTAACTCTTGCGACATTTTGAGTAAATGTCACAAAATTATAATTTCTAGCGACAAAAATCAATGACAATTTTTTTATGTCACTATATTTTTTAGATATATATTTTAACTTAACAAAACTTATTTATATTATTTCAACATTCATAATATAGTTTAGAAAAAGTACTTTATTGTCACACATCTAAGTTTTTGTTATATTTTTCTACAAAGATCAAATTTTATTGATATAATATTTAACATACATGTTTTTTGTACACATGTAAATCTCTTTGTACTTATGTAGTCACTTTTTGTATTCATGTACACATTCCCTATACACAAGTATAATGCAAGGTATCAGGGTCCTCTTTTACTTGATTTTACATGTATTCACCTTTTGTAGACAATACACATGTAGAACACTTGTTCTAATCATGTAGATATGCATTGTACACACTCATGTGCAAACACCCTTAAATGAATGAAATGAATATACTGATCAGTTATGGTGTGTGACATAATGGTAAATACTCAATTTTATAACATTGAGGTCATGGGTTCAAATCTCAACATCAACAAATACTAAACATTATTTTCCAGGTGCTTGGCCTGAGACAGTAGCTGGAGGGGCGATACATGAGGACTATCCAACGTCTCATGGTGAGAGACAATAGCTAAAGGTTCGGTGGTGGAGGACTACCTGCTGGCCAGTGATAGACTTCCAACAACAGAAGATGGTGGTTATAGGGAAGGTCGATGACATAGGTTGTCAGTGACTATAGTGATGGTTAGAGACGATGTCCAATGACATATGTGATCGGAAACCGTTGTGCTGGCTAGCAGTGACTGAAATTGTCATTTTAAAGGTTACAACAGTTTGTGACACTTATACATGTCGCAAAAAATATTCACCAACAATTATTGGAAGTGTCACAAAAACATAAAGCGACACTGCTTTAAAGGACATTGTTACGACACTTGGACAAAACATCGGTGGAAATTTTTAGCTACATTATTTACGTTTTTAGCGACACATTAAAAGGTCACAAAACCTTGTTTTTGTTGTAGTGACTCCACCATTTTGAGGTAACATAACTTATAATTAATGTGAAATGAAGTTGCAGTTTATATGCAGGACTAATATGAAGCAATGAAGGTGCAGTTTATATGAAGCAATGAAGTAAGAGATTATAACAAACAGTTATGCAACAGATGTAGTTTGAGCAGCTGCAATAGAAGTAGTACTAATATAGTGGTGATCAACTCAAGCAGTACTATTCATATTGGTTGTTATCTTGCAAATGTCATAGGTTGAAGAATAATTTAAAGACTATACAACACCAATTTCATGATAAAGAACACCAATTCACTTCCCGGATGACAAAACAAGAATAGTAGAACACCACCACAAGTAATCCTAATAAATCGAAACGGATTCTAGGGATTGAAAATCCTAAATCAAACACCACTACAGTAGATTTTCATAAGCAACCATAAGTGAGGAAGAAGAAGATCTCACCTGATGGAGACCGGCTTGACTAGGATTTATGGGTTATCAACCGCCGCCGAGACCTCCAGTTTAAAACGATGGTGAGAACGCCGGTGAGAACACCAAGATTTTTTAGGTGTGAACTGAAGGGGAAGAACAGAACACTATGGGGTTTCGTTTTCAGATTAAAAGTGTTTTCGTTTTCAGATTAAGAGGAAGACATCGTTTTATTGTTCCATTTAACAGAGGGTATAGTCGATGTTATATACAGATACCATTTGGCGGGGGTTAGAAACCCATGTTAAAACATACACATTTAGCATCACTTTAGAACCTCTGTTAAATCATACGTATTTAACAGGGGTTTCACAACCGCTGTTAAAAATGACCGATTTAACAGGGGTTCAAGAACTCATGTTAAATACGTATGATTTAACAGGGGTTTATTAAACCCCTGTTAAAAATCTGCTGCTAATGTTCCAGTTTGTTGTAGTGTCTAATCTAATAAGCAAAGGAAATTGAGATTAAATTAAAAGACAGATTGATTGATTGATTGTTGGTTACGATTGACAGACAAAAGCTTAGACTCGAATCCCCCTAAGATTACTAAGGCATTGGCGATCACAAAACCATCAACTTTTCAATCCTACTTCATCCAGTTCTTAAACACCGTCACAGCTCCTTACCCTTAGGTCTAAGTCCGTGAACGTTTGCTCTATCGAACTAGCTACCAAGATTAGTTAACCATCCGTTCGTTCGCTTCTGCAACGGATAACTAATCCGTACACCTGATTGATTTTAATGAGCTATATTCTTGAAACGGATTAACTCTAAACGGTTCCTACGAAAGGCATAATCTATTGAATATGTTAATTAATTGATTTGATGTTCTAAAACAAGGCGGTCGTTCACCTATCTTTATTTGAACAGGAAACTAATCTAGGTGATCAAGCTAGAAAAGAAACACAAATTAAGAACAAACCAATTATGAATAAAAAATAGATTGAATTAAAATCTAATTACTGCCGATCCATGACTGCTTTAAAGCCCCGGGTCACTTAGGGTTCATCTAATCTAAGGTTGAAAGTTTTAGCTATTCATCTCTAATAAACAAGATTCAAAAATCACAAAAGAATTCATCTAAAGAAGGAAGAACAGAGAAGAACTATGTAAAACCTAATTTTGACGATCCCGACAACTTCGATCTTGAAAATCTTCAACTCCTAAGATTCGAGCATCTTCTGGGACTTCGATGGATGCTCTAAAAACCATCCAAGTCGTGGTTCTTCTCCAAAAATTGAATGTCTTGAAGTTGGGGGTTAAGGGTTGCTTAAATAGGGCTGAATCTGATCCTGGTCTACGTTGGATCTGGAAAACGAAAAGTTCTCGCGAGAACTTGCGAAGTTCTCGCCAAAAACTTCTTTGAAAACTAATTTAGAAATCTCGTCGCGAGTGCTTACAGTTTCTTAACAAGTTCTCAGCGAGAACTTCTTCGTAAACTATTTCGGATCAGTGACAAAAATTTATTTTACTTTCTGCACAAGTTCCCGGCGAGAACTTGGAAAGTTCTCGCGAAAAATTCTTCATAAACTGATGATAATATTTGACGAGAACTAGAATTGATTTGTGAACAACTTCTCAGCGAGAACTTTGAAGTTCTCGCCGAGAACTTCAGTGTTGGGCATTGTTTCAATGTTTTCCGCTCCGTTTGAACTCTGATTTGGTCCCTGTTTGAAGCGTTGGACTCGTGCGAGAGTTATCTACAATATGGTAACCTAGAGGCTCAACAACAAAACTCAAAACCAAGGTAAAAATAGCCAATATATGGACAATGTATGCACTTGGAGCCAAGAATCAAATAGTTAACACATTTACATTAAATAGTCATCATAATTCCATTAATGGGTATGAAATGTAGTTTAATATGAGAAGATAATCACTATGAATATAGTGTCATCAAATCACCTCACACTTAACCTTTTGCTTGCCCTCAAGCAAAGTGAATTCAAAACACACTCAAGTCCACAATTGACGAGGTTAGTTAAATTGAGAGTCAAGTCTAAACAATGAAATTTACAACGTTACACTTAGAACAATTAACCTAGATATGCATACACATCAACCAAACAAACCGGTCTCACAACAAGTAGCAATCACCAATCATGCACAATGCCGACTGAACCAACCAAACTTCCTCAGACATAAAATATTTAGTAAAATGGGGGAACTCTCACACTCTGTGTTTAGGGACGTGTTTGTGCTCTCAATCACTTTCTTGACCGAATTATGTCATAGGTTTGCATTCCGACCATAATCTCCACCACGGTGACAACACGAGAAACTAGTAAAAAGGACTTTGCAAGAGACTGTAACGATCAAACACTACAAGGGTTTATGACAAATGGATGAAGGGATGAGTGATGACGAAGGGTATGGTGCGGTGTAGCAATCGACTAACCTCCCTCGAATCAGGATCTATGGATTCCTACTGTCTAATTAGACTCGGGGTGGAATAATGTACGCTCGTCCTATGATACCCTTAAGCAACTTAGCACTTTTATTTTTTTCTGAATTTTTATTTCTTTCTACACTTACTTATTTCTTTTGTTCTTCCTTATGTAAGGAGAAGAACGATTTCAAACTTTCAAACTACTACTTGACTCGTAACTTTATTTGGAATTTTTACTTGTATTTTTTTGTTTTTTTCTTTTAGTGCAAAATTTGTTTAGTTGCTAGAGGGGTTTACACGTCTGGACATACTAGCTTAGACCACTAGTTAACTAGCTATAGGCAAGTCACCAAAGACCGACTTCCGGTAAGCTAATCTCAAACTATTACCACATGTGATCAAAGGGGTGAACAAAAACATGGGACGTGGCTGTAATGTAATATCAAACCGAAAGAACAGGCCAAGCACAAGGGTTTACACATAGAGGGATTAATGTTGGGATAGCTTCTAGCTTAAGTAGCAATTTCTAGGTGCCTCTATGATCCTAGTACTCGTGTTATCTTGTGGTCTAAAAAAGGTCTCATGCAAATTCTAACTCATTCACAGTACAAGAAAGCCACTAAAAAGAATAAAAGTTGCTAGTTATGTGCAACGAATCAAAAGCTCACAATTGGCTGCTAGTCGGACTCAAATCATTTTCGTGTAATTCAAATGTAACACCCGTCCCAAACTGACCCGGGTTTACCCATGGTCGAACCAGTTTGAGTGCTACTCGAAGATACAACATTTAAATAAAGGAGTAAAACGCCGCGGAAACAAAGACAACTCTTATAAAAAGGTTCAAAAACAACTGAAGGCCTTCATTACATAAACTCCAAAATCCAAAACCAAAGCTCAAAACGATTACAAAATTCCCAACCAAAGGTGTCAACTGAAATTACAAAACACAAAACAATGGTCACTCCAAAGTAGCTTCCTAATCTTCACTTCACAAGTCCAACCTGCAACTCTTCTGAACTCAACAGCAGACCTGACTTCAACTCACCCTCACTACCAAGCGAACCTGAAAAAGGAAACTGGGGGGGATCAGTTTCCTAATGAAAATGAGTGAACCCACTGAGTTTAACTATGCGCCGAACCTAGCCTAGGAGCCACCCCAACTCCGCACACAAACAACAGTGGAATCTGACACAGCCATTCATATTTTAATTCCTATCATGCTACTAGGCGATCACATAAGTTCAATACTCAATTCAACATCCACATTTCACAATAGCATCAGTATAACACATGCAATCATTCAAACGATTCAGCATCACATCCAATTCATATATCTCAACAATCAGAAGCATCATTCACACAGTCCAATATCAGCAACATCATAAGCAACTCGTCATCTCAATCGTCACACCACAATCATACACAATACACATATTACATTCCTATTTACTAAGTGAGGTATTAGGCATCTCTCCATATTAATACATCACAACTTGGAACCTCAATATACACTAAGCCATTCACATCAATCTCACAACTCAGCACAACGAAACCATTCAGTTCACAGATTAATCCAACATAGACCACCACACATCACAAGGCACCTCACAACCACATATTCGACACACACATCACAACCACATACTCAAAACATACATCACAACCACATGCTCAACACATACATCACAACCACATATTCGACACATACAATTACCTATGTGAGTTCATTAGGCGCCATTGGAGTTTACCCATACACCACCCCTGCCGGCCAGACGCACCCACTCTTCCAGGAGGGTCCAAGACGCATCCTTTCTTCCAGAAGGATCCAGGGCCCAAACTTACATCGACACAACAACAACAACCACAGATAGATCACGCCACTCTTCCAGGAGGCGTGATCGCACCTCACTCTTCTAGGAGAGGTGACAATTTGGGGGCAGTGTAGGCTCCAATCCGGTTCTATCATTCATTAATCACAATCATACATTCATCACTTAAATCCAACGACTAAAACCATCCATCAATTCCCTCAACGAATCCATCCAAAACCAACATCAATCCATCATCACTTTCCATGTTAACGTCATGTTCAAATTCCCCATTCAAGACCAACATCAATACTGGTGAACCGCCCGGTCGTTGTTATGCGGACGTTCAACCAAATAACTAACAAAGCTCACAAAAAGCTAGGGTAGATCGTATTCCGAGGGTCTCCTATGATCGACTACTTCAAAACTGACAAAGTACTCAAATGCAAACACGTTGTGCGTGGTGTGAGTTCCACGACTTCTAATTCTAAGAAATGCAGAGAAATTAAAACAAATTAAACTAAAGCAGATTGGAAATTAGGGTTTGAAAACAAGGATGACAGAATACCTTAGACTTTGAATCCCCCTTCGTTCCCCAGAGCATTGGCAATCAACAGATCAGCGGATTTCGATTCTCGTTCAATCAATTACTAAGACACCACCATAACTCCTTACCCTTAGGTTTAAGACCGGCGAACGTTCGCTCTATCCGTTCTAACTATCAAGATTAATTAGCCGCCCGGGTACGGTCGCCTCTCGCAACGACTTAATTAACTGGTGTAATTACTAATGATTAATGAGTTACTCTTGTAGTGAATTAACCCTAACCAGTTCCTACGAAAGGCACGCTCCAATTATAAGGTTAATTGTTCAATTCGATGTTCTAAAGTAAGGCGAGCGTTCGCTTCTATCCTTAGCTTAACCAGAATCTAATCTAGGTGATCAATCCAGACAAGAAACATGAACAATGAATAACAAATCAAACATGAAAAAGAACTGATTGAATTTTGAATCTAATCACCCCCGATCCGTGACCGCTTTAAAGCCCTGGGTCACTTAGGGTTCATCTAGTCTAAGCTCTAACGAGTTTAGCTACTCATGATCATTATAAAAGAAACAAAGACAAAGAAAGAGTTCATCATTCAGAGGAAGAACAGAAAAGAATCTGAAAAACCTAATTTAGATGACTTTGACAGACTTGGATCTTCGGTAGAGTACACTCCTAGCTCCGGTTCTCTGAGATGGAAGGGATGGCGTAACGATCTCTATCCGGCTCTTCAAACTCGAACTCCTCGCTTCAGAACTTGAGAGGATTCTCTGAATTCTGATCTCAAAAAGTTGTATTTTGCGAATTATCATTGTCTTATCTTTTGGGCCGCCGGGTTAAGTATAAATACTTAACCCTAACTGATCCGGATTGGCCTGATATTTTCGCCGAAAACATAGGGATATTTTTGGCGAAAATCCTTGTGTAAATGGCCGGTCACTCAGCTGTTTCTTCTGTCCTTTCCGCCGAATAGGTTTCGGTCCGAAAACATATTGTTTTCGCCGAAAACATTCTTCAAGTGGCATCAGTCGATTTGTACTAACATTTTCGCCGAAAATAATAGGTTATTTTCGACGAAATCTTCTTTGTAACCGGGCAGGAGATTGCTTGAAATTAATTGGCTCCTTTGATCGATTCCGGTTCAGTTCCTCGATGTTCCAATGCCTTAGACACGTCCATGGCTACTTTATTTGACGGCAAAAACCTGTGCTAACACAAAAACACTAGAAAACCATCAAATAGACCCGAAACGGGCCAAGGTAACACAAATGGCACGAGATAGGGCAATCGATTGAATATTCGTTATTCTACCCTAAAAACCATGTCTTAAGCAAAGAAATGTCGCTTAAATGGGGCTGATAATCACGTCAAATCGAGTGTCATCAAATACCATTCATCGAATTCCACATCAAAGCCATCCATCAAATTCCTCAACAATACCATCCAATTCCAATTATCAAATCCATCAATAATTCCAACGTCAATTCCATCATTACCCAATTCCAACCCACATGCATAATCACAAGCCAAACAAACACGCATAGCAACCAAGTAATGTCAATCAATCAACCCAAGCCCCCAGATCCCTCATCCAATTCTATTGTCCAATTCCATTTACCAATTCCCTAAGCCAATTCAACGTACCAATTCCATTAGCCAATTCTATTAACTAATTCCATTAGCCAATTCCAAGTACCAATTATATCGTCCACTTCCACGTACCAATTCCCCTACCAATTCCAATAGCTAGTTCTAAGTCATAGTCTACCACCCTAAACGTGTTAACAACCACCTTCACACGCATCATCAATTCTACCCAATAGGCACGTTGCATAATTCATACATCAACACCTAGCATCATCTCAATCCCAACATCACATAAACAAATACGATCCGAATCATTCAGTAATCCCACATCACACATAACCACACACACAAGACAATCAACGCCTCCCACGACACAAACAGTTTAAGGGTAAACCGCTAGCTCACCGGCCACCCCCACCTGCAAGTACAGGAGAAGCCATGTCATGAGTCGTAGGGTTACCCTCCTGTACATCCTTCATTGGACGACCCCACATTGGTGGAGCCATCCACCTGTTCATCAATTAAGGGCGACCCCACATTGGCAGGACCACCCTCCTGCAACCACAGATTAACAATTCCAGCAGAAATACACTTACAGCATCATACCCCAACCCTCCTACACTCTTCACTACATCCAATCCATTATTCATCAAGGTTAATCTTTCCCCCATTCATGGCACATAACAAACAGCCTGCTATCATCACACAAATCATCATATCAACAAGCATACAACAACCATCAATCATCACAAATATATAGCAATCAATTGTAGAACAAAATCCCCTTTTACTCTCTTCCAATTCATGCAATACTATGTTCATCTAGGTTGAAATTTCAACTCCTCACACCGACCATACTACCTATCATACGCTAAACCCTCACCTGGCAAGAAGACGAGGCTCTAAAACAACTCCCGGAACCCGAACCGCCAAGTTCTACAACTCCAAACTCGTAGCTCTTCCTTCTGCCACTGACAGCAGCTCGATCCGAAATACGCCAAACCACAACCATCGATCTCTTCCTCTCATTGCCATGAACGTGTAGCAAGAAACGGATTGTCAATCGGAGCTCTACAACTCCCGGAATCAAGGATTGAACCTAAGGGGTTTTTGGTTCGTCAAAAGCATTTTCGGGGAAAGAGGAAGAAGGGAAAGTTGTGAATTTCCGTGAAAAACACCTATTTATGGTAGGTACAAGAAACACGGCGTGTTTCTATAACACACGACATGTTGTTTCAAGAAACACAGTGTGTTTCTATAACACACGGCTGTGTGTTGTAATCTGTCACCTTTGGCCAATTCTCACGTACTCTCCTGTATCTTCAACCCGACTCAACTATGAACGTCCCGGACTTCGATGGGGCCTCAAGGACATTGTTTCCAATGTATAAACCATCCCAACTCGAGTTCCGAACTGTTCGGTTGGGCGGGGATGTTACATCAAAGTGACACTACAAGCGTGATTCTAATTTCTTTTCTAACTAGGTTAATTTAATATCAATGCAGGCATGTTGGTTACAGGTTCTGAGTTAAGTACAGTTGATGAACACCTCATTTAGTCGATTCTTGACATTTTGGATTTATCAAGCCTCTCTATTTGTACTTTCCTTGGCTTAAGAACAAGGTTTTTGGTAATAAAAGCGGGTAATTAATCAGTAATGCCCAATCGTCCAAGAGCCATCGATCGAAAGTCTTGCGTTTCCTTTTCGCCAATCTTTGATTTTGTAAATCATGCACAACTGGTCTTATTGTGGTAAATAAGTTTCACCGAAAAGTGACCTCAGTTTGACGAAATCACAGAAGAACAGTCGCCGTTGTAAAAATTTTCGCGAAAATTCCTTCATATATTCGTCGAAAATCCTAGTTAAAATCCAGGCAAAAGGGTTAATCGTGAAATACATTAATTTCCGGCGGCCAGAATCAGATATACCTCATAATATCAATCATAATTTTAGACTGGAGTTTAAAAGGTTTAGAGTCAGACGTAAGATTGACGTCCAGATTCCTTCTTTCGAATCGAGCTTGTTGAAATTCTAAGATCTGAGCAACGTACGTAATTGTAACTTAAATAGAATTAAACTTAGATTATAGAGTAATCGTATTGTTCGTTCTCTTGTAATATGAGTAGCTAAACTCGTAGAGCTTAGATTAGATGAACCCTAAGTGACCCGGGCTTTTAAAGCGTCACAGATCGGCGGTAATTAGATTCGAAATTCAATCAGTTCTTTTTCATGTTTGATTCGTTCTTCATTGTTCATGTTTCTTGTCTGGATTGATCACCTAGATTAGATTCTAGTTAAAGCTAAGGATAGAAGCGAACGCTCGCCTTACTTTAGAACATCGAATTGAACAATTAACCTTATAATTGGAGTGTGCCTTTCGTAGGAACCGGTTAGGGTTAATTCATTGCAAGAGTAACTCATTAATCACTAGTAATTACACCAATTAATTAAGTCGTTGCGAGAGGCGACCGTACCCGGGCGGCTAGTTAATCTTGGTAGTTAGAACGGATAGAGCGAACGTTCGCGGTCTTAAACCTAAGGGTAAGGAGTTATGGTGGTGTCTTAGTAATTGATTGAACGAGAATTGAAATCCGTTGATCTGTTGATTGCCAATGCTCTGGGGAACGAAGGGGGATTCAAAGTCTAAGTTCGTCTGTCATTCTTGTTTTCAAACCCTAATTCCCAATCTGCTTTAGTTTAATTTGTTTTAATTTTTCTGCATTTCTTAGAAATAGAAGTCGTGGAACTCACACCACGCACAACGTGTTTTCCTTCGAGTATTTTGATAGTTCTGAAGTAACCAATCATAGAAAGCCCTTGGAATACGATCTGCTATACGCTTTTTCTTAGCATTAGTAGTTTTTATTTGGCTGAACCCTCAACGACAGGTTCACCAAATTGGCGCCGTTGCCGGGGACACTTCTTTTGATTGTTCGAAAGAAGAACTGGCAGTTTATTCTTCTATTTTCCATCTTTCATTTTTCCACCCACTTCAATTTTACACTGGTTTTGTTTGTCTTTGTTATCTGTAGGTTTACAGGTGTATGCCTCACCGTCCTTGGACTCGCTCTCAAACCGAACAGGCCAAGAGTATAGAGAGACCAGGCAGTTCAGCTACACCTCTACGATCACAGATTCTGAAGAAAGGCAGAACCAATCCATTCATCACTCTGATCAAGATCGAGGAACCGAAGGAGAGTTCCTCATCTCCATCTTCACCGACACCTTCATCCACTTCGTACACCGAGTCACTTTCACCTCCTCCATCTCCCACCATGGACGATAGATTACCACCACCACCACCACCACCTGCACAGAAGAGTTTAGCAGACTATAACAAGCCGAGCGCGACTAGCGTTCGATCTGCCATTGCCGTTCCGCGCATTGAAGGAGATCCTGACTATGAGATCAAGATTCCATTCTTGACCATGATCTCTAGGGATTTACAGTTTGAAGGCAGGCCCCTAGACAATCCGTGCACTCATCTTGCAGACTTCCTTGATCTCTGCAGTACTTTTAAGAGCGGAAACCTCGACAAAAACACTCTTTGTCTGAGAGCTTTCCCGTTCTCTTTGAAGGGCGCTGCTAAGAGGTGGCTTACTGGTAAACCACCTGGCTATTACACTAACTGGGATACTCTGGCTCAGGACTTCATTGAAGAATACTTCCCTCCAGCCAGAACAACCACCATCAAGGACAACATCGCCAGATTCTCCCAGAAAGAAGGAGAAAGCTTGTATGATACTTGGAATCGATTCCAAGAACTTCTTTATACCTGCCCTCATCATGGATTCGAGCAGAGGCAGTTAGCTGAAATCTTCTCTCGTGGACTTCAAGAAGAATCTGCCAAGTGGGTCAATTCTCTAGCTGAAGGGGATTGCACTACACTCACTCCTGAAGCTGCTCTTCTTCACTTCGCAAACTGTGCTTCCAAGTCAAGGAACTGGGAGCGACAATCTGAAGGATCAAGGAGCAAGCTAGACCTTGAAGCAACAATCAAGGCAGAGGTAGAGAAGGATTTGAAGAAGTCTACCACACCGATCAAGCCGCCAATAGCTACTGTCTATGTTGCTGATCGCGAGTGGTGTGGAGCTTGCTCACATAACGGAGGCCATTGTCAGAATTTTGGTAAGGCAGAAGTCTGGTCTGCCGAAGAGGTAAATTTCATCCAACAAGGCTTCGTCAATAATCAGAATGGTTATGCTGGCTACCGTAACTTCATACAGCAAGGGAACTATCAAGACAGACCTCCCTACAATGCTGGCGCCAATCATAACCAGAACCAGAATAACCGCCTGGCTGGTCCAGCTCAGGATCAGAAGCCTAACCATCCGTCGGCAGGTGTCTACCAGCCGCCGCATCGCAATCCGGGTAATTATGGAACTGCTCCTGGCAATCGCCAGAATCAATATCTCAATAATACCTATCCAGGTCAGCAGCATCAAAGAGATAATAATGTCAGTGACCTGGATAAGAAGCTCAACCAGATCATCACAAGACTCGATGATCATGACAGTCAATTCAAGGCCCAAGCTCTTCTCAATCAAGAACAGATAGCATCTGGACAAAGAATTGAGCAAGCCGTGAACAACATCTCGAGCATGCTAGCATCTGGTCGATCATTTGGCCAGCTTCCAAGCTAGACAGAGCCGAATCCGAGAAAAGAACAGGCTAAAATTGTAACTGCTCGAAAACTCCCAAACTTAATTGCTGATGCTTATTCTGTTTTACGCAGAATCGCTGAAACTCCGGAAGAAGAGGAAGAAGAAGAACATAAGCCGGCGCCGAAGAGGATCCTCCTCTTGCATCGTACGTTGTGAAACCTCCTTTTCCTAGAGCATTGCTGCCAAATGCAAGGATCGAGACTGGCATGAAGGGGAACAAGGAAGGATATCCTGACATTCGTATTAAGAAACCTGTTTCTCCATATCCAGCTAAGTTATCTGATCCTGGTTCATTTACTTTGCCGTTGGTCATTAATGATGTTGAGATTGAACGTTGCTTAGTTGATCTAGGAGCATCTGTTAATGTTATGCCTGTGAGTCTATACGAAAAGTTTAACCTAGGAGAACTTGAACCGCCTAGTATGCAACTCGTCTTTGCTGATAGATCGCTTAAAACCCCTAAGGGAGAGATTAAAGACGTTGTCACTAAATGTGGTCCGTTCACGTTCTTAGCTGATTATGTGATTATGGATACTAGTACAGATGATGCTACTATCCTCATAGGTCGACCTTTCATGGCTACTACTGGAATGAATATTAACGTTCCAAATGGTTCTTTGACTTTAAGAGTTGGTAAAGAAACAAAAACGTTCCATCTTAAACATGGCATGAAATATGACTCTAGGAATGAAGAATCTCACTGCCTAGCTGTTGAAACGGTGGGGTTGACTCCGGTCAACTCCTTTACTAATGCTTCTTCCAGTGTCTCCAGATCAGTTGTTGCTGCAGATATTAAACAGGTCATTGAGAAGAAGCAGAAACCTGTCATTCAGAAACCGCCTAAGAAGAAGAAAAAGGAACTGCAAGCCTCTTCTAGACCACCGAGCAGGCCTCGAGGAAAGAACAGGAAGACGAAGACCCAAATGGTCTGGAGGCCAAAAATTCTGCCGTCTTCCACCGAGCCAGCTGCACCACCTATCAGTTCTGAGAAACCGGCGCCGGAACAAGTATGGAAGGAGAAGCCGAAAGCGTCTCTTAAGGAAGTACTAACGATCACTGATCCAGGTAATAACAAGCCGAAGATTAAAGAAAAGAAGAAGCCGACAGTCCTCATTCCTTCCATCATCACACTCAAGAAGGATGATCTCTCTAGAGAGCTATTCGGACCGTTCACGTTCGTTGATCACCTTCCCGACGGACGTACCAAGCTACTACATGCAAACGGGAAGAGATTCACGCTTACCGGAGAAGTCCCGAAGCTGTACTTCATGAACTCCGACGCGAGCGTGAAGGAGAATCTAAGTTGGGATGTCTCCTAATACCGTCCAGGTATCATCCAACTCAAGGACATTAATAAAAGTGCGCTTCGTGGGAGGCAACCCACGGCTGGAGTCTGTTTTAATTTTTGTTGAACTTGGTATTTTAGAGTCGGTTCGGGAGAGCCAAAAGTGTTAGTTTATTTGATTTATTATTTTTCGTGTAGAGTCTGCATGTCATAGAGTCAGTTGCAAGTTGATTGAGGTCGTTCCGATTTTTGTGGATTTAACTGTGATTTTCTGAAGTTGGCCGGATTTACGAAAATATTTTAAAACCCGAACAGTTCAAAATTTTCAGCGAAACCACCCCTATTTTCGGCGAAACTGATTTTCGAATTTCGAACCCGTTCTTCCTGTTCATTGTTTTCGGTTCGAATAGTCTTTTGTTTTCGGCGAAACCATTTTAACTGAAATTTTCGGCGAAATTGCAATGTTATTTTCGGCGAAACCGCCTTCAAAAATCCGGCAGTCCATTTTAACTGAAATTTTTGGCGGAAACACCCTTTTATTTTCGCCGAAAATAAATTTGAAAATCACCCAAAACTTCCTTTAAAAAATCCGGTCTACTCCCTCTCTCATCCTTCACTCATTTTCGTTCAACTCACCGAAAACCCCCCCTTATCTCTTTAAAATCGCCGACCGCCCCCATTTTAAAACTCACCGTCGCCGCCGTAACCCGCCGCCGACCACCGCCGTTCCCTTCCCCTCCCTTTTCCGATCCCAACGAGCCCTAGAACGTCCGAATCGGAGCTTTGCAGCTCCAGTTCTCCGAAACCCCAGTTTTCAAGTTTTTCACCGATTCCTCTCAACTCGTTCATTTTTAGCAATCATGACTTCAAGGTAAGTTGTAGAGATTTTCAATACGAATCTTTTGACGTATAGATTGCTGAATTTTGTCGGGGTTGACTTTCAGTTGACTTTTCGGTTTGCCTCGTTTTGCGTGCCGACTGTTTCGTGTGAACTAGGATTAACTGAACTTATAGAACTGTTCTAGGATGCTTAGGGAGTTTCGTGCTTAATTTCTATATCAATTGGTCATGTGTTGCTATGCATAAGATTAATTCTTTGTAATGTTGACTTTTGTGAGAAATGTCGGTTTGACTTTGAATTGTTGTGATCATTTGGCTGTCTGATGTGTTCATTCTCGTTCATATTTTTGTGCTGCCATATGAGATCATATTTTACCGTCATTCTCCAAGTTATGATAGTCTTGCCATGATTAGGGTTCAATATGCTTAAATGTTGACTTTCAAAATGTCGGTTTGACTTTTTGAACTCTGATTGTGCTTATCTGATTCTGGCTGTTCCTAAGTATGTATTTTAATGTTTATGATTACCGGTTACTCCGCTTTACTTACCCCACTTAGTTTCCCTCATTTCTTTGTGAAATTGAGTTTTTCTACTAAGTGTGGGGTAGAGTTTTGGTTGACTAATCTGGTTTCATTCTGGTTTAGGAACCCCACTTATGAGCGCAGGACTAAGGCGCGACTTGATGGCGCCTCGAGCTCAGGAGCTGCCACTCCCGTCACACCTGTTGTTCTAGGTCCACCACCTGCACTCCCTCGCCGGGCTGGATACCATCCCACCATCGCCCGTCTACCTGACTACTACTTTGAGTGCTTCCAGAAGATTCAGCACGTCCGGGGAGCTGATGTGCCCCCCTTTCCATGGAGTCACTCCAGGAGCATGACGAGGACTACCACCGGAACGTGCATGATGCCCTAGCACCGGCTGGCCTCCTCGAGCTGACCACCATCGCCGCCGAGTTCCCAGACATTGCCCTCCAGGAGTTCTGGGAAACCTTTGATCTGGATGAGCATAAGAGGAAGCAACGCCAGAAGGTGATCACGTTCTATCTTGGTGGGTTGTACAGGCAGCTCACCTACGATGAGTTTGCCACTCATCTCGGCATCCCCTACGAGCACTATCACGATCATCACCTCAGTTGGGGAGAAGATGATGACGACGAGGAGTACAACGCGCTCTGGAGCCACATGACAGGCGTTTCCTGGAGATCGCCTCGGGGTGAGCAACTCAGTTAAGTCTCTCTCTCACCCGCTCTATAAGTTTATTCATATGGTTTGGCGGAGGTCGCTTTTATATGTTCGAGACAAGGACCGCCACCATATCCTCAAGGACGAGCTCATGCTTCTCCGAGCCATCCGAGAGAGCTATCCTCTACACCCCGGCTGGGTACTAGCTCGCATCTTCCGCCAGAAGACCAAGAGGAAGACACCACCCCGCAAACTCTTGCGAGGCAACTTCATAGGACAGCTCATCCTCTCCTTCGGTATCAGCCATGAGTATGGCCCGCACATTCCACGACATCCAGTTCGGACCGTTGGAGGAGACTTGGCGGTTGAGTATGACTTAGAACTCGACCTCAGTCCCCATGTAGCAGCTGATCCTCCACTCCAGCCTATGGTCGAGTCAGAGGAAGAAGATGATGCGGAGGAGCAGCAGCCGCAGCCGCCGCCTGAGATTCATGATTATATACCCTCGCCACACCATCAGGCAGGGTACATCCACCAGTCGCCGCCGCACATTCTAGATCCATACCAGGCGCCTACTCATCAGCCCCGACACCACCCTGCGGACGCTGGTGAATTGTACGAGCGACTTCAGGAGTGGCGCATCACCGACAACGCCACTCAAGAGGCGCGATGGACTATTATGCAGCAACATATGCGCCGCGCCGACCGGCGATATGAGGCACAGATGGCGTGGCAACGCCAGCTCGGCGAATTTCTCCAGTTTCCACCTCCCGGTTCACCGGACCAGCAGTGATCGGGTTGTATTCCCTTTCTGGTGTCTTCTTTTTATTTATTCTTTTCGGATTTCAATCCAACTTTTTTCTGTGTGGATCCGGGATACTTGTCCCGGTTTCCTTTTTATGTTTCATTTGTTTTTGTTTTGTAGGCAATCGGTAGACTTCCTTTGCTTCAGGTTCTGTTACACTTCCCTCCGCTCTCTGGATCCGTGCTAACCCTCTGAAATCAACCGTCCTCATCCAGGTTCTTCCATTCCACTCTGAACTCTAGAATTAGTCTTGTGAGGACACAGTCCGATTTAAGTGTGGGGTAGGATGCTAGAGAACCTGAACCTTGCATGAACTTGATTGCCCTTGATTGTGTTTTATGTGTGCCTCGTGATTCCATTCCAGTCTCTCTAGCATTAGAATAGCTCAGTTCTTGATTTTTGATGTTAAGTTGTTGTTCAAACTTTCATAATGATGCTTAGACTGCTTAACCTAGAACTTGAGAACCAACTTGTATGCTTTGATGCTAAATTGCCTGGTCAGAACAGAATTTTTAAAAAATCACACTTGTAGTTTGTAGCATTGATTGCATGAAAATGACCGAATCCGGCTAGCAAACCAACTGTGAGCTTTTGATCCATTGCACGTAACTTGCAATTTTAATTCTTTCTGAGTGGTTTTCTGTTTACTTGAATGAGTTAGAATTTGCATGAGACCTACTCGAGACCACACGATGACACGAGTTCTAGAAGGATAGGGGCACCTAGATTCAGCTACTAAGCCAGACAGCCTACCAAACGATAAAATCCACTAAGTTTAGACCCTTGAGCTTGGCCTGTTCTTTCGGTTCGATAATACATTACAGCCATTTCCCATTTCTTTCATTCCCCGTTGATCCCTTGTGGTTGTAGTTCTAGATTGACCTACCAGAAGTCGGTTTGTGGTAACCTGCCTATAGCCATTAAACAGGTGGTCTTAGCTAATATGTCCAGACGTGTCAACCCCTCTAGCAACTAAAAGAAAAATCGGCACAAAAGAAAAAAAAGTAAAGTAAGAAAAGAAGCAAGCTTCAGAAAAAAAAAGAGAAGCAGAAAAATCAGAAAAATCAGAAAAAGTTTCAAAGTGTAGTTCAATAAAACGTTCTTCTCCCTACAAATGGAAGAACAAAGTCAAAAGAAAAGTTCAAAAGAAAAAATCGTGAAAAGAAGAAAAAGAATAAGTGCTAGGTTGCTGGAGGGTATCATAGGACGAGCGTTCATCATTCCACCCGTGTTTGGTTAGACGGTAGGAAGCCATAGATTAGATTCGAGGGAAGTTAGTCGAAAGCTACACCGCACAAAGCCATCATCATTCATTCCCATCATCCATCTCATTATAAACCCGAGTAGTGTAGTATTCATTACGGTCCTAGCAGGTAAGTCCTTCTTAACTAGATACTCGTGTTGTCACAGTGGTGGAGATGTGGTCGAAATGCAAACTTATGACAGAATTCGGTAACAGAAAATGATCGAGAGCAGAAACACGTCCTTAAACACAGAGAGTGAGAGTTCCCATTGTACTATATATATCCTGTGTGAGGAGTCTGGTCGGTCAGGTCAAATTCGTGCATAATTGGTTGCTAATTACTTGTCGTGTGCAGTTTATTAGTGAGACCAGGTAGTTTGGCTGATCTGTATGCATGTTAGGTTTCTTGTTCTAGGATCGATCTGTCTAATAATTCATTGTGTTTGATTGAGCTCCAATTTAATCGATCTTATCATTTATGAACATGAGCATTTCTATTCAGTTTGCTTGAGGACAAACAAAAGCTTAAGTGTGGGGTATTTGATAACACTCGATTTGACGTGATTATCAGCCTCATTTAAGCGACATTTCTTTGCTTAAGACATGGTTTTTAGGGTAGAATAACGAATATTCAATCGATTGCCCTATTTCGTGCCATTTGTGTTACCTTGGCCCGTTTCGGGTCTATTTGATGGTTTTCTAGTGTTTTTGTGCTAGCACAGGTTTTTGCCGTCAAATAAAGTAGCCAAGGACGTGTCTAAAGCGTTGGAATCTCGAGGAATCAAACCGAAATCGATCCAAGGAGCCGATCAAGTCAAACCGAAAAGTCTGCCCATTCACACTTGCATTTTCGGCGAAAACAAGCTTTCATCTTCGGCGAAAATATTAATGCAAATCAACTGATGCCAAGTGAAGGATGGTTTCGGCGAAAAGGATCAACTGTTCGGACCGAAAATACAAGGCAGAGAAAGCACTCTCATTCAAAAAGGAATTTTCGCCGAAAATTCCTTAAGAATTTTGGCAAAAATATCAGGCTAATCCGGATCAGTTAGGGTTAAGTATAAATACTTAACCCAGCGGCCCAAAAGAAGGAGGATCATAATAGACAATCATAATTTACAAAACACAACTTTTCGAGATCAGAATTCTCTGAAGTTCTGGAGCGAAGAGTTGGAGATCGAAGAGCCGGATAGAGATCGTGACGCCATCCCTTCCATCTCGGAGAACCGGAGCTAGGAGTGTTATCTACCGAAGATCGGAGTCTGTCAGAGTCGTCTGAATTAGGTTTTTCAGATTCTTTTCTGTTCTTCCTTTGAATGATGAACTCTCTCCTTGTCTTTGTTTCTTTTGCAATAATCATGAGTAGCTAAGCCCGTTAGAGCTTAGACTAGATGAACCCTAAGTGACCCATGGCTTTAAAGCGGTCACGGATCGGCGGTGATTAGATTCGAAATTCAATCAGTTCTTTTTCATGTTTGATTCGTTCTTCATTGTTCATGTTTCTTGTCTGGATTGATCACCTAGATTAGATTCTAGTTAAAGCTAAGGATAGAAGCGAACGCTCGCCTTACTTTAGAACATCGAATTGAACAATTAACCTTATAATTGGAGTGTGCCTTTCGTAGGAACCGGTTAGGGTTAATTCATTGCAAGAGTAACTCATTAATCACTAGTAATTACACCAATTAATTAAGTCATTGCGAGAGGCGACCGTACCCGGGCGGCTAGTTAATCTTGGTAGTTAGAACGGATAGAGCGAACGTTCGCGGTCTTAAACCTAAGGGTAAGGAGTTATGGTGGTGTCTTAGTAATTGATTGAACGAGAATTGAAATCCGTTGATCTGTTGATTGCCAATGCTCTGGGGAACGAAGGGGGATTCAAAGTCTAAGTTCGTCTGTCATTCTTGTTTTCAAACCCTAATTCCCAATCTGCTTTAGTTTAATTTGTTTTAATTTTTTTGCATTTCTTAGAAATAGAAGTCGTGGAACTCACACCACGCACAACGTGTTTTCCTTCGAGTATTTTGATAGTTCTGAAGTAACCAATCATAGAAAGCCCTTGGAATACGATCTGCTATACGCTTTTTCTTAGCCTTAGTAGTTTTTATTTGGCTGAACCCTCAACGACAGGTTCACCAAATTGGCGCCGTTGCCGGGGACACTTCTTTTGATTGTTCGAAAGAAGAACTGGCAATTTATTCTTCTATTTTCCATCTTTCATTTTTCCACCCACTTCAATTTTACACTGGTTTTGTTTGTCTTTGTTATCTGTAGGTTTACAGGTGTATGCCTCACCGTCCTTGGACTCGCTCTCAAACCGAACAGGCCAAGAGTATAGAGAGACCAGGCAGTTCAGCTACACCTCTACGATCACAGATTCTGAAGAAAGGCAGAACCAATCCATTCATCACTCTGATCAAGATCGAGGAACCGAAGGAGAGTTCCTCATCTCCATCTTCACCGACACCTTCATCCGCTTCGTACACCGAGTCACTTTCACCTCCTCCATCTCCCACCATGGACGATAGATTACCACCACCACCACCACCACCTGCACAGAAGAGTTTAGCAGACTATAACAAGCCGAGCGCGACTATCGTTCGATCTGCCATTGCCGTTCCGCGCATTGAAGGAGATCCTGACTATGAGATCAAGATTCCATTCTTGACCATGATCTCTAGGGATTTACAGTTTGAAGGCAGGCCCCTAGACAATCCGTGCACTCATCTTGCAGACTTCCTTGATCTCTGCAGTACTTTTAAGAGCGGAAACCTCGACAAAAACACTCTTTGTCTGAGAGCTTTCCCGTTCTCTTTGAAGGGCACTGCTAAGAGGTGGCTTACTGGTAAACCACCTAGCTATTACACTAACTGGGATACTCTGGCTCAGGACTTCATTGAAGAATACTTCCCTCCAGCCAGAACAACCGCCATCAAGGACAGCATCGCCAGATTCTCCCAGAAAGAAGGAGAAAGCTTGTATGATACTTGGAATCGAATCCAAGAACTTCTTTACACCTGCCCTCATCATGGATTCGAGCAGAGGCAGTTAGCTGAAATCTTCTCTCGTGGACTTCAAGAAGAATCTGCCAAGTGGGTCAATTCTCTAGCTGAAGGGGATTGCACTACACTCACTCCTGAAGCTGCTCTTCTTCACTTCGCAAACTGTGCTTCCAAGTCAAGGAACTGGGAGCGACAATCTGAAGGATCAAGGAGCAAGCTAGACCTTGAAGCAACAATCAAGGCAGAGGTAGAGAAGGATTTGAAGAAGTCTACCACACCGATCAAGCCACCAATAGCTACTGTCTATGTTGCTGATTGCGAGTGGTGTGGAGCTTGCTCACATAACGGAGGCCATTGTCAGAATTTTGGTAAGGCAGAAGTCTGGTCTGCCGAAGAGGTAAATTTCATCCAACAAGGCTTCGTCAATAATCAGAATGGTTATGCTGGCTACCGTAACTTCAGACAGCAAGGGAACTATCAAGACAGACCTCCCTACAATGCTGGCGCCAATCATAACCAGAACCAGAATAACCGCCTGGCTGGTCCAGCTCAGGATCAGAAGCCTAACCATCCGCCGGCAGGTGTCTACCAGCCGCCGCATCGTAATCCGGGTAATTATGGAACTGCTCCTGGCAATCGCCAGAATCAATATCTCAATAATACCTATCCAGGTCAGCAGCATCAAAGAGATAATAATGTCAGTGACCTGGATAAGAAGCTCAACCAGATCATCACAAGACTCGATGATATTTTCGTGCTGCCATATGAGATCATATTTTACCGTCATTCTCCAAGTTATGATAGTCTTGCCATGATTAGGGTTCAATATGCTTAAATGTTGACTTTCAAAATGTCGGTTTGACTTTTTGAACTCTGATTGTGCTTATCCGATTCTGGCTGTTCCTAAGTATGTATTTTAATGTTTATGATTACCGGTTACTCCGCTTTTCTTACCCCACTTAGTTTCCCTCATTTCTTTGTGAAATTGAGTTTTTCTACTAAGTGTGGGGTAGAGTTTTGGTTGACTAATCTGGTTTCATTCTGGTTTAGGAACCCCACTTATGAGCGCAGGACTAAGGCGCGACTTGATGGCGCCTCGAGCTCAGGAGCTGCCACTCCCGTCACACCTGTTGTTCTGGGTCCACCACCTGCACTCCCTCGCCGGGCTGGATACCATCCCACCATCGCCCGTCTACCTGACTACTACTTTGAGTGCTTCCAGAAGATTCAGCACGTCCGGGGAGCTGATGTGCGCCCCCTTTCCATGGAGTCACTCCAGGAGCATGACGAGGACTACCACCGGAACGTGCATGATGCCCTAGCACCGGCTGTCCTCCTCGAGCTGTCCACCATCGCCGCCGAGTTCCCAGACATTGCCCTCCAGGAGTTCTGGGCAATCTTTGATCTGGATGAGCACAAGAGGAAGCAACGCCAGAAGGTGATCACCTTCTATCTTGGTGGGTTGTACAGGCAGCTCACCTACGATGAGTTTGCCACTCATCTCGGCATCCCCTACGAGCAATATCACGATCATCACCTCAGTTGGGGAGAAGATGATGACGACGAGGAGTACAACGCGCTCTGGAGCCACATGACAGGCGTTTCCTGGAGATCGCCTCGGGGTGAGCAACTCAGTTAAGTCTCTCTCTCACCCGCTCTATAAGTTTATTCATATGGTTTGGCGGAGGTCGCTTTTATATGTTCGAGACAAGGACCGCCACCATATCCTCAAGGACGAGCTCATGCTTCTCCGAGCCATCCGAGAGAGCTATCCTCTACACCCCGGCTGGGTACTAGCTCGCATCTTCCGCCAGAAGACCAAGAGGAAGACACCACCCCGCAAACTCTTGGGAGGCAACTTCATAGGACAGCTCATCCTCTCCTTCGGTATCAGCCATGAGTATGGCCCGCACATTCCACGACATCCAGTTCGGACTGTTGGAGGAGACTTGGCGGTTGAGTACGACTTAGAACTCGACCTCAGTCCCCATGTAGCAGCTGATCCTCCACTCCAGCCTATGGTCGAGTCAGAGGAAGAAGATGATGCGGAGGAGCAGCAGCCGCAGCCGCCGCCTGAGTTTCATGATTATATACCCTCGCCACACCATCAGGCAGGGTACATCCACCAGTCGCCGCCGCACATTCTAGATCCATACCAGGCGCCTACTCATCAGCCCCGACACCACCCTGCGGACGTTGGTGAATTGTACGAGCGACTTCAGGAGTGGCGCATCACCGACAACGCCACTCAAGAGGCGCGATGGACTATTATGCAGCAACATATGCGCCGCGCCGACCGGCGATATGAGGCACAGATGGCGTGGCAACGCCAGCTCGGCGAATTTCTCCACTTTCCACCTCCCGGTTCACCGGACCAGCAGTGATCGGGTTGTATTCCCTTTCTGGTGTCTTCTTTTTATTTAATCTTTTTGGATTTCGATCCAACTTTTTTCTGTGTGGATCCGGGATACTTGTCCCGGTTTCCTTTTTATGTTTCATTTGTTTTTGTTTTGTAGGCAATCGGTAGACTTCCTTTGCTTCAGGTTCTGTTACACTTCCCTCCGCTCTCTGGATCCGTGCTAACCCTCTGAAATCAACCGTCCTCATCCAGGTTCTTCCATTCCACTCTGAACTCTAGAATTAGTCCTGTGAGGACACAGTCCGATTTAAGTGTGGGGTAGGATGCTAGAGAACCTGAACCTTGCATGAACTTGATTGCCCTTGATTGTGTTTTATGTGTGCCTCGTGATTCCATTCCAGTCTCTCTAGCATTAGAATAGCTCAGTTCTTAATTTTTGATGTTAAGTTGTTGTTCAAACTTTCATAATGATGCTTAGACTGCTTAACCTAGAACTTGAGAACCAACTTGTATGCTTTGATGCTAAATTGCCTGGTCAGAACAGAATTTTTAAGAAATCACAGTTGTAGTTTCTAGCCTTGATTGCATGAAAATGACCGAATCCGGCTAGCAAACCAACTGTGAGCTTTTGATCTATTGCACGTAACTTGCAATTTTAATTCTTTCTGAGTGGTTTTCTGTTTACTTGAATGAGTTAGAATTTGCATGAGACCTACTCGAGACCACACGATGACACGAGTTCTAGAAGGATAGGGGCACCTAGATTCAGCTACTAAGCCAGACAGCCTACCAAACGATAAAATCCACTAAGTTTAGACCCTTGAGCTTGGCCTGTTCTTTCGGTTCGATAATACATTACAGCCATTTCCCATTTCTTTCATTCCCCGTTGATCCCTTGTGGTTGTAGTTCTAGATTGACCTACCGGAAGTCGGTTTGTGGTAACCTGCCTATAGCCATTAAACAGGTGGTCTTAGCTAATATGTCCAGACGTGTAAACCCCTCTAGCAACTAAAAGAAAAATCGGCACAAAAGAAAAAAAAAGTAAAGTAAGAAAAGAAGCAAGCTTCAGAAAAAAAAGAGAAGCAGAAAAATCAGAAAAATCAGAAAAAGTTTCAAAGTGTAGTTCAATAAAACGTTCTTCTCCCTACAAATGGAAGAACAAAGTCAAAAGAAAAGTTCAAAAGAAAAAATCGTGAAAAGAAGAAAAAGAATAAGTGCTAGGTTGCTGGAGGGTATCAGAGGACGAGCGTTCATCATTCCACCCGTGTTTGGTTAGACGGTAGGAAGCCATAGATTAGATTCGAGGGAAGTTAGTCGAAAGCTACACCGCACAAAGCCATCATCATTCATTCCCATCATCCATCTCATTATAAACCCGAGTAGTGTAGTATTCATTACGGTCCTAGCAGGGAAGTCCTTCTTAACTAGATACTCGTGTTGTCACAGTGGTGGAGATGTGGTCGAAATGCAAACTTATGACAGAATTCGGTAACAGAAAATGATCGAGAGCAGAAACACGTCCTTAAACACAGAGAGTGAGAGTTCCCATTGTACTATATATATCCTGTGTGAGGAGTCTGGTCGGTCAGGTCAAATTCGTGCATAATTGGTTGCTAATTACTTGTCGTGTGCAGTTTATTAGTGAGACCAGGTAGTTTGGCTGATCTGTATGCATGTTAGGTTTCTTGTTCTAGGATCGATCTGTCTAATAATTCATTGTGTTTGATTGAGCTCCAATTTAATCGATCTTATCATTTATGAACATGAGCATTTCTATTCAGTTTGCTTGAGGACAAGCAAAAGCTTAAGTGTGGGGTATTTGATAACACTCGATTTGACGTGATTATCAGCCTCATTTAAGCGACATTTCTTTGCTTAAGACATGGTTTTTAGGGTAGAATAACGAATATTCAATCGATTGCCCTATTTCGTGCCATTTGTGTTACCTTGGCCCGTTTCGGGTCTATTTGATGGTTTTCTAGTGTTTTTGTGCTAGCACAGGTTTTTGCCGTCAAATAAAGTAGCCAAGGACGTGTCTAAAGCGTTGGAATCTCGAGGAATCAAACCGAAATCGATCCAAGGAGCCGATCAAGTCAAACCGAAAAGTCTGCCCATTCACACTTGCATTTTCGGCGAAAACAAGCTTTCATCTTCGGCGAAAATATTAATGCAAATCAACTGATGCCAAGTGAAGGATGGTTTCGGCGAAAAGGATCAACTGTTCGGACCGAAAATACAAGGCAGAGAAAGCACTCTCATTCAAAAAGGAATTTTCGCCGAAAATTCCTTAAGAATTTTGGCAAAAATATCAGGCTAATCTGGATCAGTTAGGGTTAAGTATAAATACTTAACCTGGCGGCCCAAAAGAAGGAGGATCATAATAGACAATCATAATTTACAAAACACAACTTTTCGAGATCAGAATTCTCTGAAGTTCTGGAGCGAAGAGTTGGAGATCGAAGAGCCGGATAGAGATCGTGACGCCATCCCTTCCATCTCGGAGAACCGGAGCTAGGAGTGTTATCTACCGAAGATCAGAGTCTGTCAAAGTCGTCTGAATTAGGTTTTTCAGATTCTTTTATGTTCTTCCTTTGAATGATGAACTCTCTCCTTGTCTTTGTTTCTATTGTAATAATCATGAGTAGCTAAGCCCGTTAGAGCTTAGACTAGATGAACCCTAAGTGACCCAGGGCTTTAAAGTGGTCACGGATCGGCGGTGATTAGATTCGAAATTCAATCAGTTCTTTTTCATGTTTGATTCGTTCTTCATTGTTCATGTTTCTTGTCTGGATTGATCACCTAGATTAGATTCTTGTTAAAGCTAAGGATAGAAGCGAACGCTCGCCTTACTTTAGAACATCAAATTGAACAATTAACCTTATAATTGGAGTGTGCCTTTCGTAGGAACCGGTTAGGGTTAATTCATTGCAAGAGTAACTCATTAATCACTAGTAATTACACCAATTAATTAAGTCGTTGCGAGAGGCGACCGTACCCGGGCGGCAAGTTAATCTTGGTAGTTAGAACGGATAGAGCGAACGTTCGCCGGTCTTAAACCTAAGGGTAAGGAGTTATGGTGGTGTCTTAGTAATTGATTGAATGAGAATCGAAATCCGCTGATCTGTTGATTGCCAATGCTCTGGGGAACGAAGGTGGATTCAAAGTCTAAGTTCGTCTGTCATTCTTGTTTTCAAACCCTAATTCCCAATCTGCTTTAGTTTAATTTGTTTTAATTTTTCTGCATTTCTTAGAAATAGAAGTCGTGGAACTCACACCACGCACAACGTGTTTTCCTTCAAGTATTTTGCTAGTTCTGAAGTAACCAATCATAGAAAGCCCTTGGAATACGATCTGCTATACGCTTTTTCTTAGCATTAGTAGTTTTTATTTGGCTGAACCCTCAACGACAGGTTCACCAATCGCCTAGATTAGATTTTTGCAAGCTAGGGTTAGTCACCAGACATAGTCGTTAGACAGTTCCCTGCTTTGGCACTTAAACTTGTCTTCCTTGATCACCTAGTTTAGATTCTTGTTAAGCTGAGGATAGAAGCGAACGCTCGCCTCTCTTTAAAACATCAATTCAACCAATTAACCTTATAATTGGAGTGCGCCTTTCGTAGGAACCGATTAGGGTTAATCCGCTTCAAGAGTAACTCATAAATCATTAGTAATTACACCAGTTAAGTCGTTGCGAGAGGCGACCGTACCCGGGCGACTAATTAATCTTGGTAGTTAGAACGGATAGAGCGAACGTTCGCCGGTCTTAAACCTAAGGGTAAGGAGTTATGGTGGTGTCTTAGAAATTGATTGAACGAGAATTGAAATTCGCTGATCTGTTGATTGTTGTTGCCTTGGTGAACGAAGGGGGATTCGAAATCTAAGCTTGTCTGTCGTCTGTTTAAACCAACCAATCATTCTGTCTTTTAATTTCTTTTTAATTTTCCCACATCTTAGTCTTGAAGTCGTGGAACTCACACCACGCACAACTTGTTTAAATAGAGTAATTTGCCAACATATTTGAGTAGACAAGAAGAAGAGACCTCGAGTAGAATACGATCTAGTCTACCTTGGTAGATTAGTTATTTGATACTGCTAAAACTGCAGCATCAAATTGGCGCCGTTGCCAGGGACTCTACTATATTGTTTGAAAGAAGAGTTGGCATTTTATTCTTCTACTTTCCATCTTTCGTTTTCCATCACACTTCGATTTTACACCGATTTTGCTTGTTTTTGTCCCTTGCAGATCATAGCAGGTACAGAATCGAATCACTCCCATTCCATCTTCCCTACCGCAATGTCTGCTCCAACGAGTCTTGCGGACTACAGTAAGCCGAGCGCATCTAACATTCAGTCTCCCATCATCGTGCCTTCTAATGACGATGATCCCGACTATGAGATCAAGATCCCCTTTCTGGGACTAATCTCTAGGGACGTGCAATTTGAGGGAAAGCCAGATGATAATTCGTGCACACATCTATCTGACTTTTTGGCTGTCTGTGAAACTTTCAAGTCTAAGAACCTCAACAAGAACGCTCTATGCCTTCGAGCCTTCCCATTCTCACTCCGAGGTGCCGCAAAGAGATGGCTCACTAGCAAGCCACCCAGTCACTACACCAACTGGGATGATCTTGCTCAGGAATTCATAGAGGAATACTTCCCTCCTTCCAGAAAAACTGCTTACAGAAAAAACATCTGAAGATTCAGACAGAGAGAAGGAGTAAGTTTACATGATGGTTGGAACAAATTCTAGGGACTTCTCTACGATTGCCCTCATCATGGTTTCACTCAGATGCAACTAGCCGAGATGTTTGCTTGGGGTATGAACGAAGAATCATCTGAATGGGTTAACTGCTTAGCTGATGGAGACTACACCGCACTCACACCGGAAGCTACTCTTCTTCACTTTTCAAAGTGCGCATCTAAATCTAGAAGCTGGGACAGACAGTTTGGAGCATCTAAGAGCCAACCGAGCCATGAAGATCAGATCAAGAGCGAAGTGCAAAAGAAATGAAGAAGATTTTCGGTACAACAAATAACTGGTCTATAGGGGAAGTGAATTTTATTGATCAAGATCCCCTGGATTCACCGAAGGACAGCCACCTCAGAGTTATACGTTCGAGAATACTTGGGAAATCGAGATAGACAAGAACCTCGACCTGATCTTGACAAGACTCGATGACCACGAGGAGAGATTCAAGCTTCAAGCCCTCTTAAATCAAGATCATGAAGCTCGAGGTCAACGAGTGGAGAGCATGTTGAATAACATGTTTAGCCTGCTAACTAATAGCCCCCTCCTTAATCAATCATCGGTTCAAGACGACTCTAACATTAGAAAGGAGCACGTCAAGGCTATCTCCACAAGAAGCAGCAAGCAATTAGCTGGTCCTACAGCTTCTGATCCGGCCATAAATCCTAATGCTATAGCTATTGACAAGCCAGAGATCGAGGAGGAGGATAAAGAAAAAGAAGAGGAGGTGACTGCCCCGCCCCCCTAACAAAGACATCACCTGAGCCACCTCTCCCTCCATATCAGCCTCGAATTCCGTTTCCTAAGGCTGCGCAATCAAAGGAGAAAGATCATGACACCCGGTACAGAAAGTGGCATGGATACTTGAAGAACACAGATGTCAAGATACCAGTTACTGAGGCTATCCAGATGATACCGGAGGCTGGAAAAGTCGCGAAAGATCTTGTGAAGGACAAGAAGAAGAAAGAGTTGTCTCCCTCGAGGAAGAATGCTCCGCGATCCACAGCCAGACGACCGCCATACCTCCCCCAAATAAGTGTCGCGATCCTGGTGCTTTTACTTTGCCTTGCACTATTAAAAATGTGAAAATTGATCGTAGTTTAATTGATCTAGGTTCTTCCATTAATGTCATGCCTACCTGCTTGTATGAGAAATTGAACCTAGGAGAATTGAAACCGATTAGCATGCGTTTAGTGTTTGCCGATAGATCTGTGAAATTACCTAGGGGATTAATAGAAGACGTGGTTGTCAATTGTGGTCCTTTTACTATTCTGGCTGATTTTATTGTTATGGATACCCGAGGGGAAGATGTCACTCTTCTCCTTGGCCGACCATTTATGGCGACAGCCGGCATTACCATTAATGTCCCGAATGGCTCGTTGACATTAAGTGTCGGCAAGGATACCATGACATTCCGTCTCAAGGACGATATGCAAGCCCCTGTCAAAGAAGATGCGCATTGCTTATCTGTTGAAGCTGTGGAGTTGGCTTCGGTCAACTCCGTTACTAATGAAAATCTAGAGTTTCTGCAGAAATCTTCTTGCCAGGTGTAGGACAGGTCCCTACTTTGAAGAATGAGCTGCCGGCACAGAAGCCAAGAAAGAAGAAAGAGCCAAAGACATCCCCTACTGCATCGCCAAAAGTTAAGGATCCTGGCGAGATAAAGAAGGAGAATAAAGAGAACGACGCTTCTTTGAAAGAACTGTTCAGGCCTTGTCAAAATTCTGGTCATCTTCCCGAAGAACGAGCCAAGTTAATTCATGCAAACGGGAAGAAGTTCGCACTTACGGAGGATATCTCATGAACTCCAACTTGGGCCTGAGAGAAATCATGAGTTGGGATGTCTCCTAACACCGTCTAGGTATCGTCCAGCGCAAGGACGTTAATAAAAGAGCGCTTCGTGGGAGGCAACCCACGGTTGGAGTCAGTTTTTCATTTGTGTCAACCCTAGTGTTTTAGAGTCGGTTCAGGGGAGCCAAAAGTGTCAGTTTGTTTGATTTCTTATTTTTTCTCGTGTAGTCTGTTTGTCGTAGTGTCAATTTCCAGTCGTTTGAGGTCTTTCCGATTTTTGTGGATTTAACTGTGATTTTCTGAAGTTTGCCGGGATTGCGAAAATATTTTCAATCGTAGAGTTCAATATTTTCGGCGAAAATACACCCATGTTTTCGGCGAAAATTCTCTTTGAAATCCCTCTGAGTTTTCCAGACGTTTTTAAATAACATTTTCGGCGAAAACTATTCAAAATTTTCGGCGAAAATTCTTTTGAAAATCGGCAGTACTTTTTTAACTAACATTTTCGGCGAAAACTTGCACTTATTTTTGCCGAAAATGCCTTTGAAAATCAACCAATTTTACGTTTTAAAATCCGGATTCACCCTCTCTCTCCTCACATCTTCATTTTCAAAACCGAGCAAAAACCCTTCCCCTGTTTCAACTAAATCGCCGACCACCGCTGCCTTATTCCATCCGCCGCCGCTCAAGTCCACCGCCGCTGTCGCCGCTACCGCCGCTCCCTTCCCCTTCCATTTCCGATCATCTTGAGCCCTAGAACAGCCGAATCAGAGCTCTACAGCTCTAGTTCACCCTAACCCTAAAATTTTCGATTTTCACCGATTTCTCCCAATCCGTTCATTTTTAGTATCCATGGCTTCAAGGTAAGTTGTAGAACTTTTCATTGCGAATCTTTTGACATATTGAATGCTGAATTTCATCGGGGTTGACTTTTGGTTGACTTTTTGGTTTACCTCGATTTGCGTGCCGACTGATTTCATGTGAACTAGGTTAGCTGAACTTGTTGAACTGTTCTAGCATGCTTAGGGAGTGTTGTGCTTAATTTTAATATCGTTTGATCATGTGTTGCTAAGCCTAAGTCCTATTCCTTGTGAGGTTGACTTTTGAGAAATGTCGGTTTGACCATGAACTGTTTTTGATCATTTGGCTGCCTTATGTGCTAATTCTCATTCAGATTATTGTGTTTGCCATCTGAGATCATATTATACCGTCACTCTCCGCTTTGTGATAGTCTTGCCATGATTAGGGTTCAATGTTCTATTATGTTGACTTTTTGACTGTCGGTTTGACTTCTGAACTCTGAGTGTGCTAATTCCATTCTGGACTGTTCCTAAGCATGTATTTCCTTGTTTGTGATTACCGGTTAATCTGCTTTGCTTACCCCCACTCGGTTTTCCTCATTTCTTTGTGAAATTGAGTTTTTCTACTAAGTGTGGGGTAGGGTTTTAGTTTGACTAATCTGGTTTCGTTCTGGTTTTAGGAACACCACTTATGAGCGCAGGACTAAGCAGAGACTTGACACCGCCTCAAGCTCCAGAGCCCCCGCTCCCGTCACACTCGCCGTCAGGGGCCCTCCACCAGCATTCCCTGGCCGTGCTGGGTACCATCGCACTGCTGCCCGTTTACCCGAATACTACTTCGAGTGCTACCAGAAGCTCGAGCATGTTCCTGGAGCTAATGTTCGCCCCCTTTCCATGGAGTCGCTCTTCGATCATGATGAGGACTACTACCGGAACGTGCACGACGCCCTGGTACCAGCCGGCCTCCTAGAGCTGACCACCATAGCTTCCGACTTCCCAGACGTCGCTCTCCAGGAGTTCTGGGGCACTTTTGATCTGGACGAGCAAAAGAGGAGGCAGAGCAAGAAGGTCGTTTCCTTCTACCTGGGCGGGGTGTACAGGCCAGTCACCTACGATGAGTTTGCAGCTCAATAAGGCATTCCCTGCGAGCATTACCACGGTCATCACCTCGGCTAGGCGAACGACGAGGACGACGGAGAGGCATACCATGCACTCTGGAGCCACATGACTGGAGTGCCCGGCGATCGTCTCACGGACCATAATTCAGTCAAGTCTCTCTCGCACTCTCTCTATAAGTACATTCATATGGTTTGGCGTAGATCGCTATTATATGCTCCAGAGAAGGACCGCCACCATATCAGCAAGGAGGAACTTCTGCTTCTTCGCGCCATCCGGGAGAGCTACTCTCTTCACCCCGGATGGGTGCTTGCTCGCATCTTCTGCCAGAAGACCAAGAGGCGGACGCCACCTCGCTCACTCCTAGGAGGCAACTTCATTGGCCGACTCATCATCTCTTTCGGCCTCAGCCACGAATATGGCCCGAACATCCCACGCCGCAGAGTACGCACCATTGGAGGAGATTTGTCGGTCGAGTACGACCTCGAGCTGGACCTTAGTCCCCAGGTAGCAGCAGATCCTCCCCTCCAGAACGAGGATGAGTCGGAGGAAGAAGATGATTCTGAGGAGTCTCAGCCTCAGTTCGAGCCAGAGTTTCATGACCATACTCCCTCGCCACACCATCAGGCAGGGTATGCGCACCAGTCGCCGCCGCCCATCCCAGATCCATACCAAACGCCTCACCCGCAGCCTCACCCGCACCCCGCGGATGTTGGAGAGCTGTATGAGCGACTGCAGGAGTGGCGCATCACCGACAACGCCACTCAAGAGGCGAGATGGACTATTATGCAGCAACATATGCACCGCGCTGACGAGCGGTATGAGGCACAGATGGCGTGGCAACGTCAGCTCTGTGATTTCCTCCACTTTCCACCCCCGACGCCCCTGGCCAGCCATGATCAGGTGGTGTCCTTTTTCTTGTCCCTTCTTTTTATTTATTCTTTTCGGATTTCGATCCAACTTTTTTCTGTGTGGATCCGGGACACTTGTCCCGATTTCCTTTTTATGTTTCATTTGTTTTTGTTTTGTAGGCAGTAGGGAGATTCCCTTTGCTTCGTTTCGGTAAATTCCCTCCGCTCCGAGGACCCTTGCTCATCCCCTACGCCAACCATCTCGGTCCAGGTTCTTCTACTTCACTCTGAACTCTAGAATTAGTCCTGTGAGGACACAGTACGATTTAAGTGTGGGGTAGGATGCTAGAGAACATTGCATGAACTTGATTGCCCTTGATTGTGTTTTTGTGTACCTCGTGATTCCATTCCAGTCTCTCTAGCATTAGAATGGCTCAGTTCTTGATTTTTGATGTTAAGTTGTTGTTCAAACTTTCATAATGATGCTTAGACTGCTTAACCTAGAACTTGAGAACCAACGTGTTCACTTTGATGCTAAATTGTCTGGTCAGAACAGATTTTTTTTAAAAAAATCACACTTGTAGTTTGTAGCCTTGATTGCATGAAAATGACCGAATTCGACTAGCAAACCAGCTGTGAGCTTTTGATCCATTGCACGTAACTTGCAATTTCAATTCTTTTTGAGTGATTTTCTGTTTGCTTGAATGAGTTAGAATTTGCATGAGACCTACTCGAGACCACACGATGACACAAGTTCTAGAATGATAGGGGCACCTAGATTTAGCTACTAAGCCAGATAGCCTACCTAATGATAAAATCCATTAGGTTTAATTCCTTGAGCTTGGCCTGTTCTTTCGGTTCGATATACATTACATCCATTCCCCATTCTTTCATTCCCCGTTGATCCCCTATGGTTGTAGTTCTAGATTGATCTACCGGAAGTCGGTTTGTGGTAACCTGCCTATAGCCATTAAACAGGTGGTCTTAGCTATTATGTCCAGACGTGTAAACCCCTCGAGCAACTAAAGAAAAATCGGCACAAAGAAAAAAAATGAATGAAAGAAAAGAAGCAAGTTTTGAAAAAAAAAAGAGAAAGAAGAAAGATTAGAAAAGTATCAAGTTTCTAGTTCAATGAAACGTTCTTCTCCCTACAAATGGAAGAACGAAGTCAAAAGATAAGTTGAAAAGCAAAGAAAAAAAATTGTGTAAAGAAAAATAATAAAGTGCTAGGTTGCTTGAGGGTATCATAGGATGAGCGTTCACTATTCCACCCGTGTCTGGTTAGACGGTAGGAAGCCATAGGCTAGATTCGAGGGAAGTTAGTCGAAAGCTACACCGCACAAAGCCATCATCATACATTCTCATCATCCATCGCATCATAAACCCAAGTAGTGTAGAATTCCTTACAGTCCTAGCAGGGAATTCCTTCTTGACTAGTTTCTCGTGTTGTCACAGTGGTGGAGATGTGGTCGAATTGCAAACTTATGACAAAATTCAGTAACAGAAAATGATTGAGAGCAGAAACACGTCCTTGAACACAGAGAGTGAGAGTTTCCATTGTACTGAATATTTCCTGTGTGAGGAGTCTGGTCGGTCAGGTCAAATTCGTGCATAATTGGTTGCTACTAGGTGAGACCAGGTTGTTTGGCTGATCAGTATGCATGTTAGGTTTCTTGTTCTAGGATCGATCTGTCTAATAATTCATTGTGTTTGATTGAACTCCAATTTAATAAATCTTATCATTTGTGAACATGAGCGTTTCTATTCAGTTTGCTTGAGGACAAGCAAAAGCTTAAGTGTGGGGTATTTTGATGACACTCGATTTGACGTGATTATCAGCCGCATTTAAGCGACATTTCCTTGCTTAAGATTTTTAGGGTAGAATAGCGAATATTCAATCTACTGCCCTATCTCGTGCCATCTGTGTTACTTTGGCCCGTTTTGGGTCTATTTGATGGTTTTCTAGTGTTTTTATGTTAGCACAGGTTTTTGCCGTCAAATAAAGTAGCCAAGGACGTGTCTAAGGCGTTGGAACCTCGAGGAATTGCACCGAAATCGATCCAAGGAGCCAATCGAGTCGAACCAAAACCTGCCCCGGTTTACACTAAAGTTTTCGTCGAAAACTCCTTATGATTTTCGGCGAAAATCCATGCACAAATCCATGTCAACTGAAGGATATTTTCAGCGAAAACATTAAGTTTTCGCCGAAAACTGTTGGACCGAAAACTACAGAAGAAACAGCCGGCGGACATCCACTTTTGCAAAGGAATTTTTGGTGAAAATTCCTTCATATTTTCGCCGAAAATCCTAGTTAAAATCCGGCAGATTAGGGTTAAGTATAAATACTTAACCGGCGGCCCAGAACAGATATACCTCATAATATCAATCATAATTTTTAGACCTAGGAGTTAGAGAGAGAGTTTAGAGAGTTCAAAGAATCGTGGAGAGATCGTGACGCTATCCCTTCACCTAGGAGAATCGGAGCTTGGATTGAAGATTACCGGAGATTGAAGCTTCACGGATTCGTCAAATTAGGTTTTATAGTTCTTCTCTGTTCTTCCTACCTGAGATGTATTCCTTGTTTGTTTTCGATTCTCTTGTTTCTAATATGAGTAGCTAAACTCGTAGAGCTTAGATGAGATGAACCCTAAGTGACCCAGGGCTTTAAAGCGGTCACGGATCGGTGGTAATTAGATTCAAAGTTCAATCAGTTTCTCTTTGCATGGTTTTTTTGTTCTTGATTGTTTTTGTTTCTTTTCTGGTTGATCGCCTAGATTAGGTTTTTGCAAGCTAGGGTTAGTCGCCAGACGTAGTCACTAGACGTAGTCGTTAGACAGTTCCCTGCTTTGGCGCTTAAACTTGCCTTCCTTGATCACCTAGTTTAGATTCTTGTTAAGCTGAGGATAGAAGCGAACGCTCGCCTCTCTTTAAAACATCAATTCAACCAGTTAACCTTATAATTGGAGTGTGCCTTTCATAGGAACCGATTAGGGTTAATCCGTTTTATGAGTAACTCATAAATCATTAGTAATTGCACCAGTTAAGTTAAGTCGTTGCGAGAGGCGATCGTACCCGGGCGACTAATTAATCTTGGTAGTTAGAACGGATAGAGCGAGCGTTCGCCGGTCTTAAACCTAAGGGTAAGGAGTTATGGTGGTGTCTTAGAAATTGATTGAACGAGAATTGAAATTCGCTGATCTGTTGATTGTTGTTGCCTTGGTGAACGAAGGGGGATTCGAAATCTAAGCTTGTCTGTCGTCTGTTTAAACCAACCAATCATTTTGTCTTCTAATTTCTTTTTAATTTTCCCGCATCTTAGTCTAGAAGTCGTGGAACTCACACCACGCACAACTTGTTTAAATCGAGTAATTTGTCAACATATTTGAGTACACAAGAAGAAGAGACCTCGAGTAGAATACGATCTAGTCTACCTTGGTAGATTAGTTATTTGATACCGCTAAAACTGCAGCATCAAGCAGTCTAAGCATCATTGTTAAAATTTGAAGTCAACTTAACATCAAAAGTCAAGAACTGAGTAATTCAAGCTAGAGGAATTAAAATGAACCACAGAATCACATATAGGCAAACACATTCAGCACAATTCTTCTAGCATCCTACCCCAGACTATGTCCAAACAGGACTAAAAGAGATCATAGTCATTGGAGATACTTGGATGGTGATGATCGATGTCGAGGACGAGGTGGAGAGCCCAGAACGGAGTGAAGCAACTACACAAAATCCTACAAGAAAAAAACAACAGAAAGATCAAAAGAAAACTGGCACAAGTATCCCGGATCCACACAAAATAAAAGTCAAACGAAGAGGGTCAGGGAGAGATGTGGAAATATTTTACTCTTTTTTATGAATAAGAAACTTTTTTCTATAGACCCAACGTTCTCGCCGAAAACTTTGAAGTTCTCGGCAAGAACTTCTCTGAAAAATTAAACATCAAGATTGACAAGACAAAACCGACTCACAAAGAACATTGAAGTTCTCGGTGAGAACTTTTGACCTGGCAGAAAAAAACAACAAAACTAACAATTTGGCTCACCCGAACCCGAGTCGAACGATGAAAAACTGACTCCAGCCGTTGGTTGCCTGCCACGAAGTGCTCTCGTTTAATGTCCTTAAGCTAGACGATACCTAATTATGGATCAAGAGGCGTCCCAAGTCAGGACTTCCTTCAGGCTAGCATCGGAGTCCCTGAAGTACAACTTAGGCACATCTTTTGTCAATAGGAATCGCCTCCCATTGGCGTGAGTTAATTGGGTTCTACCATCGGGGAGGTTGCCAATGACCTTGAATGGTCCAAACAGATCCTTCAAATTCATGCTTTCATCTGCTAGCTTGGTGGATGATGGCGGGGCAATTGACTTCCAAATTAACCACTTTCTTTGTCGCCTTGCACGCCTTCTTCCACTACAACAGACGGACGATTTAGTGGCAGGCCGCGTCGTGCTTTGTGGCAGGCAGCCTGCCACTAAACACAGTGCTTACTCGCAGGCGGGGCCTGCCACTAAGCACGACGCGGCCTGCGAGTAAAGCAGCTGCGAGGAAGCCCAACACGTGGCAGGCCCCGCCTGCGAGTAAGCTACTCGCAGGCAGGTGGTTAGTGGCAGGCCATTGGTTAGTGGCAGGCGCCTGCCACTAAGCTTAGTGGCAGGCGCGTGGTTAGTGGCAGGCCGCCTGCCACTAATATTAGTCACTTAAGTTTATGATTATTACTGTCTAGTCACTAAATTTCTGTTTTTTCATGTGTCATTCCCGTTGTTTCTAGGCAGTCACTTAACTTTCTGATTATTGTTATCTGGTCACTAAATTTCTGATCTTTTCTGTTTCATCCCTTTTCGTTTATAGGTAGTCACTCAACTTTTTTATCATTGCTATATGGTCACTAAATTTCTAGTTATCCCAATCGTTTCATCCCCATCTTGAAACCCTATGTCAATGGTGGTTTCAGATACATGAACTAAGTCGCCTTCCTGAAAAAGCTCCTCACATGTCAATTTTTGGCCTTAACAATCCATCTTTATAGTCTATGAACTTCTTCACCAGTGTAGAGAGATTGTGTGTTGTGGGCTTAGATTTGGAAGAAATGGGTTTCAATTGGGAGAGATCAGATGGTTTATTTGGATTTAACGAGGGCTCTCGAGAAGGAGGAGGAAGAAGAAGATGCGGAAGAGCGGGAAGAATGGTAGGAATTGTAGCGGGACGCCATTAATGATGTGAAGAATAAAATAAAGATGAGAGTTTTGATTGAAGAGGATGGGAATCAAGGAAGTGAAGCGGAGGAATTTGAGGAAGAAGAAGAAAAATGGAAAGAAAGATATATGGAGGCGCGGAGGGAGGATTTGTTTCAGCGAAAGTGAATTTCATAGGAGCAGACAAGCTAGTGGTAGGCCGGGCTTACTCGCAGGCCGCCTGCCACAAGCTAGTGGCAGGCCGGGCTTACTCGCAGGCCGCCTGCCACAAGCTAGTGGCAGGCCGGGCTTACTCGCAGGCCGCCTGCCACTAGCTAGTGGCAGACCGCGCTTACTCGCAGGCCGCCTGCCACTAACAGCTGGCAGGCCTGCTGTTACTTGCAGCCCACAAGGCTGCCTGCCACTAAGCCCACCCCGCCTGCCACTAGCTTAGTGGCAGGCAGCCCGTTCGCCTGCGAGTAAATCATCTTTATGTTGTAGTGTTCGCTTCTCCATGATCTCTAGCTTGTTGCGTTCCACCAATGGGTTCCTTCTGTTCCTCTTTCTCCTTTCCCTTCTGTGCCAGAGGTTTGTTCTTTTGGGGAATATCTTACTTAGTTCCTGTTACAAAAATTTCTGAAGACACGCTAGACTTTTCATTAGTACTAGAGTTGGCCGAGACCAACTCCACAATATCAATATATAAACAATGAGCATCTTCCTTAGCAGAATATTTCATACTGTCCTTGAGGTGGAATTTAACAATATCCTTTCTGACCCTCAAAGTCAATGAGCCATGGCTGACATAAATGGTCGCGCCGGCTGTTGCCAGAAATGGTCGGCCTAGGAGGAGAGTAAGAACTTCCTCTCGGTATCCATTACAACAAAATCAGCAAGAATAGTAAAAGGACCACAACGAACAAGTACATCCACTATTATTCCCCTAGGTGTTTTAACATATCTATCAGCTAACATCAGATGTAAACTAATAGGTTTCAATTTACCTAGATTCAATTTTTCATAAAGGCACGTAGGCATGACAATGATAGAAGCACCTAAATCAGTTAAGCTACGATCAATTTTAATGCCATTAATAATGCATGGTAAATGAAAAGAACCAAGATTGCGACACTTAGTTGGGGGAGGTGTGGATGGTGCATGGCAGAGGACGACATAGCACTCTTCATTAAGGAAGACAAAAGACGCCTCTCCCTCCTTCTTGTTCTTCGCAAGATCCTTCATGACTTTTCCGAGTTGTGGTATCGTCTCTATGGCATCTGTGAGTGGCATCTTGAGCTTCGTGTTCTTCAAGACTGAGTACCACTTCTTGTATTAGGTGTTGATGGTCTTTAGCTTCATGGCCTGAGAAAACAGGATCTTAGGCTGATAAGGAGGAAGAGGTGGCGCAAGAACTAGCTTCGGAGGAGGCATGGCAGTCACTTCCTCTTCTTCTTCTCTATCTTCTTCCTCAATATCTGGCATGTCAATGGCAATGTCATCAGGAACCACGACCGGATCAGGGGGCTGTAGGACTAGCTAGTTGCTTGCCACTTCTTGTAGAGATGGCCTTGACATGCTCTTTCCTTGGGTTCGGCTCTGCCTGGCTTGGTAACTGACCCATGGGGCGACCACTAAAGAGGAGACTGACGATGTTGTTGAGCTGGTCTTCCATCCTCTAACCCTGAGCTATCTGGCCTTGATTTGAGGCGGCTTGAGCTTTAAACTATGCATCATGGTCATCAAGTCTCGTCATGATTATGTCGAGCTTCTTATCTACCTTGCTCTCCCTAGTGTTTTGTGGCGCTTCCCTTTGAGGTTACTGTCCTCCGGCGAACCCAGGTGGTCCTTGGTAATTGTTGTTGAAGTACTGATTCTGGCAATTAGCAGGTGTTGTACCATAATTACCCTGATTTTGGTGAGGTGGCTGATAGACCCCTCTGGAGTGATGAGCTAGCTTGTTCTCTTGGAAGGACCCAGATGGTTGGTTTTTCTGTTTCTAATTCGTGTCATAGTTGTATGGGGGATGCTCTTAGAAGTTGCCATGTTGTTGAGGTTGCCGATATTGTCGGTAGCAGGTGTAGCTTTGACCAACAAAGTCCCTCTTTCGCAAACCAGACACCAGTTTTACCAAAGTTCTAACAACAACCTCCATTATGAGCATAAGCCCCACACCACTCGCAATCAGCAACAAAGACATAAGTTGATGGAGGGTTGATGGGTGCACCGGCCTTCTTCATGTGCTTCTGCACTTCTACCTTGATTTATTCTTCTATACCCAACTGCCTCTTAAATCCTTCATATTGCCTCTCCCAATTTCTGGACTTGGAGGCGCAACTATTAAAGTGAAGTAGAGCAGCTTCGGGAGTAAGGGCGGTGCAGTCTCCTTCGGCCAAGGAGTTGAACCACTTAGCAAACTCATCATTCATCCCTCGAGCAAATATCTCAGCTAGTTTTAAGAAGAAAGCAATTTAAAAATTTGTCAACTGAAAGTGTTTTGGTCCTCGGTCTTTCTAAGTTACGAAGAAAGAAAAGAGACAAGGTTGCAACTTTGATAAAAAGTGGTTAAGTTGGAATGAAGTGTAGGGTATGGAGAAGTTAATAGACCGTAGAATTGGAGGATGTAGTTACCACATGGCCGTGTGTCTGTACAACACGTCGTGTTTCTTCATGAAACACGCCCTGTGTTATGAAACACACCGTGTGTTGTGACCTTCATATAAAAGGACGGATTTTGTCAAGTTTTGACAAATTTCACCTTTTTCTCTTTCCATGGATACCTTTTGACAAACCAATTTTGGCCAATCTTCGAAGGTTGATTCTGGGACCTATGGGAGTCCGATCAAAGATCTGTTTTCTCCTGTGCGTTCCTGGTGACGAGAGGAAGAGATTTCATATATGATATTCCGTTATTTCAAAGTAAGGTGCTGCCAGTGAGGGAGGGGAAAAGCTACGAATTTGGAGAAGGAGACTTCTTTCTTCCGGGAATCTAGAAGACGATTAGAGCCTCGTCTTCTATTCCAGGTGAGGGCTTACATTGTTAGGTAGTGTTGGGTCATGTGAGGAGTTGTAATATGAATTAGATGAACTTAGGGATTTATATGAAAAAGGAACAGAGTAAAAGGGGTTAGTGATTCTGTGATTGTCAGTTGGGTGATTGTGATGCTCTACTGTTGTGTTCGATGCATGATGTTGTGTTGGGGGGTTTCTAATGAAAGAAATTAACTAGTGAGAAATGAGAGATAAGTTGATTGGGAGGGTTCTGTGTTGAATTGTACGATATTATGCTGTTGTCAGTTGTGGTTGCAGGAAGATGGCCCTACCAATGTGGTTGATAACGTGTAGAACAGGGTATCAAATACTATCCCACTAAAGTAGGACAAATCGTATTCCACGGTTTTTTTGTAACTGTTTACTCAAAGAAGTAAGCAAGTATTGAGGTTTTAAACAAGTTGTGTGGTGTGAGTTCCACGACTTCTAATATAATAAGCAAAGGAAATTGAGATTAAATTAAAAGATAGATTGATTGTTGGTTACTATTGACAGACAAAAGCTTAGACTCGAATACCCCTAAGATTACCAAGGCATTGGTGATCACAAAACCGGCGACTTTTCGATCCTAATTCATCCAATTCTTAAACTCGATCAGAACTCCTTACCTTTAGGTCTAAGTCCGCGAATTTTGGCTCTATCGAACTAGCTACCAAGATTAATTAATCGTCCGTGCTTTCACTTCTGCAACAGATAACTAATTGGTGCACCTGATTGATTTTAATGAGATCTTCTTGAAACGGATTAACCCTAAGTGATGAAGCTAGAAAAGAAATAAAAATTAAGAACAAACTAATTATGAATAAGAAACTGATTGAATTAAAATCTAGTTACCACCGATCCATGACCGCTTTAATGCCCCGGGTCACTTAGGGTTCATCTAATCTAAGCTTGAAATTTTTTAGCTATTCAACTCTAATAAACAAGATTCGAAAATCACAAAAGAATTCATCTTAAGAACGAAGAACAAAGAAGAACTGTAAAACCTAATTTCGACGATCTCGACAACTTTGATCTTGAAAATCTTCAACTCCTAAGCTTTGAGCGTCTTCTAGGACTTCAAAGGATGCTCTAAAAACTCTCCAAGTCGTAGCTCTTCTCCGTAAATTGAACGTCTTGAAGTTAGGGTAAAGGGTTGCTTAAATAGAGCTGAAACTGATCCTAGTCTCTGTTGGATCTTGAAAATGGAAAGTTCTCACCGAGAAATTCTTTGAAAACTAATTCAGAAATCTCGCCGTGAGTATTTACACTTTCTTAACAAGTTCTCGCGAGAACTTATTTGTAAACTATTTTAGATCAGCGACGCGAATTTCTTTTACTTTCTTCACAAGTTCTCGGCGAGAACTTGGAAAGTTCTCGCAAGAACTTCTTCATAAACTGATGACATTATTTGACGAGAACTGGAATTGATTTGTGAAAAACTTCTCGGCGAGAATTTTGAAGATCTCATCGAGAACTTCAGTGTTAGGCTTTGTTTTGTTGTTTCCCGCTCCGATTTGGTTCTCGTTTGAAGCGTTGGATTCGTGGGAAAGTCCTCTAAAATATGTTAACCTGGAGGATCAACAACAAAACTCACAACCAACATAAAAATATACAATATATGGACAATGTACGCACTTGGAGCCAAGAATCAGATAGTTAACACATTTACACCAAATACTCATCATAATTGCATTAATGGGTATGAAATGTAGTTTAATATGAGAAGATAATCACTATAAATCTAGTGTCATCAGTGGGGTCGTCCTATGAAAGACAAACATGAGGGTATTTGATGTGATCCTACCTACCTGCCTCAATGCCAACTGTTATTCTTACACCCCACCAGGGTCCCCTACCAAGGGCAGGACCTTAGGGCCATACAAGAAGCGACTAGGGCCAAGGCAAGCTCACAACCGATCCCTACAAAGGTTCCTCAAGCCAAGGTACGTGACTAAATTCAGACTCATACCTCCCCTAGTAGCTAGGCAAGCCAGAATCTAAGTCAGGCCACGCCAAGCATTCAAGCCGGCCAAGGTGCCGAAGCCGAGCCTAGGGCCGAGGCTAGGGCCATCCATAGGACCTAGATCGAATGGCATGAGCCAGGAGGCCAAGGACAAGCCAAGGTATCACCTTGAGGCATTTCTGGAGGAATGTCGGAGGAAGAGGGAGGAAAGCTTGGACAAAAAGACCAAAGGCCCGGAGCCAAGCCCTGCCACGGGCCCCGGACGAGCCTAGCGTTAGGATTAGGCCCTCGAACGGATTCTCGAGCCCCAAGGCTGCATCTACATTTGAAGACCCTCTTAAATCCTTCCTGAGGGAGTGGCCGAAGCGGAAGCTCGAAGGCCTGGCATGATTTGCCTAGGGCCGAGAGACCAGCCGGCCCCTAACGCCAAGCTTGAGTCTAGGCACGTAGCCAGAGCGATCTAGGCTGAGCCAATGTTTGGCTCAGGACTTTTGGGAAATTCCAAGTGCCACGGATGCCTTGAAGTCCCAGGAACCACCTCCAACAAACGGAGCTACATTCGGAGGAAATTTGAGGGAGAAACCACGTGAAGATCCGCCCATACACAATCTGGTAGGGCTGGCTAATGGGACGGGCTTGGGTACCCGTACTCATTAAGAAACGGGTAGTGGGTACCCATTAGACTCGAAACTCATCCCGTAGCCCGAACCCGTTCGGGTAGTGGGTACCCATTAATGATAATGGGATCGGGCCGGGGTACCCACTAAACCCACTAAACCCCACTAATAACAAAAAAAAATATATAATTAAAATTTATTTAATTGCATAAATAGTAAATATGAATGTTTTAGTGAAATAGGAAAGGGGATGATGTCGTGAATGGAGGAGAGAGATAATGAATGAATGACTAAAAGTGTTGTTTAGCAATTCAGAATGAGAATGACTGAATATGAAATTGATAAGTAATTAGGTTTGACATTTTATTTTATTATTATTTATTTAATCGGGCTAAACGGGGTTAATGGGTACCCACGGGTATTACCCGTTCAGGTAGTGGGTACCCATAAGCCTCCAAAGCCATCCCGTAGCCCGAACCTGTTCGGGTAATGGGTACCCACTACCCGAATGGGTACGGGCCGGGATCGCGGGTACCCATTACCCACTATGCCATTAGCCAGCCCTACAATCTGAGCCCAATGATGAGCAGCAACTGGGCTCAGGATTCCCCTCCAAGCCAGGAATACCTGATGCCACGGATTGAGGATCGTGATTCCTAGTCCTCCTAGGACTAGGACACGCGTTGGAACATAATCAGGGTCAGAATCTGGCCTACACACACGCAGCCACTCCAAATCCGAGCCAGATTCGGATTCCTGCCCGGCATAGGGTTTCTCCAGTTTTGCCGATTTTACTATTTTGGGATTTTTACTTGTTTTCCAAGACTCTTACGGATTTTAGTTATGTTTCCCTTCCAGTTTCGAATAACTAGGAATATTTTTAGTCATTTTTAGGCTTAGTTTATTTTTATTAATTATTGAAGAAGTAGTTTTCAATGAGGGTTAGGAGAGCTTCTTCCCTAACTCCTCCCATATATAGAGGCCGCCGGCCACCCTTTGTAATCACAACTTGAATTAAATAAACCCTTTTTTTCATAACTTTGTTCTATTCCCTTCAAGTCTTTGCACGTTGTTGCATCACTTAAGGTTGTCTTATCATCAAGAGCATCCATCTTTTTGACGTGGTGCCCTCAACTTGATACTTGTGGTTCCTAGCTCCCCTTATAGCTAGAGGGTCAAAGTTGTTATCCTCCCCGGTTCCGAAGGTTTCTACTCATTGCTAGGGGATCAACTTGTGGTGTTCAAGGGTTGTCTGCCCACCGTTGCAGCGGTTCACATCAGTTGGTATTAGAGCACGTTTCAACACTAGGACCAACTCTATCCCAGTCTCCAGGTTCACTCTTGGATTCATATCTTTACTTTTCCTTGTTATTAGAAAATTGTTTCGAAATCCCCATCTATTTCAATTTCTTCTACTGAGTTTTCGTTGTAAGTTAAAGACAAATTGGTGGCCATCAAAAGCCATCAAGAAAATATCAAAAGACTAAGAAAAAGAAAAGAAAGCAAGGCCCCCTTGCCAAGTTACTTTCCTTTCGTTATAAGTTTGGTTTTTAAGAAGAGGGGATAGAAAATAGCTTCTGCTTGCATACACTAACCATGGTAGATGAAAGAATCAACAATTTGGAGGGATGGATGAACAACCTAGGTGGAATCCTAGACCAAATCCAAGAAGCCCTAACTAGACTTCAAGGAAGAGACAGCCATGATGAGTATGAAGACGGCCCCCATGATGAGCTCAACCGAAGGGCTAGAAGGTTAGTTTAGGAGATTGATGATGACGTGAGCAGCCTCAAGCTCACTATTCCCAAGTTTTCTGACAAGGCCAATGCCGACGAATACATAGATTGGGAGAGAAGCATGGAGGACTTCCTAGAATGCCACAACCACTCCGAGAGAAAGAAGGTAATTGATAAAACTCGATTTGACGTGATTATCAGCCTCATTTAAGGTACATTTCTTGTCTTAAGACATGGTTTTTAGGGCAGAATAGCGAATATTCACTCAACTGCTTTATCTCGTGCCATTTCGGGTCTATTTGATGGTTTTCTAGTGTTTTCATGATAGCACAGGTTTTTGTCGTCACATAATGCAACCAGGGACGTGTCTAAGGCATCGGAACCTTGAGGAATCGCACCGGAATCAATCCAAGGAGTCAATCAAGTCAACACATTCCCTGCCCCGTTTTACAAAGGAGTTTTCAGCGAAAAGGCCTAGAGTTTTTGCCAAAAACTCAAGAAGAAATCCTCAGAGCTTACAAGAAGAAGTTTTCGGCAAGAAGTCAAAGTTCTCCGCCGAAAACTCTAAGTGGAAAACTCACAGGAGATCAGTCAACGGATGCCAGCCTTTTTCGAAGAAGTTTTCGGTGAAAACTCCTGAAGTTTTCGCCGAAAATCCTAACCTAATCTGACGCTGATAGGGTTAAGTATAAAGACTTAACCGGCGGCTCAACAAAGGATATACTTTTCATAATAGAACTTTCACGAGTTCCAGACCTAAGAAGTTTGAGAGAGCAGAGTTTAGAGTTCGAAGAGCCAGGAAGAGATCGTGATGCCATCTTTTCATCTCGGAGACTCGGAGCTAGGAGTGAAGATTACCGGAAAGCGAAGCTTTGCCAGAGTCGTCTTAATTAGGTTCTACAGTTTCCATCTGTTCTTCCTTTTTCATGATGAACTCTGTTTCTGTCTTTGATTCTGCTGTTATAAACATGAGTAGCTAAACTCGTAGAGCTTAGACTAGATGAACCCTAAGTGACCCAGGGCTTTAAAGCGGTCACGAATTGGTGGTGATTAGATTCAAAGTTCAATCAGTTTCTCTTTCATGTTTGGTTTGTTCTTCATTGTTCATGTTTCTTGTCTCGCTTGATCACCTAGATTAGATTCTTGTTAAGCTGTGGATAGAAACGAACGCTCGCCTCACTTTAAAACGCCAAATCCACAATTAACCTATTCATTGGAATGTGCCTTTCGTAGGAACCAGTTAGGGTTAATCCACTTCAAGAGTAACTCATAAATTGTTAGTAATTCCACCATTTAGTTTAGTCGTCGCAAGAAGCGGCCGTACTCGGGCGGCTAATTAACCTTGGTAGCTAGATCGGATAGAGCGAACGTTCGTCAGTCCGTCAGTCTTAAACCTAAGGGTCAGGAGTTATGGTGGTGTCTTAGAATTGATTGAACGAGAATTGAAATCCGCTAATCTGTTGATTGCCAATTCTCTGGTGAACTAAGGGGGATTCGAAGTCTAAGCTTGTATGTCGTCTTTGTTAAGTCAACCAATCTTTCAATCTGTCTTTCAATTTAGTTTTTAATTTACCTGCATTTCTAGAATAGAAGTTCTGGAACTCACACCACGCACAACGTGTTAAACCTGAGTAATCTGCATTTACATTTGAGTAGACGATTATTAGAAGACCCGTGGAGTATGATATGTCCTGCTTTGTGCTTGATAGTTATTTGATTGCACGCATTACAATGTTCATCAAATTGGCGTCGTTGTCAGGGACTTCTTTTAATTGTTTGAAAGAAGAACTGGCATTTTATTCTTCTACTTTCCATCTTTCATATTTCCATCCACATTGATTTTACACCGGTTGTGCATGTTTTTGTTATTTGTAGGTTGTCTACAGGTTTATGCAACACCGTCCTCTCACGCGCTCCTTAACGAAGACTGACAGGGCTAAGAGTGTAGAGAAACTGGGTAGTTCTGCTTTGCCGAAGCGACCTCAAATTCCTAAGAAAGGCAGAACCAATCCACCTCCATCCTTCACACCAATTAAGATTGAGGAATTGAAGGAGAGTTCCTCATCTTCATCTTCATCAATTGCATCACTTTCACCTCCTCCATCTCCTAGGATGGGTGATCACTTACCACCACCACCAGGCGATCAACCACCACCACCACCGGCCGCGCCAAAGAGTCTAGCTGACTACAACAAGCTGAGCGCGACTAACGTTCGATCTTCTATCACCGTGCCACACATTGAAGGAGATCCTGACTATGAGATCAAAATTCCTTTGTTGACTATGATCTTTAGGGATTTACAATTTGAAGGCAGGCCACTTGACAATCCGTGCGGATTTCATCGATCTCTGCGGTACTTTCAAGAATGGGAATCTCGACAAGAACACTCTATGCTTGAGAGCTTTCCCGTTCTCTCTTAAAGGTGCAGCTAAAAGGTAGCTCACTGGCAAACCACCAGGTTACTACACAGATTGGGATACTCTTGCTCAAGACTTCGTCGAAGATTACTTCCCTCCTTCCAGAACAACTGCCTTCAAGGACAACATCACTAGATTTTCTCAGAAGGAAGGTGCGAGGTTATATGACACTTGGAATGAATTCTAAGAACTTCTCTATAACTGTCCTCACCATGGTTTCGAGCAGAGACAGTTAGCTGAAATCTTTACTTGAGGTCTTCGTGAAGAATCTGCTAAATGGGTCAATTCCCTAGCTGAAGGGGATTGCACTACCCTCACACCTGAAGCTGCTCTTCTACATTTCATGAACTGTGCTTCCAAGTCAAGGAACTGGGAACGAATATCAGAAGGATCAAGAAGCAAGCTCGATCTTGAAGCAACCATTAAAGTAGAGGTTGAGAAGCATCTGAAGAAGTCTACTACACCTATCAAACCGCCATCAGCTTCCCTTTATGTTGCTGATTGCGAGTGGTGTGAAGCTTGTGCTCATAATGGATGTCGATGCCAGAACTTTGGCAAAGCAGAAGTCTGGTCTACCGAAGAAGTCAACTTCATCTCTCAAGGCTTCAGTAACGATCAACAAGGTTATGTTGGCTACCGCAACTATAGACAACAGGGAAATTTCCAAGAGCGACCTCCCTACAATGTCGGTGCCAATCAGAACCAAGGTCAGAATCAGAATAATCGACCAACTGGTTCAGTTCAGGATCAGAAGCCAAACAATCCGACGGGAGGTGTCTACCAGCCGCCGCACCGAAATCCGGATAACTATGGAACATGATGACACTCGATTTGACGTGATTATCAGCCTCATTTAAGCGACATTTCTTGGCTTACGACATGGTTTTTAGGGCAGAATAGCAAATATTCATTCAACTTCTCTATCTCGTGCCTTTTGTGTCTATTTGATGGTTTTCTAGTGTTTCCATGATAGCACAGGTTTTTTCCATCAAATTAGGTAACCAAGGACGTGTCTAAGGCATTGGAACCTCAAGGAACCGCACTAGAATCAACCAAGGATTCAATTAAAGTCAACACATCCCCTGCCCGTTTTACACAGAAGTTTTTGACGAAAAGACCTTGAGTTTTCGCCGAAAACTCAAGAAGAGATCAGCAGGGCATTACAAGAATAAGTTTTTAACGAAAACCCAAAGTTCTCGCAGAAAACTCGAAGAGATTTCGGAACATGAGAAACACTCGAAATCAGCAGAGTTTTTAAAGGAAGTTTTTGGTGAAAACTTCCCAGCTATTTGGTGAAAAGTTAGGTGATGTCCAGCCAAAACACGGACAGTATAGATAAGAAAATCACCGGCTGAAAAGAGATACTTCATAATTTTACACTTTTTGGACTAAAATTCAAAGACTTAGGAACTAGTTGAGGATAGTAGCGAATGTTCGCCTCACTTTAAAACACCAAATCAAGCAATTAACCTATTCATTGGAGTGTGCCTTTCGTAGGAACCAGTTAGGGTTAATCCACTACAAGAGTAACTCATTAATCACTAGTAATTGCACCAGTTAGTTTTGTCATCGCAAGAAGCTAGTGTACTCGGGCGACCAATTAATCTTGGTAGTTAGATCGGATAGAGCGAACGTTCGCCAGTCTTAAACCTAAGGGTAAGGAGTTATCGTGGTGTCTGTGAACTAAATGAATTAGAATTGAAAATCATTAGTCTGTTGATTGCTTATGCTCTAGTGATCTAAGGGGGATTCGAAGTCTAAGCTTGCATGTTGTCTGTCTAAGTCAAACAACCAATCATTCTGCATTTTAATTTCATTTCAGTTTATCTTGCTGTCTAGTTTAGAAGTCGTGGAACTCACACCACGCACAAGTTGATCTTTCCGAAATAAAAATTTCCAACATATTTGAGTAAGCAAGTATAAGAGGCCCATGGAATACGATCTGTCCTGCTCTGTGCTTGACAGTTATTTGATTGCACGCATTACAACGTTCATCAAAACAGCTCCTGGAAATCGCCAGAATCAATACTTGAACAACACTTATATAGGACAGCAGCATCAGAAGGACAACAAGGATAGTGAACTCGACAAGAAGCTCAATCAGATCATCACCAGACTTGGCGATCATGATAGTCAGTTCAAAGCTCAAGATCTCCTCAACCAAGAACAGATCGCTTCCGGTCAAAGAATAGAGCATGTAGTGAACCAGATCTCCAGCATGTTAGCAACTGGCCGCCCTTCTAGCCAGCTTCCAAGCCAAACCGAGCCAAATCCAAGAAAGGAGCAAGTCGTATCTATTCAAAATTTGACAAACTCACCTACTAATACTTCTTCTATTTTATAGAGGGCCATTGAAGTTTCAGAGAAGAAGGTAGCAAAGAAGGAGGCGCCTAATGAGTACGATCCTCCTCTGGCTCCATACTACGAGAAGCCTCCCTTCCCAAATGCATTGCTACCTAACGCAAGGATCGAGACTGGCATGTGGGGAAACAAAGAAGGATACCCTACCATCCGTAGCAAGAAGCCTTCCTCACCATATCCAGTTAAGTGCCCCGATCCTGGTTCTTTCACTTTGCCTCTTATCATTAATGATGTTGAAGTAGAACGTAGTTTGGTTGATATAGGTGCTTCTGTGAATGTTATGCCTATGAGTCTGTTCGAAAAATTGAATCTAGGAGAACTTAAACCAACTAGCATGCAACTTGTCTTTGCTGATAGATCATTGAAAACGCCTAGAGGAGAGATTAAAGATGTTGTCACTAGATGTGGTCCTTTCACTTTCCTAGCTGATTTTGTGGTTATAGATAATCGAGAGGAGGATTCTACCATCCTTATAGGTCGACCCTTCATGGCAACAACCAGAATGCAAATCAATGTTCTGAGTGGTTCTTTGACCTTGAGGGTTGGTAAGGAAACAATTCATTCCGCCTTATGGACGGTATGAAATATACTCCTATGGAAGAAGAACCTCACTGTCTTGCTGTTGAAACTGTTGTTACAAGTGTTGAACAGGTCATCAAGCAGAAAACCGGAACCACGACACAGACACCGCCAAAGAAGAAGGAACTGAAAGCCTCTTCTTCTCAATCACCACCAAGTAGAGCACCTGGCAGGCTACGGAAGAAGAATCAAAAGAAGACTCAAATAGTCTGGAGGCCAGTTGCTCCGCCATCCTCTTCCGAGCCAGCTGCACCACCAATTCCTGTCAAGCCACCAGCACAGAAGACAATAAAGAAGGAGAAGCCAAAAGCATCTCCCAACGAAGCGCCAAAGATCACAGATCCCGGTGAAATGAAGCCGGAGGCTATAGAGAAGACAAAGCCGATTGTTCTCATTCCTTCTACTATCACACTCGAGAAGGATGATCTCTCAAGAGAACTGTTTAGGCCGTTCAGGATTACCGACCATCTTCCCGATGGACGTACCAAGCTCATTCATGCTAACGGGAAGAAATTCACGCTCACCGGAGATACCCCGATGCTCTACTTCATGAATTTCGACGCAAACGTTAAGGAGATCCTGAGTTGGGAAGTCTCCTAACACCGTCCAGCTCAAGGACGTTAATCAAGAGCGCTTCGTGGGAGGCAACCCAAGGCTGTAGTCAGTTTTTCAATTTGTGTCAAACTTAGTATTTTAGAGTCGGTTCGGGGGAGCCAAAAATGTAAGTTGCATGATTTCTTATTTTTCGTGTGTAGTTTGTGTGTCCTCGTTTCAATCCCAAGTTGTTTGAGGTTGTTCCGATGTTTGTCAAATTAGTTCTGATTTTCTGAAGTTTGCCGGAATTGTGAAAATGTTTTCAAACTGTAGGTCAAGGTTTCGCCGAAAATTTGCACTTTTTTTGGCGAAAACTCCTCTTTAAAACCCACTGTGTTTTCTGACCAATTTTTTATAAACTTTTTGGTGAAAAGTTTCATACTTTTTGGCGAAAACTCACTTTAAAATCCGGCAGACGATTTGAACTAAACTTTTTGGCAAAAAATTCCACTTCTTTTCGCCGAAAAATTTCAGAACCCATTTTCTTTCTTTTTTCTAGTTCATTTCTCTCTCCCCCCTCATATTTTCGAACGAAAACACTCAAACCCCCCCCCCCCATTTTCGCCAAAATTGCCGCCAACCTTCGATCGTCGCCGCCGTCGCCGATCGCCACCGCTCAGTCCCTTATCCTCCCCTGATCATTTTAAGCCGTAGAACATTCGAATCGGAGCTCTAGAGCTTAGTTCCGCCAATACCTAATTCCTCAAGTTTTTCACCAATTCCTCTTCATCAGTTCGTTTTCAGCCACTATGACTTCAAGGTAAGTCGTAGAGTTTTTTATTCCGAGTCGTTTGACATATAGAATGCTGAATTTCGTAAGGGTTGACTTTGGTTGACTTTTGGTCTATCTCGATATGCATGCCGACTGTTTCGTGAGAATTTTGGTGAACTGATTGCTTTGGACTATTCTAGCATGCTTAGGGATAATTGTGCTAAAGTTCGATACCATTTTATCATGACTTTCTATACTTAGAGGTTAATTCTTTGTGGTGTTGACTTTTGTGAAATTTCGGTTTGACCATAAACTGTTGTTGCTCATTTGGCTGCCATGCTTGTCCATTGACGTTCGTTTCGATGTGTTTGTTGTCTGAGCTTATGTCATGCCATCATTCCCCGATTTGTGCTAGTAATTGCCATGATTAAGGTTCAATGCGTTCTAATGTTGACTTTTTGGCGTATCGGTTTGACCTATGACCTCTAATTGTGATATTAACTTTCTGGCTGGTCCTACGCGTGTTTTATGAATAATTGTGATTACCGGTTACTCGCTTTGCTTACCCCTACTCGGTTTTTCCTATTTCTTTGTGAAATTGAGTTTTTCAACTAAGTGTGAGGTAGGTTCTTACTTTGACTAATCTGGTTTCGTTTCTTGCTATGAAATAGACATGTAGACAAGGAGCGAAGGACAAAGGCCAGACTCGACACCGGGTCTAGCTCCCGAGCAACAGCTCCAGTCACTCCCGCCATCCACGGCCCTCCTCTAGCATTCCCGAGCCGCATCGGGTACCACTCCACTGTTGCCCGCTTGCCCGTGCACTACTTCGAGCGCTACCAGAAGTTCCAACACATTCCCGGAGCTGACGTGCGACCACTGTCCCTGGATTCCCTTTTCGTGCATGACGAAGATTGGCATAGGAACGTGCTCAACTTGTTGGCACCTGCAGGTCTTTTGGAGCTGACGACCATAGCCGACGGCTTCCCAGACAGGAGGCAGCACAAGAAGGTCAATGATGACACTCGATTTGACGTGATTATCAGCCTCATTTAAGCGACATTTCCTTGCTTAAGACATGTTTTTAGGGTAGAATAACGAATATTCAATAAATTTCCCTATATCGTGCCATTTGTGTTACTTTGGCCCGTTTCGGGTCTATTTGATGGTTTTCTAGTATTTTTATGTTAGCACAGGTTTTTGCCATCAAATAAAGTAGCCAAGGACGTGTCTAAGGCATTGGAACCTCGAGGAATCGCACAGGAATCGATCCAAGGAGCCAATCAAGTCGAACCTATTCCTGCCCCAGTTTACACTAAAGTTTTCGCCGAAAATCCCTTAGTGTTTTCGGCAAAAACCCTAGCACAAATCCACTGATGTCACTGAAGGATGTTTTCGGCGAAAACACTAAGTTTTCGCCGAGAACTGTTGAACCGAAAATTAAAGGAGAAATCAGCCGGCGGACAGTCCATTTTACAAAGAGATTTTCGCCGAAAATCTCAATACATTTTCGGGGAAAATATCGGGCTAAATCGGCAGGTATTAGGGTTAAGTATTTAGACTTAACCGGCGGCCTTAACAACATACATCATAATTACCAACTAATACCAAATACTTCGGGGATTCTCAAGAGTTCGAGAACCAGAGTTTAGAGTTCGAAGAGCCGGGAAGAGATCGTGACGCCATCCCTTCCATCTTGAAGACTCGGAGCTAGGATTGCAGTTTACCGGAGATCGAAGTTTTGTCGGAGTCGTCTGAATTAGGTTTTTCAGACCCTTTTCTGTTCTTCCTCTGTTCAAGATGAACTCTTTCTCTTTCTTTGATTCTTTTGCGAAAAAAAATGAGTAGCTAAACTCGTAGGGCTTAGACTAGATGAAGCCTAAGTGACCCAGGGCTTTAAAGCGGTCACGGATCGGCGGTGATTAGATTCAAAGTTCAATCAGTTTCTCTTTCATGTTTGATTTGTTCTTCGTTGTTCATGTTTCTTGTCTGGATTGATCACCTAGATTAGATTCTTGTTAAGCTAAGGATAGAAGCGAACGCTCGCCTTACTTTAAAACACCAAATCGAACAATTAACCTTATAATTGGAGCGTGCCTTTCGTAGGAACCGGTTAGGGTTAATCCACTGCAAGAGTAACTCATAAATCGTTAGTAATTCCACCAGTTAAGTTAAGTCGTTGCAAGAGGCGACCGTACCCAGGCGACTAATTAATGTTGGTAGCTAGAACGGATAGAGCGAACATTCGCCGGTCTTAAACCTAAGGGTCAGGAGTTATGGTGGTGTCTTAGAATTGATTGAATGAGAATCGAAATCCTCTGATCTGTTGATTGCCAATGCTCTGGTGAACGAAGGGGGATTCAAAGTCTAAGTTCGTCTGTCGTCTTTGTTTTAATCAACCAATTTCCAATTTGTTTTAGTTTCAATTTTTAATTTCCTTGTGTTTTCATAGATTAGAAGTCGTGGAACTCACACCACGCACGAAGTGCTTAAACCTGAGTAATTTGCCAGCTTATTTGAGTAATCAAAAATTAGAAGGCCCGTGGAATACGATCTACCCTAGCTTTCCAGCTTTGGTAGTATTTGATATCGCTATAAACTGCTTCCATCAAATTGGCGCCGTTGCCGGGGAATTCTTTTGATTGTTCGAAAGAAGAACTCGCATTTTATTCTTCTATTTTCCATTTTTCATCTTTCCATCCACTTTGATTTTACACTGGTTTTTGTTTGTTTTTTTTATTTGTAGGTTGATCACAGGTGTATGCATCGCCGCCCTTGGACTCACTCTCAAACCGACAAGGCTAAGAGTGTAGAGAGACCAGGCAGTTCTACTCCACCTCGACAATCACAGATTCCGAAGAGAGGCAGAACCAATCCACCTCCATCCGTCACTCCGATTAAGATCGAGGAATTGAAGGAGAGTTCCTCATCTTCGTCTTCACCATCATCTTCATCCGCTTCATACACCGAGTCACTTTCACCTCCTCCATCTCCCAGGATGACTGATCATCTACCACCACCAGGCGGTGATCTACCACCTCCACCACCACCAGCTGTGCAGAAGAGTCTAGCAGACTACAACAAGCCGAGCACGACTGGCGTTCGAACTTCCATTGTCGTACCACGCATTGAAGAAGATCCTGACTATGAGATCAAGATTCCGTTCTTGACTATGATCTCTAGGGATCTACAATTTGAAGCAGGCCGCTAGACAATCCGTGCACACATCTGGCGGATTTCCTTGATCTCTGCAGCACTTTCAAGAATGGAAACCTCGACAAGAATACTCTTTGCTTGAGAGCTTTCCCGTGTTCTCTGAAAGGCGCCGCTAAGAGATGGCTTACTGGCAAACAACCTGGCTACTACACTGATTGGGATACTCTGGCTCAGGACTTTGTTGAAGAGTACTTCCCTCCTGCCAGAACAACAGCCATCAAAGACAGCATCGCCAGATTCTCCCAGAAAGAAGGCGAAAGCTTGTACGATACTTGGAATTGATTCCAAGAACTTCTCTACAACTGTTGATGTGCAGATTTTGACTCACAACATTCAAGGTCGTATTCCACGAGGGCTCTCTCAAAAGCTAATACTCACACGGTTCATGGATGGTCTATTCATTTGAAATTGGTTTTAGTTTGAAATAAGAACAAAAGAAAACATAAAGAAAACTAAACAAACAAACAAAGCGGTGCAAATCAAAGGTGAAGGAGGTTAACTTGGAAAGATAGCTTCATCATGCTCAAGAGGAACAAATGCACAAACAAGCCAAACATGATCGAGGATGCAATCGAATGACCACGCAAATCCCTTCTATAGACACAATGCACTCTCGTCGCACTAAATCCCTATCCTAGAACCACTCAACCTAGGCTCTCGCTCTCAAGCTAAGTGACTAAGGATGCATTAAAGGTGTTTGATGAAATGCCAAGCTACAAAACCCTCTCCTATGACTCTATGACCACTTGGCTAGACACCACACTCTCATGTCAATGTCCTAACACTAAGAGAATGATCAAAAGACTAATCAAAGTTCAGTTGAATGAAAAACCTAACGCACACCAAGTGTTCGATAAAATGCACAAGTGAGAAATCATGCAACTATGGTTGAATTGAGATGATCTAATCTATTAGAACACACTCCCTTCAATCCCTAGACCTACAATCCATGTAATCTAAGCACTCTCATGAATTACATCACAAATGATAGACCAAATTAAGCCATAACACAATTTGGAATTAACAACAAGTCTAGAGACCATCTTATTACAATCCAAGATCAATCATGGCAAATTTGTACAATCAACTTCTATCCTAGCATAACTATCTATCAATCCAAGGAAACCTAGGAAATCAGCCACACATGGCCAAGGGTACCAAAGAGAAAGAAGGAGAGATGGTCACCAAGACCCTCATGGCAATCCTCTTCTTGCAAGCTCCTCTCCCCAAGGTTGTGGGCTTCAATCCAAGCTCCTTACTCTAATTTGCACCTTGCTCTAGGGTTGATGATGGATTAGTTGAGAAGAGAGAGGAGTTGATCGGCAATTGAGAGGAAAAAGAGAGTGACGAGTGTGTGTGTAATTAAGAATGAATTATTTTCCCCAATTTTCGCCCCTTTCAACTTTATATAGTCCGCTGGAAAATAACTGGAATTTTTAGCGAAAACTGAAGAAGTTTTCGCCGAAAATCTCTTTGAAAATCACCAGTGGCTTTGGCATTCCTTCATACATTTTTGGCGAAAACTCTGAATGATTTTTGCCGAAAAGTTCTTCACAAATCAGCTTCAAAGCTCCCGGACTCCACTGTTTGCAATTGGAAGATAGTTTTCGGCGAGAACTTAGAGTTCTCGCCGAAAACTCCTTAAGAAATGCTGTGCACTTTTCCCGATTTTGCAACGGCCATATCTCCCACGTCCTAGCTCCGATTGACCTCCCGTTTGATCCTACGTGCTCCTTGTCACCAGTACTTCAATGGAAAATCCTGAAAATGAAAAGAAAATAACTCCAATAGACACAGAATTGGCCTCAAAGTGGCAACTGGACAACAAAATAGCACTTTGCATAAAACTTCCATGAAAGCATATAAATCATAGCAAAATGAGGTCAAACATGGGAAATCCTTAGGATAATCAAGGCTTAAAATGCACTAAATATAGTCACATCAACTGTCCTCATCACGGATTCGAGCAGAGGTAGTTAGCTGAAATCTTTGCTAGAGGTCTTCGAGATGAATCTGCTAAGTGGGTCAATTCCATAGCTGAAGGGGATTGCACTATGCTTACACCTGAAGCTGCTCTTCTTCACTTCACAAACTGTGCTTCCAAGTGGAGGAACTAGGAACGACAATATGAAGGATCAAGAGGCAAGCTCGATCTCGAAGCTGCTATCAAGGCAGAAGTAGAGAAGCATCTGAAGAAGTCTTCTACACCAATCAAACCGCCAGCAGCCTCTGTCTACGTTGCCGATTGTGAGTGGTGTGGAGCTTGCGCGCATAATGGGGGCCGATGCCAGAATTTTGGTAAGACAGAAGTCTGGTCCGCCGAAGAAGTCAACTTTGTTCAACAAGGCTTCAACAACAACCAGAACGGGTATGTTGGCTACCGGAACTTCAGGCACCAAGGGAACTATCAAGACAGACCTCCCTACAATGCTGGTGCCAACCATAACCAGAACCAGAATAACCGCCCAGCTGGTCCAGCTCAGGATCAGAAGCCTAACCATCAACCGGTAGGTGTCTACCAGCCGCAGCACCGTAATCCGGGCAACTATGGAACTGCTCCTGGCAATCGCCAGAATCAATATTTGAATAATACCTATCCAGGGTAGCAACATCAGAGAGAAAACAACGTCAGTGACCTGGACAAGAAGCTTAGCCAGATCATCACCAGACTCGATGATCATGACAGTCAGTTCAAAGCTCAAGCTCTTCTCAATCAAGAACAGATCACATCAGGTCAAAGAATTGAGCAGGCTGTGAACCACATCTCAAGCATGCTAGTATCTGGTCGACCATTTGGCCAACTCCCGAGCCAGACAGAGCCGAATCCGAGAAAGGAACAAGCTAAGATGGTATCTGTTAAAAAGTTTACAAGCTTATCTGCTGACGCTTCTTCTATTTTACGCAGGATCTCTGAAACTCCAGAGAAGAAGGAAGCACAGAAAGTGGTGCCTCTGAAGGATGATCCTCCTCTTGCTCCGTATTACGTAAAGCCTCCTTTTCCAAGAGCAATGCTACAGAATGCAAGGATCGAGACTGGAATGAAGGGGAATAAAGAATGATATCCTGATGCTCGTAGCAAGAAACCTTCCTCTCCATATCCAGCTAAGTGCTATGATCCTGGTTCTTTCACTCTACCTCTTGTCATCAATGATATTGAGATAGAACGTTGTTTGGTTGATCTTGGCGCGTTTGTTAATGTTATGCCTATGAGTCTGTATGAGAAATTGAATCTAGGAGAACTTGAACCGACTAGCATACAACTTGTCTTTGGTGATAGATCCTTGAAAACCCATAGAGGAGAGATAAAGGACGTTGTTACTAAATGTGGTCCTTTCACGTTCTTAGCTGAACTTTGTTATCATTGATACTAGTAAAGATGATTCTACTATTCTCATAGGACGACCTTTCATGGCTACAACTGGAATGCAAATTAACGTGCCAAATGGTTTTTTAACTTTGAGGGTTGGTAAATACACGATAACGTTTCGCCTTAAAGACGGAATGAAATATACCCCTTTGAATGAAGAACTTCATTGCCTAGCTGTTGAAACTGTGGAGTTCGCTCCGGTCAACTCCGTTACTGATATCTCTTCTAGTGTGCCTAGATCAATTGCTGTTGTAGGTGCTGGACAGATTACCAACCAGAAGCCGAAATCTGTTCCTCAGAAGCCGTCAAAGAAGAAGGAACTGAAAGCCTCTTCTTCGCCGCCGAGCAAAGAACCAAATAGATCCCGGGGGAAGAACAAGAAGAAGAAGACTGAAATGGTTTGGAGACCAGTTATGCCGCCACCTTCTACCGAGCCAGCTGCACCGCCAATCCATTCCGAGCTATTGGCGCCGGAACAAGTATTGAAGGAGGAGCCAAAAGCATCTCCTAAGGAAATACCTACAATCACCGATCCTGGTGATACAAAGCCGGAGGTTAAGGAGAAAATGAAGCCGACAGTCCTCATTCCTTCCATCGTAACACTCATGAAGGATGAACTCTCAAGAGAACTGTTCGGACCATTCAAGGTTACTGAGCACCTTCCCGATGGACGTACCAAGCTTACACATGCTAACGGGAAGAAATTCACACTTGACGGAGGTGCCCCGAAGCTCTACTTCATGAACTCCGATGCTAGCGTTAAGGAGAATCTGAGTTGGGATGTCTCCTAATACCGTCCAGGTATCGTCCAGCTCAAGGACGTTAATAAAAGAGCGCTTCATGGGAGGCAACCTACGGCTGGAGTCAGTTTTTCATTTGTGTCAACCTTAGTGTTTTAGAGTCAGTTCGGGGGAGCCAAAAGTGTTAGTTTGTTTGATTTCTTATTTTTCGTGTGTAGCCTGTGTGTCATAGTGTCAATCGCAAGTTGTTTGAGGTTGTTCCAATTTTTGTGGATTTAATTGTGATTTTCTGAAGTTTGACGGGTTTGCAAAAATATTTTCAATCGAACAGGTCAAAATTTTTGGCGAAAATAACCCATGTTTTCGGCGAAAATGCCCTTTGAAATCCCAATGTGTTTTCAGACGTTTTTAACTAGAGTTTTCGGCGAAAACTCCTTGTAGTTTGCGGCGAAAATGTTTTTGAAATCGACAGTGCTTTTTAACTGATATTTTAGGCGAAAACTTGCACTTATTTTCGCCGAAAATTTAGTACAAAATCAACAATTCTCCTTTTAAAATCTGGTCACTCACCCTCTCTCTCCTCACTTTCATTTTCGAAACCTCAAAAACCTCCCCTCTTGTTTTAAACAAATCGCCGCCGCCCCTTCTTCCATCGCCGCCGACCAAACCGCCCGCCGCCGCCCTACTCCCCTTCCTTTTCCGATCATTTTGAGACGTAGATCGTCCGAATCGGAGCTCTAGAGCTCCAGTTCAGCCAAACCCTAAATTTTCAAGTTTTTCACCAATTTCTCCTTCTCCGTTCATTTTCAGCATCCATGGCTTCAAGGTAAGCTGTAGAACTTTTCATTCCGAATCTTTTGACATGTTGAATGCTGAATTTCATTGGGGTTGACTTTTTGGTTTACCTCAATTTACGTGCCAACTGATTTCGTGTGAACTAGGTTAGATGAACTCTTTGGACTGATCTAGCATGATTAGGGAGTATTGTGTTTAATTTCCATTTCATTTGATCATATGTTGCTTTGCATAAGACCTATTCTTTGTGATGTTGACTTTTGAGAAATGTCGGTTTGACCGTGAACTGTTTATAATCATTTGGCTGCCTTATGTGCTCATTTACATTCATATTATTGCGTTTGCCATCTGAGATCATATTATACCGTCATTTTCCGCTTTGTGCTAATATTGCCATGATTAGGGTTCAATGTTCTATTATGTTGACATTTTGAATGTCGGTTTGACTTCTGAACTCTGATTGTGATGATTCCATTCTAGCTGTCCCTAAGCATGTATTTTAATTATTTGTGATTACCGGTTAATCTGCTTTGCTTACCCCCACTCGATTTTCCTCATTTCTTTGTGAAATTGAGTTTTTCTACTAAGTGTGGGGTAGGGTTTTAGTTTGACTAATCTGGTTTGTTTTCTTGCTTAGGAACGTTACTCATGAGCGCAGGACCAAGCAGAGACTTGACACCGCCTCCAGCTCCCGAGTTCCCGCACCCATCACACCTGCCGTCCAGGGCCCTCCACCAGCTTTCCCTGGCCGTGTTGGGTACCACCGCACTGTTGCTCACCTAACATAGCACTACTTTGAGCGCTACCAGCAGCTCGAGCATATTCCTGGAGCTGGTGTTCGCCCCCTCTCCATGGAGTCACTTGCCGAGCACGATGATGACTGGCACCGAAACGAGCTCGATGCACTGACCCATGCTGGCTTGCTGGAGCTTACCACACTTGCCGCCGACTTCCCAGACGTCGCCCTTTAGGAGTTTTGGGCGACATTCGAGCTGGACGAGCACATGAGGAGGCAGCACAAGAAGGTCGTCACCTTCTATCTGGGCGGGGTATACAGGACACTCACGTATGATGAGTTTGCTACTCGTCTAGGTATACCCCAGGAGCACTACAAGGGACATCACCTCGGATGGGAGGACGACGAGGACGACGGGGAGGAGTATAATGCACTCTGGAGCCACATGACTGGAGTGCCCGGTGATCGACTCACGAAGCATAATTCAGTTAAGTCTCTCTCTCACCCTCACTATAAATTCATTCACATGGTTTGGCGTCATTCCCTTTTGTATGCTCCATAGAAGGACCGCCACCATATCAGCCGAGAGGAGCTTCTTCTTCTTCGCGCCATCCGGGAGAGCTATCCTCTTCATCCGGATGGGTACTTGCCCGCCTACTCCGCCAGAAGACTCAGAGGGCGAGACCACCTCGCTCACTCCTGGGAGGCAACTTTGTAGGCCGACTCATCATCTCCTTCGGCCTCAGCTAAGAATATGGCCCGAACATCCCACGCCGCAGAGTACACACCGTTGGAGGTGATTTGGCGGTCGAGTACGACCTCGAGCTGGACCTCAGTCCCCAGGTACCAGTAGATCCTCCCCTCTAAGACAAGGATGAGTCGGAGGAAGAAGATGATTCTGAGGAGCATCAGCCTTAGTATGAGCCAGAATTTCATGATCCTACTCCCTCGCCACACCATCAAGCAGGGTATGCACACTAGTCGCCGCCGCCCATTCCAGATCCATATCAGGCGCCTCACCCACAGCACCGCCCGCACCCCGCGGATGTTGGAGAGCTGTATGAGCGACTTCAGGAGTGGCACATCACTGACAACGCCACTAAAGAGGCGAGGTGGATTATTATGCAGCAACATATGCACCGCTCCGACTAGCGGTATGAGGCACAGCTGGCGTGGCAACGCCAGCTCGGCGACTTCCTCCACTTTCCACCCTCTGATGCCCCTGACCAGCCATGATCGGGTGATTTCAATCCAAATTTTTTATGTGTGGATCCGGGACACTTGTCCTGGTTTCCTTTTTATGTTTCATTTGTTTTTGTTTTGCAGGCAAGCAGTAGATTCCCTTTGCTTCGCTTAGGTAGATTGCCTTCGCTCCGAGGATCCTTGCTCATCCCCTACGCCAACCATCTCGGTCCAGGTTCTTCTACTTCACTCTGAACTATAGGTTTAGTCCTGTGAGGACACAGTCCGATTTAAGTGTGGGGTAGGATGCTAGAGAACCTTGCATGAACTTGATTGCCCTTGATTGTGTTTTTGTGTGCCTCGTGATTCCTGTCCAATCTCTCTAGCATTAGAATGGCTCAGTTCTTGATTTTTGATGTTAAGTTGTTGTTCAATCTTTCATAATGATGCTTAGACTGCTTAACCTAGAACTTGAGAACCAACGTGTATACTTTGATGCTAAATTGCCTGGTCAGAACATAATTTTTAAAAAATCACACTTGTAGTTTGTAGCCTTGATTGCATGAAAATGACCGAATCCGACTAGCAAACCAACTGTGAGCTTTTGATCCATTGCACGTAACTTGCAATTTCAATTCTTTTTGAGTGATTTTTTTTTGATGAATAATTAGGGATTTTATATCATCAAAAAACAATGAAGTCCTTACAAGGCCAAACTAGCCAAAAACAAACTAAAACTCAAAATCACAGTGCAAAGCTAGCTAGGCATACAACTCAGCATAATACGTTCATGAATATGGCCTTTAGCAAACAACAAAACCATCTCCAAAGCTTTAGCACAAACAGCCTCTGCATCCAGCTTAACTCCAGTAAATGTTCTTCGACACCTCTCCCTCCACATTTCACTGACAATAGCACACCAGCACAATCTCTTAAACCTCTGTCTAACTGCAGAGCCACTCTAAACATTCACTGCAAACTGAACCATTCTGTCCCAGTTGTCAAACACTCTACTGCATGGGAACACTCTCTGCATACACTCACAAGCATAGCTGCACTTAGCAAACAAGTGATTCCTGTCTTCTGGTTCCATCTCTCAAAGGCAACAAATTGTACCTGCCTCAGCATTCCATTGACTAACCTTATCCAAGGTGGCAATCCTATCCTTCATTATCAACCAAATTAGCAAGCTGTTCTTGGGAATTCTATAACCTTCCCAAAGCCACCTCCCCCATATAACAGCATCTTGCTTTGGCCTGATAACTTCCCAAACCTTCTTTGCTTGAAACTTAGTCATGGCTACACCATCCCAAAGAATATCACCATCTGCATCCCAGGATATGTGACTCTGAGCCAAATCTCTCAACTTCAACACTTTCCTCCATTGCCAAGATCCAGCTTCACTTCTAAATGTCCAAATGTCCTTACCCTTCAATCTATATTTTAAGATCCACGCCACCCAAAGAGAACCACTTCTAATCAGAATATTCCACAAATGTGCCTCATAATGTTGGCTGAGTTCCAGCTACTGAGGTCCTTAAGACCTAATCCCCCTTCTTCGTAAGGGAATGCCAAGATACCAAGCCACTTTAACCCTTTGACTTTCATTTTTACCCCATAAGAATCTGGCACATAGCACTTCTACCTCTTTCAAAACAGCCTTAGGAATGATAAACATTGAGAGCCAATATTGCAGTATGCCATTAATCACCGATTTTATCAACTGCAATTTTCCAGCATATGTTAAGTATTTGGCTTTCCAGTTCTTGACCCTCTCTGTAATCTTGTCAATCAGCCCTCTGCAATCAGCTTTAGAGAGCTTTCTAGCTGATATGGGCATACCAAGATACCTCATGGGAAGAACTCCTCCTCTAAACCCAGCAATCATCACCATCCTATCTCTCACTTCATGACTAACGCCTGCAGTGTAAAGATCACTTTTCTCAGGATTCAACTTCAGACCAGAAATGGTATAGAACTTATCCATTATAGTCCTCACTTGCAGTATTGCTTCTTCAGACCCCTTAGTAAAGACCATCAGATCATCAGCAAAGCAAAGAGTTGTTAAATGCACCTGCTTGCATTGAGGATGAAACTGAAAAAGCCCCTTGGAAGCTGCCTCTACAAATAAGTAGTCCAGCACTTGCATAGCCAAAACAAACAGATAGGGAGAAATGGGATCTCCCTGCCTTAAGCCTTTCCCTCCCTTGAAGTATCCAAACAGAGAACCATTGAAATTCACAGAGTATCTAACTGCCATGATCCACTGAATATATCTAGGTGGAAAATTCATTTCTTTGAGCAGGTTCTGAACAAACAACCAATCTACTGAATCAAATGCCTTCATTAGGTCCACCTTAAGAGCACATCTAGGAGAGACCATTTTCCTATTATACTTGGCTAGCAATTCATGTGCAAGAATGACATTATCAGAAATGACTCTACCTTTGATGAAGGCAGACTATGAATTGCTCACTAAGGAAGAAAGCACACCACATAACCTGTTAGCCAACACTTTAGAAATGGCTTTATAAATGGTGTTGCAGCAGGAGATAGGTCTATAGTCTTTCATACTGGTGGCATTGACCTTTTTAGGGATCAGAGTTATAATTGTAGAGTTAACTGCTGGATGCAGACTCCCAGTACTGAAAAAATCATCCACAGCTGCATAGACATCCTCCTGAACTGTTTCCCAACAGTTTTTATAGAAATCAGCAGTGTAGCCATCGCGGCTAGGGGCCTTTTCTGAAGCTAAGCTAACCAGAGCATCTTTCATCTCCTTTCTTGTCACATTAGCATCCAGCTCCTCATACTGCTCATTCGAAAGTTTCCTCAGCACCAGCCCTGAAATATCTGTGTCTTTGCTAGAAGGGGTTCCCAGCAGAGTTTTATAAAACCCTACTGCAATCATCACCATCTTATCCACATTATCAGTCAGATCCCCATTCTCATCCTTCAATTTCCTGATAGTGTTCATAGCATTTCTCTCCTTAACATAGCTAGCAAAAAACTTGCTATTACTATCACCTTCTTTGATCCAAAGGGTCCTGGACTTCAAGCGCAAAAAATTCTCCTCAGCACTAATAAGATCAGCCAGAACACTTTCACTCTCTTTCATAGCCAGCATATTACCATAATTTGGATTACTAAAAACAGCTTCCTTGGCTTTTTCTAGGACTATTCTCTAATTCTTAACCCTACTCTGGATATCTGAATAACTGGAACCATTCAGCACCTTTAATCCTATTTTAAGCTTCCTCAATTTAGCATACAGAATACTAAAAGGAGAACCACGATACCTGCCTGACCAGGAGTCAGAATCTTATGGAAATCTTTATCTTTCATCCAGCAACTATAGAACTTGAACGGCTTAGGATGGGACTCCAGCTCCTCACCAATTTTGAGCAAAAATGCACAATGATCTGAGTCCACTGCTGGAATTACTGTAACAGAACTATTCATTACCATGTGCCATGTAGAATTCATAAGAGCTCTATCAAGCTTCCTTGCTATCGGGTCCTCCTGATTATTAGTCCAAGTGAACCTAGGACCCTGAGCTGGGTGCTCCATTAACTGCCCTTTCTGAACAAACTCCACAAAATCATCCATACCACTGAAAGTAGAGGGATCATTAGAAGCATCAGCCACATTAAGAATGGCATTATAATCTCCTAATGCCAACCACGGAAGTCCATAGGTAGGAACATCAAGGAGGTCTTGATAAAGTTGCCTTCTCTTCATAATATCAGTAGAAGCATAAACCACTGTAACTACCAAGGGAGAGGGGAGGTCCATTCTGAAATGAATCAACTGAGAAGTACTCTGCAAAACTGTTATAGGAATGTCTTTTCTCCAAACCAACCAAATCTTACCTAGCTCTCCTTCCTAACAAAACTCAGCAAACCAGCTCTGAAATCTTTTCCTGTACAACATATCAGTATTCTTCCTCCTAATTTTGGGGTCAAGAATAGCAACTACATCTATACTATGTTCAGCTATGTACTTATTTACAGTATCAGCTTTAGTACTTTTATTAAACCCTCTAACATTCCAAATCCAGAATCTAATCATTTCTTATATTGTTGTCTAGTCTTCACACTACCATACCATTACTTTTCTTAGGGGCAGAGTTACCTGGCATAAAGTCCCCCAGCGTTGGCTTCTCAGGTACCTTCTCCCTCTGACTTGCTTCCCCCTCTTCATCAGTAACATTCAGCTCACCAAATACATTGGAATGCACAACAATACGAGATACAGGGCTATGACTAACCACTCCCTCCACCTCCACGGAGGTCTCAGGCGGTGCCACTTGAGATGGAGCATCCTCCACTCCCACTGGAGTCTTAGATGCATAACCATCTCCCCCTCCAGTCGACGAACTGGCATTAGGCTCGTTCGATTCTGCCTCCCCTGCAATAGGTTTAGCATTACCGTTTGCTGCCTTGGTACCATTCGTATCAGACGATGGCTGGGCTACCTGATGCCACTCATTAGCAACTTTCTTCAGAGCATACGACCTAACTACAAGAAAACTCACCTTCACCACACGATAATCACCTTTCCCCATGTGAATATTCAATTCATCCTTATCATTCTCCAAATCGCCTCTTAGAACACAAACTCTCACTGTGAATCCTTCTCTAACAAACCTGTGTATTGGCTTCCCAAACTGGCTAGCCAACCAGCTGATCCCCTCATTTGTTAGCAGCATCGGTGGAACTCCAGAGAAGGTCAGCCATACCGGTTTCTCTTGAGGCACGAAGACCAGCGGAGTGATATCCTTGTACCACCTCCAGAGAAGGATCATCGACTGATGATGAATGTGCCAAGAACGTGCAAGAATCCACTCTTGCGACTCCACAGAATCTAACTCGACGAGCAAGAAGCCCTCAGATATCTGTGAAATGAAAATCGGCTCTCCAAGGCTCCATAGATGATTCATCATCGCACTCACTACCTTCAGAGGCGGAGGAGCACCAACAAACTGTGCTACCATCGCCGATTCCAATCGCTAGATCCCCAAATCGATCACTGAATCAGGTATCTGCAGCACCCCATCGATCACCGCTGATCGCGATTCTTCAACGAAGTGAAGGTCCAATCCCGTCTCAGCAGTAATCTAAGCCCAGGATTTAGAAGAAGATGAACCAGAGGACATAGAATCAAGGGCCAGAGGGCCAAGCAGCGATCTAAGATAAATGGAACAGTAGACCAAGACTCTAGAATTAGAGAGAAAAGCGATTTTTCTTCCGAACTTTTACTTTCACTTTGTTCTAATTTTTTTGAGTGATTTTCCGTTTGCTTGAATGAGTTAGATTTTGCATGAGACCTACTCGATACCACACGATGACACGAGTTCTAGAATGATAGGGGCACCTAGATTCAGCTACTAAGCTAGATAGCCTACCAAACGATAAATCCCTTAGGTTTAAACCCTTCAGCTTGGCTTGTTCTTTCGGTTCGCTAATACATTACAGCCATTTTTCATTCTTTCATTCCCCGTTGATCCCCTGTGGTTGTAGTTCTAGATTGACCTACCGGAAGTTGGTTTGTGGTAACCTGCCTATGCCCATTAAACAAGTGGTCTTAGCTATTATGTCCGAAAGTGTAAACCCCTCTAGCAACTAAAAAAAAGAATCGACACAAAAGAAAAAAAAAGAAAAAAAAGAGAAAAGAAGCAAGTTTTGAAAAAATAAAAAGAAAAAGAAAAATTAGAAAAGCCAAAAGGTTTCAAGTTCAATAAACGTTTTTCTCTCTACATATGGAAGAACGAAGTCAAAAGAAAAAGTCAGAAAAGAAAAAATGTGCGTAAAAGAAAATAAAGTGCTAGGTTGCTTGAGGGTATCATAGGACGAGCGTTCACTATTCCACCCATGTCTGGTTAGACGGTAGGAAGCCACAGACTAGATTCGAGGGAAGTTAGTCGAAAGCTACACCACACCAAAGCCATCATCATACATTCCCATCATCCATCTCATCATAAACACTTGTAGTGTAGAATTCATTACGGTCCTAGCAGGGAAGTCCTTCTTGACTAGATACTCGTGTTGTCACAGTGGTGGAGATGTGGTCGAATTGCAAACTTATGACAGAATTCAGTAACAGAAAATGATTGAGAGCATAAACACGTCCTTAAACACAGAGAGTGAGAGTTCCCATTATACTATATATTTCCTGTGTGAGGAGTCTGGTCGGTCAGGTCAAATTCGTGCATAATTGGTTGCGATTACTTGTCGTGTGCAGTTTATTAGTGAGACCAGGTTGTTTGACTGATCAGTATGCATGATAGGTTTCTTGTTCTAGGAATTATTTGTCTAATAAATCATTGTGTTTGATTGAACTCCAATTTGATCGATCTTATCATTTGTGAACATGAGCGTTTCTATTTAGTTTGCCTGAGGACAAGCAAAAGCTTAAGTGTGGGGTATTTTGATGACACTCGATTTGACATGATTATCAGCCTCATTTAACGACATTTGCTTGCTTAAGACATGCTTTTTAGGGTAGAATAACGAATATTCAATCAATTGCCCTATCTTGTGCCATTTGTGTTACTTTGGCCCGTTTCGGGTCTATTTGATGGTTTTCTAGTGTTTTTATGTTAGCACAGGTTTTTGCCATCAAATAAAGTAGCCAAGGACGTGTCTAAAGCGTTGGAACCTCAAGGAATCGCACCGAAATCGATCCAAGGAGCCAATCAAGTCGAACCAATTCCTACCCCGGTTTACTCTAAAGTTTTCGCCAAAAATCCCTTAGTGTTTTCGGCGAAAACCCTAGCACAAATCCACTGATGTCACTGAAGGATGTTTTCGGCGAAAACACTAAGTTTTTGCCGAGAACTGTTGAACCGAAAATTACAGGAGAAATCAGCCGGCGGACAGTCCATTTTACAAAGAGATTTTCACCGAAAATCTCAATACATTTTCGGCAAAAATATCAGGCTAAATCGGCGGGTATTAGGGTTAAGTATTTATACTTAACCGGCGGCCCAAACAACATACATCATAATTACCAACTAATACCAAATACTTCGGGGATTCTCAAGAGTTCGAGAAGCAGAGTTTAGAGTTAGAAGAGCCGGGAAGAGATCGTGACGCCATCCCTTCCATCTCGAAGACTCGGAGCTAGGATAGCAGTTTACCGGAGATCGAAGTTCTGCCGGAGTCATCTAAATTAGGTTTTTCAGACCCTTTTCTTTTCTTCCTCTGTTCAAGATGAACTCTTTCTTTGTCTTTGATTCTTTTGTGAAAAACATGAGTAGCTAAACTCGTAGAGCTTAGACTAGATGAACCCTAAGTGACCCAGGGCTTTAAAGCGGTCACGGATCGGCGGTGATTAGATTCAAAGTTCAATCAGTTTCTCTTTCATGTTTGATTTGTTCTTCGTTGTTCATGTTTCTTGTCTGGATTGATCACCTAGATTAGATTCTTCTTAAGCTAAGGATAGAAGCAAACGCTCGCCTTACTTTAAAACACCAAATCAAAAAATTAACCTTATAATTGGAGCGTGCCTTTCGTAGGAACCGGTTAGGGTTAATCCACTGCAAGAGTAACTCATAAATCGTTAGTAATTCCACCAGTTAAGTTAAGTCGTTGCAAGAGGTGACCGTACCCGGGCGACTAATTAATCTTGGTAGCTAGAACGGATAGAGCGAACATTCGCCGGTCTTAAACCTAAGGGTCAGGAGTTATGGTGGTGTCTTAGAATTGATTGAATGAGAATCGAAATCCACTGATCTGTTTATTGCCAATGCTCCGGTGAACGAAGGGGGATTCAAAGTCTAAGTTCGTCTGTCGTCTTTGTTTTAATCAACCAATTTCCAATCTGTTTTAGTTTCAATTTTTAATTTCCTTGCGTTTTCATAGATTAGAAGTCGTGGAACTCACACCACGCACGAAGTGCTTAAACGTGAGTAATTTGCCAGCTTATTTGAGTAATCAATCATTAGAAGGCCCGTGGAATACGATCTACCCTAGCTTTCCAGCTTTGGTAGTATTTGATATCGCTATAAACTGCTTCCATCAGTCATCTCCTTCTATCTTGGTGGGGTGTACAAAGAGTTCACCTATGACGAGTTAGCAGCTCACCTCGACATCCCACTGGAGCACTACCAGGGTCACCACCTCGGTTGGGAATACAACTCAGGTAACGGATCAACTTATGACGCGCTCTGGAGCCACATCACTGGAGTTCCAGGTGCTTGGACCACGGCTCATAACTCCGTCAGGTCACTCTCTCACCCTCTTTTTCGTTACATTCATATGGTTTGGCGTAGATCCCTTCTTTTTGCTCCAGAGAAGGACCGCCACCACATCAGCAGAGAGGAGCTCATCCTACTCCGTGCCATCCGAGAGGTCGGTCGCTTCACCCAGGATGGGTGCTGGCACGCCTCTTCCACAAGAAGACCAAGACTACCAAGATGCCTCACTCCCTCCTTGGCGGTAACTTTGTAGGTCGCCTCATTATCACTCTCGGTCTCAGCCAGTCATATGGACCAGACATCCTACGTCGCATAGTACACACCATAGGTGGTGACTTAGTTGTCAAGTACGACCTCCAGCTGGACTACAGTCCATATGTGGCAGCTGTTCCACCTCTCCACCACGAGGCCAAGTCGGAGGAAGAAGATGATTCTGAGGAGCAGCAGCCTCAGCCGGAGCAGGAGTTTGACGACCATATACCCTCACCACAGCAGCAGGCAGGGTATGCATATCAGCAGCAGCCGCCCCTTCAGGATCCATTCCATATGTCGCACCCTCATCACCGACTGCCTCCAGCTGACTTTGGAGAGCTGTATGAGCTACTCCAGGAGTGGCGAGTCACAGACACCACCAACCAGGATGCCAGATGGGTTATTATGCAGCAACACATGCGCCAAAATGATGAAAAGAACGAGGCGCAGCTGGCATGGTAGCAGCAGGTCAACGACATCCTCCACATTCCACCTCCTGATGCACCTGACCAGCAGTGATCGGGTTGTATCCTCTTCCTTGTCCCTCCTTTTTATTTATTCTTTTCGGATTTCGATCCAACTTTTTCCTGTGTAGATCTGGGACACTTGTCCGGTTTCCTTTTTATCTTTCATTTGTTTTTGTTTTGCAGGTAGTTTGGTAGATTCCCTTTGCTTAGGGTTTACTACTTTTCCCTTCGCTTTGGTAAATTCCCTTCCAGCTCCGAAGATCCATGTTTATCCTCTACATCAATCATCTCGGTCCAGGTTTCTCCTATTTACTCTCTTCTCTAGCTTAGTCCTGTGAGGTAACAGAATGGTTTAAGTGTGGGGTAGGATGCTAGAGAACCTTGCATGAACTTGATTGCCCTTAATCGTGTGTGTGTTTTCTCGGTGCCTGTCCAAATCCTCTAGCATTAGAATTGCTCAGTTCTTGATTTTTTATGTTAAGTTATTGTTCAATTTGTCATAATGATGCTTAGACTGCTTAACCTAGAACCTGAGAACCAACTTTTATACTTTGATGCTAAATTACTTGGTCAGAACAGATTTTCAAAATCACACTTGTAGTTTGTCGCTTTGATTGCATGAAAATGACTGAATCCGACTAGCAATGTGAGCTTTTGATCCATTGCACATAACTTGCAATTTCAATTCTTTTTTAGTGGTTTTCTGTTTGCTTGAATGAGTTAGAATTTGCATGAGACCTATTCGAGATCACACGATGACACGAGTTCTAGAATGATAGGGGCATCTAGATTCAGCTACTAAGCCAGATAGCCTACCCAACGTTAAATCCTCTAGGTTTAAACCCTTGAGCTTGGCCTTTCTTTCGGTTCGATATACATTACAGCCAATCCCCATTCTTTCATTCCCCGTTGATCCCCTATGGTTGTAGTTCTAGATTAGCCTACCGAAAGTTGGTTTGTGGTAACCTGCCTATAGCCATTAAACAGGTGGTCTTAGCTATTATGTCCAGATGTGTAAACCCTTCTAGCAACTAAAAGAAAATCAGCACAAAAGAAAAAAATAGAAAAAGAAGAAAATAAGAAAAATTCAAAAAGAATAGAGAGAAAAAAATATATAGTTCAAAAGTTCTCAAATTTATAGTTCAATAACGTTCTTCTCCCTACATATGGAAGAACGAAGTCAAAAGAAAATTCAGAAGAAAAAAATGTGTATAGAAAATAAAGTGCTAAGTTGCTTGAGGGTATCATAGGATGAGCGTACACTATTCCACCCGTGTCTAGTTAGACGGTAGGAAGCCATAGGCTAGATTCGAGGGAAGTTAGTCGAAAGCTACACCGCACCAAAGCCATCATCATACATTCCCATCATCCATCTCATCATAAACCCTTGTAGTGTAGAATTCGTTACAGCCCTAAGCAGGGAAGTCCTTCTTGACTAGCTCCTCGTGTTGTCATAGTGGTGGAGATGTGGTCGAATTGCAAACTTCCCTAAACACGTCCCTAAACACAGATAATGAGAGTTTCCCTTATACTAAATATTATCTGTTTGAGGAGTCTGGTCGGTCAGGTCAAATTCGTGCATGATTGGTTACTACTTCTTGTCCTGTGTAGTTTTTAGTGAGACGAGGTTGTTTGGCTGATCAGTATGCATGTTAGGTTTCTTGTTCTAGAAGTAGCTGTCTAATAATTCATTGTGTTAGCTTGAACTTCAATTTAATTGATCTTATCATTTATGAACTCGAGCGTTTTCTATTCAGTTTGCTTGAGGACAAGCAAAAGCTTAAGTGTGGGGTATTTGATGACACTCGATTTGACGTGATTATCAGCCTCATTTAAGCAACATTTCTTGTCTTAAAACATGGTTTTTAGGGCAGAATAGCGAATATTCATTGAACTGCTCTATCTCGTGCCATTTATGTTACTTTGGCCCGTTTCGGGTCTATTTGATGGTTTTCTAGTGTTTTCATGATAGCACAGGTTTTTGCCGTCAAATAATGTAACTAGGGATGTGTCTAAGGCATCGGAACCTTGAGGAATAGCACCGAAATCAATCCAAGGAGTCAATCAAGTCAACACATCCCCTGCCCCATTTTACAAAGGAGTTTTCAGCAAAAATGCCTAGAGTTTTCGCAGAAAACTCAAGAAGAAATCGTCAGAGCTTACAAGTAGAAGTTTTCAGTGAGAAGTCAAAGTTCTCGCCGAAAACTCTAAGTGGAAAACTCACAGAAGATCAGTCGACGGAAGCCAGCCTTTTTCGAAGAAGTTTTTGGCGAAAACTCCTGAAGTTTTTGCCGAAAATCCTAACCTAATCCGACGCTGATAGGGTTAAGTATAAATACTTAACCGGCGGCTCAACAAAGGATATACTTTTCATAACAGAACTTTCACGAGTTCCAGACCTAAGAAGTTCGAGAGAGCAGAGTTTAGAGTTCGAAGAGCCAGGAAGAGATCGTGACGCCATCTTTTCATCTCGGAGACTCGGAGCTAGGAGTGAAGATTACCGAGAGCGAAGCTTTGCCAGAGTCGTCTTAATTAGGTTTTACAGTTTCCATTTGTTCTTCCTTTTTCATGATGAACTCTGTTTTTGTATTTGATTATGCTGTTATGAACATGAGTAGCTAAACTCGTAGAGCTTAGACTAGATGAACCCTAAGTGACCCAGGGCTTTAAAGCGGTCACGGATAGGCGGTGATTAGATTCAAAGTTCAATCAGTTTCTCTGTCATGTTTGGTTTGTTCTTCGTTGTTTATGTTTCTTGTCTTGCTTGATCACCTAGATTAGATTCTTGTTAAGCTGAGGATAGAAGCGAACGCTCGCCTCACTTTAAAACGCCAATCAACAATTAACCTATTCATTGAAGTGGGCTTTCGTAGGAACCAGTTAGGGTTAATCCACTTCAAGAGTAACTCATAAATCGTTAGTAATTCCACCAGTTAGTTTAGTCGTCGCAAGAAGCAATCGTACTCGGACGGCTAATTAATCTTGGTAGCTAGATCGAATAGATTGAACGTTCGCCAGTCTTAAACCTAAGGGTCAGGAGTTATGGTGGTGTCTTAGAATTAATTGAATGAGAATTAAAATCCGCTGATCTATTGATTGCCAATGCTCTGGTAAACTAAGGGGGATTCGAAGTCTAAGCTTGTCTGTCGTCTTTGTTAAGTCAACCAATCTTTCAATCTGTCTTTTAATTTAGTTTTTAATTTACCTGCATTTCTCGAATAGAAGTCATAGAACTCACACCACGCACAACGTGTTAAACCTAAGTAATCTGCTGATGCGTCTTATTATTGACGCATTCAGTCCCTCATTAGACGATATTTTTCGTACTCTCCTTGACAGTTTTGCATGATTTTGTGTGAGTTTCATACCTCTTGGCCATTTGGGCCGTTTTATGTTGTTTTGCATGTTTTCTAATGCATTTCAGGATATATACGATATTGGACATCAAATCAAGGATTGGATGACGATTTGTCTAACCACTAGCAGTCAAATCAGCACAAACACGTCATGAACAATGAAGGAAATGTGTGATTGGGATTATTAATCCCTCATTGTTTTCATTGGGCTAAAGCCCACCCAATTATTATAAGTAGACGGGGGCACGGGAAAAAACAGAGGATGATTTCACTCGGCTTTGGCCATTGCAGAGGAGCAGGAGAAAACTTGATTCTATGAATTAAGTGTTTTAGGAATGACTCAACAAATAGCAGAGGAATCAAAGTAAACCTTGATGAATCGGCTGTTTGCAGCATTTTTTTCTGATTTCTCTCATGAATAACTAGGTTTTCTTTCTTGTTTGGGTTTCGTTGAATTCTTTGATATTATGAGTTAATACGTTGAATACATGTTCTAGATTGTGGATTAATGATGATTGATGATCTATTTTATTATCTTGTCGCCCCGTTCTTAGACTTCCCTGTAATTCGAGGTTTTCTGCAGTTTACCTGTTCAGTTTGCTATTGGATTGTTGGTTGATTGCGAGTTAGGGTGTGTTGCAGGTGGTTCTTAGTTGTAGAGTCGACCGACCCAACCTTTAGAACCTGAAACTGATTGTCATCCATGTTTTGCCAGTTCTGTAGCTGCATTTTCTCATAATATCTTAGAAGGATACAAACCCAAGCAAGACCTCTCCCTCACAGTTGATCCTACTTTTTATTTGTGTTTTAGTTATTAATTAGTTTTTACATTTTTCTAAATTAATCAAATCTTCGAACAAAACGATTTCACTAACTAGCAGAACTAAACTGAGTAAGGTAGCTCGAGTAGACCCGTGGGAATACGACTCTGAGATCTCTCAGGTTTATTTGGTGTTGAGGCTTAAAAATCTCATCATGAATTGACGCTGTTGCCGGGGACATTACTTGACTTCAGGAAAGGTTTAGGATTACTAGCTCAGTTTTTGCTTTCTTGTTTATACATATTTGATCTTTTAGTTTGCTTTGTATTTCCATCTTGTTCATATTTCATTTTCTACTTCACCCCTTGTGTTGGTTGTTTGCTTGGATTTTTCTACTTTATTTGCAGGACAGGGTATGGATATTGAAGCAAAACTTTTAGCTATTCTTAGGGAGTTAGAAAATCATCGTTCTCCATCGGTTCAAGCCTCTCCGCTAGCCTTTATTGGTTCTTATGAAGAGTATAGTGGTGATTATGGTAACTCTGGCAACTGGAGTATGCAGGATCATGTTATTCAGACCAATAGGATCAGTCCTGCTATTATGAAGAACATGAATCTTATAGCTCAACACACCAAGTTAGTCCTTCCAAGATTGAGGAGTTGACCAAGATGATTATTACTGGTGCAGCTGAAAATGCTTCTCTTAAAGCTTCTCATAATGCTTCTCTCAGAGAGACTGAGTGAGAACATGGATCTCATCATATCTAAGCTAAAGGAAGAAAATGATGATGCTCTTGGTTCTCAACAAGAAATTAGCGATCATCTTAATCAAGCATTTCAGCCTGACAAACAAACATCAAGTGTTGAGGAGTTATTTAGTAGTTAGACGAAGGTGATTTAGACTAGATTTGACGCATTAGAGACCACTACCAATGCAAGATTTGATATGTTGGAGGCGTATGTGCGATAGAAGAAAGAAGTATTGGAAGATGGGTTGCACAAGCAGAAAAGAGCAATTGAGTACTTGTCTAGCAAGGTGAAAGAGCTTAGTGATGGGTTGCGGGACTTGGAATTCAAGTTGACAGTCAAGACAGTTGAACAATAGTGAAAGGAACTTCAAGAGGCTGAAAAGGCAAATCAGCATACTAAGAAGGAACTTCCTTTTTATCCAAGCTCGGACGACGATGAGTTTTTCGCTCCTTTGATGGGTACGGTCATCACCACTCCTACCCCTTTGATTGAATCTTTGCCCCTTCCTACCGAAGAGATTTAAGTTGTTAGTGCTTCAACTAGTCAAAATATAAACTCCATGCTTTCTTCTGATGAGACGACTACGGATGACTCTGAACCTATTAAGACAACAAAGCGGAAGCGCCTTAGTAGGAGAAAAAGGAAGCGGCGTCGCCAAGAGTTGATGATGGTTGAGCAAGCAAAGAAGGAAGAATTACCTAGGTTTGACAACCAGAACAAGATTCAAGCCTCTCCTACGGGTTTTTTTCCATTCAATCATCCACAATGGGGAAGTATTCAAGTTCAATTCCCAGATCACCTCTACTTGAAGTCTGAAGATGACATGAACTACAAGGAGCTACTTGGATGGGACGGAGACTGCTAATTCTCCAGGTATCGTCTAGCTCAAAGACGTTAAAGAAAGAGCGCTTCATGGGAGGCAGCCCATGTCTGGAGTCTGTTTTGATTTTTGAGTAAGTTTTCTATGTGCTGTTTGTTCCTTTTGTGTTTGTTCATTGTGTAGGTCATCATCATTGGTGCTCACCTTGCCTCCTCACTCTCCCACTAGCCAATTCCAGGTACACTGTATCTTCCCCATTCCTGTTTTGGTCCATTGAGGACAATGTTCAATTTATGTGTGGGGCGGTCGCGTTGCAATGCATTCATGTTGGTTAATCGAGTTCTTGTCGTTAAATGGGTGGTGGTTGTGCTTTGTTTTTCACTCTTTCACTGCTTCCCTTTCTCGTTGGCATTTAACTTTTCACCTTGCTTAATATCTTCTTGGATGTGCTTATCGTGTTCCATATGGTGAGATTGATGTGGTGCTTTAGCTAACCAAATGTGTGTGTGAGAACCTGTATTATGACCATCTCCCACTCTTCTTGCTTGTAGTTTTCTAGAAACTCGCCCTTATCGTGTTAGTGAACAGTTGACTTGGTAATATGGAAGACTTGGTCTATCTGATGCTCGAATTCTCTAGTTCAATGCCATGATCAAGTCTAGATAAGGGATGTTTTAATTTCGTGCTTTAAAGTGTTGTTAATGTTCCCAATCAGAGAAAATCTAAAAAATGAGTGGTTTGGTATTGAAGTTGTGGGTCGATTCACGAGCTGACATACGTGCCTGCCCATTGTTGTAGTCCCAAAGGGAAGTCTCAATGTAGCATTCTTCTTCTAACCTACTCCTGATCGTGGCTGGGGTCTAGGATAACGCGAAATACCAAAGGTTTCCGGCTGCTCCATACCCGGTAGTATCCACACTGTACCGACCATTCGAAAATAAATGTCAAAAAAAAAAAAAAAAGAGAAAAAACAACAGAAAAGAAAAAGAGAAAAAAAAAGAAACAAAATTTTACTTTTAGTCTTTAATTTTTGTTCCCTTATCTAGCAAGTGTCAGGTTGCGTTCTAGAGTAAGTGTAGCGGAAGTAAGTATTTGTCTTTCCTTTATCAAGTCAGGTTGGTCACTAGCTCGATAAAGTCTCGTTTCTCTTTTACTCTCGTAGAGTTTGGTTTTAACTGTGTGGTCAGTCCGGTAATCCTCTTGTTTGATAGAAGCACCATATACATCGTTCTAGGAACCAAGAGGTTTTCGGTTTGCTCTTTCAAGTTGGTGCATTGTTGTGTTGAGTTCTTGCTTGAGAACAAGCAAAAGTCTAAGTGTGGGGTGATTTGATGCGTCTTATTATTGACGCATTCAGTCCCTCATTAGACGACATTTTCCGCACTCTCCTTGACAATTTTGCATGATTTTACGTGAGTTTCGTACCTCTTGGCCATTTGGGTCGTTTTATATTATTTTGCATGTTTTCTAATGCATTTCAGGATATATACAATATTGGAGATCAAATCAAGGATTGGATGACGATTTGTCTAACCACTAGCAGCCAAATCAGCACAAACACGTAATGAAACAATGACGGAAATGTGTGATTGGGATTATTAATCCTCATTGTGTTCATTGGGCTAAAGCCCACCCAATTATTATAAGCCAGCCACTAATTATAAGGAGACAGGGGAAAGAAATGATTGGGGGGATTCATTAGGATTTTGGGGATGGAGAATAGTGTGCCACCACCATCATCATGGATCCATCCATTCCATCATCATCATCTTGGCCCATCATTATGCAAACAACCATGCAAAGCCCATCTCATCCATCATGACGGGAAATTGCAGGGGAAAATTCATTCAGCTTATGGCCATTAAGAAAAGAGAAAGAGAGCAGAGTGGACAGAAGTAGACGGGGGCACGGGAAAAAACAGAGGATGATTTCACTCTGCTTTGGCCATTGAAGAGGAGCAGGAGAAAACTTGATTCTATGAATTAAGTGTTTTAGGAATGACTCAACAAATAGCAGAGGAATCAAAGTAAACCTTGATGAATCGGCGATTTGCAGCGTTTTTTCTGATTTCTCTCATGAATAACTAGGTTTTCTTTCTTGTTTGGGTTTCGTTGAATTCTTTGAGATTATGAGTTGATACGTTGAATACATGTTCTAGATTGTGGATTAATGATGATTGATGATCTATTTTATTATCTTGTCGCCCCGTTCTTAGACTTCCCTGTAATTCGAGGTTTTATGCAGTTTACCTGTTTTAGGGTTTTTGTTCAGTTTGCTATTGGATTGTTGGTTGATTGCGAGTTAGGGTGTGTTGCAGGTGGTTCTTAGTTGTAGAGTCGACCGACCCAACCTTTAGAACCTGAAACTGATTGTCATTGATGTGATCATATTTAGTGCATTTTAAGTCCTTGATTAGCCTAGGGATCTCCCATGTTTGACCTCATTTTGCTATGCTTTATATGCCTTTATTGGAGTTTTATGCAAAGTGCTATCTTGTTGTCCGGTTGCCACTTTGAGGCCAATTCTATGTCTATTGGAGTTGTTTTCTTTGCATTTTCAGGTTTTGGCATTGAAGTACTGGTGACAAGGAGCACGCAGGTTCAAACAGGAGATCAATCGGAGCTAGGACGGAGGAGTTATGGACGTTGCAAAATCAAAGAAAATACAACTTTCCTGAAGAAGTTTTCGGCGAGATTTTCAAGTTCTTGAATCGAAAACTCTAAGCAGACGGCGGACCTTTGATCTTTGAAGAAATTTTTGGTGAAAATAGTTCAGAGTTTTCGCCGAAAATATTAGAAGAAATGCATTAACCGTTCGGTGTTCTCAAAGATGTTTTCGGCGAAAATGTTACACAATTTTCGCCGAAAATTCTAGTCTATTCCGGCGTGCTATTTAATGAGGGCAGCGGACGAAAATTGGGCATCGATCATAATTTTTATAACACATCGCCGTCACTCTTCCCTTTCTCTCAATTGCCAATCGCCAGTCATCCTCTCTCTCTCAACCAATCATCATCCACCCTCAATTGTTGATCAACTTGAAGATCTAAGTGAAGCCTTCCACCCTTGGATTGGAGCTTGAAGAGCCAAGTGGGAAGATCTTCCATGGAAGCAATGATGGTCTCCTCTCCTCAATTTCAGGTTTCTTCCATGGTTAAGCTAGACTAAGCTTAGGTTTAGTTTAGTGGGGGATGGATCAAGCTAGGATAGGTGATTGATTGTATCGATTGAGTTTCTCTTAGCCATTTGTGTAAGATGATGATCCTAGACCTTGTGCTTTGTAGCCATTAGAGTTTGATTTACTCTTTTGGTATTGTTTATGTCTTTCAATACATGAGAATGATTGATTGATGTTGATCTAAGGTTGTAGGATTGTAATTGGATGATTTGAGAGATTGGATTATACAATTGCAACCATTTTGAGCTTGTTTTCCTTGTTGTCATTTTAAACACTTGGTGTGCATTTAGTTTCCTCTCATTTGAAGGTTGAAAGACCCTTTTGATTGCTAGACTAGTGCTATTTGATTGACATGAGAGTGTCTTGCATCATTTACCTTGTGTTGGATGATTGTTGGCATAGAATTCAAGTTCCAAGCATTTCATTGAGCAAGATAAGGCACTCCATTTCCTTTGTTCACATAGCGAGAGCATGGTGCATTTGGTCTAGGAGTAGAGAGTCAATTGTGCGAGAGTTCGTTGATTCTACTTGAGTGAATTGCATGGTCATTAGTTTACACATCGTTGCTTGAGATTCAATCCAGCTTTCATGAACCTTGAGCTTGAAGAAACCCCTTGCTAAGCTAAACTCCTTTCTCTCTTGTTTGATCCTCAATTTCACTTGTTAGTTTTTCCTTGTTTGTTAATGCTTTTGACTCGTTTTCTTTCAAAACCAAAACTCAATTTTAAATGTTTAGACCGTTCATGAACTTTGTGAGTATTAGCTTATGAGAGGACCTCGTGGAATATGACATTGGTAAAATTCCTTATCAAGTTTTTGGCGCCGTTGCCGGGGACCTCTCATTCCTAAGAAAGCAATTATTAGTGAACCGATCTTTACACTTCCTTCCGTTTTCCTTTTTGCTTCCTTGTTGCTCTTTGTTTACTTTGTTATCCCGCATCGTTGTATTACTCGGGTGTGTTTGTTGTGCTTGTTTGCAGGAGATTTGGGTTAGTGCATGAGGCATTCAGCTCGTCTTCAAGCACGACTCCAAGGACTAGAACAAATGCTCGAACCACGGACTACTTCCCCACCTCCTACAGTTGAAGAACAAGAAGTTGACCGCATCTCACATCACACTATGTCTCATCACGAGGACGAGGATGACTAATCGGTACATTCGCATCACACTAATGAAGATGATCAATCACAAAGAGGTGCGAGGCGCACACTAGCTGATTATGCTCGCCCAACCCTCGAAGGGGCAGCCTCGAGCATCGTGCGAAGACCGGTAAATGCAAGAAACTTCGAATTGAAGCCTAATATGATTCAGATGGTACAGAACGGAGTGGTGTTCAACGGAATAGATGGAGAGTGCCCATCTAGACACTTGAAGGATTTCCTAGAGATATGCGATACGGTGAAGAACGATCAAGTTCACCCGGATTGTGTGCGGCTCCGACTCTTCCCCTTCTCACTCAAAGGTCGAGCCAAGTCTTGGTTGGAGAACCAACCTAGTAGAACATTCACTACATGGGAGGGACTAGCCGAAGCCTTCCTCGAGGAGTTCTTTTCCCCTTACATGACGGATGCAATCCGGGATCGAATCAACCACTTCACACAACACAAGGGAGAGCTCTCCCATGAGACTTGGAATAGGTTCCAAGCCCTTCTTCGGTCTTGTCCTCGTCACAACTTCGCCGAATGGAGTTTGGCGGATATCTTTGCTAAGTCCCTTGATTTTGAGAATACAAGGATGATCAACCAAGCCGCCGGAGGTGATCTAAGGATGCTTACTCCCGAAGATGCTCTAGAACTCTTTGCGGAGATGGCCAACAAGACGAGGAGTTGGTCGCGACAACAACCTCCACGGTCTAAGTATGGAAGTGACACTCACTACGACTCTAGGGCTGTAAGTGTTGATGCACCAAAGGATTCGTCTACCTATGGGAAGAAGCCTAAGTTACCGGGACATCGAGATGAGGATGACCCTATGTTTGCGCTTCTCATGTCTAAGATAGATGCTATGGCATCTCAGGTAAGTAACCTGAGTATGCCTAAGCATCCCTCCAAGGTTCCATCATCCCAAGTGGGTAATCCCCCAGTTGCTTCAATATATTGCTGTGAATGTTGTGGGGGTCAGGGTCACGACTTCAGTGCTTGCCCTTCCGGCACTCCTGAGCTTGGCCAAGGCGATCACAATGAAGAGGTAAGCTTCGCACAAGGTCAAGGATTCCATGGTAATTTCAGCCCCTAAGGTAACTTTCAAGGTAACTATAACCGACCGTGGAACCAAGGTGGTGGGTACAACAAGTCAAATCAAGGATACCAAGGCCAAGGGAATCAAGGTAGTGGTTATAACAAAGGTTACAACCAAGGAAATCAAGGAGGATTCCAAGGTTATAGAGGGTATCAAGGCAACCAATGGTCTCAAGGAAGTAACCTCAACCAAGGTAGTCAATGGACTCAAGGAGGTCCCCAAGGTCAAGGGAACCAAGGGGGAAATCAATGGAATCAAAGTGGACATCCAAATGAAGGTCCCCAAGGTCCTACTCTACCGGGAATGTACAATCATAGAGGTGATGGACCACCCGGATTCAACAAGCCACCTCACAACAAAGAGGGCGTTTCTCCAATATCTCAAGAGGATACCAACGCGGCAATGATTCAACTTATAAAAAATCAACAAGCTTCGATTGCAAATTTGGAGAATCAAATGGGACACATTGCGAAGACACTTTCGGAGCGACCCTCGGGTACTTTGCCTTCCAATATCGAGGTCAACCCCAAAGGTCCGGAGCATTGCAAGGTAGTAACATTGAGAAGTGGAAAACCTTTGCAAGATGCAACCCCTTCCCCAATTGACTCTCAAAAGGTACAAGATCCTAATTTAACTGATGACACTCGATTTGACGTGATTATAAGCCCCATTTAAGCAATATTTCATATCCTTTGACTCCATTTTGATGAGTATTTGGTGCATTTGTCGTAACTTTGTGATTCTAGGCTCCTAGTGCATACATTGTCCATTTATTGGCTATTTTACCCTTTTTGTGAGCTTTTATGTTGAGCCTCCAGGTTACCACATTATATAGGACTCTCTCACGAGTCCAGCGGTTCAAACGGGGACCAAATCGGAGTTCAAACGGAGCGGGAATCATCGAAACAAGTTGGAGCTGGTTTTTAACTAATATTTTCGGCGAAAATGTGGTGATATTTTCGGCGAAAATTCCTTTGAAAATCCGGGCAGAAACCCTAATTTTCAGCCTTTTCCAACTTGTAAAGGGTTTCTGGGAGTATATATAGACTTTTTGAAGCCAGATTAGATACACACGAATTCTGAGAGATCAGCCACGACCTTAGGGTTGATAGATAGAGTTTAGAGAGTTCGAAGAATCGTGGAGAGATCGTGACACCATCCTTCCACCTCGGAGAGCTCGGAGCTTAAAGTTGAAGATCCAGGAGATTGAAGCTTCGCTGGAGTCGTCAGAATTAGGTTTTTCAGTTCTTATCTGTTCTTCCTCTGTATGATGATCTTCTTTGTTGCCTTTGATTCTTCTGTTATCGTTATGAGTAGCTGAACTTGTAGAGCTTAGATTAGATGAACCCTAAGTGATCCTGGGCTTTAAAGCGGTCACGGATTGGCGGTAATTAGATTCGAAGTTCAATCAGTTTCTCTTTGCATGGTTGTTTTGTTCTTCATTGTTTATGTTTCTTCTCTGGTTGATCGCCTAGATTAGGTTTTTGCAAGCTAGGGTTAGTCGCCAGACATCTTCCTACTTTGGCGCATAAACTTGTCTTACTTGATCACCTAGTTTAGAATCTTGTTAAGCTGAGGATAGAAGCGAACGCTGGCCTCTCTTTAAAACATCAATTCAACCAGTTAACCTTATAATTGGAGTGTGCCTTTCGTAGGAACCGGTTAGGGTTAATCCACTGCAAGAGTAACTCACAAATCACTAGTAATTGCACCAGTTAATTAAGTCGTTGCGAGAGGCGACCGTACCCGGGTGGCTAGTTAATCTTGGTAGTTAGATCGGATAGAGCGAACGTTCGCCAGTCTTAAACCTAAGGGTAAGGAGTTATGGTGGTGTATAGAAACTGATTGAATTAGAGTTGAAAACCGCTGATCTGTTGATTGCCAATGCTCTGGTGATCTAAGGGGGATTCGAAATCTAAGCTCGTCTATCTTCCTGTTAGTCAACCTCTTTACCTTTCCTTCTTTTAATTTCCTTGTTTGTTAGATTAGAAGTCGTGGAACTCACACCACGCACTAAGTGTTTAAACCTTAGTAATTTGCCAACATATTTGAGTAGACAAGAAGAAGAGACCTCGAGTAGAATACGATCTAGTCTGCCTTGGTAGATTAGTTATTTGATACTGCTAAAACTGCAGCATCAAATTGGCGCCGTTGTCTGGGACTCTTCTAATTGTTTGAAAGAAGAGTTGGCAAATTATTCTTCTACCTTTCCGCCTTACCATTTATTCTTCCTCCATATTTCCATGATTTACCTGGGTAGTGTTTTTGAGTTTTAATTATGCAGGATTACAGGTGGGATGACCAGTACCAAGGGTGGTACATCAATGAAGCACCATATATTAAAGACTCCCAAGAGATGGATTTACACACTAATGAGCATCAATAATGGATGGCAAGCACCCAAGCCGCAATCGACAACCTCCAGTCAATGGACGATGCTGTTGATGCAATGAACGCCGCACTCAAGCGACTAGGGCAATTGAAGGGAGAAGATGCTCCAGAACATTTTGAAGAAGAGCCTGAAGCTACACACCACCAACAAAATCAGTAAGAGGTGTATATACCGGCTCATCAGCATCGACAACAGACGGCAAGAGTGGAATCCACTTTGGATGATCTCTTTTTGAAGCTACAAGCTCGTAACATGGTGGATGTCGAGCTCGAGCAACCAAATCCACTAATGGAAGAAGATGCTCAAGAGCCGTACGAAGATGAACATGACAATCTCACCCATAACTATTGCGAGCTAGAAGCATCTGATGAAGAATCCTTGGCGGTGGCGGTTGATGAAGACATAGAGCCAATCCATCTTGAAGTTGAAGCTAAAGAGGAGCACGAAGAAATCGAGGAGATATCCTCAATTGAGCTTCCGCCAAGCCAACCTATAGATCAAGCCAAAGACGAGCACGTGGGAATCGAAGACGTCAAGGATTTGGAAGTATACACACTCGATCCTGAGAGACCTCTTGATGAGCATCAGGTGGAGAAGATGGAGCTCATTGACCATGCCACGTCGTACTACCTCTTTCCTCCTCCAGAAGGAGAATTCAAGAAGAACTGGTCATCCAACCTGAACCACGATCTACTGGAGCACTACCGGTTACATCACCATTCTGGAGTGCTACACGGCACTCAACCACTGTCCTTGAAGAAGACGATTGACTTCAAGGAACTCCTAAGTTTGGGTCCCTAACAGGTATCGTCTGGCTCACGGACGTTAAACAAGAGCGCTTCGTGGGAGGCAACCCACGGCTGGAGTCAGTTGTTTTCATTTTGAGTCATTCTGTTTTAAAGCCTCTGTTGAAACAAAAAAAACTGTCGACCATTTTCAAGATTATTTTCGGTGAAAATTCACCCATATTTTCGCCAAAAATATGTGTTTAAAATCGGCATGTTCTCCTGTTTCTACTTCTCGACCGAAAACAACTTAACTTTTCGCCGAACCGGATTTTGATTTTACAAAACATTTTCGCCGAAAATTTTCAATCATTTTCGCCGAAAATTTTCAATCATTTTCGCCGAAAATCTTGTGTTTTCCGCTGACTATTTATACCAGTTTCGACTTCTGATTTTCACCCCGCCCTCGGAACAGTGATCAGGTTGTTTCTATCCTTTCCATTTCTTTTCTTTCTTCTTTTCGGATCTTGATCCACTTTTCTTCTGTGTGGATCCGGGGCACTTGTCCCGGTATCCTTTTGATCTTTTTCTTGTTTTTGTTTTTGTAGGAACTTGAGTAGCTACTCCGCTCTGCTCCGGACTATCCGTGTTCATCCACTACACTGACCATCTCATTCCAGGTTCTTCGTATCTCTCTACTCTAGATTAGTTCTGTGAGGACACAAAACCGTTTAAGTGTGGGGTAGGATGTTAGAATTTGCCTGATCTTGCTTGCTATCTATGATTTTGTGGTTCAAATTTGAAATTTCTCTAGCATAGAATTGCTCAATTCTTGACTTTTGATGTTAAATTGACTTCAATTTTTAACAATGACGTCTAGACTGTTCCACTTAGAACCTGTAACCAACGTGTTGAAACTGATATTAAATGAGTCTAGGTCAGAACAGATCACAAATCACTTCGGTAGTTGAAACTTGAATTAATTGAATTGATTGACTTGTTAATAACAAAGCTCGATAACACTGTTCTAAGATGATAAATGCTAGCTTCTTCCATGTTTTTCACTCCATATTTGATCACCTGTGATTGTGGCTTGAGATTAGATGGAAATCCAATTCGAAATCTTATGTAAAAAGTTATAACTAGCTAGGATTAAGTGGCTAAATTGTTAAATTAAGTAATAAAGTTGTGCAAATCAATGCTAAGTTCTTTAAAGTGCTGAAAATAAAGCTAGGCAAGCCCGACACCTAAGTGAAGTGTTCGGGCTGAGCACTAGCATAGGCACAAATACTGTGAGCTAGGCAGATCCAACACCTAAGTGAAGTGTTTGGCATCGAGCACTAGTATGCAGTAAATCAATGGAAGAAGTTGAAACTTGAAATAAATTGTTGTTTAAATTGGTCCTAGCTAGAACATGTAATGTACAGATCTAGAAACGGATGAAGTCAAGTCGATAGCCACGTCACTTTTCCTACCTCCGCGTCCACATCATGGCTAGAGCTTAAAGTCTTTTCTCATTAGAATTGGTGTTATCATAGTCGGTTAATTATGATTAATTGTTTGCCAAGAAACGAGCTTTGTTAAAACTACTACTTGAAGTGTGCAGAAATTAGTGAGATCGAAAACTTGTTTGGTTGATGTTCTTGCAAGTGTAGGTCACTTTTTCTACGTGGAACAGTCTAAACCAAATCGTTAGAATTGAATCTCAGTTTAATCTCGTGTCATTTGTGAATTTGAGTGTGTTCTAGTTCAGTTTGCTTGAGGATAAGCAAAAGCTTAAGTGTGGGGTATTTTGATGACATTCGATCTGACGTGATTATAAGCCCCATTTAAGCCACATTTCATACCCTTTGATGCCATTTTGATGAGTATTTGGTGCATTTGTCGTAACTTTGTGATTCTAGGCTCCTAGTGCATACATTGTCCATTTATTGGCTATTTTTACCCTTTTTGTGAGCTTTTATGTTGAGCCTCCAGGTTACCACATTATAGAGGACGTTCTCACGAGTCCAGCGCTTCAAACGGGGACCAAATCGGAGTTCAAACGGAGCGGGAATCATCGAAACAAGTTGGAGCTGGTTTTTAACTAATATTTTCGGCGAAAATGTGGTGATATTTTCGGCGAAAATTCCTTTGAAAATCCGGGCAGAAACCCTAATTTTCAGCCTTTTCCAACTTGTAAAGGGTTTCTGGGGGTATATATAGACTTTTTGAAGCCAGATTAGATACACACGAATTATGAGAGATCAGCCACGACCTTAGGGTCGATAGATAGAGTTTAGAGAGTTCGAAGAATCGTGGAGAGATCGTGACACCATCCTTCCACCTCGGAGAGCTCGGAGCTTAAAGTTGAAGATCCAGGAGATTGAAGCTTCGCTGGAGTCGTCAGAATTAGGTTTTCAGTTCTTATCTGTTCTTCCTCTGTATGATGATCTTCTTTGTTGCCTTTGATTCTTCTTTTATCGTTATGAGTAGCTGAACTTGTAGAGCTTAGATTAGATGAACCCTAAGTGATCCAGGGCTTTAAAGTGGTCACGGGTTGGCGGTAATTAGATTCGAAGTTCAATCAGTTTCTCTTTACATGGTTGTTTTGTTCTTCATTGTTTATGTTTCTTCTCTGGTTGATCGCCTAGATTAGGTTTTGGCAAGCTAGGGTTAGTCGCTAGACATCTTCCTGCTTTGGCGCATAAACTTGTCTTACTTGATCACCTAGTTTAGATTCTTGTTAAGCTGAGGATAGAAGCGAACGCTCGCCTCTCTTTAAAACATCAATTCAACCAGTTAACCTTATAATTGGAGTGTGCCTTTCGTAGGAACCGGTTAGGGTTAATCCACTGCAAGAGTAACTCATAAATCACTAGTAATTGCACCAGAGGTGACCGTACCCGGGTGGCTAGTTAATCTTGGTAGTTAGATCGGATAGAGCGAACGTTCGCCAGTCTTAAACCTAAGGGTAAGGAGTTATGGTGGTGTATAGAAACCGATTGAATTAGAATTGAAAATCGCTGATCTGTTGATTGCCAATGCTCTAGTGATCTAAGGGGGATTCGAAATCTAAGCTCGTCTATCTTCCTGTTAGTCAACCTCTTTACCTTTCCTGCTTTTAATTTCCTTGTTTGTTAGATTAGAAGTCGTGGAACTCACACCACGCACTAAGTGTTTAAACTTGAGTAATTTGCCAACATATTTGAGTAGACAAGAAGAAGAGACCTCGAGTAGAATATGATCTAGTCTGCCTTGGTAGATTAGTTATTTGATACTGCTAAAACTGCAGCATCACTAACAGTTGATGAAGATGATATCAAGGATCCTTCGGATGAAGTTGAGGTTGAAGTCGAACCTCCTACGGGTAATGTGAGTACTAAGGTTGCGAAGGAACCTAGTAAGGCTACATCGAGCACACCACCGGTCTCTCCTCCCGCACCGGTTGTACCTTCATACAAGCCTAAGCTTCCATACCCCTCTCGAGTGACGAAGGATGGTCTAGAGAAGGTTTTTAAGAAGTTTGTGGAGCGGCTTAGACAAATGCAGTTCTCTCTTCCATTTCTCGAAGCTATGACTATGATGCCTCAATATACTAAGTTCATGAAGGAACTCTACACCAACAAGAGGAAGCTACGGAGACATCTATAGTTCACCTCAACGAGGAATGCTCCGCCGTTCTCTTCAAGAGTCCACCGGAAATCCTTAAGGATCCAGGTACCTTTACTATCCCTTGTGCTATAGGTAATACCTCTTTGGCTAATGGTCTTGTGGATCTAGGTGCTAGTATCAATGACATGCCTTATTGCATATTTGAGAAATTAGGGTTGTCTAATCTTCGTCCTACTCGTATGTCCATTCAACTTGCGGACAAGTCGACCAAGAGTCCTAGGGGAATTGTTGATGATGTGCTAGTTAGAGTTGGTCCTTTCGTTTTCCTAGTTGATTTTACGGTCATTGATACCGATGATGTGGATGTCTCATTGATATTTGGTAGACCATTCCTTGCTACTTCTCGTGCTTTAATTGATGTGTATAATGGGAAATTAACATTGAGAGTAGGACAAGAGAGTGTCACATTTTGCATAGCCAATGGCATGAAATTTGCTCACGCACAAGATGATTTAGAGTACTCGTGTGATACTATTGCTTCGGCTAGTGTGTGTAGTATTTCTAATTTTGTGTGTCGAGATTCTTTGGATGTTTGCCTTAGAATGAATGTGTAGGAACAGTTAGACACCCCAGAGTTGAAAGCTCAGGTGGCTCACCTTGATGAAGGGAGAGACAAGTTGGAAAGTGAAACAGTTTTTGTTGCTCTTCCGAAGGTGGAAAGGGTGAAGACTTCCTATGAAGAACCACCTACTCTTGAGCTCAAGCCTCTTCCCACACATTTGGAGTATGCTTTCCTCATGCCAAACTCTAAGCTACCGGTCATCATCAATTCTGAGCTTCTACCGAGCAAAAGGACCGTCTAGTGGAGCTCCTCAAGAAGTATATGAGAGCTATTGCGTGGAGCATCTCAGACATTCGGGGTATAAGTCCCACATTTTGCTCACATCGGATCCTTATGGAGGAAGATTTTAAACCGGTTGTGCAACCACAAAGAAGGCTAAATCCTAACATGAAGGAGGTTGTGAAGAAAGAGGTTATAAAGCTCATGGATGCGGGGATTATTTTCCCTATCTCGGATAGTCCTTGGGTTAGCCCCGCGCAAGTTGTTCCCAAGAAAGGAGGGATCACGGAGGTAGCTAATGACAAGAACGAGCTCATCCCGACAAGGACGATCACCGGGTGGGAGTTTGCATAGATTATCGTCGCCTCAATGATGCTACTCGGAAGGATCACTTTCCTTTCCGTGAAGGCCGTGAGAAGTTTCTTGGGGCATGCCGGTTTCTATAGGCGCTTCATTAAAGACTTCCCAAGATCACTACTCCTGTGACTCGGCTTCTTGAGAAGGATGTTGAATTCCGTTTTGATGACGAGTGCATGCGGGCATTTGAACTCCTAAAGGATAAGCTCATGAATGCTCCTATACTCATTGCTCCGGATTGGTCCAAGTCATTTGAGTTGATGTTCGATGCTAGCGATTACGCTATTAGAGCGGTTCTAGGCCAACGAATTGACAAGAGATTCCATCCAATATACTATGCAAGTAAGACTCTCAATGAAGCTCAAAGGAACTATACAACTACGGAGAAGGAGCTCTTGGCCATAGTGTTTGCCTTTGATAAGTTTAGGTCCTACTTGGTGCTTTCTCACACTATTGTCTTCACGGACCACCAAGCTTTGCGGTACCTTCTATCTAAGACCGATGCTAAACCAAGATTGATTCGATGGGTTCTTTTGTTGCAAGAGTTTGACATTGAAATTCGGGATAAGAAGGGATCCGAGAATGTAGCTGCCGATCACTTGTCTCATTTGAAAGAAGCGGAATTGGTACACAATGGTAATGAAGAAATCAACGACAACTTTCCCGATGAGCTATTATTCGCTTTAGCGACGATGGAGTTCAAGGAACCTTGGTTCGCGGATTTAGCTAACTTTCTTGCAAGTGGATATTTGAAGGAGGGCCTCTCCACTCAAGACAAAAGGAAGTTCTTTGCATATTTAAAGCATTACTATTAGGACAATCCTTTTGTGTTTCGAATTGGCTCCGATGGGATGATTAGAAGATGTGTTACCCTTGGCGAAGCGAAGGACATCATACTTCATTGCCACTCCGGTCCTACGGGTGGACATCATGGGGCAAATCGCACGGCTCACAAGGTACTTGAGTCCGGATTCTTTTGGCCATCGATCTTTCGAGATTGTCAAGATTTTGTCAAGTCCTGTGATGCATGTCAACGTTTAGGCGAAGAGCGTAAGTTTCAGGTACATGAGCTCGAGGAGTATCGCCATCATGCGTGTGAGAGTGCTAAGCTATACAAGGAGAGGACGAAGCTCATTCATGACTCCCGATTGAAGTCGGGCAAGGATTTAAGAGTTGGTGACCAAGTACTCCTATACAACTCTCGGCTCAGACTCTTTCCTGGGAAGTTGAGATCTCGTTGGTCCGGACCATTCACGGTAACTCAAGTATTTCCTTACGGCACCGTCGAGGTAATCTCTCCATCCCAAACCGAGCCTTTTCAGGTGAATGGCCATCGACTTAAACATTATGTGGTTAATGATACTATTGGTGCGGTTGAGGTTTTATCTTTGGTTATGCCTTGAGTGCTCTTGGTTTCGTCTAGCTAGAGACGTTAAAGAAGCGCTTCATGGGAGGCAACCCATGTTATCCTTACCTTTTCGTTTTTGAGGTGGATTTTGGCAAGCACTTAGGAGGATCACTCTTCACAATGAGCGCTATGGGACTCTTCCACTACTTTGGCTTCCTAAGCTTTTCACTACCACCGCGGTAACTTCGTTCCACCTTACCCTCTCTCTCTTGATCATTGAGGATAATGCTCATGTTAGTCGTAGGGGAGTTTGAGGTTTGGTATGATTATTTGCTGGTAGAGTCTAATGTTTTGCTTGGTTGAGTTGCATGATCTTAATTGAATGTTGATTCCCTCTACTGTAGAATCATTCGGTTCTTGACTTTTGGTGTTTAATTGACTTCTTGCTTTCACAATGATGTTTAGACTGTTCCACTTAGAACCTATAACCAGCATGTTAGCGCTAATATCAAATTGAGTCTAGGCCAGAACAGAGATTTTATCACTCCTGTATGTTGGTTGATTGGTTTGATGCGTGTTTTTATACCACTCGATAACACCGGTCTAAGATGATGAAGGCAGTCAGTATTTTCACCCCTTTTCCATGTTTTTCTTCAACGTGATTGTGGCTTTAGATTAGACGGAATCCAATTCGAAATCTGGTGTTGAAGTTGTAAGGGGCTAAGGATCAAGTGGCTAATGTCAAAAGAAAATGGTCAAAAGAAAAGAAAAGCTAAGCTAGGCAAGCTCGGCACCTAAGTGAAGTGTCGGGTTGAGCACTAGCAAGGGCAAAAGCTGTGAGCTAGGCAGGTTCAACACCTAAGTGAAGTGTTGGATCGAGCACTATTATGCAGTAAGAAAGAAAAGAAGAAGGAAAAAAAATGAAAAATAAAAATGTAAAAGAAAAGAGGAAGAAGAAAAAAAAAGAGAGTTCTCAAACGTAGCCCTTGATCCTATGCCCGAGTTTGTAAAGAGCGGATCTAGAAGCGGATGAAGTCGAGTCGATAGCCACGTCATAATCACTCACCACTTTCCAAAATTTCCTTACCTCCATCTATTTCGTTCCATTTCCCGAGTTCAAGCCCTTTTGATTAGAGTTGGTGTTGTCGTGGTCGGTTTTGCTGTGTCCCAATCAACCACAACTTGAAGTGTGCAGAAAATAGTGAGGTCTAGACTTGTTTGGTTGACGTTCTTGCGTGTGTAGGTTAAGTTTGTTCGTGGAACAGTTTAAGCCGAATTGTTATTGCTTGAATCTCAATGGGGCCGATCTTGTCATTTGTGAACTTGGATGTTTTCTAATTCATTTGCTTGAGGACAAGCAAAGCTTAGTCGTAGGGGAATTTGATGTGATCATATTTAGTGCATTTTAAGTCCTTGATTAGCCTAGGGATCTCCCATGTTTGACCTCATTTTGCTATGCTTTATATGCCTTTATTGGAGTTTTATGCAAAGTGCTATCTTGTTGTTCGGTTGCCATTTTGAGGCCAATTCTATGTCTATTGTAGTTGTTTTCTTTGCATTTTCAGGTTTTGGCATTGAAGTACTGGTGACAAGGAGCATGCAGGTTCAAACGGGAGGTCAATCGGAGCTAGGACGGAGGAGTTATGGACGTTGCAAAATCGAAGAAAATACAACTTTCCTGAAGAAGTTTTCGGCGAGATTTTCAAGTTCTCGAATCGAAAAATCTAAGCAGACGGCGGACCTTTGATCTTTGAAGAAATTTTCGGCGAAAATAGTTCAGAGTTTTCGCCAAAAATATTAGAAGAAATGCAGTAGTCGTTCGGTGTTCTCAAAGACATTTTCGGCAAAAATGTTACACAATTTTCGCCGAAAATTCTAGTCTATTCCGGCGTGCTATTTAAGGAGGGCAACGGACGAAAATTGGGCATCGGTCATAATTTTTATAACACATCGCCGTCACTCTTCCCTTTCTCTCAATTGCCAATCGCCAATCATCCTCTCTCTCTCAACCAATCATCATCCACCCTCAATTGTTGATCAACTTGAAGATCTAAGTGAAGCCTTCCACCCTTGGATTGGAGCTTGAAGAGCCAAGTGGGAAGATCTTCCATGGAAGCAAGGATGGTCTCCTCTCCTCAATTTCAGGTTTCTTCCATGGTTAAGCTAGGCTAAGCTTAGGTTTAGTTTAGTGGGGGATGGATCAAGCTAGGATAGGTGATTGACTGTATGGATTGAGTTTCTCTTAGCCATTTGTGTAAGATGATGATCCTAGACCTTGTGCTTTGTAGCCATTAGAGTTTGATTTACTCTTTTGGTATTGTTTATGTCTTTCAATACATGAGAATGATTGATTGATGTTGATCTAAGGTTGTAGGATTGTAATTGGATGATTTGAGAGATTGGATTATACAATTGCAACCATTTTGAGCTTGTTTTCCTTGTTGTCATTTTAAACACTTGGTGTGCATTTAGTTTCCTCTCATTTGAAGGTTGAAAGACCCTTTTGATTGCTAGACTAGTGCTATATGATTGACATGAGAGTGTCTTGCATCATTTACCTTGTGTTGGATGATTGTTGGCATAGAATTCAAGTTCCAAGCATTTCATTGAGCAAGATAAGGCACTCCATTTCCTTTGTTCACATAGCGAGAGCATGGTGCATTTGGTCTAGGAGTAGAGAGTCAATTGTGCGAGAGTTTGTTGATTCTACTTGAGTGAATTGCATGGTCATTAGTTTACACATCGTTGCTTGAGATTCAATCCAGCTTTCATGAACCTTGAGCTTGAAGAAACCCCTTGCTAAGCTAAACTCCTTTCTCTCTTGTTTGATCCTCAATTTCACTTGTTAGTTTTTCCTTGTTTGTTAATGCTTTTGACTCGTTTTCTTTCAAAACCAAAACTCAATTTTAAATGTTTAGACCATTCATGAACTTTGTGAGTATTAGCCTATGAGAGGACCTTGTGGAATACGACCTTGGTAAAATTCCTTATCAGTCATCCATGTCATGCCAATTCTGTAGCTGCATTTTCTCATAATATCTTAGAAGGATACAAACCCAAGCAAGACCTCTCCCTCATAGTTGATCCTACTTTTTATTTGTGTTTTAGTTATTAATTAGTTTTTTACATTTTTCTAAATTAATCAAATCTTGGAACAAAATGATTTCACTGACTAGCGGAACTAAACTGAGTAAGGTAGCTCGAGTAGACCCGTGGGAATACGACTCTGAGATCTCTCAGGTTTATTTGGTGTTGAGGCCTAAAAATCTCGTCATCTGCCTTTACATTTGAGTAGATGATTATTAGAAGACCCGAGGAATATGATCTGTCATGCTTTGTGCTTGACAGTTATTTGATTGCACGCATTACAACATGCATTAGTAATCGTGGCTACTCTTGAGTTTACTGACTATGCTGCCCTATGGTGGAGTCAGCTGAGAAGACAGGTCCTAAGAGATGAGGAGGAGCCTATCATCACGTGGAGAGACCTCAAGAGGAGGATGATGAAGCGGTTTGTACCGTGATGTGAACCGCCGCAACAGTGGGCAGACGACCCTAACCGCCGCAGTCGAATCTATGTAACCGGGGCGGAGAGAGGACTTTGACCCACTAGCTATAAAGAGCTAGGAACCAGAAGTATCAAGTCGAGGGCGCCACACCAAGAGATGGATGCTCTTGATGATAAACTGATCCTTAAGCAATGCCCAAGACATACTCCAAGGGGTTTAGAACAAAGTTCTGAAGGGGATTTATCGATTCATAAAAGTTGTGTGTGACAATGACGTGTATAAGCCTCTATTTATAGGTGGAGGAGTAGGGAACAAGCTCTCCTATTCCTCCTTTTAAACTAACTCCTAAATAATAAAGAAATAAAAAGATTCCTATTTAAACTACTAAAAGAGACTTAAAATAATCCTAATCTAACCTAAAAAGGAAGTAAAATTCGGACTTACAATCCTACAAGGGAAAATATTCCTTCCTAAACAAAAACTCTAAACTTGGGTGCCAAGTTTCCAAAAAATCAGCTGAAAGGGGTTCTGGAACAACTAGCCAAATAAATAACAAACAAATTCGTAAAATTAAGCCCTTTGGCAGATCACTAGTAGACTCTATGGGCTACAACTTTCATGTTGGACCTAAGCTCAAATTCTGTCTCCAGGTAGCCCATATTCGCCAATCCTTGTCGGGCTACGAATATGTCCAGAAATCCAGTTTTGGCCTTTTATTAATTTAGCTTTAGCCCGTAGCTGCTTGGCCATGGGCTGGCCTTTTGGCCCTTCTCCATGGCTGGATTCTCCCCTTTTCTCTCCTCTTGGATCAGGCTCAGGTGGTGGCCTGATCATAGCTCCTAGCATTGGCTTCTTCGGATCAGCATCCGGGTTGTGCTCTTTAATGCTCCATACATGCTTTACTAGGACTTGGCCTAGATCTATCTCCTTCAATTCTCCTCCAAATTCAGCACCGTTTGTTGGAGGTTCATCCTGGGGTCATAAGGATTCCAGTGCCTTTGGAAAATCCCAAAAGGCACGGGCCAATTGTTTTCTAGGCCAAAAGTGCTCCTCTAATGCTTCCGGGCTTGGGCTCGGTGCCTGTGCTTGGTCCCTCTTCTGGCCTTCTTCAAATTCAGTCAGGCCTTTTGAGTTCTGCTTCGAGCCTTCTTCCAAGTGTACCTTAGGGATGTCTTCGGGTAGGTCTATGCTCCGGGGGCCGTGGGAGTTGGCCTAGGGCCTAGACTTGGTGCTAGACTCGGCCCGTTGCCCAGGTCTGGGCTTGGTGTCATCATCAGCTCTTGGCGGCTCATTAATCTTGCTCTGGCTGGAGTAGGTGCTGGCATCGATGCCTGGCTGAGGATCAGCATCCTCCCAGGGGTGTCTTCAGGCTTCGGGGCTTTGGCTCTCCTAGGCTTCGGGCCTGGTACCCGTGGTGTCGTGTCCACGCCGGTCTTGGTGGCTAGGATCACATCATACCGGCTGCCTACACCTGAGACTTGCATACCACGCTTCAAACTTTGAAGCAAGGTACCATGTTGGTGGAGGAGTACAGTAAAGAACTCGAGATGGTGGTAACAAGACTTGATATGAAGGAAGAGGAGGAGGCCAGAATAGCAAGGTTCATAGGAGGCCTACACCCGAACATCATCCACCAAGTCAACATACTCAACTATTTTGACTATGGAGACTTGATAGTCGTCGCCCTCGAAGTAGAAAGAGAGTTGAAGCGAGGCTATGGGAGAAGGCCTAACCCACCTACCAGCAGCACGTTGAGAGGGAGTTCCAGTGCTGGCAACCCTCCATGGAAGCCAAGACATCCCCGGAGCACCAGGCCCCGACCGGGCCCCAACCTTAAAGTTCGGCATCCTAGGTAACACTTACCCAAACTACTCCTAATGTTCAGAATTCTAACCCATGTCCTAAAGGAATTATAAGTTTTAAATGCCAAGGAAGAGGCCACGTCTCTAGGGACTCCCCCAATCAAAGGACCATGGTGCTTAGAGAATGAGAGATCGAGACGGATGATGAAAAGGATGAGAAGATGGAAGAAGAAAAAGTTGATTCGGAGGAAGGAGAAGAAGTGAAGCTAGAAGGGTTGGAGAAGTTCTCTGGCATGTTCTGTAACATCCCGGTTCCGAGTCATCGGTTAGCATCTAAAATTCTTGGTTAAACCTCATTAGTTAAAACTTTGAGAATTTTAATTCGAGTTTAATCAATTAATTTGCGTGGGTAATTTATTTCGGTTTACGTAGTAAATTCATTTCCAAGTTAAATTGATTGGGTTCGAGTTCTAAATCGGTGGGCCAAATCAATTGGTCGGATCCGTTGATCCGAACCATGAGTTGAGTGGACTGTGAATTAAAGAAGGGAGGAGCCCAGCCATCACTTTAATTAGCAACGGGTTTCAACTTTAAAGAAATTAAGGAAGGGAAGGCATTTTGGGCTTAAAGCCCGTTCAACACCAAGAGAAAGAAAAGAGATAAGGGTTTTCGTTCATGAGGGGGAGGAAAAGAGAAAGGAGTCGGCGGTTGGAGTTTGGCACGGAAAATGGGAGAGTGGCGGCTGTCTTTTGAGGAACAGAAATCGTGGGAGAGAAGGGGGAAGGGAAACCGAGTACAGAGGGTTGGCGGCGGCGGCTTTGGGTTCGGGTCCGACGCTGAGTAAGGGAGACGAACTCGACGTCGGTCAACGAGAGAAGGAAGGTTCGGCTTCGTTGTTGCGCGCGATAGTTGGAGCAAGGCCGAACATGGAGGGGGTGATGGCAGCCGGCGGCTCGCTAGATTTCCAAGGGTCGGAGATGCTAGAGTAGAAGGGAGGTTCGTTGGATGAGTCTGAGAGTTTCAAGAGAGTCAGAGATTAATTTTCGGTCAAGAAACGCGATTCCAAGGATATGGGAGGTGTCGGCGGCGGCTGGAACGAGTATCCGGTGGTGACAAGCTTCGTCGGAGAAGAAGAAGAACTTGACTGTCACTTTCCAGAAGTTCAGGGGCCTTTTTGCACTCTAAGTAAAGATAAGTGACTGCGTTGTTATTTCAGTATATCTGTGGGGTGTTTGAGAATTTTGGCTAAGGGTTGTTTGGTGAAACAGTTTGGAGCTTCCCATGGGAAATCAGAGATTCTGCCATAACTCACTCGTTAGAGCTCTAATTGACGAACCGTCAGGACCGGTGGATTCAGGACGACGAGACGGACGTTCCAGGACAGAATTCATGGCTGCTTTTAGGCTAAGGTGAGGGCTTAGCGTCGATAGGTAGAGACGTGAGGAATTACAATCCGACTTAGTAATTAATAGGGATGCATGAATTGGAGAGTTGAAACGGTTAATTTATGATGTTGTGATTGATTATAATATGCGATGCTTGAGTGGACTGCTTGAATGTTGGTTGACTTGCTTGATTGAATGATTGATTAGGTGGCTAGAATGAGGGTTTAATTCTTGAATGTGCACTATATATTTATATGTGGTTGTGGAATGTTGATTGTAGGAGAATAGCCCTGCCAATGTGGGGTCGTCCTAACGATGAACAGGAGGGTGGCCCTAGACCTTGCGACATGATCACCCCTTTGCTTTTATTATTACAAGTGGGGTGGTCGGTAAGGCTAGCAGTCCGCCCGTAATGGGTGTTGATTTGTGATGTGGATTTGCGATGTGGATTTGCGATGTGGATTTGTGATGTGGAATTAGGAAGTGGATTTGTAAAGTGGAATTGGGAAGTGGATATGTAATGTGGAATTAATCAAATGGAATTAAAATGATAGAATTGGAAGGAGCCAACGTTACCCCATTTGTGTTTCACCCACCAACGGACTAGTGGTTAGGGCCTACCGACGGACTGGTAGATTAGTCTCCCGACGGGGAGTGGAATTGTGGAATTGTGGAATTATGGAATTGTGGATATGTGACGTGTTCCCCATGCGGTAGGGGAGCACGAGGCCGGCGAGGTAGCGGGGGAACAACTCCTTATGACGCCTAATTAACTCACCTAGTTAAATGAAATGTGAACCTTTGTGTGTGTGTGTGTGTGTGTCGTGTTGGATGTGAATGTGAGCTGATGTGTGACGTGTGGTTTGATCATGTTGATGTTGGTTTCATTTATGTTGACTTTGATGTTGTGGATGTTCGATTTTGTATGGCTATTGAATGGTATTGATGGGGTGGTGCATGATGGGAATAGGGGTAGAGGGATAAATGTTTGATCACGTAGTACTATCATATTAGGTTGTTAAAATTAGCTAATGGAAAGTATCGGTCCCATTGCTGTATTACAATGTGGGAGTTTGGGATGCTCCCTAGGTAGTTCGACGCATAGTTAAGCCCAGTGGGTTCACTCAATTTCATTAGGAAACTGATCCCCTCTTAGTCTCTTTTTTCAGTTAGAAGTAGTTGATGAGCTGAGTTTGGAGCAGCAGTTGGGGTAGTGGAGCTTGGAGTTGAGCTAGAAGACTAAAGGACGGTGACCGCGGTCGAGGACGTTATTTTGTGTATTTCATTTCAGTTGACGTTTTGGGGGTTTTGGAATCATTTATGTTGAGTAATGAATTTTGGATTTGAAATTTGTATTTCGATTTGGTTTTGAATTATGGAAGCTTCCACTTGGTATCGTTTTATATTCATTTATTGAGCTTAAATAATATTTTATTGGTTTCTTTATGTTTTGAGTCAAACCGTAACCCTGATTCCTGGTCGAACCATGGGTTCAACCCGGGCGATTTGGGACGGGTGTTACATGTTCTTTCATGCCCTAGCCCTGAAGCCAAGAAAGCTACCCAGCCCCGGCACTAGCGCTCTGCCCAACCCCGGCGCCAGCGCTCAGCCTAGCCCCGACACCAGCGTTTTGCCCAGCCCCGGCACTAGCACTCTACCCCGGCCCGCATTAGAACGCCGGATTACAAGCCGGGCTACAACATGAGGCTTTTACCCACCACCTACTAAGGGCTACCCCGATTGGGAGGGACGAGCACATAGCTCCGAATGAAAGAGATGATGCCTAGATTGAAGAAGGAGAAGAGGCTGACTTGGGGATAGATGAAATATTTTCACATATGTCTTTGATGAACACATTTTAGCGTGTGCTCAAATAACTACCCTACTTGAAAGTAAGGTAGATCGAATCTCTCGAGGTTTCTTCAAATCGATTACTCAAAGAAGCTGGCAAATTACTTAGGTTTAAACAGATTGTGCGTGGTGTGAGTTCCACGACTTCTAAACTATAATGCAATGAAATTGAAATGGAATTAAAAGATAGATTTATTGGGTTTTGACTAACGAGAAGACAGACAAGCTTAGACTCGAATCCCCCCTAAGATCACCAGAACATTGGCGATCACAAGACCAGCGATTTTCAATCCTAATTCATCCAGTTCTTTGACACCACCATAACTCCTTACCCTTAGGTTTAAGTTCCACGAACGTTCGCTCTATCCGATCTAACTACCAAGATTAATTATTCGTCTATGCATTCACTTCTGCAAAGGAGAACTAACTCGTGCAATTACTTGTGATTAATGAGTTATTCTGGAAGCGGATTAACCCTAAATGGTTCCTACGAAAGGCACACTCCACTGAATAGGTTAACTGATTGATTTGATGTTTTAAAGTAAGGCGGACGTTCGCCACTATCCTTAACTTAACACGAATCTAATCTAGGTGATCAAGCTAGAAAAGAAACAGACATGAAGAACAAAATAATCATGCAAGAGAAATTGTCTGAATTTGAATCTAATTACCGCCGATCTGTGACCGCTTTAAAGCTCCGGGTGACTTAGGGTTCATCTAATCTAATCTCTACGAGTTTAGCTACTCATGACTATCACAAAAGAATCAAAAACAACAAAGGAGTTTATCATACAAAGGGAGAACAAATAGAAGCTATAAAACCTAATTCTGGCGACTCCGGAGAAGTTCTGATCTCTGCAATCTCCACTCCTAGCTTTGAGTACTCCGATAGGGAAGATGGCGTCAATATCTCTCCGGGAAACTCTGAACTCTTTGTCAAGCTCTCAAGTTTGGAAATTAATCATGGAATAAGTGTGTTACGAATAATGTCCCGAATGAATGATCGTCGGCTGCTTAAATAGGGAATCTCCAAAGCTGAACCGGAAAGAGGAGACGTCTCGGCAAGAACATTGAAAGTTTTCGCAGAGAACTTTAGTGCAAATTCACTCTGTTTCTTTGACGAGATTCCTCCATGTAAACCTTCAATAGTTTTCGGCGAGAACTTTAGTGTAATTGTATTGGGATCCGGCGACAAGAACTATAGTTGCTTCCTTCACATGTTCTCGTTGAGAACTTCTTATCAAAATTCCTCTTCACATTTTACAAGAATTTGGGCTTTGAAACTTGAGTTTTTGGCAAAAATTCCAAAGTTCTCGCCGAGAACTTGAGACCTGGGCAGAATTCCATGATTCCCGCTCCGTTTGAACTCCGATTTGGTCCCTGATGTGAACCGTGTAGTCGGCTTGTCCTCAAATTACTCACCTCTCAGATGAGGAACCTCGGCGCGGCTGCCACACGACCCTAACCACCGTTAGTCTTGAATACCGGATCTAGATATCACCTATGTAACCTGGCGGATGCATACTTGGACCCGTCGGTTGTAAATAACAGGGAACCCTAAGTGTCCAGTCGATTGGCTCCACGACAGAAAATGGATGCTTCTGTTCATAACACCGTTCCCTAAGCTATGCACGAGCAAAACTTAAAGGATTGAGAACAAAGTTCTGAATTGTATTGATTTCGAAAAAGGTTGAGTTACAATGAGGTCCGAGGTCTCTTATTTATAGTTAGAGGAACCGGGACATCCCCTCGGTTTCCTACTTAGACACAAACTCGGAAAATAATAAAGAAATAACCTAGAGTTCTATTTAGACTACTAAAAAGACTTAATTATTCCTAAACAATCAAGAACTAAAAGAGAAATCCCAGTCCAACTCTAAAAGGGAAAAAAAATAATAAAAATGTGCTAAAAACCCTAAACCGGCGGATCCGATCGGATTGATGCTCACGCGCGGTCCGGTTTAGGAAAGCCGGCGCCTTTTGTGTCGGGCTTGTAATTGGCGGCGGCGTCAGGTGCTAGGGCTGGGGAATAAACGGGGCTCTAAATGTCAGGCACCGTGGGGTCTGATGCTGATGCTGCTCGGCCTCCGGGGTTCCTACTCGATCGGCCCGGTCTATCCCTATCGTGAGATTTTATCATTTCTTCTGTCCCTTGATCATTTCTTCGGGTGGCGGATGCTAGGGTTGGCTTCGGAGGTCTAGGGGAGTCTTGGGCCAGGTAGAAACCTCCCAAGGCCCGGGTGTCTTGGGCGCTCGGTGCTGAGCGCTGCTCGGGGCACTCCGGCTCCGGGGTTGGCATCCGGCCTGGCTGTCTTGGCGGCGCCCGGGTTGTCAGGAGGGTGTATCCCGATCGGGTGATCCGATCGACATCCTCTTCATGTCGATCCTTGCTCCATGCTGCCATGTAGATGTTGAGTCGATCTTTGAAGGACTTGGTCTGGCTACGGGTTAACGGTAGCTCGGGTCGGGTCCAGGGAACGGGAGGCTCATCATTCCCTCTTCTTGAGAAGGATTCGGCCTCGAATTCGGATCTGCATAGACCTCATCATAGTATGGTGTTAGGTCAGCAACATTGAAAGTAGCACTTACCCCATAGGAGTTAGGAAGATCTAATACGTAGGCGTTGTTGTTGATCCTCTGAAGTATGGTGTAAGGTCTGTCGCCTCTAGGTAGTAGTTTAGACTTCCTCTGTTCAGGAAATCTATCTTTCCGGAAGTGAATCCACACTTGGTCACCAACTTCAAAGATCTTTTCCTTTCTTCTCTTGTTGGCATTCCTTACGTACTGAGCAGTCCTCCTTTCGATGTTGGCCTTGGCCTTCTCATGTAGCTTTTGAACATATTTAGCCTTCTTTTGTCCTCCAGCGTCCAGGAACTCGTGCAGTGGTAGTGGTGATAGGTCCATAGGAGTTAAGGGGTTGAACCCATAGACAAGCTCGAAGGGTGAGTACTGGGTGGCTGAATGAACAGCCCGGTTGTAGGCGAACTCAACATGGGGGAGGCATTCCTCCCAAGTTCGGATGTTAGAGGAAATGATGGCTCTAAGCATTTGAGAGAGGGACCTATTTACTACTTCGGTTTGGCCGTCTGTTTGAGGGTGGCAAGTGGTAGAGAACATGAGTTTAGTACCGATCTTGGCCCAGAGGGTTTTCCAGAAGTAGCTAAGGAACTTGGAATCCCGATCGGACACGATAGTCTTTGGGATCCCATGTAGTCGGACCACCTCTTGAAAGAACAGGTCGGCGATGTTGGAGGCATCATCTGCCTTGTGACAGGCAATAAAATGAGCCATCTTTGAAAACCTGTCCACCACTACGAAGATGGAGTCCTTCCCCTTTCATGTCTTAGGTAGTCCTAAAATGAAGTCCATCGAGATGTCAACCCACGGGTGTTCGGGGATGGGTAGGAGGTGTACAACTCATAGGGTTGAAGTGAGATTTAGCCCTTTGGCACTTAGAGCACTGAGCAAGTATCTTCTCCACATCATGGTGCATATTGGGCCAGTAGAAGTGCTACTTGAGAGTGGCCAAAGTCTTGGCTACCCCGAAGTGCCCCATTAGTCCTCCTCCATGAGCTTCTAGGGTGAGTACAGTCCTGTAAGAGTGGTTAGGTAGGCAAAGCTTGTTTTCTTTAAACAAGAATCCATCTTGTCGATAGTACTTGTCAAATCCTCCTTGCTTACAAGCTTCGAAAATATCTTTAAAGTCGCGATCAGTAGCATAGAGTTCTTTAATGTGTTCAAAACCAAGGAACTTTGTGGTGAGGACAGAGAGGAGGTTATACCTTCGAGAAAGGGCGTCAGCTACCACATTCTCTTTAACTTGTTTGAACTTGATGATGTAAGGAAATGATTCAATGAATTCTACCCATCGGGCGTGTCTTTTATTGAGCTTGTGTTGAGCCTTGAGGTACTTAAGGGATTCATGATCTGTGTGGATGATGAATTCCTTGGGCCATAAGTAATGCTGCCAGGTTTTTAATGCTCGAACTAGGGCATAAAGCTCCTTGTCATAGGTGGGGTAGTTAAGGGTGGCTCCATTGAGTTTCTCACTAAAGTAAGCGATAGGCCTCCCTTCTTGAGTCAGGTAATTCACCTCATGCACCCTAAGTTGACGTGAGGCATACGCAACCACCTTCCCATTCTGCATGAGCACACACCCCAAACCTTGTAAAGACGCATCACTAAATACCACATACTCACCACCTTCCACCGGCAAGGTCAACACCAGAGCCGAAGTCAACCTCTTCTTCAACTCCTCAAAACTCTTCTGATACACCTCACTCCACTAATATTTCGAATCCTTCCTCAACAACTTATGCAGAGGTGATGCAATGGTACAAACCTTCGATAATAACCAGCTAAACCGAGGAAGCTCCTTAGCTGCGACACATCTTTGGGTGGGGACCAATTGACCACCGCTTCGATCTTCTTCGAATCAACCTCAACACCCCTCTTAGAGACCACATGACCTAGGATCAACACCTCCTCCAACAAAAAAGCACACTTCGAAAACTTCGCAAAAATTTGCTGCTCCCTCAACTTATGGAAAACGATCCTCAAATGCTCCTCATGCTCCTTCTCATTCTTAGAGTAGATGAGAATATCATCAATGAACACTATCACGAACTTATCCAAGTATTCATGAAAAAACCTTGTTCATGAGGGCCATGAACGTGGCTGGGGCATTGGTGAGACCGAAGGGCATCACAAGGAACTCATAGTGCCCATAACGAGTCCTAAAGGCTGTCATCGGCACAGACCCGTCCTCCACCTTCAACTGGTGGTAACCCGACCTCAAAGCTATCTTCGAGAACACTTCAGCCCCTTGCAGTTGATCAAAGAGATCGTCTATCCTTGGAAGAGGATATCGATTCTTGATCGTTGCCTTATTCAACTGCCTATAGTCAATGCACATTCTCATCGTCCCATCCTTCTTCTTCACAAACAACACCGGTGCTCCCCACGGGGATACACTTGGGCGGATGAATCCCTTATCCAAGAGCTCTTGCAATTGTTCCTTCAACTCCTACAATTCCGCCGGCGCCATCCGATAAGATGGATGGAGATTGGAGCGGTTCCAGGAACCAACTCTATGTTGAACTCCACCTCATGCTCTATCGGTGCACCAGGTAACTCTTCAAACACATCGGCAAACTCCCGATCTACCGGCACCTTCTCTAACTCCTCATTCTGCTCAACTGACACTTGCACTAACAAAGCCTCACACCCTTCTAGGATCAAAGAGAAAGCTTGCATCGCCGAAACTAACCCCATCGGTGCTGAATCCCTCTTCCTAACACCCTTAAACACCACTTGACCGACTCTCTGAACCCGAAGCACTACCTCCTTCCTTCGACAATTGAGCAAAGCTCCATGTCTAGCCAACCAATCCATGCCAAGGATGACATCGAACTCGTTGAAAGGGAGCACCACTAAATCAGCTACCAACTTTGCACCTCCTACTAACACCTTACAACCCCTCCACACACTATCTACCCGAACATAAGTTCCCAAAGGAGTTCTGACTCCCCAACTAGTCCCCAAACTACTGGCTACAACACCCAAACTACTCAATCATCTCTTAGAAACAAAAGAATGGGTCGATCCCGAATCAAACAATGCGTAAACGGAAATATCCAAGATAGAGATCATACCGGTCACCACGTCATTTGCGTTCTCCAGCGCCCCCTTGGTAAGAGCATATAGCCTACCCTGGTCTCCTCCAGCTCCAACAGGCATGGCATTCGTTCCGGTTCCCCTAGCAGCACTCACAGCTCCTCGTTCGAAACTTCCTCCACCTCGACCCCCAAAACACCTAGACGGAGCTCTCGGTCCCTGCACTGATCCCACAGACTGAGCTGGTGCCACACTCCTCCTCAGACAGAAGTTACTTCTATGGTCGGGCTGGCCAAAAGTGTAGCAAGTCACCGGAGCAGTTCTAAGCATGTGACACATCCCAAATTGAGGCTTCCCACAAGTGCCACACATAGGGAGCCCTGATGATGCTTCTCCCCTCTATACCGATCCCGCTCCTCTACACTTCGCACTCTTGTGACCTAGGCGGCCACAAGTGAAGCACACGAGATCCCGACGGGACGGAGCAGACTGCACACTCCGATGTCCTAAAAAGGACGACTGAGCTCTCTTAGCCGGGTGGCTATGAGTGACCGATGGAGAAGACTGAGCCGACGCCTTCCTCTTCTTTTCCTCCTTCTTCTTATTCTCCATTCTCTCTCTCTAGCGCCGCCGCCTTCACCATCACCAAGCTCCCCATGTCAGCGGTGGTGACACCCTCCTGGATCTCCACCCTCAACCCACTCTTGAACCTACTAATGAGCTTCCTCTCCCGATTAGTCCGCTCGTCATACCACTTAGAGAGAGAGGTGAACTCTATGTAGTATGCGAGAATACACTTCTCACCTTGCTCCAGCTCCATAAACTCCTTAGCCTTCTCCTCGCACTAAAGATCAGGACAGAACTAATCTCTGGCGGAATCACCCGACTCTGCGGCATCGACTTCCACCAGTTCAAGGCATGCCCTTAAATAGAAAGGTCATTGCTTGCACTCTCCGCTCCTCATCAAGTCCCATTTGTAGGAACTTGTACTCACACTCCTGAAGCCACTGCTCTACCACCTTAGGATCAGCCACCTCCCCATTGAACTCTCCAAAGTTCCACCCTTTCAACAAGCATGGCTGAAACCTAGGAGCTACTCTCCCAATCTCCGAGTTCTCGGTGGACCTACTCCCCCTCGCTTGACTGGATTCACTACAAGAGGACATTTAAACAATTCAGTTGACCTTCCAAGAAAATTCAAATAGCTCAACTCATCACTTGTCTTAAAACTTCCCACCCGTTTAAAACAGTTTGACAAAGACTCATGGAAAGTCGGTCTTGTACCGATGTCTCATCCCCTCCATTGAGAGGAGACGATCAACCAGTACAGCAGCAACTAACCAGGCTCTGATACCATTTGTAACACCCATCCCGAATTAGCCCGGTGAAACCAGTGGTTGAACCGGCCACATGTATTACTGAGTAAAAACCAAATAAGTAAAGAAGTAAAACCAAGGTTTAAAAGGGAAACAACGAGAGAGGCCTCCATAAAATCCATGAAATCTGTGCAACTGTTTACAAATCCCAAATCCAACATAAAACCCATAAAATTCAGCATAAAACCAAAGTACATAAATCCATGAAAAATCCCCAAAATATCCAAGGTCAATTGAAATAAAGGGCAAGTCAACTCCAAGTAGACTCCAGTCTTCACCTCACAGCTTCAGTCCTGAACTTCTCGAAATCCACCCTCGACTCTGAACACTAACACCACCCTAGCCACGAGATCCTGAAAGGGAGAAAAGGATCAATTTCCTATTGAAATTGAGTGAACCCACTGGGCCTACGTACACGCTGACCTAAGCAAATGAAGCGATCCCAAACTCCGCACAAGACATCGACAATGGGACCTAACTTTAACCCTTTCCAGATTTTAACATCCTAAAGCAGTCTAGGTGATCACATAGGCCAGTTTTTCATTCTCATCTACAATCCATAGCATAACAATAACATAATCGAAACAATACACATTCACAGCTGATGACTGCAGTTTTAGCGGTATCAAATAACTAATCTACAAAGGTAGACTAGTTCGTATTCTACTCGAGGTCTCTTCTTCTTGTCTACTCAAATATGTTTACAAATTACTCAGGTTTAAACACAAGTTGTGCGTGGTGTGAGTTCCACGACTTCTAATCTAATAAAGCAGGAAAATAAAAGACAGAAGAAAGTAAAAAGGTTGACTAACAGGAAGATAGACGAGCTAGATTTCGAATCCCCCTAAGATCACCAAGGCAACAACAATCAACAGATCAGCGGTTTTTAATTCTAATTCAATCAATTTCTAAACACCACCATAACTCCTGCCCCTTAGGTTTAAGACTGGCGAACGTTCGCTCTATTCGATCTAGCTACCAAGATTAATTAGTCGCCCGGGTACGGTCGCCTCTCGCAACGGCTTAACTAACTGGTGCAATTACTAACGATTAATGAGTTACTCTTGTAGTGGATTAAGCCTAACGGGTTCCTACGAAAGGCACACTCCAATGAATAGGTTAATTGGTTTAATTGATGTTTTAAAGAGAGGCGAGCGTTCGCTTCTATCCTCAGCTTAACAAGAATCTAAACTAGGTCATCAAGGAAGACAAGTTTATGCGCCAAAGCAGGGAAGCTGTCTGGCGACTAACCCTAGCTTGCATAAACCTAATCTAGGCGACCAACCAGAAGAGAAACAGAAACAATGAAGAACAAAACAACCATGCAAAGAGAAACTGATTGAACTTTGAATCTAATTACCGCCAATCCGTGACCGCTTTAAAGCCCTGGGTCACATAGGGTTCATCTAATCTAAGCTCTACGAGTTCAGCTACTCATAACGATAACAGAAAAATCAAAGGCAACAAAGGAAATCATCATACAGAGGAAGAACAGATAAGAACTGAAAAACCTAATTCTGACGACTCCGGTGAAGCTTCGATCTCCTGGATCTTCAACTTTAAGCTCCAAGCTCTCCGAGGTGGAAGAATGGTGTCACGATCTCTCCCCAGATCTTCGAACTCTCTAAACTCTATCTATCGACCCTAAGGTAGTGGCTAATCATCCAAAATTCGTGTATATTCAATCTGGCTTCAAAAAGTCTATATATAACCCCAAAAACCCTTTACAAGTTGGAAAAGGCTGAAAATTAGGGTTTCTGCCGCGATTTTCAAAGGAGTTTTCGCCGAAAACTTCACCAGTTTTTGGCGAAAACTTTAGTTAAAACCCCCTGGTAAAGCTCCAACTTGTTTCGATGATTCCCGCTCCGTTTGAACTCCGATTTGGTCCCCGTTTGAAGCGCTGGACTCGTGAGAGAGACCTCTATAATGTGGTAACCTAGAGGCTCAACATAAAATTTCACAAAAAGGGTAAAAATAGCCAAGAAATGGACAATGTACGCACTAGGAGCCTAAAATTACATAATAAACACATTTTCACCAAATACCCATCAAAATGGCATCAAAGGGGCATGAAATGTCGCTTAAATGGGGCTGAAAATCACGTCAAATCGAGTGTTATCAATACCCCACACTTAAGCTTTTGCTTGTCCTCAAGCAAACTGAAGTAGAACACACTCAAATTCACGAATGACACGAGATTAAACTGAGATTCAATTTCTAACGATTTGGTTTAGACTGTTCCACGTAGAAAAAGTGACCTACACATGGAAGAACGTCAACCAAACAAGTTTTTGATCTCACTAATTTCTGCACACTTCAAGTAGTGGTTTTTACAAAGCTCATTTCTTGGCAAAACAATTAATCATAATTAACCGACTACGATAACACCAATTCTAATAAAAAAGACTTTAAGCTCTAGCTATGATGTGGGTGCGGAGGTAGGAAAAGTGACTTGGCTATCGACTCGACTTCATCCGTTTCTAGATCTGTTCGTTACATGTTCTAGCTAGGACCGATTTAAACAACAATTTATTTCAAGTTTCAACTTCTTTCTTCAATTTATTTACTGCATACTAGTGCTCGATACCAAACACTTCACTTAGGTGTTGGACCTGCCTAGCTCACAGTATTTGTGCTTATGCTAGTGCTCAACCCGAACACTTCACTTAGGTGTCGGGCTTGCCTAGCTTTATTTTCAGCACTTTAAAGAACTTTACATTGATTTGCACAACTTAATTACTTGATTTAACTAATTAGCCATTTGATCCTAGCTAGTTATAACTTTTTACACAAGATTTTGAACTAATCTCAAACCACAATCACAGGTGAACAAATATGGAGTGAAAAACATGAGAGAAACTAGCATTTACCATCTTAGAATGATGTTATCGAGCTTTGTGATTAACAAGCAAAATAGTTTAATTGATTCAAATTTCAACTACAAGAGTGATTTATTATTTGTTCTAACCTAGACTCATTTAATATCAGTTTCGACACGTTGGTTACAGGTTCTAAGTGGAACAGTCTAGACGTCATTGTTCAAAATTGAAGTCAATTTAACATCAAAAGTCAAGAATTGAGCAATTCTATGCTAGAGAAATTTCAAATTTGAACCACAGAATCATAGATAGCAAACAAGATCAGGCAAATTCTAAACTCCTACCCCACACTTAAAAGGTTCTGTGTCCTCACAGGACTAAATTAGAGTAGAGAGATACGAAGAACCTGTGACGAGATGGTCGGTGAAGGGGATGAACACGGAGAGTCCGGAGTAGAGCGGAGTAGCTACTCAAGTTCCTACAAAAACAACAAAAAGATCAAAAGGATACTGGGACAAGTGTCCCGGATCCACACACAATAAAAGTCGAACAAAGAAGGTTTAGGAGAATTTTGAAAATATTTTGACTCTTTTTTTTTGAAAAGTTTTCGAAAATTTTCTGACCCAACTAAAGTTTTCGCCGAAAATTGGTGAAGTTTTCGGCGAAAACTACTTTGAAAACAAAGACAAACGACTTAACTAAACATTTCGCCGAAGACATTAGAAGTTTTCAAACAACTTTGAAAACCCACTGAAAAACAGACTCGAACAAACTAAAGTTTTCGTCGAAAAATCTGAGGAGTTTTTGGCGAAAATTTGACCTGACACAGAAAATTAAAACAGACGAAAATAAAAGAAAACTAACATATTGGCTCCCCGAAACCGACTCGAACGACGAAAAAACTGACTCAATAATTCAAAACGGACTCCAGCCGTGGGTTGCCTCCCATGAAGCGCTTTCTTTTAACGTTCTTGAGTCGGACGGTACCTGTTAGGGACCCCAACTTAGGAGTTCCTTGAAGTCAATCGTCTTCTTCAAGGACAGCGGTTGAGTGCCATGTTGATGTGAACCGCTGCAACCGTGGGCAGACGACCCTTGAACACCGCAAGTTGAGACCGTGCAACGAGGTAGAACCGTCGGAAACCGGGGGCGGATGAGGACTTTGACCTGCTAGCTATATGACAGCTAGGAACCAGAAGTATCAAGTCGGAGACGCCACATCAGAAGATGGATGCTTCTGACGATAAGTCTGACCTTAAGCAATGCAACAATGAGCAAAGGCTTGAAGGGAAGAGAACATATGTTCTAACAAAAGTTTATTGATTTCAAAAGTTGTTGATGAACCCGTCGTTGTGCTGGTTCAATCAAATACTACTAAAGCTGGAAGCTAGGGTAGATCGTATTACACGGGCCTTCTAATGATCGATTACTCAAATAAGCTGGCAAATTACTCAGGTAAACACTTCGTGCGTGGTGTGAGTTCCACGACTTCTAATTCTAAGAAAAAGTAAGGAAATCAAAAATTGAAACTAAAAGCAGATTGGAAATTGGTTGATTAAAACGAAGATGACAGACGAACTTAGACTTTGAATCCCCCTTCGTTCACCAGAGCATTGGCAATCAACAGATCAGCGGATTTCGATTCTCATTCAATCAATTTTAAGACACCACCATAACTCTTGACCCTTAGGTTTAAGACCGGCGAACGTTTGCTCTATCCGTTCTAGCTACCAAGATTAATTAGTCGCCCGGGTACGGTCGCCTCTCGCAATGACTTAACTTAACTGGTGGAAGTACTAACGATTTATGAGTTACTCTTGTAGTGGATTAACCCTAACCGGTTCCTACGAAAGGCACACTCCAATTATAAGGTTAATTGTTCGATTTGATGTTTTAAAGTAAGGCGAGTGTTCGCTTCTGATGGGCACGGCCCGCCAGAATCCCAGGGGCCCAAGCGGCGGCCCACATAGTGGCCCACATGGCGGCCTGAACACAACGGCTAGGGCTGGAGGGTTGGACCTAGGCGGTAATTCAGATGGGCAAAGCAAGCAAGCCCAAGAAGTGGAGGGAGGCCCAAAGCGACGGCCCAGTCCGACAGGCTCCTAGGGTTTACTCGGCGACACTTAGGGTTCCAAGACAAAGCAAACACGTGTCGACATCCTACGGGAGCTACAAACGAGTGGCCAGGATTCAGCCTTGACGACCAAGACAGGGGTACTATAAATACCCCCGTACACCCCATTAACCGGGGGACAACACTTTTACCTAGCGGACAAAACGCTCTGCTGTACGTTACTTGCTTCCCTTCCCATTCCTTAAACTGATCGCCTCCCTTTCCCTTGAACTAACTACCCCCTTCACTACTTACGAGGTACACCACCCCCGGAAGACCAACAGGCTTGGGCTTCCATTATTGGGCCAGGCGACGAGGCTTGAACAATTGACGCGCCAGGAAGGGGCGATCAGGCGACTTTCCAAGGCAAATGGCTTCATCAGCGATTCCCACTCTGATGGGCGAGGATGGTGAAGGAGGAGATGGAGTAACACCGGTCAAGCACATCAACCCAGGTTCCCGTGTAGACCCAAATATCACTAGAAACATGGAACGCGAATTCGAAGGCGACTCGGAGTCTCGAAGTACTATTCCTGCCGGCGATGCCTATGAACTATTGGAGCAGCGATTCCGGTCCCTTGAGCAGCAAAATGCTGAGCTTACCCAAATGTTGAAGACGGTGATCGCTCAGCAAGCTCAAGCCCTCGGGGCCAACACTCGGGACAGGCAGTCGCCGCAGGACTCTCATCTCGAGGTATTACAACAGTTCCTCCCGGCTACTCAAATCTCACCCGCACAGTTGGCAGTTTGCCAACCTCTGTCCAGGGCGATACTCGCTGAGCCACTACCAAAAGGGTTGGTGCCGCCCAACCTGGATAGGTATGTAGGTACAGGCGACCCGGACGAGCACCTTCAAGCCTTCCAGATCGCCATGCAAATGCAGCAGGCTGGCGACGCCGCATACTGCAGGGCTTTTCCAGCGACGCTTGGGGGGCGAGCTAGGGAGTGGTACATGAATCTACCGGAAGGAATCATAACGTCGTGGGTGGGTTTCGCGAGGATCTTCTCACAGAAGTATGAGTGCAAGAAAACAAGGACGGTCCCGTTGCAAGCACTGGTGAGCCTGAGGCAAAAGCCGAACTAGTCACTGAAGGAATTCTTTGACGAATGGACTGGGGTCGTCCAATCCATCAAAAGGGTAGATCATGAGATTGCTGCGGCAAGTTTATTCCAGTCGACCCATAATGGCAGACTGCGAGAGTCGCTGCTACAGGTGGCTCCAAAGTCACTATCCGACTTGGAAACCAGGGTACATAAAATTATTTTGATTGAGGAGCAGTTAGCAGAACCTTTACAAGGAGCGACGAAGAGGGAAGAAAAGCCCGTTACAGGGAACAAGCAGGCCAAAGGGCAGCCCTCCGAGACACCGCCATACAGGAGATACCGCCCGGGAGAACAAAGGGGTTACTAGGAGAGGGGATACCCTGGAGAGCAGAGGGGTTACCAGGAGAGGGGATACCAAGAAGAAAGAGCGGATTACACACCGCTCTCGGAATCGCGAAGAAAGATCCTGCTGTATATGCAGCTGGTGAACGCCACCCGGTCGTTGTTATGCGGGCGGTTCAGCCAAATAAAAACTACTAATGCTAAAAAGCGTATAGCAGATCGTATTCCGAGGGCTTTCTATGATTGGTTACTTCAGAACTAGCAAAATACTCAAAGGTAAACACGTGCGTGGTGTGAGTTCCACGACTTCTACTTCTAAGGAATGCAGAAAAATTAAAACAAATTAAACTAAAGCAGATTGGGAATTAGGGTTTGAAAACAAGAATGACAGACGAACTTAGACTTTGAATCCCCCTTCGTTCCCCAGAGCATTGGCCATCAACAGATCAGCGGATTTCGATTCTCATTCAATCAATTACTAAGACACCACCATAACTCCTTACCCTTAGGTTTAAGACCGGCGAACGTTCGCTCTATCCGTTCTAACTACCAAGATTAACTAGCCGCCCGGGTACGGTCGCCTCTCGCAACGACTTAATTAATTGGTGTGATTACTAGTGATTAATGAAACTACAAAAAAAAGGTAGTTTAGCGTCGGTCATACGCGCGTTATGGCGTCGGCCACCGACCGACGCTAAATTTAATAGCGTCGGTCGACAAAACCGACGCCAGATGTGGTGACGTTAATATTTAACGTCAATTTTAGGTCGATCGACGCTACAGCACAGACCGACCGACGCTAAATATGCGTTCACATCACAAAAAAAAAGCTGCAGATGCAGCTGTAACTTTTTTCTTCTTCTTCCCTCCTTCTTCCCTCCGTCTTGCATCTGCTTCTTCTTCTAGCCTCCTTCTTCTTCTTCTTCTAGCCTCCTTTTTCTTCTTCTTCTTTTTCTTCTTCTTCTTCCCTCCTTCTTCTTCTTAGGAAAAGGTGGACGCGGCGGCGGCGGCGGCTTTGGAAGAGGTGGAGCGGCGGCGGCGGCGGCTTCTTTGGAAGAGGTGGAGCGGCGGGGGCGGCGGCGGCGGCTTTGGAAGAGGTGGAGCGGCGGGAGCGGCGGCGGCTTCTTTGGAAGAGGTGGAGCGGCGGGGGCGGCGGCGGCGGCTTTGGAAGAGGTGGGGCGGCGGCGGCCGAATAGGTGGAGCGGCGGCGGAATAGGTGGACCGGCGGCTGCTGAAGAAGAAGAAGAATAAGAAGAAGAAGAGAGGTTTGGGTTTAGGAGATGAAGATGAAGAAGGAGATGAAGATGAAGAAGAAGATGAAGAAGAAGAAGAAGGGAAAAGAGAAAGATAAGAGAGAAGAGAGGAGGCGGCTGGCGTTCAGCTCATTAGGGTTAATATTTAGCGTCGGTCGACCAGCGTCGGTCGACCAAACGACCGACGCTAAAACGTGAGATTCTATTTAGCGTCGGTCGACCGGTCGACCGACGCTATCCTCTTTCGTTTCAACCGACGCCAAAACGCTCTTTTTTTGTAGTGTGAGTTACTCTTGCAGTGAATTAACCCTAACCGGTTCCTACGAAAGGCACACTCCAATTATAAGGTTAATTGTTCAATTCGATGTTCTAAAGTAAGGCTAGCGTTCGCTTCTATCCTTAGCTTAACAAGAATCTAATCTAGGTGATCAATCTAGACAAGAAACATGAACAATGAAGAACGAATCAAACATGAAAAAGAACTGATTGAATTTCGAATCTAATCACCGCCGATCCGTGACCGCTTTAAAGCCCTGGGTCACTTAGGGTTCATCTAGTCTAAGCTCTAAAGGGTTTAGCTACTCATGATTATTACAAAAGAAACAAAGACAAGGAAAGAGTTCATCATTCAAAGGAAGAACAGAAAAGAATCTGAAAAACCTAATTTAGACGACTCTGGCAGACTTCGATCTTCGGTAAGTTACACTCCTAGCTCTGGTTCGTCGAGGTGGAAGGGATGGCGTCACGATCTCTATCCGGCTCTTCGAACTCCAACTCTTCGCTCCAAAACTTGAGAGAATTCTGATTCGAAAAGTTGTGTTTTTTTTTTGCGAATTATGATTGTATCGAATGCCTCCCATGTTTGGGTCGCCGGGTTAAGTATTTATACTTAACCCTAACTGATCCGGAATAGTGTATTATTTTCGCCGAAAATTCCTTAAGAATTTCGGCAAAAATTCCTTTGTGTTCGGGAGTGCTTTCTCTGCCTTGTATTTTCGGTCCGAAGAGTACAATGTTTTCGCCGAAGATGTCCTTTGACTCGGCACCAGTTGAATGCACTAATATTTTCGCCGAATATGCAAGCTCAATTTCGGCGAAAATCTCTTTGTACTCGGGCAGGATTTTGTTTGACTTTGACTGGCTCCTTGGGTCGATTCCGGTTTGATTCCTCGAGGTTCCTACGCCTTAGACACTTCCATGGCTACTCTATTTGACGGCAAAAACCTGTGCTAATAAAAACACTAGAAAACCATCAAATAGACCCGAAACGGGCCAAGGTAACACAAATGCACGAGATAGGGCAATCGATTGAATATTCGTTATTCTACCCTAAAAACCATGTCTTAAGCAAAGAAATGTCGCTTAAATGAGGCTGATAATCACGTCAAATCGAGTGTCATCAAATACCCCACACTTAAGCTTTTGCTTGTCCTCAAGCAAACTGAATAGAAATGCTCATGTTCATAAATGATAAGATCGATTAAATTGGAGCTCAATCAAACACAATGAATTATTAGACAGATCGATCCTAGAACAAGAAACCTAACATGCATACAGATCAGCCAAACTACCTGGTCTCAATAATAAACTGCACACGACAAGTAATTAGCAACCATATATGCACGAATTTGACCTGACCGACCAGACTCCTCACACAGGATGTATATAGTACAATGGGAACTCTCACTCTCTGTGTTTAGGGACATGTTTCTGCTCTCGATCATTTTCTGTTACCGAATTCTGTCATAGGTTTGCATTTCGACCACATCTCCACCACTGTGACAACACGAGTATCTAGTCAAGAAGGACTTCCCTGCTAGGAACGTAATGAAATCTACACTACTCGGGTTTATAATGAGATGGATGATGGGGATGAATGATGATGGCTTTGTGCGGTGTAGCTTTCGACTGACTTCCCTCGAATCTAATCTATGGCTTCCTACCGTCTAACCAAACACGGGTGGAATGATGAACGCTCGTCCTATGATACCCTCAAGCAACCTAGCACTTATTCTTTTTCTTTACACGATTTTTTTCTCTTTTGCTTTCTTTTGAACTTTTCTTTTGACTTCGTTCTTCCATTTGTAGGGAGAAGAACGTTTTATTGAACAATACTTTGAAACTTTTCTTATTTTCTGATTTTTCTGCTTCTCTTTTTTTTTCTTATTTCTGAAGCTTGCTTCTTTCTTTCTTTCTATTTTTTTTCTTTTTTTTTGCCAATTTTTTTTTTAGTTGCTAGAGGGGTTTACACGTCTGGACATATTAGCTAAGACCACCTGTTTAATGGCTATAGGCAGGTTACCATAAACCGACTTCCGGTAGGTCAATCTAGAACTACAACCACAGGGGATCAACGGGGAATGAAAGAAATGGGAAATGGCTGTAATGTATTATCGAACCGAAAGAACAGGCCAAGCTCAAGGGTCTAAACCTAGTGGATTTTATTGTTTGGTAGGCTATCCGGCTTAGTAGCTGAATCTAGGTGCCCCTATCCTTCTAGAACTCGTGTCATCGTGTGGTCTCGAGTAGGTCTCATGCAAATTCTAACTCATTCAAGTAAACAGAAAACCACTCAGAAAGAATTAGAATTGCAAGTTACGTGGAATGGATCAAAAGCTCACAGTTGGTTTGCTAGTCGGATTCGGTCATTTTCATGCAATCAAGGCTACAAACTACAAGTGTGATTTTTTAAAATTCTGTTCTGACCAGGCAATTTAGCATCAAAGCATACAAGTTGGTTCTCAAGTTCTAGGTTAAGCAGTCTAAGCATCATTATGAAAGTTTGAACAACAACTTAACATCAAAAATCAAGAACTGAGCCATTCTAATGCTAGAGAGACTGGAATGGAATCACGAGGCACACATAAAACATAATCAAGGGCAATCAAGTTCATGCAAGGTTCTCTAGCATCCTACCCCACACTTAAATCGGACTGTGTCCTCACAGGACTAATTCCAGAGTTTAGAGTGGAATGGAAGAACCTGGAAGAGGACGGTTGATTTCAGAGGGTAAGCACGGATCCTGAGAGTGGAGGGAAGTGTAACAGAACCTGAAGCAAAGGGAGTCCACCGATTGCCTACAAAACAAAAACAATTGAAACATAAAAAAGGGAACCGGGACAAGTGTCCCGGATCCACACAGAAAAAAGTTGGACCGAAATCCGAAAATAATAAATAAAAAGAAGACACCAGAAAAGGAATACAACCCGATCACTGCTGGTCCGGTGAGCCGGGAGGAGGAAAGTGGAGAAATTCGCCGAGCTGGCGTTGCCACGCCATCTCTGCCTCATATCGCCGGTCGGCGCGGCGCATATGTTGCTGCATAATAGTCCATCGCGCCTCTTGAGTGGCGTTGTCGGTGATTCGCCACTCCTGCAGTCGCTCATATAACTCTCCAACATCCGCGGGGTGGTGTTGCGGCTGTTGAGTATGCGCCGGATATGGATCTAGAATGTGCGGCGGCGACTGGTGAGCATACCCTGCCTGATGGTGTGGCGAGGGTATATAATCTTGGAATTCTGGTGGCGGCTGCGGCTGCTGCTCCTCAGCATCATCTTCTTCCTCTGACTCGACCACAGGCTGGAGTGGAGGATCAACTGCTACATGGGGACTGAGGTCGAGTTCTAAGTCGTACTCAACCGCTAAGTCTCCACCAACAATCCTAACTTGGTGGCGTGGAATGTGTGGGCCATACTCATGGCTGATGCCAAAGGAGATGATGAGCTGTCCTATGAAGTTGCCCCCCCAAGAGTTTGCGAGGTGGCGTCTTCCTCTTGGTCTTCTGGCTGAAGATGCGAGCTAGCACCCAGCCGGGGTGTAGAGGGTAGCTCTCTCGGATGGCTCGGTGAAGCATGAGCTCCTCCTTGAGGATATGGTGGCGATCCTTGTCTCAAACATATAAAAGCGACCTCCGCCAAACCATATGAATAAATTTATAGAACGGGTGAGAGAGAGACTTAACTGAGTTGCTCGTCCCGAGGCGATCGCCAGGTACGCCTGTCTTGTGGCTCCAGAGCGCGTGGTACTCCTCGTCATCATCATCCTCGCCCCAGCCCAGGTGATGATCGTGATAGTGCTCGTAGGGGATGCCCAGATGAGCGGCAAACTCATCGTAGGTGAGCTGTCGGTACACCCCACCAAGAAAGAAGGTGACAACCTTCTGGCGCTGCTTCCTCTTGTGCTCCTCCAGGTCAAAGGTCGCCCAGAACTCCTGGAGGGCAATGTCTGGGTAATCAGCAGCTATGGTGGTCAACTTTAGGAGACCAGCTGGTGCTAAGGCGTCATGCACGTTCCGGTAATAATCCTCGTCATGCTCTTGGAGTGACTCCATGGGCAGAGGGCGCACGTCAGCTCCACGGATGTGCTGAATCTTTTGGAAGCGCTCAAAGTAGTAATCCGGTAGACGGGCGATGGTGGGATGGTATCCAGCCCGGTGAGGGAGTGCAGGTGGTGGACCCAGAATAGCAGGTGTGACGGGAGCGGCAGCTCCTGAGCTCGAGGTGCCATCAAGTCGCGCCTTAGTCCTGCGCTCAAAGGTGTTCCTAAACCAAGAACGAAACCAGATTAGTCAACCAAAACCTTACCCTACACTTAGTAGAAAAACTCGATTTCACAAAGAAATGAGGGAAACTAAGTGGGGTAAGCGAAGCGGAGTAACCGGTAATCATAGACAGTAAAATACATACTTAGGAACAGCCAGAGTCGGATAAGCACGATCAGAGTTCAAAAAGTCAAACTGACATTTTGGAAGTCAACATTTAAGCATATCGAACCCTAATCATGGCAAGACTATCATAACTTGGAGAATGACGGTAAAATATGATCTCATATGGCAAGCACGAAAATATGAACGAGAACGAACACATCAGACAGCCAAATGATTACAGCAATTCAAAGTCAAACCGACATTTCTCACAAAAGTCAACATAACAAGAAATTAATCGTATGCATAGCAACACATGATCAAATGATATGGCAATTAAGCATGGGACTCCCTAAGCATCCAAGAACAGTTCTATAAGTTCAGTTAATCCTAGTTCACATGAAACAGTCGGCACGCAAAACGAGGCAAACCGAAAAGTCAACCGAAAGTCAACCCCGACGAAATTCAGCAATCCATATGTCAAAAGATTCGTATTGAAAAGCTCTACAACTTACCTTGAAGCCATGGATGCAAAAAGTGAACGAGTTGAGGGGAATCGGTGAAAAACGTTGAAAACTAGGTTTCGGAGAACTGGAGCTGCAAAGCTCCGATTCGAACGTTCTAGGGCTTGAATCGATCGGAAAATGGAAGGGAAGGGAGCGGCGGCGGTCGGCGATGGCGGCGGCGGTTTGAAAGAGGTGTGGTCGGCGGCGTTTTGAAAACAATGGGAGGGGGTTTTCGGGTGGTTGAGCGAAAATGAAAGAAGGGTTGAGAGAGGAGAGGCCTAAAATTGGGATTTTTAAATGGGAAGAGTTGGGTGATTTTTTCGCAAAGCTTTCGGCGAAATTGAAAGGAAATTTTCGCCAAAAAGTTTAGTTCAGATAAACTGTCGGATTTTCGAAGGTAGTTTCGCCGAAAATTTTAGTAAAAATGGTTTCGCCGAAAACAGAAAACTTTTCGAACCGAAAATGATGAACAGGGAGATTGAGTTCGAAAATCAAAAATCGATTTCGCCGAAAACAAAGGTGGTTTCGCCGAAAATTTTGAACTGTTCGGGTGTTTAAATATTTTCGCAAATCGGCTAACTTCAGAAAATCACAGTTAAATCCACAAAAATCGGAACGACCTCAATCAACTTGCGACTGACTCTATGACACACAGACTCTACAAGAAAAATAATAAATCAAACAAACTGACACTTTTGGCTCTCCCGAACCGACTCTAAAATACCAAGTTCAACAAGAATTAAAACAGACTCCAGCCGTGGGTTGCCTCCCACGAAGCGCTCTTTTATTAACGTCCTTGAACTGGACGATACCTGGACGGTATTAGGAGACATCCCAACTCAGATTCTCCTTCACGCTCACGTCGGAGTTCATGAAGTACAGCTTCGGGACTTCTCCGGTAAGCGTGAATCTCTTCCCGTTTGCATGTAGTAGCTTGGTACGTCCGTCGGGAAGATGATCAACGAACTTGAATGGTCCGAACAGCTCTCCAGAGAGATCATCCTTCTTTAGTGTGACGATGGAAGGAATGAGGACTGCCGGTTTCTCTTTTTCTTTCTTCTTCGGCTTGGTATCACCAGGATCGGTGATCGTTAGTACTTCCTTAGGAGATGCTTTCGGCTTCTCCTTCCATACTTGTTCCGGCGCCGGTTTCTCGGAACGAAATGGTGGTACAGCTGCCTCGATGGAAGACGGCAAAATTTTTGGCCTCCAGACCATTTGGTTCTTCGTCTTCCTGTTCTTTCCTTGAGGCCTGCTCGATTTAGTGCTCGGTGGCTTAGAAGAGGCTTGCAGTTCCTTCTTCTTCTTCTTAGGCGGCTTTTGAACGACAGGTTTCTGCTTCTTCTCAATGACCTATTTAATATCTGCAGCAACAACTGATCTAGAGACACTGGAAGAAGCATTAGTAATGGAGTTGACCGGAGTCAACCCCACCGTTTCAACAGCTAGGCAGTGAGATTCTTCATTCCTAGAGTCATATTTCATGCCATCTTTAAGACGGAACGTTTTCGTTTCTTTACCGACTCTTAGAGTTAATGATCCGTTGGGAACGTTAATATTCATTCCAGTAGTAGCCATGAAAGGTCGACCTATGAGAATGGTAGCATCATCTGTACTAGTATCCATAATCAGATAATCAGCTAAGAACGTGAACGGACCACATTTAGTAACAATTCGAGTTGGGGTTTTAATCTCTCCCTTAGGGGTTTTAAGCGATCTATCAGCAAAGACGAGTTGCATACTAGGCGGTTCAAGTTCCCCTAGGTTTAACTTTTCATATAGACTCACAGGCATAACATTAACTGATGCTCCTAGATCAACTAAGCAACGTTCAATTTCAACATCATTAATGACCAAAGGCAAAGTGAATGAACCAGGATCAGATAACTTAGCTGGATATGGAGAAACAGGTTTCTTAACACGAATGTCAGGGTATCCTTCCTTGTTCCCCTTCATGCCAGTCTCGATCCTTGCATTTGGCAGCAATGCTCTAGGGAAGGGAGGTTTCACGACGTACGGTGCAAGAGGAGGATCCTCCTTAGGCGCCGGTTTCTGTTCCTCTTCTTCTGGACTTTCAGCGATCCTGCGTAAAACAGAATAAGCATCAGCAATTAAGTTCGGGAGTTTTTAGCAGTTACCATTTTAGCCTGTTCTTTTCTCGGGTTTGGCTCTGTCTGGCTTGGAAGCTGGCCAAATGGTCGACCAGATGCTAGCATGCTCGAGATGTTGTTCACGACTTGCTCAATTCTTTGTCCAGATGCTATCTGTTCTTGATTGAGAAGAGCTTGAGCCTTGAACTGACTGTCATGATCATCGAGTCTGGTGATGATCAGGTCGAACTTCTTGTCTACCTCGTTATCCCTTGTGTTCCCCGATGTACATCCCTGAGGTTGTCTGGACTGACAGTAGTCGGGGTAGCCCTGTTGACTGTTGGTGAAGCCCTCAGAAATGAAGTTCACCTCTTCTACCGAGCAAGCATTGATTTTCTTCAATCGCTCCTGGACTTCTGCTTCAATAAGCTCTTCTATTCTACAATGTCTCTTAGCTCCTCCGGTCTCCTTGAGCCTTGAGATGCTGTTCCTATAGGCAGTGGTTCTGGAAGAAGAGGAGTATTCCTCTATGAATCCTTGAGCGAGATCCTCCCAGTTGGTGTAGAGACCGGGTGGCCTGCTAATGAACCATCTCTTTGCGGCGCCTCGGAGTGAGAATGGGAAGGCTCGAAAGCAGAAGGTATCCTTATCGAGGCTCCCACTCTTAAAGGTTTCGTAAAAAGCAAGGAAATCCGCCAAGTGTGTGCATGGATTATCATGAGGATTCCCTTCAAACTGTAGACCCCTCGAGATCATTTCCGAGTAGGCAGTCTTGATCTCATAGGCAGGATCGTCTTCATTGCGCGGCACAAAGATGGGAGACCGAACACTAGCAGCCATCATGGTAGGGAAAGGTGGAGCGGAAGTGATTTACTTCTGAATTTTCTTATCCTGCAAAAGACAAAAAATAAACACAACCGGTGTAGAATCAAAGTGGGTGGAAAGATGAAAGATGGAAAGTAGAGGAATAAAATGCCAGTTCTTCTTTCAACAATCAAAAGAAGTCCCCGACAACGGCGCCAATTTGGTGAACGCCACCCGGTCGTTGTTATGCGGGCGGTTCAGCCAAATAAAAACTACTAATGCTAAAAAGCGTATGGCGGATCGTATTCCGAGGGCTTTCTATGATTGGTTACTTCAGAACTAGCAAAATACTCAAAGGTAAACACGTTGTGCGTGGTGTGAGTTCCACGACTTCTACTTCTAAGGAATGCAGAAAAATTAAAACAAATTAAACTAAAGCAGATTGGGAATTAGGGTTTGAAAACAAGAATGACAAACGAACTTAGACTTTGAATCCCCCTTCGTTCCCCAGAGCATTGGTCATCAACAGATCAGCGGATTTCAATTCTCATTCAATCAATTACTAAGACACCACCATAACTCCTTACCCTTAGGTTTAAGACCGGCGAACGTTCGCTCTGTCCGTTCTAACTACCAAGATTAACTAGCCGCCCGGGTACGGTCGCCTCTTGCAACTACTTAATTAATTGGTGTGATTACTAGTGATTAATGAGTTACTCTTGCAGTGAATTAACCCTAACCGGTTCCTACGAAAGGCACACTCCAATTATAAGGTTAATTGTTCAATTCGATGTTCTAAAGTAAGGCGAGCGTTCGCTTCTATCCTTAGCTTAACAAGAATCTAATCTAGGTGATCAATCCAGACAAGAAACATGAACAATGAAGAACGAATCAAACATGAAAAAGAACTGATTGAATTTCGAATCTAATCACCGTCGATCCGTGACCATTTTAAAGCCCTGGGTCACTTAGGGTTCATCTAGTCTAAGCTCTAAAGGGTTTAGCTACTCATGATTATTACAAAAGAAACAAAGACAAGGAAAAAGTTCATCATTCAAAGGAAAAACAGAAAAGAATCTGAAAAACCTAATTTAGACGACTCTGGCAGACTTCGATCTTCGGTAAGTTACACTCCTAGCTCCGGTTCGTCGAGGTGGAAGGGATGGCGTCACGATCTCTATCCGGCTCTTCGAACTCCAACTCTTCGCTCCAGAACTTGAGAGAATTCTGATTCGAAAAGTTGTGTTTTTTTTGCGAATTATGATTGTATCGAATGCCTCCCCTGTTTGGGTCGCCGGGTTAAGTATTTATACTTAACCCTAACTGATCCGGAATAGTGTATTATTTTCGCCGAAAATTCCTTAAGAATTTCGGCAAAAATTCCTTTGTGTTTGGGAGTGCTTTCTCTGCCTTGTATTTTCGGTCCGAAGAGTACAATGTTTTCGCCGAAGATGTCCTTTGACTCGGCACCAGTTGAATGCACTAATATTTTCGCCGAATATGCTAGCTCAATTTCGGCGAAAATCTCTTTGTACTCGGGCAGGATTTTGTTTGACTTTGACTGGCTCCTTGGGTCGATTCCGGTTTGATTCCTCGAGGTTCCTACGCCTTAGACACTTCCATGGCTACTCTATTTGACGGCAAAAACTTGTGCTAATAAAAACACTAGAAAACCATCAAATAGACCCGAAACGGGCCAAGGTAACACAAATGGCACGAGATAGGGCAATCGATTGAATATTCGTTATTCTACCCTAAAAACCATGTCTTAAGCAAAGAAATGTCGCTTAAATGAGGCTGATAATCACGTCAAATCGAGTGTCATCAGCAGCATAAGGGACATCCCATCAACTGGCCGGGACCAATGTTCACCCCAGCGGATCAGCGAAGTCGCCAGAAGTTCTGCGATTTCCATGACTCTCATGGGCATACCACTGAAGATTGCAGGGAATTGAAAAATAAAATCGAAAGGTGGATAAGCGAAGGACGTCTCAGAGATTTCATTGTCAGCTCAAAGCGGAAAAACAAGCCGCAAGAAGATGATCGCCGCGGGAAAGGAGAATCACAAGACAAGAAGGGTGATGTCTTCGCCCGGCTTAAAGAGCCTCTGGACAATGAAGATAGCAAGAAAAAGCCTCGACCTGAGGTGAATCACGTTTACCAAACCATTTTCGGTGGGGAAAGTTGCCCAACAAAGAAAGTCAAAAAGGAGGAAACAAAGGAAGTAATGATGATAGATCAAGTCAGTCGCCCAACGCTGGGATTCTCGGAGGAAGACATGGCCCGGGTAGAAGGCCCAAGTTTGGAGGCCATGGTGATTCAAGTAATCACACACAATAGCCGAGTGGAGCGAGTGATGGTTGACGAAGGGAGCTCGGCGGACATCATTTTCTGGGAGCTGTACAAAAAGATGAACCTGCCAGCTAGCTTGCTCAGGCAGACAAAAACTACCATCTCGGGATTTTCAGGGCACACAGTCCCCATCAAGGGAATAGCCACGATGGCGGTAACCATTGGGGACGGAGACTTGCAGGTCACCCGATCCATCGACTTCCATGTCATGGATTGTCAATCCACGTACAACATGATCCTAGGGCGACCGGCGCTCGCCGCCTTCCAAGCAATCTCCTCCCCAGTGCACCAAGTGCTGAAGTTCACCACTAATGAAGGGATAGGTTTTGCCTGGGGGCACCCGGACATTGCCAGAAGGTGTTACAGGGCGGCGACTAAAAGCACTTGCCTCACCATAAGCTTGGAGGCAGAAAACGAAGGAGAAAGAGTCGTACCAGCGGAATCGGACATCCCAATACCGCTGTTCAAAGAAGATGAAAGTAAGACAGTTCGAGTGTCGTCCTACCTAAGCGATGACAAGAAGCAAGAGCTGGTCAAGTTGCTCTGAGAGTTCTCGCACCTGTTCGCATGGTCACCAAGTGATATGCCAGGAATCGCTCCAGACATCATCAAACACTCTCTAGCAATTGAGCCCGGGAGTCGCCCAGTCCAGCAAAAGCGGCGTAACATCTACAGAGAGAGACAACAGGCGGTGGCGAATGAGGTAGAAAAGCTCGTGAAGGCAGGGTTTATCAAGGAGGTGCAGTATCCTGAGTGGTTAGCTAACGTAGTTCTTGTGAAGAAATCGTCAGGAGCATGGCGAATGTGTGTCGACTTCACCAACCTTAATGATGCTTGCCCTAAAGATCCGTACCCCTTGCCCAACCTAGAACAACTAGTAGACGCAACGGCGAATAATGAAATGCTGTCCTTTCTGGATATGTTCTCAGGATATCATCAAATACCTATAAACAAGCAGGATCAAGAGAAAACGGCTTTCATGACACCCACGGCGAACTACTGCTACCGGGTAATGCCATTTGGGCTCAAGAATGCTGGCGCGACTTACCAGAGAATGATCGACACAGTCTTTGTCAAGCAGCTCGGCCGAAACTTGGAAGCATATGTGGATGACCTTTTGGTGAAAAGTAAGGAATCCGATGATCATCTTGGCGACTTAAGGGAAACCTTCAATACACTACATGAGTATTCGCTCAGGTTGAACCCTTTGAAGTGTGTATTCGGGGCGACATCAGGAAAGTTTCTGGGATATCTCATAACCAGGAGAGGGATAGAAGCTAATCCAGCGCAGATCGCGGTGATAACAGCAATGGCACCCCCAAAGACTGTGAAGGAGGTTCAGGTTCTATCTGGAAGACTGACGGCAATCAATCGATTCATTCCCACGATCACCGACCGTTGCGCTCCATTTTTTGCGACCTTGAAGAATGCATCAAAGTTTGCATGGAGTGACAAATGTAACAAGGCTTTTGAAGAGCTGAAGCAATTTTTAATTACCCCTCCTGTACTTGCATCTCCAACGTTAAATGAAGATCTATTTCTCTATATCACTATCTCTCCTAAGGCAGTTAGCGCGGTTTTAGTTCGAAGAGAGGACAAAGCCGAACACCCTGTTTTTTACACAAGTAAAACCTTAGTCGACGCTGAAACAAGGTATCCGGCGATAGAAAAAATGGCGTATGCTGTGGTTTGTGCAGCCAGAAAGTTGCGACCATATTTTCAGGCACACACAATACATGTGCTCACGAATCTTCCGATTAAGAATGCGTTAAGATCTATGAGCGTGGCAGAGCGATTAGCTAAGTGGGCGATTGAGTTAAGCGAGTATGACATTCGATACCAGCCACGAACGGCGATCAAGGCCCAAGTCCTTGCGGACTTTGTAGTCGAAGGGGCAGTACAAAAAGATAACGAGGAAGGCGATGAATGGACGTTATTTACAGACGGCGCCTCGAGTAAAGGAGGATCAGGCGCGGGGATAGTCCTAAGGTCTCCTGGTGGGATCCTCCACGAGGTCGCATTGCGATTCGCAACTAATCGAACCAACAACGCAGCTGAGTATGGGGCATTGGAGGCTGGCTTACGACTCGCTAAGAGTATGGGAGTTACTAACATCAAAGTTTTCTCAGACTCGGCGATAGTAGTCAACCAAGTTAATGGGAGCTTTGAGGTAAAGGAGGAGTCGCTCCTCCCCTATTTTGATGAGGTAAAACTGCTTATATCGGAATTCAAAAAGGTGGTTATATCCCAGATTGCTAGGGAGGAAAATTGCCACGCGGATGCATTATCAAAATTAGCAACGACGACAGATTTTGAAGAGGGGTGAATGGTCACAGTGGAGAAGGAAACAAGGATGAAGCAGTGTTTCCACATGATTAACGGAATTGGGAAAAGCAACTGGCGAACACCTATTATCCAATACTTGGATAACGACACTGTACCAAGCGACCCGTTAGAGGCGACCAAGCTCCGGCGAAAAGCAGGAAGGTGTACTATAATAGGGGGAGAGTTGTATCGAAAGTCAGCTATGGGTCCATACTTGCGATGCCTGGGAGAGGAGGATGCAGCTTGGGCCCTGGAGGAAGTACATTCAAGAGTGTGTGGCACTCACTTGGGAACAAGAAGTTTGGAAAGGAACTTAATCTACCAGGGCTTCTATTGGCCAACAATGAGAAAGGAGGCTGGCGACCTGGTGAAGAAATGCCACAAATGTCAGGAATTTGCAAGTTATCACAAGTTGCCAGCAACAGCGCTCCAGGCGAATGTCAGCTCATGGCCATTCGCGAGGTGGGGGATGGATATCCTAGGCCCATTTCCGGAAGCCTCAGGGAAAAGGAAATTCCTCATCGTGGCTGTTGATTATTTCACCAAGTGGGTTGAGGCAGAAGCAGTGGCAAGTATCACCGCTAAGCAGATACAAAAGTTCACGTTTAAAAGTATCGTCACCAGGTTCGGCATACCAGAAAGTATTATCTGTGATCATGGTACTCAATTCGACTCACAAGTCTTTAAAGAATTTTGCGATGATTTAAAAATAAATCTACGATTCGCCTCAGTCGCCTACCCACAAGTCAACGGACAAGCGGAGGCGGCTAACAAACTTATCCTGCAAGGTTTAAAGAAAAGAGTGGATGGATGTAAGGGTGCATGGGTCGAGGAGCTTGATCACGTACTATGGGCTCATCGTACGGCTTATAAAATGGCGACAGGCGAGACTCCATATACATTGATATATGGGATTGAGGCGGTCCTCCCGGTGGAGATTTGAATCCCATCTATACGGATACAGGAGTACAGTGATGAGGTCAACGAACAAGAATTGATGCTTAACGTGGACATGATTGAGGAAAGAAGAGAAAAAGCGCAGATGCGGCTGATCGCTGAAAAGGAACAGCTAGCCAGGCGATATAATCTAAAGCTCCGACCACATCATATCGCGCTCAATGATTTAGTACTGAGGAAAATTTTCAGGCCGGTGGACGGGGCAGCCAAGCTCAATCCTGGATGGGAAGGACCGTATAGAGTATGGCGAGTGGTTGGGGCCAATACCTTTAAGATGGCAGAATTGGATGGAACAAAAATTCCCAAAACGTGGAACTCCATGCATCTCAGGCGATATTATGATTAACACTTGTAATCGGTGCTAGTTTTAAAAGTAGCCAAGGGCCTTAATATTTAAATCCAGAATATTTTTTGCGTCATCAAAACTATCATGTAAGACCTAAGGGCATTGAAACCGCTATGTAAGACCTACGGGCATTAACAAGTCGCTGTGTAAGACCTAAGGGCATCAAAATTATCATGTAAGACCTAAGGGCATTGAGATCGCTATGTAAGACCTACGGGCATTAACAAATCGCTATGTAAGACCTACGGGCATTAACAAATCCCTGTGTAAGACCTAAGGGCATCAAAATTATCATGTAAGACCTAAGGGCATTGAGATCGCTATATAAGACCTACGGGCATTAACAAATCCCTGTGTAAGACTTAAGGGCATTGAATCGCTAGACCTACGGGCATTGATAAATCGCCGTGTATAACATACTGGCAGCTAAACTATCGGTATAATGGAAAGAAGCAAAGCGGTCAGAAAAGGCGGCACAAGATATAAGACCAAGACTAGGAATATGCAAGTCGAAGCTAAGTGGCAAATGTTATATAAAAAAAAAAGAGCAATACCAACAGCAAGTAAGACCATGAAGTCAATTGTCTAAAAAGGAAACAGTTAAAAACAAAAATCAAAGGCAGAATCAGGGGTCCTTGATATTGGAGTCTTTCCCGCCGGTCTTTGAGGGATCGGCGGCAGAGTCAAGGTCTTTGCCGCTAGATGAGGGAGCAAGGTCAGAGGATGGTGGCTGAACCTTCGAGCCATCAGGGTTCAAATCGGGCAGGCCGCGACTACGGCGAGTAGCCGTAATATACTCAGCATCTGCCGCCGCCACTTCACGCTGCAGGCGATCGGCGTCTCGGAAGTAATTTTCTTCATCAGCGTCGATTGGGTCGAGAACCCCGCATCTGTGGCGGTTAAGGCCACGAAGAACAGCCCGCACCATCTTCCTTCCAGGCCAACCCTTGTTGGGAAACAGCTCGTAGAACTCATTACGACAACTGCGCATTACCACACGCATACTCTCGCCGAGAGCATGAGTATAGCAGGCCACAGTCTCGTCATACTGAGCCTTGGCAGCCGCGAGGTCACGATCCGCCGCCGATTGTGCCGCCAGGGAGTCGATAAGCAGCTCTTTGGCACTATCCCTTTCGGCGGTTATCTCCTCCACCTGGGCGACTTTGGCGCGCTCCTCCTCCAGCTCGGCTTCAAGAGCGGCGATACGCTCATTCGCAGCCTGTAAGTCCTCCTGGACCCCTTCCAGTTGGCCGATCCGCTCGGTCACCTCGGCCAGGCTTTCCTTCAAAGAGCCGGCAGCAGAAGTCGCTGCGTCCGCTCGGCGCTAGGATCAATAAACAGTAAAGGTCTCAGTAGGATCGCGAGGCGACGGTCTGGATGGGAATAAAGAAAATAGCAATATAAATAAATAAAGGGGAAGAGAGGCAAGCAGATAAATACCTTCTCCTCGTTGTGATAACGAGTAAGATCCATACGCAGGGAGCGTAAGTTCTCTGCCTCCTCCTTCAGCCTCTGGTTTTCCTCTTGCATGTGCTTGCATGCAAAAGACAGGTCGTCGAGCTCGGCAAGGGCCTACGAAACAAAGCAAGCTATAATAAAAAAAGGGGGATGTACCAACAAAGCGAGGTAAGCATACAGATGAGCAAAGGCATTTCACAAATACCTGAAGCAGCCGGCAGGAGGTCGCCCCGTGCAGATCTGGGATCTCAGAGCCTTCTCCGGGTGCGGTCACCCCCGCGTAGATGTCGCGGGAAAATTCCTCCGCAATATCACTCGCCATCCGGGGCGATATGTGGGATGCCACCGGATGGACAACAGCGAAGTACGGCATCCGAAAGCGCCCCTCGCCCTCCCGACCAGCAGGAGCAGGACGGTCAAAAACTTTATTGGCCCGCTCGGACCAGTTAGCTCGGCGGGCACAATCGATGTTGACTGCCGGTGGGCGAGAATGGTCGCGAAGAGGCTCCGTGGGGCGGGGATCAAGCTCCGCGGCAGGCTCTGTTTCAGGATCAGCCGGGTCTACAGGAGGAGGGATAGGCTCGGTGGAGAGATAAGAATCGTCGTACAAAAGAGCGTCCTCACCAGCAGTCTGGTCAATAGGCTCCCTCGCGGGAGAATTATTATCTATCGGGGGTGACTGGCGGCGAGAGCGGCGGAGGGGAGTTTCAGTCTCAGCGTCATCATCCTCGACTTCTACCACCGGTTGGGGTGGCGGCAACGGGCGACTGGAACTCTCGCCCGTCTTCTTCCTCGGCTTAGAAGCCTCGGCCTTTTTCTTCCTTTTTGAGGAAGTAAGGCTTTCATCTGTTTTGATCGCCTTCCTCTTCCCCTTAGATTTTTGAGGAGGAGGCTGAGTTGAGGCGGGGGCGACAGTAGCAGACTCTTGCCGGCTAGGGCGAGTCTCCCCAACAGGCCCGCGGGCGGTAGTGGTGAGGAGGCATCCAGAAAGGCTTACAGCGCCTGGAAAAAAGACAACCCAAAGGTTAATGTATAAAAGAGGAAAGCAACACAAAAACACAACACAAAGAAGGTACAAACACATATAGGTGGCAGAAAAGGGTAGGCGGTAATGCGAAGTTTGTGTGTTCCTAGGGATTTGACTTCGGCGACTTAATTGCACAAGATAGGCAGCTCTAGCTAAAAGGAGAAAACAATCAGCATTGCCTAGGCATAAAATATACCTCCTCGTATCCCCGCCTGAGCATTTCTCAGGCCAGAGGTGGACGATAGGTGATGGCAGTCAAGAACGATCTGGCGACGTAGGAGTATTTCCTCAGGAGTAGGATCAAGCTCGGTGTTGAAATAGCTCACGTCGCCAGAAGACCAGGATGAGGGGAGCAGCGAAGCCCAGTGGCGATCCGTGTCGCTGGGGCAGAAGTAGAAAAACGAATGATACCATGTGGGGCGAGGTTTCGGAGATGAATAAGTGCCCTTTGGAGAAAGATCAGTCCGACGAACAAAGCTGATGCCATTTGATGTATGTTTGGCATAGTGAATCAATTGAAACAACCGAAGAGTGGGGGCGATTTTCTTGGCCACACAACTGCACTCGAAGGCAGAAGCCGAAGCCCAGCACCCGACATTGAAGGCGCCAAGAGAAGCACCAAAACACTGAAGCAGATCAATCACGAACGATAAGGGTGGAAGGCGAAGACCATTGGTGAAGGCCTCAGTCCAGATGCTGTGCCACCCAGGTGGGCAATTACCAATGGTAGAAAGCCGAGAGGCCACGGCGAACCTCCAGGAGGACGGCAACAGGGCGAACGGGAGAACGCGGGCGATTCTCTCTACTGATCCTGAGGGAAAGTAGCCTGGGCCAATGACCATACGCTCGTCACAAGCAGTTCCTTGCCACATGGACCGCCAGTTAACGATAGAGTAAGACCCGGTGACCCTGGTCACCTCAGGGTCAATCTCAACCCCATGGCGGGCCCGCTCGAATCCTTTTTGATGGGGACCCCAGAATGGAAGGGCGGTAGATTCATCAAAAGTTTCCTCTGCCACGTCGGAAACCAGGGCAGAGGAGGTTTCGGCCAAGGACGGAGGATTTAGGGGCACCCGTTCAGGGGTTTGGCTGGAAGATGAGGGAGAGCATGAAGGAGAAGGGGAAGGATCGGTACCCGCGGAGTAAGAATGGCTTTGGTTCTGGCTATCGGTGTTGGAATCCATGGTCCAAGAAAGACAACAAGAAGCAGAGAAGAAAGAGGAATGCACGACAGAGAACAGAACTACAATGACAGCACGAGAGAAAGGTTGAGGCACATACCAGGTGGGCGTCGAGGGACTCCAGACATCTGAAAAAGGAAGAAAGGGGGAGGAAGGGTCATTTTCCAGTCGACGGAAGAAGGAGGAGGTCGTCGGAAGAAGGAAGAAACAGTCGAAAGCAAAGGGACAGTAAAAACGGTGAGACAGTAGAGAAGGAGTAAAAAAGGAGGAAGACGGTAAGAATAGGGTTTATATAGGAAGACTAGTAGGCGGGAAATGGAACCGTCGCGGCTGATGAGTGGGGAGCACGCGCGGCTGAGGGGACGTGCTAGCGGGAAACGGAACCGTCACGACGTTTCATTGGGGACACGCGCGGCTGAAGTGACGTCTGGAAGGATAAGGTAATGATGACTTTTTGGGCAATTACTGAAATACCTCGATTTCCCCAACTTCTCCAGCAAGCTAGGGAGTAAAAGACCATAGTACCCTGAGCGGTAGAGGGGTGCATGAGAAACGAAAAATGGGCGTGATAGGAAGCAGCAATAAAAGAGATAAGGCGATAAAACGTGGGCACAAGGGCGACTTACTAAAGGGTTAAGAGCCAAGAAACCAAAGGGATAAAGCTACAAAGCGATAAAGCGACAAAGCGACAAAGCAATAAAGCGACAAAGCAATAAAGCGACAAAGCGGCAAAGTGACAAAGCGACAAAGCGACATGGCATAGGCGGCCAAAAGCCCTCAGCCAAGCAAAGCTCGACTAAGGGCTTGGGGGCAATTGATGGGTTCTCCTGTGGCGATCACAAGACAAGCGGTCCGAACTATGAGTAAGCCCTCAGCCAAGCACAGCTCGACTAAGGGCTTGGGGGCAATTGATGGGCACGGCCCGCCAGAATACCAGGGGCCCAAGCGGCGGCCCAAGCGGCGGCCCACATAGTGGCCCACATGGCGGCCTGAACACAGTGGCTAGGGCTGGTGGGTTGGACCTAGGCGGTAATTCAGATGGGCCAAGCAAGCAAGCCCAAGAAGTGGAGGGAGGCCCAAAGCGACGACCCAGTCCGGCAGGCTCCTAGGGTTTACTCGGCGAGACTTAGGGTTCCAAGACAAAGCAAACATGTGTTGACATCCTACGGGAGCTACAAACGAGTGGCCAGGATTCAGCCTTGGCGACCAAGACAGGGGTACTATAAATACCCCCCGTACACCCCATTAACCGGGGGGCAACACTTTTACCTAGCGGACAAAACACTCAGCGGTACGTTACTCGCTTCCCTTCCCATTCCTTAAACTGATCGCCTCCCTTTCCCTTGAACTAACTACCCCCTTCACTACTTACGAGGTACACCACCCCCGGAAGACCAACAGGCTTGGGCTTCCATTATTGGGCCAGGCGACGAGGCTGGAACAGCTTCTATCCTTAGCTTAACAAGAATCTAATCTAGGTGATCAATCCAGACAAGAAACATGAACAATGACGAACAAATCAAACATGAAAGAGAAACTGATTGAACTTCGAATCTAATCACCGCCGATCCGTGACCGCTTTAAAGCCCTGGGTCACTTAGGGTTCATCTAGTCTAAGCTCTACGAGTTTAGCTACTCATGTTTTCACAAAAGAATCAAAGACAAAGAAAGAGTTCATCTTCAACAGAGGAAGAACAGAAAAGGATCTGAAAAACCTAATTCAGACGACTCCGACAGAACTTCGATCTCCGGTAAACTACAATCCTAGCTCCGAATCTTCGAGATGGAAGGGATGGCGTCACAATCTATTCTCCAGCTCTTCGAACTCTAAACTCTGCTTCAGAACTCTTGAGAATCCTCGAAGTATTTGGTATTAGTTGGTAATTATGATGTCTCTGATTTATGGGCCGCCGGTTAAGTATTTATACTTAACCCTAATACCGCCGGATTTTAACTAAGATTTTCGCCGAAAATATGAAGGGATTTTTGCCGAAAATCTTAGTGAAAAATGGATGACCGCCGACTGATTTCTTCTGTGGTTTTCGGACCGTCGGTTCTCGGCAAAAACTTAGTGTTTTTGCCGAAAACGTCCTTTGGCTGACATCAGTCGATTCTACATGCATTTTCGCCGAAAATGTGAAGGGATTTTCGGCGAAATCTTTAGTGTAAAATGGGGCAGGAATTGGTTCGACTTGATTGGCTCCTTGGATCGATTCCGGTGCAATTCCTCGAGGTTCCAACGCCTTAGACACGTCCTTGGCTACTTTATTTGACGGCAAAAACCTGTGCTAACATAAAAACACTAGAAAACCATCAAATAGACCCGAAACAGGCCAAGGTAACACAAATGGCACGAGATAGGGCTATAGATTGAATATTCTCTATTCTACCCTAAAAACCATGTCTTAAGCAAGGAAATGTCACTTAAATGAGGCTGATAATCACGTCAAATCGAGTGTCATCAGTTGTGTCTTACAAGGGTGGTCGGCGGCCTCATATAGGTGAGGGAACAAGCTCTCCTCCCTAAAGTCTACTTCTTAAATAATAATAAAATAAAGACTCCTAATCCTAATTAGGGTCCTAACACGTCTAAACAATCTGACTAAAAAGGAATAAAACATAAAATAATAGTGGAAGTCTTTAATGTGGAGTGAAAGACCGAATTAGGGCAAAAACCCTAATCCGGCGGCGATCGTCGGTTCTTGGGCCAGTTGAGCTTCGGTAGCGTGGGCCGGTTGATCTTCGGTGGCGGCTCGACGGGCTTTGCCCGGTCGTGCTCCGGCTGGCTTCGGTGGCGGCCCGACGGGCTTTGCTCGGTTGGGCTTTGGCTGGTCTTGGCCTTGGCCCGAGGGTTTAGTGTTCCCGCACGGGCCCTGCTCCGGCTGGTCTTGGCCTTGGCCCGAGGCTTTAGTGTTCCCGCACGGGCCCTGCTCCGGGTGAGTCCTGATGTCTTCTTGAATCTCCAAGAGGGTGTAACCTTTCTTCATGAATCGATCAGCATCCTCTTCATGCCCCTCTTTACTCCAGGACTCTATGTAGGCGTTAAGTTTCTCCCGGAAGTAGGGCTCGGAATCGGGCCGGGCCGGGCTAAGCTCAAACCGGTCAACCGGGCTTCCGGGCCGCCCGAATACCATTTATTCAGCCCAGGCCCGGCCCGAGGGTAGTGACCGGGTAGCCCGGAGCCCGGTCAACGCGGGTCCGGGCGGGGCCCAGGTACCCGGATTTTAACCCGAAACTGTTCAAACCCCATTATCTCTGAGCACTTTTCCCCTTTCCTTTCTCCAAGACCCCTTCTTTCTTCCACTTTCCTTCTCCTTTCCCTCTTTCTCTGACCACTCCTTTCTTCCACTTTCCTTCTCCTTTCCCTCTTTCTTTGAGCACTCCTTTCTTCCACCTTCCTTTCTCTTTTACTCTTCATCAACTATATCTAATCCTGTTTCTCTTCATCCAAACAAACCCTCTGTCAAATTAGTAGCAACAAAGGAAAGAAGAAAAAGAAGAAGGAGAAGGATCCAGATCCGATGAGCTATCAGGCTGAAGGAGATCCAATCACTACAAGAAAACACAAATTTAGTCACGGTTTTTTTGGCCCTTTATTCACGGTTTTAACCGTGACTAAAAAAATTTGTCACGGTTTCCTAAACCGTGACTATATTGCCCCATTTTGTCACGATTTTTAAAGAAACCGTGACAAAGATATTAGTCACGGTTTTCTGGAAAACCGTGACTAACCTTTGTCACGGTTTCTTTAAAAACCGTGACTAAATTTAGTCACGATTTGACATAAAACCGTGACGAAAAATGTCAATTTTAGTCACGGTTTCTTTTAAAACCATGACAAATCAGGTGACCAAATTGTTCTATTGAAATTTTCAGTGACCCATTAGTTAATTTCATGAATTACAGGTCCAGACCCTCAACTTCTTCCGAAATGCAAAATGATCCATGAGTTTAGAATGTTAACAAGATATCCCAATTAATTGCAAACCAGTCACTGAATTTATTAATTGTGTCAAAAATAACCTAATTACAATTTTAAGTAATAAAAAATTAAAAAATGACAATTTATTTATCGCCACCGCCGAGCTCCAACACCGCCGCCTTCAAGCTCCAGATCCCCGCCGCCGCCTTTGATTTCGTCGCCACCGCCGAGCTCCAACACCGCCGCTGAGCTCCAGACCCCGCCGCCTTCAAGCTCCATGGTTGAAGCTCCAGATCCCCGCCGCCGCCTTTGATTTCGTCACCGCCGCCGAGCTCCAACACCGCCGCCTAGCTCCAGACCCGCCGCTTTCATGGGAGATATGGTTAATTGAACGGAAGAAGAAGAAGAAGGGAGAGGAACGGCTGGAGATTGTAGATGAAGAAAAGAAGAAGAAGAAGAAGGCAGAGGAAGACGAAGGTGTAGAGGAGGAAAGTAATTAATAAAGGAAAGAAGAAGAAGAAGAAGGAAAGTAATTAATAAAGGCTGGAAAGTAATAACTTGGTCACGGTTTCATATGAAACCGTGACTAATTTAGTCACGGTTCCCAAAACCGTGACTAAATTGGTCACGGTTTCAAATGAAACCGTGACTAAATTGGTCACGATTCCCAAAACCGTGACTAAATTAGTCACGGTTCCCAAAACTGTGACTAAATTAGTCACGGTTTCATATGAAACCGTGACTAAATTGGTCACGATTTAGTCACGGTTTGAATGAAACCGTGACCAGTTAGTCACGGTTTCCAAAACCGTGACTAAAAAACCGTGACAAATGTTGTTTTTTCTTGTAGTGAATGGAGGAGCGTGAAGTTGATGGATTTGGCGATGAATACATGCAACTTGCTCTTTCGTTTTCGGATCTTCTCTATGTATCTTCTGTTCACTACCGTTGAACCGCCGGTAGCTGCCGCCGATTGAGCTGTAGTAGGGTTTTAAACTTTGAAGTTTTTAACAGTCTATTTCTTCTGTCTGTGTAGCTCGAGATTTAACAATCCATATGTTAGCTCGTGAAAAGAAGAAGAAGAAAAAAGTTGAAAGTGAAGATTTTGTTCAACAATAAGAGGCGGCAGTCGGCAGGGCAAGCATGAAGAAGAATGAAGATAAGATGAGAAGATTAGGGTTTTGTTGTGGGTTGGGTTGTATTAATTAGAATTATAGGCCCAGATTTATTTAATAATACAAGCCCATCTGCTGTGTTTTAAAAACAGTAGCAGGTCCATGAATTAATAAACGCAGCAAGCATCATCATTATAGTAATTTAATGTTTTCAAAATAAATAAAAAATCTTTCTGAATCCGGGCCGGGTCAGTGTTTGGGCCGGGCTTTAACCGGGCTAAACCCGAAAAGCCCGAAGCCCGGTCAGACAGCTATTAGTGTGCCCGGGCCCGGCCCTATGAGAAAGTGTTCGGGTTTTCAGGCGGCCCGAAGCCCGGTTTGACCGAGCCAAAGTGATGACTGTGGTAATGCTCGTAGGGGATGCCTAGATGAGCTGCAAACTCATCACATATGAGCTCCCTGTGCACCCCGCCTAGATAGAAGGTAACAACCTTCCTGTGCTGCCTCCTCTTGTGCTCGTCCAGCTCGAATGTCGCCCAAAACTCCTGGAGAGCGACGTCTGGGAAGTCGGCGGTGAGCGTGGTCAGCTCCAGGAAGCCAGAATGGGTCAGTGCATCGAGCACGTTCCGGTACCAGTCATCATCGTGCTCTGAGAGCGACTCCTTGGAAAGAGGGCGAACATCAGCTCCACGGGTGTGCTCAAACCGCTGGTAGCGTGCAAAGTAGTGCGGGGGTAGGCGAGCAACGGTGCGGTGGTACCCAGCACGATCAGGGAAAGCTGGTGGAGGGCCCTGAACGGCGGGTGTGACGGGAGCGGGGCTTCGGAGCTCGAGGCACAATCAAGTGGTGCCTTGGTCCTGCGCTCAAAAGTGGTGTTCCTAAACAAGAAAACAAACCCATTAGTCAAACTAAAACCCTACCCCACACTTAGTCGAAAAACTCAATTTCACAAAGAAATGAGGAAAACCGAGTGGGGGTAAGCAAAGCAGATTAACCGGTAATCACGAGCAATAAAATACATGCTTAGGAACAGCCAGAATGGAATTAGCACAATCAGAGTTCAGAAGTCAATCCGACATTTCAAAAAGTCAACATAATAGAACATTGAACCCTAATCATGGCAAGACTATCACAAAGCGGGAAATGACGGTATAATATGGTCTCAGATGGCAAACACAATGATCTGAACGAGAATGAGCACATAGGGCAGCCAAATGAAATGATCAAAGACAGTTCATGGTCAAACCGACATTTCTCAAAAGTCAACCTCACAAGGAATAGGACTTAGGCATAGCAACACATGATCTAACGATATGAAAATTAAGCACAACACTCCCTAAGCATGCTAAAACAGTTCAACAAGTTCAGCTAACCTAGTTCACACGAAATCAGTCGGCACGCAAATCGAGGCAAACTGAAAAGTCAACCGAAAGTCAACCCTGACGAAATTCAGCATCCAATATGTCAAAAGATTCGCAATGAAAAGTACTACAACTTACCTTGAAGCCATGGATGCTAAAATTGAACGGATTGGGAGAAATCGGAGAAAAATCGCAAGTTTTAGGGTTTGGGTGAACTGGAGCTGTAGAGCTCCGATTCGGCTGTTCTAGGGCTTGGATTGATCGGAAAAAGGAGGGGAAGGGTGCGGCGGTGGTCGGCGACGGCGGCGAAGGCGGCAACGGGCGGTGGCGACGATGTAAGGTGGGAGATCCTCCTTACATTGGCCAACTTCTGAGCCAGACAAAGCCGAATCCGAGAAAGGAGCAAGCCAAGATGGTATCTGTTAGAAAATTTCCAAGCTTATCTGCTGATGCTTGTGCTGTTCTACGCAGGATCGTTGAATCTCCAGAGAAGAAGGAAGCACTACAAGTGGCGCCTAAGGAGGAAGATCCTCCTCTTGCACCGTACGTAGTGAAGCCTCCTTTTCCAAGAGCATTGCTGCCGAATGCAAGGATCGAGACAGGCATGAAGGGGAATAAAGAAGGATATCATGATGCTCGTATGAAGAAACCGTCCTCTCCATATCCAGCTAAGTGCTCTGATCCTGGTTCTTTCACTCTACCTCTTGTCATTAATGATGTTGAGATAGAACATTGTTTGGTTGATCTTGGCGCGTCTGTTAATGTTATGCCTATGAGTCTATATGAAAAATTGAACCTAGGAGAACTTGAATCGCCTAGTATGCAACTTATCTTTGCTAATAGATCACTTAAAACTCCTAGGGGAGAAATCAAAGACGTTGTTACTAAATGTGGTCCTTTCACGTTCTTAGCTGACTTTGTTATCATTGACACTAGTAAGGATGATTCTACCATTCTCATAGGACGACCTTTCATGGCTACTACTGGAATGCAAATTAATGTTCCAAATGGTTCTTTAACTTTGAGAGTTGGTAAAGAAACTGTCACGTTCTGCCTTAAAGACGGGATGAAATATAATCCTAAGAATGAAGAATTTCACTGTTTAGCTGTTGAAACTGTGGAGTTGACTCCGGTCAACTCCGTTACTGATGTCTCTTCTAGTGTGCCTAGATAAATTACTGTTGCAGGTGCTAGACAGATTACAACGCAGAAACCAAAATCTGCTCCTCCAAAACCGCCAAAGAAGAAGGAACTGCAAGCCTCTTCTAAGCCACCGAGCGGAAAACCTAGCAGACCTCGGGGAAAGAATAAGAAGACGAAGACTCACATGGTCTAGAGACCAGTTGTGCCGCCACCGTCTACCGAACCAGCTGCACCACCAATTCGTTCCAAGCTACCGGCGCCGGAACAAGTATGGAAGGAGAAGCCAAAAGCATCTCCTAAGGAAATACTGACGATCACCGATCCTGGTGATATCAAGTCGGAGGTTAAAGAAAAGAACGAGCCGATCGTTCTCATTCCGTCCACTGTCTTCCTTGTGGAAGATGATCTCTTGACAGAACTGTTCGGACCATTCACGATCACTGACCACCTTCCCGACGGACGTACCAAGCTCTTACACGCGAACGGGAAGAAATTCATGCTCACCGGAGAAGCCCTGAAGCTCTAATTTATGAACTCCGATGCTAGCATTAAGGAGAATCTGAGTTGGGATGTCTCCTAATACCGTCCAGGTATGGTCCAGCTCAAGGACGTTAATAAAAGAGCGCTTCATGGGAGGCAACCCACGGCTGGAGTCCGTTTTTCATTTGTGTCAACCTTAGTGTTTTAGAGTCGGTTCGGGGGAGCCAAACGTGTCAGTTTGTTTGATTTCATATTTTTCATGTGTAGTCTGTGTGTCATAGTGTCAGTTTCAAGTCGTTTGAGGTCTTTCCGATTTTTGTGGATTTAACTATAATTTTCTGAAGTCTGCTGGGATTGCAAAAATATTTTCAATCGTAGAGTTCAATATTTTCGGCGAAAATAACCCATATTTTCGGTGAAAATTCTCTTTGAAATCCCACAGAGTTTTCCAAACGTTCCTGTTTCACATTTTTGGCGAAAAAGTACTAATATTTTTGGTGAAAATTTCTTTTGAAAACCGGCAGTAGTTTTTAACTAGAATTTTCGGTGAAAACTTGTACTTATTTTCGCCGAAAATTTCTTTGAAAATCAACCAACTATTCACTTTAAAATCCGGATTTCAACCTCTCTTTCCTCACTTTCTATTTTCGAACCAAACCCGAAAAAAAAACCCATCCCCTATTTTATTTCAAACCCCACCGCCGCCAACTTACATCGTCGCCGCCGCCACCGCCATCGCCGACCACCGCCGCACCCTTCCCCTCCTTTTTCCGATCAATCCAAGCCCTAGAACAGCCGAATCGGAGATCTACAGCTCCAGTTCACCCAAACCCTAAAACTTGTGATTTTTCTCCGATTTCTCCCAATCCGTTCACTTTTAGCATCCATGGCTTCAAGGTAAGTTGTAGAACTTTTCATTGCGAATCTTTTGACATATTGGATGCTGAATTTCGTCAGGGTTGACTTTCGGTTGACTTTTCAGTTTGCCTCGATTTGCGTGCCGACTGATTTCGTGTGAACTACGTTAGCTGAACTTGTTGAACTGTTCTAGCATGCTTAGGGAGTGTTGTGCTTAATTTTCATATCGTTAGATCATGTGTTGCTATGCCTAAGTCCTATTCCTTGTGAGGTTGACTTTTGAGAAATGTCGGTTTGACCATGAACTGTCTTTGATCATTTGGTTGCCCTATGTGCTCATTCTCGTTCAGATCATTGTGTTTGCCATCTGAGACCATATTATACCGTCATTTCCCGCTTTGTGATAGTCTTGCCATGATTAGGGTTCAATGTTCTATTATGTTGACTTTTTGAAATGTCGGATTGACTTCTGAACTCTGATTGTGCTAATTATATTCTGGCTGTTCCTAAGCATGTATTTTATTGCTCGTGATTACCGGTTAATCTGCTTTGCTTACCCCCACTCGGTTCCCTCATTTCTTTGTGAAATTGAGTTTTTCGACTAAGTGTGGGGTAGGGTTTTAGTTTGACTAATCGGGTTTGTTTTCTTGTTTAGGAACACCACTTTTGAGCACAGGACCAAGGCACCACTTGATTGTGCCTCGAGCTTCGGAGCCCCGCTCTCGTCACACCCGCCGTTCAGGGCCCTCCACCAGCTTTCCCTGATCGTGCTGGGTACCACCGCACCGTTGCTCGCCTACCCCCGCACTATTTTGCATGCTACCAGCGGTTTGAGCACACCCGTGGAGCTGATGTTCGCCCTCTTTCCATGGAGTCGCTCTCAGAGCACGATGATGACTGGTACCGGAACGTGCTTGATGCACTAACCCATTCTGGCTTGCTGGAGCTGACCACGCTCACCGCCGACTTCCCAGACGTCGCTCTCCAGGAGTTTTGGGCGACATTCGAGCTGGACGAGCACAAGAGGAGGCAGCCCAGAAAGGTTGTTACCTTCTATCTAGGCGGGGTGCGCAGGGAGCTCACATATGATGAGTTTGCAGCTCATCTAGGCATCCCCTACGAGCTTCCCACCCCTACCCGGAAGGCCTTGGTCTGGTTTCGGGTAAATGGAGGATCAGGTCGGGTCCAGGGTTTGTTGGGCTCATCACATGTAGCACTCCAGAAGGGTGATGCAGCCAGTAGTGCCCTAGTAGATCGTGATTCTAGTTGGATGACCAGTTCTTCTTGAATTCTCCTACTGGAGGAGGAAAGAGGTAGTACGGCGCGACATGATCAATGAGCTCCATCTTCTCTACAGGTTGACTCGGCGGAAGTGTAGGTGAGGGTATCTCCTCAATCTCTATGTGCTCCTCTTTGGCTTCAACTTCAGGATGGATTGGCTTTATGTCTTTATTAACCACCACCGCCAAGGATTCTTCATCAGATGCTTCTAGCTCGCAATAGTCATGGATGATATTGTCATGTTCATCTTCGTACGGCTCTTGAGCATCTTTTTCCATTAGTGGATTTGGATGCTCGAGCTCGACATCCATCACGTTATGAGCTTGTAGCTTCGAAATGAGATCATCCAAGGCGGATTGGGTTCTCGACGAGCATTGTTGATGAGCTTGTAGAAGGATCTCTTGGTGATCTTTGTGGTGGTATGTAGCTTCTGGCTCTTCTTTGTCCACCGCATTAGGAGTTTGTAGCATTGAAGAGATCTTATCAAAGAGGGAGTCAAATCTCGCCGTCTGTTGTTGTTGTTATTGTAGCATCTCTTGATAATGTTCGAGATATGGTGCTTCATTGATGTACCACTCTCGGTACCGGTCATCCCACCTATTATCATGCATGATCAAAACTAAAAGGCACTACCCATGTAGAGATCCTACAAGTCCCGCCCAGACTTGCCTATCCAGACAAGGATACCTGCCCGAAATAAGGCTTTTGCGGATTTTGCCAATTTTACCTATTTAGGCTTTTTTCTCGGTTCCAAGACTACTTTGGCTTATTTTTGTGTTTCCTTTCTAGTTCTCTATTATGTAGGATTAGTTTAGCCTATTTAGACTTCATTTTAATTTATTAATTGTTTAGGAATTAGTTATTTAGGAGGATTATAAGGGTTTGTTCCCTAACTCCTTCCTATATATTGAGGCAGCCGGCCACCCTTGTAATTTAGACTTCAATCAATAATAAACCCACTTTCGGAACTTATGTTCTTTTCCCTTCAAGTATTTGCTTGTTACATCGCTTAAGGTTAGGCTTATCATCAAGAGCATCCATCTCTTGAAGTGGCGCCCTCGACTTGATACGGGTCAAAGTCCTCTATCCGCCTTGGTTCCATAGGTTCAGCACGTTGCTAAGAGGATCAGCTTGTGGTGTTCAAGGGTCGACTGTCCACGGTTGCAGCGGTTCACATCAGACTGTAATTGGGAGTCCTTGGCCTAGAACGCATACTCAAGGTGGTCTGGAAGCTCCTTAAGAGTAAGTGTGGGTGGCTTTTCATAGGAAGCGATGATCCAACCCGGTGTGTGTTCGATGATGAGTGGCGCAGGAGTAGATGCAGGAACTGATTACTATTTAGCTAATTCTTCTTGCCATAGGAGTTGTTCCGGATCTTCCAATGGATCTTCTACCCCTAAAATCAAACACAACTCTAGCGGGTCGCTAGATAAGGCATTAGCAACAAAGTCGGCTGAAGCCAAACTCCAAGGAATCAACAGATAAACAGATATCATCTTGAGCAACAGAGTATTTCATACCGTCCTTAAGGCAAAACGTCACACTATCTTCTCCGACCTTCAAATTCAACGAGCCATGTGATGAAACTCAATTTGACATGATTATCAGCCTCATTTAAGCGACATTTCCTTGCTTAAGACATCGTTTTTAGGGTAGAATAGCGATTATTCACTCAACTACTCTATCTCGTGCCATTTGTGTTACTTTGGCCCGTTTCGGGTCTATTTGATGGTTTTCTAGTGTTTTCATGTTAGCACAGGTTTTTGCCGTCAAATAAAGTAGCCAAGGACGTGTCTAAGGCATTGGAACCTCGAGGAATCGCACCAAGATTGATCCAAGGAGTCAATCAAGTCGAACCAAATCCTGCTCCGATTTACACTGAAGTTTTCGGCGAAAATACCCTAGGTTTTCGGCGAAAACTCAAGAACAAATCGGCTGAGTTCAACAAAGGGAAGTTTTTGGCGAAAACCCCAAGTTTTTGCCGAGAACCCGGCGGTCTGAAAATCACAGGAGAATACAGCCGAGCATCAAGTCATTTACAAAGGAATTTTTGGCGAAAATTCCAGGCAAAATCCGCCGGTATTAGGGTTAAGTATAAATACATAACCGGCGGCCCAAAAAGAGAATATACCGAATATACTACATAATACCAAATAGTTTCAGAATTCTCGCGAGTTCTGGAGCAGAGTTTAGAGTTCAAAGAGCCAGGAAGAGATCGTGACGCCATCCCTTCACCTAGGAGACTCGGAGCTAGAATTGAAGATTACCGGAGATCGAAGCTACGCCGGAGTCGTCTTAATTAGGTTTTTCAGATCCTTTTTTGTTCTTCCTCTTTTCAAGATGAAATCTGTCTTTGCCTTTGATTCTTTTGTTATTAACATGAGTAGCTAAGCTCTTAGAGCTTAGACTAGATGAACCCTAAGTGACCCGGGGCTTTAAAGCGGTCACGGATCGGCGGTGATTAGATTCGAAGTTCAATCAGTTTCTCTTTCATGTTTGATTTATTCTTCGTTGTTTATGTTTCTTGTCTGGATTGATCACGTAGATTAGATTCTTGTTAAGCTAAGGATAGAAGCGAACGCTCGCCTTACTTTAAAACATCAAATCGAACAATTAACCTTATAATGGGAGTGTGTCTTTCGTAGGAACTAGTTATGGTTAATCCACTGCAAGAGTAACTCATAAATCGTTGGTAATTCCACCAGTTAAGTTAAGTCATCGCAAGAGGCGACCGTACCCGGGCGACTAATTAATCTTGGTAGCTAGAACGGATAGAGCGAACGTTCGCCAGTCTTAAACCTAAGGGTCAGGAGTTATGGTGGTGTCTTAGAATTGATTGAACGAGAATTGAAATCCGCTGATCTGTTGATTGCCGATGCTCTGGTGAACGAAGGGGGATTCAAAGTCTAAGCTTGTTTGTCATCTTTGTTTACAACCAATCTTTCAATCTGTTTTCAGTTTTAGTTTTTAATTTTTGTGCTTTTCTTAGAATTAGAAGTCGTGGAACTCACACCACGTACAAAGTGTTTAACCTGAGTAAATTGTCAGCTTCTTTGAGTAGTCAATTATTTGAAGACCCGTGGAATATGATCTACTTAGCTTTTCTTAGCTTCGTAGTTATTTGATACCCTGTTCTGCAGTTCATCAAATTGGCGCCGTTGCTGGAGAACTTCTTTTAATTGTTTGAAAGAAGAACTGGCATTTTATTCTTCTACTTTCCATCTTTCACCTTTCCATCCACTTCGATTTTACACTGGTTTTGTTTGTTTTTGAGATTTGTAGGTCGTTCATAGGTGTATGCATCGCCGCCCTCTTACGCGCTCCCAAACTGACAAGGCTAAGAGTGTAGAGAGACCAGGCAGTTCTGCTCCGCCAAGACAATCACAGATTCCAAAGAGAGGCAGAACCAATCCACCTCCATCCGTCACTCCGATCAAGATCGAGGAACTGAATCATCTTCATTTTCACCGTCATCTTCATCCTCTTCATACACCGAATCACTTTCACCTCCTCCATCTCCCATGATGATTGATCATTTGCCACCACCAGGCGGTCATCAACCACCACTACCACCACCGGGCGATGCACAGAAGAGTCTAGCTGACTACAACAAGCCGAGCGAGACTAGCGTTTGATCTTCTATCGTCATGCCGCGCATTGAAGGAGATCCTGACTATGAGATCAAGATTCCATTCTTGACTATGATCTCTAGGGATCTACAGTTTGAAGGTAGGCCGCTAGACAATCCGTGCACTCATCTGGCGGATTTCCTTGATCTCTGCAACACTTTCAAGAGCGGGAATCTCGACAAGAATACTCTTTGCTTGAGAGCTTTCTCGTTCTCTTTGAAAGGCACCGCTAAGAGGTGGCTACCTGGCAAGCCACCTGGCTACTATACCAACTGGGAGACTCTTGCTCAGGACTTCGTCGAAGAGTACTTCCCTCTTTCCAGAACCACAGCCTTTAAGGACAGCATCTCCAGATTCTCTCAGAAGGAATGAGCGAGCTTATATGATACTTGGAATGAATTCCAAGAACTTCTCTACAACTGTCCTCACCACGATTTCGAGAAGAGGCAGTTAGCTGAAATTTTTGCTCGAGGTCTGCGTGAAGAGTCCGCTAAATGGGTCAATTCCCTAGCCGAAGGAGATTGCACTACGCTTACACCTGAAGCTGCTCTTCTTCATTTCGCGAACTGTGCTTCTAAGTCAAGGAACTGGGAGCGACAATCTGAAGGATCAAGAAGCAAGCTCGATCTCGAAGCAACCATTAAGGCAGACGTAGAGAAGCATTTGAAGAAGTCTTCTACACCCATCAAGCCACCGGCAGCCGCTGTGTACGTTGTCGATTGTGAGTGGTGTGGAGCTTGTGCACATAATGGAGGCTGATGCCAGAATTTTGGTAAAACAGAAGTCTGTTCTGCCAAAGAAGTCAATTTCGTTCAACAAGGCTTCAGCAACAATTAGAACGGTTATGTTGGCTACCGCAATTTCAGGCAACAAGGGAATTATCAAGATAGACCTCCCTACAATGTCGGTGCCAACCAGAACAGCCAACCCACTGGTCCAGCTCATGACCAGAAACTGAACCATCCGCCGCACCGCAATTCGAATAACTATGGAACTGCTCCTGGCAATCACCAGAATCAATATCTGAACAATACCTATACATGGCAGCAACATCAGAGGGACAACAACGTCAGTGAACTCGACAAGAAGCTTAGTCAGATCATCACCAGACTTGACGATCATGACAGTCAGTTCAAAGCCCAAGCTCTTCTCAACCAAGAACAGATTGCATCCGGTCAAAGAATTGAGCAGGCTGTGAACCAGATCTCTAGCATGCTAGCATCTGGTCGACCATTTGGCCAATTTCCAAGCCAAACCGAGCCAAATCCGAGAAAGGAGCAAGCTAAGATGGTATCCGTTCAAGAACCGACAAACTCATATACTAATGCTTCTCCTAATTTATGCAGGACCGATGAAGCTCCAGAGAAGAAGGAAGCACCGAAGGAGGCGCCTAAGGAGTATGACCCTCCTCTTGCTCCATACTATGTGAAGCCTCCTTTTCCAAGAGCGTTGCTACCAAACGCAAGGATCGAGACTGGTTTGTGGGGAGGTAAAGAAGGATATCCTGCCGCTCGTAGCAAGAAACCTTCATCGCCATATCCAGCTAAGTGTTCTGATCCTGGTTCTTTCACGCTTCCTCTGGTTATTAATGATGTTAAGATAGAACGTAGTTTGGTTGATCTAGGCGCGTCTGTCAATGTTATGCCTGTGAGTTTATTTGAAAAATTAAACTTAGGAGAACTTGAATCAACTAGCATACAACTTGTCTTCGCTGATAGATCACTGAAAACTCCGAGAGGAGAGATAAAAGACGTTGTTACTAAATGTGGTCCTTTCACGTTCTTAGCTGACTATGTGATAATAGGTACGAGTAAGGATGATTCTACCATTCTCATAGGACGACCCTTCATGGCAACAACTAGAATGCAAATTAACGTTCCAAATGGTTCCTTGACCTTGAGGGTTGGTAAGGACACGATAACGTTCCACCTTAAAGACGGAATGAAATATACTCCTGTGAATGAAGAATCTCATTGTCTAGCTGTTGCAACTGTGGAGTTGACTCCAGTCAACTCCATTACTGACATCTCTTCTAGTGTTCCTAGATCAATTGCTGTTGCAGGTATTGAACAGATTACCAAGCAAAAACCAAAATCTTCTGCTCAAAATCTGCCAAAGAAGAAGGAACTGAAAGCCTCTTCTTCACCGCCAAGCAAGAAACCTGGTAGGTCGCGGAGAAGGAATCAGAAGAAGAAGACTCAGATGGTCTGGAGACTAGTTGTGTCGCCACCCTCATCCGAGCCAGCCGCACCATCCATTCTTTCCGAGCTACCGCGCGCCGTAGCAAGCAAAGAAGGAGAAGTCAAAAGCATCTCCTAAGGAAACACCGATGATCACCGATCCTGCTGATATAAAGCCAGAGATTAAAGAAAAGACGAAGCCGATCATTCTCATTCCCTCCACCGTCCTACTCGTAGAGGATGATCCCTCAACAGAACTATTTAGTCCATTCAAGATCACTGATCACCTTCCCGATGGACGTACCAAGCTCTTACACGCTAACGGGAAGAAATTTATGCTCGACGGAGATGCCCCGAAGCTGTATTTCATGAACTCCGATGCTAGCATTAAGGAGAACCTGAGTTGGGATGTCTCCTAATACCATCCAGGTATTGTCCAGCTCAAGGACGTTAATAAAAGAGCGCTTCGTGGGAGGCAACCCACGGCTGGAGTCAGTTTTTCATTTGTGTCAAACTTAGTGTTTTAGAGTCGGTTTGGGGGGGCCAAAAGTGTCAGTTTGCATGATGTCTTATTTTTCGTGTGTAGTCTGTGTGTCATCGTTTCAATCGCAAGTTGTTTGAGGTTGTTCTGATTTTTGTCGATTTAATTGTGATTTTCTAAAGTTTGCCGGGATTGCGAAAATATTTTCAACTCGTGCAGGTCAAACTTTTCGGCGAAAACTGTACCATTTTTCGGTGAAAACTGCCCTTTAAATCCCACTGTGTTTTCTGATTGATTTTAACTAAACTTTTCGACGAAAACTCTATGAGTTTTCGGTGAAAACTCATTTGAAAACCGGCAGACAATTTCAACTTGAGTTTTCGGCAAAAAATTGCACATGTTTTCGCTGAAAACTTGAGGCAAAATTCACAAAATCTTCCCCTTATTTTCCCGGTCACTCTCTCTCTCCCCCTCACCTCTTATTTTCGAAACATCAAAACCTTCCTCCTGTTTTAAAAATCCGACCGCCACCGCCCATTTCCCGTCGCTGCCGCCATGTTCCTCTCCCTTTTCCGATCATTTTGAGCCGTAGATCAACCGAATCGGAGCTCTAGAGCTCCCGTTCTGCCCAACCCTAGGTTTCTTGATTTTTCGCTGATTTCTCTCTCTCTCCGTTCATTTTCAGCGCTCATGGCTTCAAGGTAAGTTGTAGAACTTTTCATTCCAAATCTTTTGACATGTGGAATGCTGAATTTTGTCGGGGTTGACTTTGGTTGACTTTTTCGGTCTACCTCGATTTGCGTGCCGACTATTTCGTGTGAACTAGGTTAGCTGATTGCTTTGACCTAATCTAGCATGCTTAGGGAAAATTGTGCTGAATTTTAATATCATTTGATCGTGTGTTGCTATGCTTAAAGATCGATTCATTGCGGTGTTGACTTTTTGAGAAATGTCGGTTTGACCATGAATTATCTATGTTCATTTGGCTGCCATGTGCGTTCATTCACGTTCATATTACTGTTTTTGCCATCTGAGTTTATCATTATCCCGTCATTTCCCGCTTTGAGCAAATAATTGCCATGATTAGGGTTCAATGTGCTAAGCTGTTGACTTTTTGAACGTCGGTTTGACTTCCGATCTCTAATCATGTTATGAACATTCCAGCTAGACCTATGCATACTTTGTGATTTATTGTGACTACCGGTTGTTTACTTTGCTTACCCCCACTCGGTTGTCCTCATTTCTTTGTGAAATTGAGTTTTTCTACTAAGTGTGGGGTGGGTTATTAGTTTATTAATCTGGTCTCGTTTCTGGTTTTAGGAATGTCATTCATGAGCGCAGGACTAAGGCGCACCTTGACACCGGCTCTAGCTCCCGAGCTCCCGCTCCCGTCACACCGGCTGTCCATGGTCCTCCACCAGCATTCCCTGGACGTGTCGGGTACCACCCCACTGTCGCCCGTTTACCTGTGCACTACTTCGAGCGTTATCAGAGGCTCGAGCATGTTCCTGGAGTCGACGTGCGTCCATTATCCATGGACTCACTCTTCGAGCACGATGAGGACTGGCACCGTAACATGCTCGACTCATTGATACCTTCAGGACTGTTGGAGCTGACCACCCTAGCTGCTGACTTCCCAGACGTCGCTCTCCAGGAGTTCTGGGCGACATTCGAGTTGGATGAGCACAAGAGGAGGCAGCACAGGAAGGTCGTCTCCTTCTACCTTGGCGGGGTGTACAGGCACTTCACCTATGATGAGTTTGCTGCTCATCTCGGCATCCCCAGGAGCACTACGAGGATCATCACCTCGGCTAGGAGAACAACGCAGGTAAAGGAGACGAGTATGACGCACTCTGGAGCCACATGACTGGAGTCCCCAGCGATCAGACCACAGAGCATAACTAAGTTAAGTCCCTCTCTCACCCTCTCTATCGATTCATTCATATGGTTTGGCGTCGTTCTCTTTTGTTTGCACCAGAGAAGATTCGCCACCACATCAGCAGAGAGGAGCTCCTTCTTCTTCACGCCATCTGGGAAGGTTATCCTCTTCATCCCAGGTGGGTGCTTGCACGTATATTCTGCCAGAAGACTCAAGAGCCGAGGCCACCTAGCTCACTCCTGGGAGGCAACTTCGTCGGCTAGCTCATCATCTCCCTTGGTCTCAGCCAAGAATATGGCACGAACGTCCCACGACGCAGAGTATACACCGTAGGTGGAGATTTGGCGATCGAGTACGCCCTCGAGTTGGACCTTGGTCCTCAGATAGCGGCAGCTCCTTTTCTCTAGGACGATGAAGAGTTAGAGGAAGATGATTCTGAGGAGCCGCAGCCTCAGCCGGAGCAGGAATTTGATCATTATATACCCTCGCCACATCATCAGGCAGGGTATGCGCACCAGTCGCCGCCGCCCATTCCAAATCCATACCAGGCACCTCACCCTCAGCACCGACCGCATCCCGCGGACATTGGAGAGCTGTACGAGCGACTCTAGGAGTGGCGGATCACAGATACAGCCACCCAGGATGCCAGATGGATTATTATGCAGCAGCACATGCTCCGCACTGACGAGAGGTATGAGGCACAGCTGGCGTGGCAGCGTCAGGTTGGCGACATCCTCCACATTCCCCCTCCCGATGCACCTGACCAGCAGTGATCGGGTTGTATTCCTTTTCTGGTCCTTTCTTTTTATTTCTTCTTTTTGGATTTCGATCCAACTTTTTTCTATGTGGATCTGGGACATTTGTCTCGGTTTCCTTTTTATCTTTCATTTGTTTTTGTTTTACAGGCAGTTGGGAGATTCCCTTTGCTTCGCTTTGGTAGATTGCCTCTGCTCCGAGGATCCGTTCTCATCCCCTACACCAACCATCTCGGTCCAGGTTCTTCTACTTCACTCTAAACTCTAGTTTTAGTCCTGTGAGGACACAGTACGATTTAAGTGTGGGGTAGGATGCTAGAGAACCTTGCATGAACTTGATTGCCCTTGATTGTGTTTTTGTGTGCCTCGTGGTCCCTCTCCAGTCTCTCTAGCATTAGAATGGCTCAGTTCTTGATTTTTGATGTTAAGTTGTTGTTCAATCCTTCATAATGATGCTTAGACTGCTTAACCTAGAACTTGAAAACCAACGTGTATACTTTGATGCTAAATTGCCTGGTCAGAACAGAAATTTTTAAAAAAATCACACTTGTAGTTTGTAGCCTTAATTGCATGAAAATGACCGAATCCATCTAGCAAACCAACTGTGAGCTTTTGATCCATTGCACGTAACTTGCAATTTCAATTCTTTTTGAGTGGTTTTCTGTTTGCTTGAATGAGTTAGAATTTGCATCAGACCTACTCGAGACCACACGATGACACGAGTTCTAGAATGATAGGGGCACCTAGATTCAGCTACTAAGCCAGATAGCCTACCTAACGTTAAATCCATTAGGTTTAAACCCTTGAGCTTGGCCTGTTCTTTCGGTTCGATATACATTACAGCCATTTCCCATTCTTTCATTCCCCGTTGATCCCCTGTGGTTGTAGTTCTAGATTGACCTACCGGAAGTCGGTTTGTGGTAACCTGCCTATAGCCATTAAATAGGTGGTCTTAGCTATTATGTCCGAAAGTGTAAACCCCTCTAGCAACTAAAAGAAAGAATAAGCACAAAAGAGAAAAAAAAGAGAAAAAGAAAAACAAAAGAAAAAGAAAGAAAATTTCGAAAAAGAAAAGAAGAAAGCAAAAAAATCAGTTTCAAGTTTAGTCAATAACGTTCTTCTCCCTACGAATGGAAGAACGAAGTCAAAAGAAAAGTCAAAAGAAAAATGTGTAAAAAGAAAATCAAAGTGCTAGGTTGCTTGAGGGTATCATAGGACGAGCGTACACTATTCCACCCGTGTCTGGTTAGACGATAGAAAGTCATAGGCTAGATTCGAGGGAAGTTAGTCGAAAGCTACACCGCACCAAAGCCATCATCACACATTCCCATCATCCATCTCATCATAAACCCTTGTAGTGTAGAATTCGTTACAGTCCTAGTAGGGAAGTCCTTCTTGACTAGTTACTCGTGTTGTCACAGTGGTGGAGATGTGGTCGAATTGCAAACTTATGACAGAATTCTGTAACAGAAAATGATTGAGAGCAGAAACACGTCCTTAAACACAGAGAGCGAGAGTTTCCCGTTTACTAAATATTTCCTGTGTGAGGAGTCTGGTCGGTCAGGTCAAAATTCGTGCATAATTGGTTGCTGCTACTCGTCGTGTGTAGTTTCTAAGTGAGACCAGGTTGTTTGGCTAATCAGTATACTTGTTAGGTTTCTTGTTCTAGGAATTAACTGTCTAATAATTCATTGTGTAGGATTGAACTTCAATTTAATAAATCTTATCATTTGTGAACCTGAGCGTTTCTATTCAGTTTGCTTGATGACAAACAAAAGCTTAAGTATGGGGTATTTTGATGACACTCGATTTGACGTGATTATCAGCCTCATTTAAGCGACATTTCCTTGCTTAAGACATGGTTTTTAAGGTAGAATAGCAATTATTCACTCAACTACTCTATCTCGTGCCATTTGTGTTACTTTGGCCTGTTTCGGGTCTATTTGATGGTTTTCTAGTGTTTTCATGTTAGCATAGGTTTTTGCCGTCAAATAAAGTAGCCAAGGACGTGTCTAAGGCGTTGGAACCTCGAGGAATCGCACCAAGATCGATCCAATCAGTCAATCAAGTCGAACCAAATCCTGCTCTGATTTCCACTGAAGGTTTCGGCAAAAATACCCTAGGTTTTCGGCGAAAACTCAAGAACAAATCGACTGAGTTCAACAAAGGGAAGTTTTTGGCGAAAACCCCAAGTTTTCACTGAGAACCCGGCGGTCCCAAAATCACAGGAGAATACAGCCGAGCATCAAGTCATTTACAAAGGAATTTTTGGCGAAAATTCCTCCGGTTTTTCGGTGAAAATTCCAGGCAAAATCAGGCGGTATTAGGGTTAAGTATAAATACTTAACCGGCGGCCCAAAAAGAGAATATACCGAATATACCACATAATACCAAATAGTTTCAGAATTCTCGCGAGTTCTGGAGCAGAGTTTGGAGTTCAAAGAACCAGGAATAGATCGTGACGCCATCCCTTCACCTCGGAGACTCGGAGCTAGGATTGAAGATTACCGGAGATCGAAGCTATGCCGGAGTCGTCTTAATTAGGTTTTTCAGATCCTTTTTTGTTCTTCCTCTGTTCAAGATGAACTCTGTCTTTGCCTTTGATTCTTTTGTTATTAACATGAGTAGCTAAGCTCGTAGAGCTTAGACTAGATGAACCCTAAGTGACCCAGGGCTTTAAAGCGGTCACGGATCGGCGGTGATTAGATTCAAAGTTCAATCAGTTTCTCTTTCATGTTTGATTTGTTCTTCGTTGTTTATGTTTCTTGTCTGAATTGATCACCTAGATTAGATTCTTGTTAAGCTAAGGATAGAAGCGAACGCTCGCCTTACTTTAAAACATCAAATCGAACAATTAACCTAATCATTGGAGTGTGCCTTTCGTAGGAACCAGTTAGGGTTAATCCACTGCAAGAGTAACTCATAAATCGTTGGTAAATCCACTAGTTAAGTTAAGTCATCGCAAGAAACGACCGTACCCGGGCGACTAATTAATCTTGGTAGCTAGAACGGATAGAGCGAACGTTTGTCGGTCTTAAACCTAAGGGTCAGGAGTTATGGTGGTGTCTTAGAATTGATTGAACGAGAATTGAAATCCGCTGATCTGTTGATTGCCGATGCTCTGGTGAACGAAGGGGGATTCGAAGTCTAAGCTTGTCTGTCATCTTTGTTTACAACCAATCTTTCAATCTGTTTTCAATTTTAGTTTTTAATTTCCGTGCTTTCTTCTTAGAATTAGAAGTCGTGGAACTCACACCACGCACAAAGTGTTTAACCTGAGTATATTGTTAGCTTCTTTGAGTAGTCAATTGTTAGAAGACCCGTGGAATACGATCTACTTAGATTTTCTTAGCTTCGTAGTTATTTGATACCCTGTTCTACAGTTCATCATCATGTTTTACATCAATAGTCACACCGGATATTGCCAGAAAGGGTCGGCCCAAGATGAGTGTTACATCAACCTCTTGGGTATCTAAAACAAAAAAAAAATTAGCAAGAATAGTAAAAGGACCACAACGGACAGCCACATCTTATATCATTCCCTAGGTATTTTGATAGACCTATTAGCTAGCACAAGATGTAAACTATTCGATTTTAGTTCTCCTAAGTTCAATTCCTCATATAGGTGTGTAGGCATCACGTTAATGGAAGCACCAAGATCAGCTAAACTACGTTCAATTTTGCTACCATTTATAATGCAAGGTAAAGTGAAAGATCCAGGATCACAACACTTAGTTGGGGGTGGTCGAGGTGACGTGCTACAGAGAATGGCAGAGCATTCATCATTGAGAGTGATAACAGACACATCGCCATTCTTTGCCAGATCCTTCAAGAACTTTCCAATAGGTGGCATGATCTCTACAGGTTTGGTGACCGATATTTTAATCTTCGTGTTCTTCAAGATTAAATACCACTTCTTGTATTGGGTGTCAAGGGTCTTTAGCTTCATGGCCTTAGGAAACAGAATCCTAGGCTGATAAGGAGGTAGTGGTGGCGCAACAAATGATGGTGGAGGAGGCTAGGCAATCACTTCCTCCTCTTCTTCTTTATTCTCTTCCTCAACCGTGATGTCTTTGATCTCTGGCATGTCTATGGCTATGTCATCAGAAATCATAACTGGATCGGGCATTGTAGCAGCAGCTATTTGTTTCCCAATTCTTGTTGTGATGGCTTTAGCATACTTGTTCTTGGGATTTGGATTAGTTTGGCTAGGTAACTGACCAAAGGGGCGGCCACTGGATAAAAGGCTGACAATGTTGCTCAGTTGACTCTCCATTATTTGTGCTTGATTTATCTACCCTTGATTCAAAGCAGCTTGAGCCTTGAATTGACTATCATGGTCATCAAGTCTGGATATGATCTGATTGAGCTTTTTATCCATTTCACTCTCCTTAGTATCTAGTGGCATTGGCCTTTGAGGCTATTGTCCTCCAGTGAAGCCAGGCGGCCCTTGGTAGTTATTGTTAGAGTACTGATTCTGGCAATTTCTAGGTGTTACACCATAATTGCCTTGGTTCCGATGTGGTGGTTGATAGATTCCACCAGATTGGTTAGCTGGCTTTTTCTTTTGGTACGACCTAGATGGTTGGTTATTCTGATTTTGATTAGCTCCAGAGTTGTAAGGCGGGCGCTCTTGGAAACTGCCTTGTTGTTGAGATTGTTGGTATTGGCGATAGCCGGTGTAGCCTTGTTGGTTGTTGGTGAAGCCTCCTCCAACAAAATCTACGTCTTCTACAGACCAGACACCTGCTTTACCAAAGTTATGATAGCTTCTTCCGTTATGGGCACATGCTCCACACCATTCACAATCAACAACAAAGACAGAAGTTGAAGGAGGGTTGATGGGTGCACCAGCTTTCTAAGTGTTTCTGCACTTCAGCTTTGATCTGTTCTTCAAGGCCTAACTGGCTGTTAGTGCCTTCTGACCGTCTCTCTCAGTTCCTAGATTTAGAAGCAAAGCTTGCAAAGTGTAGGTGAACAACTTCTGAAGTGAGAGCAGTACAATCTCCTTCAGCCAAGGAGTTAACCCACTTAGCGGATTCAGCATTCATTCTTCGAGCAAAGATCTCAACCAGTTGTCTCTGCTCAAACCCGTGATGAGGACAGTTGTAGAGAAATTCTTAGAATTCATTCCAAGCATCATAAAGGCTTACTCCATCCTTTTGTCTTAATCTGGCGATGTTGTTGTTGTAAGTTGTTGTTCTTGATGGAGGGAAGTACTCCTCCACAAAGTCTTCAGCAAGAGTGTCCCACTGTGTGTAATGACTAGGTGGCTTGCTACTTATCCATCTCTTTGCAGCGCCTCCAAGTGAGAATGGGAATTCTCGCAAGTATAGAGTATTCTTGTCAAGATTCCCACTCTTGAATGTAGAACACATAACAAGGAAGTCCGTCAAATGAGTGCAAGGATTGTTGTGCAGCTTTCCTTCAAACTGGATATCCCTAGAGATCATACCTAGGAATGGGATCTTGATCTCATAGTCAGGATCTGTATCATTCTGAAGGACACAGATGCTTGACCGGACGATAGCCGCGCTTGGCTTATTATAGTCTGCCACGGTGCGTTGAGCACAAGGTGTAGCGGTGGATTCATTCTGGGAGACGGTGGTGGTGATGGAGTAGTGTGAGGTGTACCGGAAGACTTAGTTGATGGAGTTGATTCTTCCTTAGTCTCCTCGATTTTAATGGGGGAGGACGGTTCGATTATCACTTGCTTCTTTGCTTGATATTGTTTTGTCGGTACATAACTTCTAGGAATGTCTGAGCTCTTAGTCTTGTTAGGCTTGGACTAAGAACGAGTGAGTGGACGGTTCATATACCTGCAAGTCAACAAAAACAAGAACAACCGGTGTAAATCACAGTGTGATGGAAAATGGAAAGTAGAAGAATAGTTGTCAACTCTTCTTTCAAACAATTAAAAAGAGAGTCCCCGGAAATGGCGCCAATTTGATAACGTGTAAAATAGGGTATCAAATAACTATCCCACTAAAGCAGGATAGATCGTATTCCACGGGTTTTTTCTAACTGTTTACTCAAAGAAATTGACAAGTATTCGGGTTTAAATCAAGTTGCGTGGTGTGAGTTCTACGAATTCTAAACTATTATGCAAATGAAATGAAATTGAATTGAAAGACAGAACAATTGATTGAGGGTTGTTATGAATGAAAGATGAAATTTGAGGCTCGAATCCCCTAAGATTACCAAGGCATTGGCGATCACAAAACTGGCGACTTTTCAATCCTAATTCATTCAGTTCTTAAACATCGTCATAGCTCCTTACCCTTAATTCTAAGTCCACGAACATTCGGTATATCGAACTAGCTACCAAGATAATTAACCGTCTGTGTGTTCACTTTTGCAACGGATAACTAACTGGTGCACCTAATTGATTTTGGTGAGTTATTCTTGAAACGGATTAACCCTAAACGGTTCCTACGAGAGACATGATTCCATTGAAAAGGTTAATTAATTGATTTGAAATTCTAAATCAAGGTGGACTTTCGCCAACTATCCTTGTTTGAACAGGAAACTAATCTAGGTGATCAAGCTAGAAAAGAAACACAAATTAAGAACAAATCAACTATGAATAAGAAACTGATTGAATTAAAATCTAATTACCTCTAATCCTTGACCTCTTTAAAGCCCCGGGTCACTTAAGGTTCATCTAATATAAGCTCAATAAGTTTAGCTACTCATATTCGAGAAATGAGAATAAAAAACAATAAAGAAGTTCTTCTTAGAAAGGAAGAATAGAGGAAGACTATAAAACCTAATTCTGACGACTCCGTGCAGCTTTGATTTCAAGAAACTCTTCAAATTCTAGCTCCGAGTACCTCTAGGATGAAAAGACTATGAACTAATCTCACCAAGAACTCGAGAAACACTCTAACCTATCTCCTCTAGTGTGTGGAAAGTCTGAAAAACTAAGTATCTCCAAGTTGGGGCTAAAAGGCTTTTTATATAGGCTCTTCTCCAAATTTGACCCGAAATAGGCCATAGTTTTCGCCGAAAACTTAGGAAGTTTTCGGCGAAAATTTCTTTGTAAAATATTTCCAATGCCATAATTTGTCGTTGCTTCTTCACAAACTTTTCGCTGAGAACTTCTGAGCTTTTTCGGCGAAAAGTTCTTCATAAAATATTTTGGAAATCCTACACCATAATTCTCCTTGGGTTCTTCATTTAGTTTTCAGCGAGAAGTATAAACCTTTCGCCGAAATGTTCCTTGAAAAGCAGTTGTGTTACTAACTCTTGATCGTCTGACTTCTTTGATGATTTTGGGTCGCTTCTTGAGGTTACATCGCATCCCGAACACTCCCGATAGCTACTTATTCAATGGCTAATACTCGTGTACTGACACAAACACTAGAAAAACACATCAAGTAGACCCAAAATGGGCCAAAGTAACCAATTCGGTATGAAATAGCGTTAATGAACATTAATCCACTAAACTACCCCTAATATGTGTTTCAGACAATGGAATGTCGCTTAATTGAGGCTGATAAACACGATATTTCTATTGTCATTTGAACACCACAGTATCTACCGCCTCAAGGCACACATTGTTGGATATGGAAATTTTGTCAATGCATGCAAAGATACTCCATAACAAGCTGTCCAAACTTGTAAGAAAAATTTTGTGGACACGACAAGGAAGATGAGGGAGAAGATCATGTGTGAGCAAGTTTTAAGAAAATATGCCAATGTTTCTCCTGGAAAAAAGACAACAAGAAGAGGACATTTCCTGTGTCGGTAGCTCAACACCTCACAAGTTAGGTTTTATAGATAAGTGGCGTGTCCTATTGATCCTAAATGATGACACTCGATTTGACGTGATTATCAGCCTCATTTAATCGACATTTCTTTGCGTAAGACATGGTTTTTAGGGTAGAATAACGGATATTCAATCGATTGCCCTATCTCGTACCATTTGTGTTACCTTGGCCCGTTTCGGGTCTATTTGATGGTTTTCTAGTGTTTTTACGTTAGCACAGGTTTTTGCCATCGAATAAAGTAACCAAGGACGTGTCTAAGGCATTGGAACATCGAGGAACTGAACCGGAATCGATCAAAGGAGCCAATTAAGTTCAAACCAAATTCCTGCCCGGTTTATACATATATTTTCGGCGAAACTACCCTTTGGTTTTCGCCGAAAATGGAAGAAGAAATCACTGGCCGATTGAGAGGAAGTCTTCGGTGAAAATACCCTTGAGAGTTCGCCGAAAACAAAAGGAAGAATCCACTTTCCCGAGTATGAAGAAGTTTTCGCCGAAATTCCTTTACTATTTTCGGCGAAAATCCCAGTTGAAATCAGAAAAATCTCGGGTTGATATAAATAGAGAACTCGGCGGCTAATAGGGACATCACTTTTACAACTGAACACACACACACAAACGACGACAGAGAGAGAGACAGGGCGAGTAGATAGAGTTCAAGGAGCAGGAACGGATCGTGACGCCATCCATCCATCTCGGAGAGCGAGTGCTAGTGATGACACTCGATTTGACGTGATTATCAGCCTCATTTAAGCGACATTTCTTTGCTTAAGACATGGTTTTTAGGGTAGAATAACGAATATTCAATCGATTGCCCTATCTCGTGCCATTTGTGTTACCTTGGCCCGTTTCGGGACTATTTGATGGTTTTCTAGTGTGTTTGTGTTAGCACAGGTTTTTGCCGTCAAATAAAGTAGCCATGGACGTGTCTAAGGCATAGGAACCTCGAGGAATCAAACCGGAATCTATCCAAGGAGCTTGTCAAAGTCAAACAAAATCCTGCCCGAGTACAAAGAGATTTTCGCCGAAATTGAGCTTGCATATTCGGCGAAAATATTAGTGCATTCAACTGGTACCGAGTCAAAGGACATCTTCGGCGAAAACATTGTACTCTTCGGACCGAAAATACAAGGCAGAGAAAGCACTCCCGAACACAAAGGAATTTTCGGCAAAAATAATACACTATTCCGGATCAGTTAGGGTTAAGTATAAATACTTAACCCGGCGGCCCAAAACAGGAAGAGGCATTCAATACAATCATAATTTTACAAAACACAACTTTTCGAGATCAGATTTCTCTGAAGTTCTGGAGCGAAGAGCTGGAGTTCGAAGAGCCGGATAGAGATCGTGACGCCATCCCTTCCACCTCGACGAACCGGAGCTAGGAGTGTAGATTACCGAAGATCGGAGTCTGTCAGAGTCGTCTGAATTAGGTTTTTCAGATTCTTTTCTGTTCTCACTACAAAAAAAGTCCTTTAGCGTCGCTCGGAGGGGAAGTATTTAGCGTCGGTCTGTCAGGAACCGTCGGTCTGTCAGGAACCGACGCTAAACCCTTGACTCGCGTTTGACCGAGGGTTTAGCGTCGGTCGATAGCCGACCGACGCTAAATTCTAACCAAAACCGATGCTAAATCTGGTTTTGGGTCAGAAACGGAGCCTTTGCCCAAAACCAGATTTAGCGTCGCTTGCCGACATGATTTAGCGTCGGTCATCGACCGACGCTAAATTCCGGACCTATTTAAACCTCTCTCCTGAAACTCTCCCAACTTCTTCTTCTTCCCTCTTCCTCTTCTTCTCCTCTTCTCTTTTTTTTCTTCTCCCTTCTCTTCAACAAGCTTGTTCTTCCCTCTTCCTCTTCTTCTCCTCTTCTCTTCTTTTTCTTCTCCCTCCTCTTCAGCAAGCTTCTTCTTCCTCTTCCTCTACTCCTTCTCCAAATATCCAGATCCACATCTTCTCCAAATATCCAGATCCACCTCTTCTTCCTCTTCCCTCTTCCTCTTTTTCTCCTCTTCTCTTCCTTTTCCAGATCTCCAGATCCACCTTCTTTTTCTTCCTTTTCTTCCTCTTCTTCTCCTCTTCTCCGTCGGCGCTGCCATTGCCGCCCCCGTCTCTAGCCATCGTCGCCCCCGTCTCTAGCCATCGTCACCAGTGCCATCATCGCCACCGTCGCCGCCATCGTGACCAAAAATGACCTAATAAATCTAAAAGCACCAAAAAAAGATGACCTAATAAATTTAAGTGACCAAAAGGATGACCTAATAAATCTAAGTGACCAAGTTGCATAACTGGAAAATGGAGTGACCAAATCTGAAAAGGAAAATATTAAATGAATATTAAAAACAAAAAAAATGGGTTGGTCAGCGACCCATTTCGGTCAGCTCAATATTAGCGTCGGTCGTGGTTTAATATTAGCGTCGGTCGTGGAAGAACCGACGCTAAAATTTAGCGTCGCTACTTTTAGCGTCGCTTGTTGTAAGCGACGCTAAATTGTTTAGCGTCGGTCGATGACCGACACTAAAGCACGGTTTTGACCGACGCTAAACCCCTCTTTTTTTGTAGTGTCTTCCTCTGAATGATGAACTCTTTCTTTGTCTTTGTTTCTTCTGTAATGATCATGAGTAGCTAAACCCTTTAGAGCTTAGACTAGATGAACCCTAAGTGACCCAGGGCTTTAAAGCGATCACGGATCGGCGGTGATTAGATTCGAAATTCAATCAGTTCTTTTTCATGTTTGATTCGTTCTTCATTGTTCATGTTTCTTGTCTAGATTGATCACCTAGATTAGATTCTGGTTAAGCTAAGGATAGAAGCGAACGCTCGCCTTACTTTAGAACATCGAATTGAACAATTAACCTTATAATTGGAGTGTGCCTTTCGTATGAACCGGTTAGGGTTAATTCACTGCAAGAGTAACTCATTAATCACTAGTAATCACACCAATTAATTAAGTCGTTGCGAGAGGCGACCGTACCCGGGTGGCTAGTTAATCTTGGTAGTTAGAACGGATAGAGCGAACGTTCGCCGGTCTTAAACCTAAGGGTAAGGAGTTATGGTGGTGTCTTAGTAATTGATTGAATGAGAATCGAAATCCGCTGATCTGTTGATTGCCAATGCTCTGGGGAACGAAGGGGGATTCAAAGTCTAAGTTCGTCTGTCATCCTTGTTTTCGAACCCTAATTCCCAATCTGCTTTAGTTTAATCTTTTTAAATTTTCTGCATTTCTTAGAAGTAGAAGTCGTGGAACTCACACCACGCGAAACGTGTTTTCCTTCGAGTATTTTGCTAGTTCTGAAGTAACCAATCATAGAAAGCCCTCGGAATACGATCTGCTATACGTTTTTCTTAGCATTAGTAGTTTTTATTTGGTTGAAACGTCCGAACAACGACCGGGCGGTTCACCAAATTGGCGCCGTTGCCGGGGACTTCTTTTGATTGTTCGAAAGAAGAACTGGCAATTTATTCTTCTACTTTCCATCTTTCATTTTTCCACCCACTTCGATTTTACACTGGTTTTGTTTGTCTTTGTTATCTGTAGGTTTACAGGTGTATGCCTCACCGTCCTTGGACTGGCTCTCAAACCGAACAGGCTAAGATTGCAGGGAATCCAGGCAGTTCTGCTACACCTCTACGATCACAGATTCTGAAGGAAGGCAGATCCAATCCATTCATCACTCCGATCAAGATCGAGGAACCGAAGGAGAGTTCCTCATCTCCGTCTTCACCGCACTCTTCATCCCCTTCATACACCGAGTTACTTTCACCACCTCCATCTCCTACCATGGACAATCGAGTACACATACCACCACCAAACGGCGATCAACCACCGCCGCCACCACCACCTGCACAGAAGAGTCTAGCAGACTATAACAAGCCGAGCGCGACTAGCGTTCGATCTGCCATTGTCGTTCCGCGCATTGAAGGAGATCTTGACTATGAGATCAAGATCCCATTCTTGACGATGATCTCTAGGGATTTACAGTTTGAAGGCAGACCCCTAGACAATCCGTGCACTCATCTTGCAGACTTCCTTGATCTCTGCAGTACTTTTAAGAGCGGAAACCTCGACAAAAACACTCTTTGTCTGAGAGCTTTCCCGTTCTCTTTGAAAGGCGCTGCTAAGAGGTGGCTTACTGGCAAACCACCTGGCTACTACACTAACTGGGATACTCTGGCTCAGGACTTTGTTAAAGAATACTTCCCTCTGTCTAGAACAACCGCCATCAAGGACAGCATCGCCAGATTCTCCCAAAAAGAAGGAGAAAGCTTGTATGATACTTTGAATCGATTCCAAGAACTTCTCTACACCTGCCCTCATCATGGATTCGAGCAGAGGCAATTAGCTGAAATCTTCTCTCGTGGACTTCGAGAAGAATCTGCCAAGTGGGTCAATTCTCTAGCTGAAGGGGATTGCACTACACTCACTCCTGAAGCTGCTCTTCTTCACTTCACAAACTGTGCCTCCAAGTCAAGGAACTGGGAGCGACAATCTGAAGGATCAAGGAGCAAGCTAGATCTCGAAGCTACTATCAAAGCAGAGGTAGAGAAGCATTTGAAGAGGTCTACCACACCGATCAAGCCACCGGCAGCTTCTGTCTATGTTGCTGATTGCGAGTGGTGTGGAGCTTGCTCACATAATGGAGGCCGTTGTCAGAATTTTGGTAAGGCAGAAGTCTGGTCTGCCGAAGAGGTAAATTTCATACAACAAGGCTTCGTCAATAATCAGAATGGTTATGCTAGTTACCGTAACTTCAGACAGCAAGGGAATTATCAAGACAGACCCCCTACAATGTTGGCGCCAATCATAACCAGAACCAGAATAACCGCCCGGCTGGTCCAGCTCAGGATCAGAAGCCTAACCATCCGCCGGCAGGTGTCTACCAGCCGCCGCATCGCAATCCGGGTAATTATGGATCTGCTCCTGGCAATCGCCAGAATCAATATCTTAACAATACCTATCCAGGTCAGCAGCATCAAAGAGATAATAATGTCAGTGACCTGGATAAGAAGCTCAGCCAGATCATCACAAGACTCGATGATCATGACAGTCAGTTCAAGGCTCAAGCTCTTCTCAATCAAGAACAGATAGCATCTAGACAAAGAATTGAGCAAGTCGTGAACAACATCTCGAGCATGCTAGCATCTGGTCGACCATTTGGCCAGCTTCCAAGCCAGACAGAGCCAAACCCGAGAAAAGAACAGGCTAAAATGGTAACTGCTCGAAAACTCCCGAACTTAATTGCTGATGCTTATTCTGTTTTACGCAGGATCGCTGAAACTCCGGAAGAAGAGGAAGAAGAAGAACAGAAACCGGCGCCTAAGGAGGATCCTCCTCTTGCACCATACGTCGTAAAGCCTCCTTTTCCTAGAGCATTGCTGCCAAACGCAAGGATCGAGACTGGCATGAAGGGGAACAAGGAAGGATATCCTGACATTCGTATTAAGAAACCTGTTTCTCCATATCCAGCTAAGTTATCTGATCCTGGTTCTTTTACTTTGCCTTTGGTCATTAATGATGTTGAGATTGAACGTTGCTTAGTTGATCTAGGAGCATCTGTTAATGTTATGCCTGTGAGTCTATATGAAAAGTTAAACCTAGGGGAACTTGAACCGCCTAGTATGCAACTCGTCTTTGCTGATAGATCGCTTAAAACCCCTAAGGGAGAGATTAAAGACGTTGTCACTAAATGTGGTCCGTTCACATTCTTAGCTGATTATGTGATGATGGATACTAGTACAGATGATGCTACCATTCTCATAGGTCGACCTTTCATGGCTACTACTGGAATGAATATTAACGTTCCAAATGGTTCTTTAACTGTAAGAGTCGGTAAAGAAACAAAAACGTTCCGTCTTAAAGATGGCATGAAATATGACTCTAGGAATGAAGAATCTCACTGCCTAGCTGTTGAAACGGTGGGGTTGACTCCGGTCAACTCCATCACTAATGCTTCTTCTAGTGTCTCTAGATCAGTTGTTGCTGCAGATATTAAACAGGTCATTGAGAAGAAGCAGAAACCTGTCGTTCAGAAGCCGCTTAAGAAGAAGAAGAAGGAACTGCAAGCCTCTTCTAAACCACCGAGCAGACCTCAAGGAAAAGACAAGAAGACGAAGACCCAAATGGTCTGGAGACCAAAAATTTCACCGTCTTCCACCGAGGCAGCTGCACCACCATTTCATTCCGAGAAACCGGCGCCGGAACAAGTATGGAAGGAGAAGCCGAAAGCGTCTCCTAAGGAAGTACTAACGATCACCGATCTTGGTGATAACAAGCCAAAGATTAAAGAAAAGAAGAAGCCGACAGTCCTCATTCCTTCCATCGTCACACTCAAGAAGGATGATCTCTCCTAGACCTGTTCGGACCATTCACGTTCGTCGATCATCTTCCCGACGGACGTACCAAGCTTTTGCATGCAAACGGGAAGAGATTCACGCTTACCGGAGAAGTCCCGAAGCTGTACTTCATGAACTCCGACGCGAGCGTGAAGGAGAATCTGAGTTGGGATGTCTCTTAATACCGTCCAGGTATCGTCCAGCTTAAGGACGTTAATAAAAGAGCGCTTCGTGGGAGGCAACCCACGGCTGGAGTCTGTTTTAATTTTAGTTGAACTTGATATTTTAGAGTCGGTTCGGGGGAGCCAAAAGTGTCAGTTTGTTTGATTTATTTTTTTTCATGTAGAGTCTGTGTGTCATAGAGTCAATCGCAAGTTGATTGAGTTCGTTCCGATTTTTTTGGATTTAACTGTGATTTTTTGAAGTTGGCCGAATTTGCAAAAATATTTTAAACCCGAACAGTTCAAAATTTTCGGCGAAACCACCCCTGTTTTCGGCGAAACTGATTTTTTAATTTCGAACCCGTTCTTCCTGTTCATTGTTTTCGGTTCGAAAAGTTTTTGTTTTCGGCGAAACCATTTTTACTAATATTTTCGGCGAAACCGCCTTCACAAATCCGGCAGTCCATTTTAACTGATATTTTCGGCGAAACCACCCTCCTATTTTTGCCGAAAATAATTTTGAAAATCACCCAAATCTTCCTTTAAAAAAATCCGGTCCACCCCCTCTCTCATCCTTCACTCATTTTCGTTCATACCACCGAAAACTCCCTCCCCTATCTTTTTAAAACAATCGCCGACCACCCCCCTCTTTCAATCCGCCGTCGCCGCCGTAACCCACTGCCGCTGCCATCGTCGACCGTCGCCGCTCCCTTCCCCTCCCTTTTCCGATCCCAACGAGCCCTAGAACAGCCGAATCGGAGCTTTGCAGCTCCAGTTCTCCGAAACCCCAGTTTTTAAGTTTTTCACCGATTCCTCTCAACTCGTTCATTTTTAGCAGTCATGACTTCAAGGTAAGATGTAGAGCTTTTCAATACGAATCTTTTGACATATAGATTGCTGAATTTCGTCGGGGTTGACTTTCGGTTGACTTTTCGGTTTGCCTCGTTCTGCGTGCCGACTGTTTCGTGTGAACTAGGATTAGCAGAACTTATAGAACTGTTCTAGCATGCTTAGGGAGTTCCGTGCTTAATTTTCATATCATTTGAGCTTATGTTGCTATGCATACGATTAATTCCTTGTTAAGTTGACTTTTGTGAGAAATGTCGGTTTGACTTTGAACTGCTGTGATCATTTGGCTGTCTGATGTGTTCATTCTCGTTCATATCGAGCTGCCATTTGAAATCATATTTTATCGTCATTCTCCAAGTTATGATAGTCTTGCCATGATTAGGGTTCAATATGCTTAAATGTTGACTTCCAAAATGTCAGTTTGACTTTTTGAACTCTGATTGTGCTTATCCGATTCTGGTTGTTCCTAAGTATGTATTTTACTGTCTATGATTACCGGTTACTCCGCTTTGCTTACCCCACTTAGTTTCCCTCATTTCTTTGTGAAATCGAGTTTTTCTACTAAGTGTGGGATAAGGTTTTGGTTGACTAATCTGGTTTCATTCTGGTTCTAAGAACACCACTTATGAGCGCAGAACTAAGGCACGACTTGATGGCACCTCGAGCTCAGGAGATGCCGCTCCCGTCACACCTGTTGTTCCGGGTCCACCACCTGCTCTACCCCGCCATGCTGGATATCATCCCACCATCGCCCGTCTACCGGATTTCTATTTTGAGTGCTTCCAGAAGATTCAGCACGTTCGGGGAGCTGACGTGCGCCCTCTCTCCATGGAGTCCCTGCACGATCATGATGAGGACTACCACCAGAACGTGCATGACACCTTAGCACCGACTGGTCTCCTCGAGCTGACCACCATCGCCGCCGAGTTCCCAGACATTGCCCTCCAGGAGTTCTGGGCAACCTTTGATCTGGATGAGCACAAGAGGAAGCAACGCCAGAAGGTGATCACCTTCTATCTTGGTGGGGTGTACAGGCAGCTCACCTACGATGAGTTTGCCACTCATCTCGGCATCCCCTATGAGCACTATCACGATCATCACCTCGGTTGGGGAGAAGATGATGACGGCGAGGAGTACAACGCGCTTTGGAGCCACATGACAGGCGTAACTGGCGATCGCCTCGGGGAGAGCAACTCAGTTAAGTCTCTCTCTCACCCGCTCTATAAATTTATTCATATGGTTTGGCGGAGGTCACTTTTATATGTTCGAGACAAGGATCGCCACCATATCCTCAAGGAGGAGCTCATGCTTCTCCAAGCCATCCGAGAGAGCTACCCTCTCCACCCCGGCTGGGTACTGGCTCGCATCTTCCGCCAGAAGACCAAGAGGAAGATGCCACCCCGCAAACTCTTGGGAGGCAACTTCATAGGACAGCTCATCCTCTCCTTCGGCATCAGCCATGAGTATGGCCCGCACATTCCTCGACATCCAGTTCGGACCGTTGGAGGAGACTTGGCGGTTGAGTACGACTTAGAACTCCACCTCAGTCCCCATGTAGCAGCTGATCCTCCACTCCAGCCTGTGGTCGAGTCAGAGGAAGAAGATGATGCTGAGGAGCAGCAGCCGCAGCCGCCGCCTGAGTTTCATGACTATATACCCTCGCCCCACCATCAGGCAGGGTACATCCACCAGTCGCCGCCGTGCATTCCAGATCCATACCAGGCACCTCAGCCTCAGCCCCGACCGCATCCCGCGGATATTGGTGAGCTGTACGAGCGACTGCAGGAGTGGCGCATCACCGACAACGCCACTCAAGAGGCGTGATGGACTATTATGCAGCAACACATGCGCCGCGCCGATAGGCGGTATGAGGCGCAGCTGGAGTGGCAACGCCAGCTCGGTGAGTTTCTCAACTTTTCACCTCCCGGTTCACCGGACCAGCAGTGATCGGGTTGTATTCCTTTTCTGGTGTCTTCTTTTTATTTATAATTTTCGGATTTCGATCCAATTTTTTCTGTGTGGATCCGGGGCACTTGTCCCGGTTTCCTTTTTTATGTTTCATTTGTTTTTGTTTTGTAGGCAGTAGGGAGATTCCCTTTGCTTCAGGCTAGGCGACACTTCCCTCCACTCTGAGGATCCGGGCTGACCCTCTGAAATCAACCGTCCTCACCCAGGTTCTTACATTCCACTCTGAACTCTAGAATTAGTCCTGTGAGGACACAGTCCGATTTAAGTGTGGGGTAGGATGCTAGAGAACTTTGCATGAACTTGATTGCCCTTGATTGTGTTTTATGTGTGCCTCGTGATTCCATTCCAGTCTCTCTAGCATTAGAATGGCTCAGTTCTTGATTTTTGATGTTAAGTTGTTGTTCAAACTTTCATAATGATACTTAGACTGCTTAACCTAGAACTTGAGAACCAACTTGTATGCTTTGATGCTAAATTGCCTGGTCAGAACAGAATTTTAAAATCACACTTGTAGTTTGTAGCCTTGATTGCATGAAAATGACCGAATCCGACTAGCAAACCAACTGTGAGCTTTTGATCCATTGCACATAACTTGCAATTTTAATTCTTTCTGAGTGGTTTTCTGTTTGCCTGAATGAGTTAGAATTTGCATGAGACCTACTCGAGACCACACGATGACACGAGTTCTAGAAGGATAGGGGCACCTAGATTCAGTTACTAAGCCAGATAGCCTACCAAACGATAAAATCCACTAGGTTTAGACCCTTGAGCTTGGCCTGTTCTTTCGGTTCGATAATACATTACAGTCATTTCCCATTTCTTTCATTCCCCGTTGATCCCCTGTGGTTGTAGTTCTAGATTGACCTACCGGAAGTCGGTTTGTGGTAACCTGCCTATAGCCATTAAACAGGTGGTCTTAGCTAATATGTCCAGACGTGTAAACCCCTCTAGCAACTAAAAGAAAAATCGCACAAAAGAAAAAAATCGGGAGAAACATAAAGTAAATAAGAAAAGAAGTCAAGCTTCAGGAAAAAAGAAAAAAGAAAGCAGAAAAAGAAAAGAAAAAAAATCGCGTAAAACGTTCTCCTACAAATGGAAGAACAATCAAAAAAGTGAAAGAAAAAAAAAAATGCTAAAAAAAAGAATAAGTGCTAGGTTGCTAGAGGGTATCATAGGGCGAGCGTTCATTATTCCACCCGTATTTGGTTAGACGGTAGGAAGCCATAGATTAGATTCGAGGGAAGTTAGTCGAAAGCTACACCGTACAAAGCCATCATCATTCATTCCCATCATCCATCTCATTATAAACCCGAGTAGTGTAGATTTCATTACGGTCCTAGCAGGGAAGTCCTTCTTGACTAGATACTCGTGTTGTCACAGTGGTGGAGATGTGGTCGAAATGCAAACCTATGACAGAATTTGGTAACAGAAAATGATCAAGAGCAGAAACACGTCCTTAAACACAGAGAGTGAGAGTTCCCATTGTACTAAATTTACCCTGTGTGAGGAGTCTGGTCGGTCAGGTCAAATTCGTGCATGATTGATTGCTAATTACTTGTCATGTGCAGTTTATTAGTGAGACCAGGTAGTTTGGCTGATCTGTATGCATGTTAGGTTTCTTGTTCTAGGATCAATCTGTCTAATAATTCATTGTGTTTGATTGAGCTCCAATTTAATCGATCTTATCATTTATGAACATGAGCGTTTCTATTCAGTTTGCTTGAGGACAAGCAAAAGCTTAAGTGTGGGGTATTTGATGACACTCGATTTGACGTGATTATCAGCCTCATTTAAGCGACATTTCTTTGCTTAAGACATGGTTTTTAGGGTAGAATAACGAATATTCAATCGATTGCCCTATCTCGTGCCATTTGTGTTACCTTGGCCCGTTTCGGGTCTATTTGATGGTTTTCTAGTGCTTTTGTGTTAGCACAGGTTTTTGGCGTCAAATAAAGTAGCCATGGACGTGTCTAAGGCGTAGGAACCTCGAGGAATCAAACCAGAATCGATCCAAGGAGCCAGTCAAAGTCAAACAAAATCCTGCCCGAGTACAAAGAGATTTTCGCCGAAATTGAGCTTGCATATTCGGCGAAAATATTAGTGCATTCAACTGGTGGCGAGTCAAAGGACATCTTCGGCGAAAACATTGCACTCTTCGGACCGAAAATACAAGGCAGAGAAAGCACTCCCGAACACAAAGGAATTTTTGCCAAAATTCTTAAGGAATTTTAGGCGAAAATAATACACTATTCCGGATCAGTTAGGGTTAAGTATAAATACTTAACCCGGCGGCCAAAACAGGAGGAGGCATTCAATACAATCATAATTTTACAAAACACAACTTTTCGAGATCAGATTTCTCTGAAGTTCTGGAGCGAAGAGCTGGAGTTCGAAGAGCCGGATAGAGATCGTGACGCCATCCCTTCTACCTCGACGAACCGGAGCTAGGAGTGTAGATTACCGAAGATCGGAGTCTGTCAGAGTCATCTGAATTAGGTTTTTCAGATTCTTTTCTGTTCTTCCTCTGAATGATGAACTCTTTCTTTGTCTTTGTTTCTTCTGTAATGATCATGAGTAGCTAAACCCTTTAGAGCTTAGACTAGATGAACCCTAAGTGACCCAGGGCTTTAAAGCGGTCACGGATCGGCGGTGATTAGATTCGAAATTCAATCAGTTCTTTTTCATGTTTGATTCGTTCTTCATTGTTCATGTTTCTTGTCTGTATTGATCACCTAGATTAGATTCTGGTTAAGCTAAGGATAGAAGCGAACGCTCGCCTTACTTTAGAACATCGAATTGAACAATTAACCTTATAATTGGAGTGTGCCTTTCGTAGGAACCGGTTAGGGTTAATTCACTGCAAGAGTAACTCATTAATCACTAGTAATCAGACCAATTAATTAAGTCGTTGCGAGAGGCGACCGTACCCGGGCGGCTAGTTAATCTTGGTAGTTAGAACGGATAGAGCGAACGTTCGCTGGTCTTAAACCTAAGGGTAAGGAGTTATGGTGGTGGCTTAGTAATTGATTGAATGAGAATCGAAATCCGCTGATCTGTTGATTGACAATGCTCTGGGGAACGAAGGGGGATTCAAAGTCTAAGTTCGTCTGTCATCCTTGTTTTCAAACCCTAATTCCCAATCTGCTTTAGTTTAATCTTTTTGATTTTTCTGCATTTCTTAGAAGTAGAAGTCGTGGAACTCACAGCACGCACAACGTGTTTTCCTTCGAGTATTTTGCTAGTTCTGAAGTAACCAATCATAGAAAGCCCTCGGAATACGATCTGCTATACGCTTTTTCTTAGCATTAGTAGTTTTTTATTTGGTTGAAACGTTCGAACAACGACCGGGCGGTTCACCAGCTAGGAGTTGAAAATCCAGCATATTTGAGCTGCCAGGAAGCATCGAAATTAGGTTTTGCAGTTCTTCTCTGTCTTCCTATCTGAGATGTATTTTTTGTCTGTCTTCGATTCTTCTGTATTGAATATGAGTAGATAAACTCGTGTAGCTTAGATTAGATGAACCCTAAGTGACCCAGGGCTTAAAGCGGTCACGGATCGGCGTTGATTAGATTCGAAGTTCATTCAGTTTCATCTTTCATGTTTGATTTGTTCTTCGTCTTCTGTGTTTCTTGTCTGGTTTGGCCACCTAGATTAGATTCTTGTTAAGCTAAAGATAGAAGCGAACGCTCGCCTTACTTTAAAACACCAAATCGAACAATCAACCTTATAATTGGAGCGTGACTTTCGTAGGAACTGATTAGGGTTGATCCATTGCTAGAGTAACTCATTAATCACTAGAATTTGCACCAGTTAAGTTAAGTCGTTGCGAGAGGCGACCGTACCCGGGCGGCTAATTAATCATGGTAGCTAGATCGGATAGAGCGAACGTTCGCCAGTCTTAAACCTAAGGGTCGGGAGTTATGATGGTGTCTATGAAATGAATGAACTAGAATCGAAAATCGCTGGTCTGTGACTGCTGTTGCCTTGGTGATCTAAGGGGAATTCGAAGTCTAAGCTTGTCTGTCATCTTTCTAGTCAATTAATCAATCTTCAATCTTTCTTCGTTTTAATTTTCAATTCTTCTTTTTCTTGCGTCGTAGTATAGAAGTCGTGGAACTCACACCACGCACAACTTGTGTTTGACCTTGAATTAAAACTGCCAACACCTTTGAGTAAGGAAGTAGAGGAAACCCCTGGAATACGATCTGCTATAGCTTTTTCTTAGCATTAGTAGTTATTTGTTTGAACCCGAACAACGACTTTAGGTTCACCAAATTGGCGCCATTGCCGGGGAGCTCTTCTATTTCGTTGAAAGAAGAGTTGGCATTTTTATTCTTCTACCTTTCCATCTTTCATTTTCCATCACATTTCGATTTTACACCGGTTGTGTTTGTTTTTGTCTCGTGCAGATCATAGCAGGTACAGAAGCAGATCACTTCCGTTCCATCTTCCTTTACCACAATGGTTACTTTTAAAAGTGTTGCGGACTATAGTAAGCCGCGCGCATCTACCCTTCGATCACCCATCACCGTGCTTACTAATGACGATGATCATGACTATGAGATTTAGATTCCTCTCTTGGAGCTAATCTCTAGGGACATACAATTCGAGGGAAGACCAGAAGATAACCCTTACACACACATAACCACCTTTCTGGCTGTCTGCGACACCTCCAAGTCTGGGAATCTCAATAAGAATGTGCTATATCTCTGAGCTTTTCCATTTTCTCTCAGAGGTGCAGCTAAACAATGGCTTAGCAGCAAACCGGCAGGTCATTACACTGAATGGGAGGCATTAGCTCAAGATTTTGTTGAGGAATACTTTCCTCCTGCAAGAACAACCGCTTATAAAGACCGCATTTCCAGATTCACTCAGAGAGAGGATGCGAGCCTGTATGACACTTGGAATGAATTCTAGTCTCTTCTGTTCGACTGCCCTCACCATGGGTATGAACAAAGACAGCTGGCTGAATTCTTTACTCGAGGTATGCGCAAAGAATATGCCAACTGGGTCAACACCCTAGCTGGCGGAGATTGCACCGCTCTCACTCCTCAGGATGCTCTTCTGCATTTTGCTGATTGTGCTTCAAAATCTAGAAACTGGGAGAGGCAAATAGAAGGAACCAAGAGTCAGATAAATGTTGCAGAGCAGATCAAGGCAGAAGTTCAGAAGCATCTACAAGCAGCTGGTATCCCTCTCGACTCTCCGTCAGCTACCGTCTTTTCGGTTGACTGTGGATGGTGTGGATCATGTGCTCATAACGGCGGAAGTTGCCTCAATGTCGGTACAGCAGAAGTCTGGTCTACAGAAGAGATCAACTTCATTGATCAGGGCTTCGCTAATAATCAGAAAGGCTATGCCGGTTACAGAAACTACGTGCCACGGAAGCAGAGCAACCGGTTGGTGGATCCTTATTATAGACCTCCGGGATTCATTGGAGGACAACACCAGTTTCAGGCTAAGCCGTACTACAATAGAGATATGGACTATGAGAGGAAGTTTGATCAGATCATGAGCCGACTTGACGACCATGACATTCAGTTAAAAGCTCAAGCGGCACTTAATCAAGGACAAAGAGCTCAAAGTCAAAGGATAGAGGACGCTATAAACACCATGGCTAGACTTTTTACTAGCAATCCTCTCCTTAATCCAGAAGCATTTCAAGCAGATTCCGATACAAGGAGCGAACACGCTCAAGCTATTACCACTAGGAGCGGCAAGCAAACAACTGATCAAAAAGCTCTGGAACCTGACATGATACCAGATACTAGTGCTGCCCTAGATATGCCAGAGATAGAAGATATCACAGAAGAGGAAGAAGAAGCACCTGCTCCCCCTCCTCCGCCGCCCAAGACAGCCCCTGAACTTGTCTTGGCGCCATATGTACCTAGGATTCCTTTTCCAAAAGCTGCAAGGAGCAAAGCTAAGGATCACGACACTCAGTATAAGAAATGGTACAATGTTCTTAAGACTGCATAAATCAAGATACCAGTGACAGACGCTGTAGAGATTATACCACCACTTGGGAAGTTCTTTAAAGACCTAGTGAAGAAAGTGAAGAGTGGCGAGGTGTACTCTATCACGCTCACTAATGAATGCGCGTCTATTCTAGGTGCGCCATCTCCCATTCGACAGCCGCCACCACCCCCAGCTAAGTGTCCTGATCCCGGTTCTTTTACATTACCGTGCATTATTAATGGCATTAAAATTGATTGCAGTCTGGTTGATTCTGGTGCTTCTATTAATGTTATGCCTGTCTATCTATATGAAAAGCTGAATCTAGGGCAATTAAAACCGATTACTCTGCATCTCATTTTAGCCGATAGGTCTGTCAAACGGCCTAGAGGTATAATAGAATATGTAACTGTTTGCTGTGGTCCGTTTACTATACTGGTAGATTTTGTTGTTTTAGATACTCGTGAGTTAGACGGAACACTTATTCTAGGTCGACCTTTCTTAGCAACTGCTGGTGTGAATATAAATTGCAAACAAGGCTTATTAACTTTAAGTGTAGGTCAAGAGAGTGTTGCATTCTGCATTAAAGATAGCATGAGATATTCTATTGCTCAAGATGATAAATGCTATGTTGTTGATCCCTTAGAGTCGGCCTCGGCCGACTCCTTTACTAATGCTTTATCTAGTGATCCGCTAGAGTTGTGTTTGATTTCAGGGATTGATAATGCGTTAGACGACCCAGAGCAGTGCTTATGGCAAGATGAGCTAGATGAACAAAAGGCGACATTCACACCCATCACTGCGCCTACCCATATCGAGCCAACATCGAGTCGGATTACTACTTCATATGAGAATCCGCCAGAACTCACTCTGAAGGAGCTGCCTGACCACTTAGAGTACGCATTTCTGGGAAAGGACTGCCAGTTACCTGTCATCATCAATGCGAATCTATCTCCCGAGCAGAAAGAGCAACTGATCAGACTACTCAAGAAGCATGTCCGAGCTATTTCCTGGCAGTTGGCAGACATCAGAGGCATCTCTGAAACCTTCTGCAAACATCGGATAGTTGTTGATGAAGAATTCAAACCAGTTAGACAACCCCAACGCCGACTTAACCCTCTGATGCAGGAAGTTGTAAAGAAAGAAGTGTTCAAGCTTCTAGATGCCAGTATCATCTATCCTATTGCCGACAGTCCTTGGGTCAGCCCGACTCAAGTCGTTCCAAAGAAAGGAGGAATCACAGTCATCCCTAATCCAAAGGGTGAACTCATTCCCACCCGAACAGTTACAGGATGGAGAGTCTGCATTGATTATCGACGACTAAATGATGCCACCAAGAAGGATCACTTTCCACTGCCGTTCATCGATCAGATGCTTGAACGATTGGCTGGTCATGAATACTACTGCTTCTTAGATGGGATGTCCGGTTACTTTCAGATCCCCATCGAGCTTGTTGATCAAGAGAAGACGACCTTCACATGCCCGTTCGGTACGTTTGCTTATCGCCGTATTCCTTTTGGTCTATGTAATGCTCCCGCTACTTTTCATAGATGCATGCTTGCAATATTTGGAGATCTGGTAGAGAATGTGGTAGAGGTGTTCATGGATGACTTCTCCATCTATGGAGATTCATTTTCAAAGTGTTTGGCTAATCTGGATAAGGTGTTAGCTCATTGTGAGGAGACCAACCTAGCTCTTAGCTGGGAGAAATGTCACTTCATGGTTACAAAAGGTATTGTTCTTGGCCATAGAATATCTAAGACAAGTATAGAAGTCGATCGTGCTAAGATTGAGACCATTGCCAGCCTACCACCGCCGACCTCAGTTAAGACAGTGCGAAGTTTTCTCGGTCATGCTGGATTCTACCGGAGATTCATCAGAGATTTCTCCAAGATTACTCTTCCAATGACGAAGCTGCTTGAGAAAGATGTTCCCTTCGTCTTTGATAAAGCTTGTCTTGAAGCTTTTGAGACCTTGAAGACTCAACTGACCACCGCACCGATTCTTACAGCACCAGATTGGAATCTTCCATTCGAGATCATGTGCGATGCTAGTGACTTCGCCGTTGGCGCGGTTCTGGGTCAGAGGAAGGAGAAGAGATTTCATCCTATCTACTTTGCGAGCAAGACACTAAATGATGCTCAGAGGAACTACACTACTACGGAGAAAGAGCTTCTAGCTATCGTTTTCTCCTTTGATAAGTTTAGACAGTATCTAGTTCTTTCACATACCATTGTCTACACAGATCATGCTGCTCTGCGCCATTTATTAGCCAAGCAGGATTCAAAGCCACGTCTCATCCAGTGGATCCTTCTCCTCCAAGAGTTCGACATAGAAATTAAAGACAAGAAAGGAGCAGAGAACTTAGCAGCAGATCATCTTTCTCGCCTCGAGGAATCACAAACAGGTAAGTCTACTACCCCTATCAATGATTCGTTCCCTGACGAGCTGTTGCGTGTTGAGACATTTGAACAGGTTAACAGCATAGCTATTGAGCCCTGGGCAATTCCTCACACTCAAGATCTGAGTAATGCCGCCGATTCAGATGAGCCTTGGTATGCAACTCTGGCTAACTATCTCTCACACGGCATTGTACCTCCTGAACTGGATTTCAATGCACGCAAAAAGCTCTTTAAAGAAGCCAAGTCATACTTCTGGGATGAGCCATTCTTATACCGCATCAGTCTTGACGGGATGATCCGGAGATGTGTCTCTTACACTGAAGCAGCTGACATCATGCGTAAATGCCATGAAGGGCAGTTCGGAGGACACTTTGGAGGCAACCGCACGGCGAGAAAGGTACTCGAAACAGGTTTCTACTGGCCCTCAATTTTTAGTGATTGCGATGTTTATGCTCCACGTTGTGATGCGTGCCAGCGATCAGGTAACATCTCCAACCGTAATGAGATGCCCCAAATTGTTTCTTTAACCGTTGAAATTTTTTATGTTTGGGGGATTGATTTTATGGGTCCGTTCACACCCTCCAATGGAAACAAGTACATTCTTGTAGCCGTTGATTACGTTTCTAAGTGGGCTGAGGCTGAAGCTTTACCCACTAATGATTCTAGAGTGGTGGGTCGGTTCCTTACCCGTCTTTTCACGCGTTTTGGTTCACCGCGCTTCATCATAAGCGATAAAGGCACCCACTTCCACGGACAATTCGATCGGGTGTGCAAACGCTTTGGCGTCACCCACCGAATGTCCACGGCTTATCATCCTCAAGCGAATGGTCAAGCGGAAGTGACGAACCGTGAGCTCAAGCGGATTCTTGATAGGACAGTTGGCCGGTCTCGCAAAGACTGGTCATCTAAGCTTAATGATGCCTTATGGGCATATCGAACTGCCTACAAGACTCCCATCGGAACCTCACCGTATCAACTGGTCTATGGCAAGGCATGTCATTTACCAGTTGAGCTTGAGCACAAGGCATTCTGGGCTAACAAAGAGTTGAATATGAGCTATGCAGTAGCAGGTAATAACCGCCATGACCAGATCGCTGAGCTTGAGGAGCACCGTCTACACGCTTATGAAAGCACAAAGCTATACAAAGAGCGCACGAAGAGAATTCATGACTCTCAGTTGAAGACGATCAAGCAGTTCTATCCCGGAGAAGAAGTACTCTTATATAACTCTCGCTTGAAACTGTTTCCGGGTAAGTTGAAATCTCGATGGTCTGGCCCTTATACCGTGGTCCGACAGACACCCTTAGGCAGCGTCTACATTAAATTGCACGATCAAGAGCCGTTTGTGGTCAACGGGCATAGGCTTAAGAAGTACCTGCAAGGGTTAGCTGTCTCTTCAATCGACGTACACTACTTCACGTCGGAATCCTGACACGAATCCAGGTATCGTCTGGCTCACGGACGTTAAACAAGAGCGCTTCGTGGGAGGCAACCCACGGCTGGAGTCAGTTATTTTTCGTTTTGAGTCGTTTTGTTTTAAAACCCCTTTTGAAAAAAAAAACTGCCGCCATCTTCAAATAAGGTTTCGGCGAAAATGTGTCAGTATTTTCGCCGAAAATGTTTGTTCAAACTCGACCTGATCCTCCTGTTCAGCATTTTCGGACCGAAAACCACCAAGCCCTTCGCCGAAAATTTTGCTTCCATTTTCACAACAATTTTCGCCGAAAATTCCCATTCATTTTCGCCGAAATTCCTGGTTCAAATTCTCCTGCCTATCATGTCTAACATTTTCGCCGAAACCAAGCCATCTTTTTCGCCGAAAATTTCGTGCTACCACCCCCTATTTAAATGCTGCACCACCCTCATATTTTCGCCCCCCCCCCCCCCCCCGAAAACGAAAACATTATAAACCACTCCTATCTCCTCAGCCTCCGCCGCCCGATCGTTCGACTCCACCCCTAACCCACCGATCAGTAACCGCCACCATCTCTTTAGCAGCCAAAAGCCGACCATTCCGTCACCAACCTCCGTCCCTGGCCCCTGTTCCAAACCCTAGAACCAGCATTTTTCAGCTCCGGTTCCGGCCGACCTAATTTTCAAGTTTTTCCCCGTTTTCGTGGATTTCCAATCGTTTTCTCGAATCATGTCTTCACGGTTAGTTGTTCAGCCTTTGATTGTGCATCTTTTGCTTTTTGACATTCGGTTTCCGGCATTGTTGACCATAGTTGACTTTTTGGTTCTTCCTCATTCTTCTTGATTGCTTTGTCGGTATCAATCGACTAGGTTTTGGTGTTGTTTTGTGGCCTTTTCAGGATTGTGATCTGTTGTCTGTGTGATCGTGTTAATGAATCGTTCCATTTTTCATGCCTGCCTAATGAATTGACAGTTATTCAATGATATATCTTGATTCTATGATCACTCGGTTACTTAGTACCCCAACTTGTCACCTTAAGTGTGGGGTAAGAGTCTTGTCATCTAATGCTGGTCATCTCTGAGTTGTGTTTTACAGGGCTCCCAAGCGTTTTAAGACTACCAGTGCAGATAGAGCACAGCGATCCTCAGCTCGCCAGAGCAAGACACCACCTTCTCGACGGCCCGCACCAGCTGCACAGAAATCGATGGCTGTGGCCATCATTCCCGAGAATGCGCCTACCCCTGCGACTCCCATTTCCTCTATTCCTACACCTGCCAATGGGGCCGTGCATCCTTTCATCGCCGCCCTGGAGCTGCACCAGCTCGAGGTCTTTCAGAAGATCAAAGACATCCCTCCAGCTACGGTGGCAGTTCTGTCTCTTGACAGTCTCAAAGCGCACAATCCGGCTTGGCACTCGACAATTGACACCACTCTTCATAAAGCCGGATAGCGAGTGCTGACCACTCATGGATCCCCATACCCGCTCGTCGCCCTCCAGGAGTTCTGGAGTTCATTTCGGCGCCTCACCACGAAGCCCTTGCGTGAGCAGAAATTCGTTTCCTTTCGCCTCGGTGGTGTTCTTCATGAGAAGTCCCTTCGCGAGTTCGGCCGCTTGCTGGATCCGCACGTCAATTTCGATACCGCATTAGCTGGCTTCGAGGACACATACTCCATCACAAGTGCTCCTTACCTGGATGTGTGGAAATGGGCCTGCTGCGAGGATGAGAGCTCACCTATCGTCCACCCATGGTTGGTGACATGTTTCACCCTGTTCTTAAATTCTTGCATTATGTTTGGGTGCAATCTCTGTGTTTTTGCAGCAAGACGAGCCGCCACCACGTTTCTTTGGAGGAGCTCGTATTATTCCGTGCTTTAGAGGAAGACGCCAACCTGCACCCCGGCTGGTGGCTTACACGATTCTTTCACAAGCGCACTACCGCCAAGAAGCTTCCTACTGAGCTTCCAGGAGGCCCTTTCATTTCAATTCTGATCGACAACCTCCAGCTCGGTGACAAATGGGGCCCCGATATTCCTCGTATCCCGATTGAGCATATAGGCGCTGAACTTGCCATAGCACGGCGCATCGACCTTTCAGAGTCTATTGAGCATTGCACATCGCTCCCTCACCGAGTTCCCCAGTCAGTTGAGCTCCCACCGTCGCGAGCGCAAATCACCGCGGAGATGAATGAAAGGCTGGCACGTATTGAGAAGTGGCAGCTAGACTACTCGGCTGGTTCGTTGCAATGGCAGAAGGACCGAGTAGCACATGAGGAGACTCAGAACGAGCGTTGGTCCACTCTACAGAAATTCATGGCCGACCAGTTAGTCAGGCACCAGGACGAGCTCGCTTGGCGACAGCAGATGGAGCAGTGTTTCGCCACAACCTCCATTACCACACCACCTCCACCCCCTCCTGCGGAACAGTGATCAGGTTGTTTCGATCATTTTACTTTTCTTTTCTTTCTTCTTTTCGTGTTTTCACCCAATTTTGTTCTGTGTGGATCCGGGACACTTGTCCCGGTGTCCTTTTGATCTTTTTGTTGTTTGAGTTTTGTAGGATTTTGAGTAGCTCTGCTCCGCTCCGGACTCTCCGTGTTCATCCACTACACCGACCATCCCCTTCCAGGTTCTTCGTATCTCTCTACTCTAGTTCGGTCCTGTGAGGACACAGTACAGTTTAAGTGTGGGGTAGGGTGTTAGAGAACCATGCATGATCTTGATTGCCTATATCTTTGTATGTGCCTCGTGATTCCTGTCCAGTTCTCTAGCATAGAATTGCTCAATTCTTGACTTTTGATGTTAAATTGACTTCAATTTTGAACAATGACGTCTAGACTGTTCCACTTAGAACCTGTAACCAACGTGTCAGAACTGATATTAAATGAGTCTAGGTCAGAACAGATCATATATCACTTCTGTAGTTGGAACTGGAAGTAATTGAATCGATTGACTTGTTAACAACAAAGCTCGATAACACCGTTCTAAGATGATAAATGCTAGCTTCTTCCATGTTTCCACTCCATATTTGATCACCTGTGATTGTGGCTTGAGATTAGACGGAAATCCAGTTCGAAATCTTGTGTAAAAAAAAAAAGTTATAACTAGCTAGGATTAAGTGGATAAATTGTTAAATCAAGTTGTGCATATCAATGTTAAGTTCTTTTAAGTGCTAAAAATAAAGCTAGGCAAGCCCGACACCTAAGTGAAGTGTTCGGGTTGAGCACTAGCAAAGGCACAAATACTGTGAGCTAGGCAGGTCCAACACCTAAGCGAAGTGTTTGGTATCGAGCACTAGTATGCAGTAAATCAATTGAAGGAAGAAATTGAACTTGAAATAAATCATTGTTTAAATCGGTCCTAGCTAGAACATGTAACGCACAGATCTAGAAACGGATGAAGTCGAGTCGATAGCCACGTTATTTTTCCTGCCTCCGCGTCCACATCATGGCTAGAGCCTAAAGTCGTTTTGATTAGAATTGGTGTTATCGTAGTCGGTTAATCATGATTAATTGTTTTGCTGAGAAACAATCTTTGTTATTCTTGCATGTGTAGGTCACTACTGGAAGTGTGCAGAAATCAGTATGATCGGAAACTTGTTTGGTTGATATTCTTGCATGTGTAGGTCACTCTTTCTACGTGGAGCAGTCTAAACCAAATTGTTAGAATTGAATCTCAGTTTAATCTCGTGTCATTTATGAATTTGAGCATGTTTCTATTCAGTTTGCTTGAGGACAAGCAAAAGCTTAAGTGTGGGGTATTTGATGACACTCGATTTGACGTGATTATCAGCCTCATTTAAGCGACATTTCTTTGCGTAAGACATGGTTTTTAGGGTAGAATAACGGATATTCAATCGATTTCCCTATCTCGTGCCATTTGTGTTACCTTGGCCCATTTCGGGTCTATTTGATGGTTTTCTAGTGTTTTTACGTTGGCACAGGTTTTTGCCATCGAATAAAGTAACCAAGGACGTGTCTAAGGCATTGGAACATCGAGGAACTGAACCGAAATCGATCAAAGGAGCCAATTAAGTTCAAACCAAATTCCTGCCCGGTTTATACATATATTTTCGGCGAAACTACCCTTTGGTTTCGCCGAAAATGGAAGAAGAAATCACTGGCCGATTGAGAGGAAGTCTTCGGCGAAAATACCCTTGAGAGTTCGCCGAAAACAAAAGGAAGAATCCACTGTCCCGAGTATGAAGAAGTTTTCGCCGAAATTCCTTTACTATTTTCGGCGAAAATCCCAGTTGAAATCAGAAAAATCTCGGGTTGATATAAATAGAGAACTCGGCGGCTAATAGGGACATCACTTTTACAACTGAACACACACACACAAACGACGACAGAGAGAGAGACAGGGCGAGTAGATAGAGTTCGAGGAGCAGGAACGGATCGTGACGCCATCCATCCATCTCGGAGAGCCAGTGCTAGGAGTTGAAAATCCAGCAGATTTGAGCTGCCAGGAAGCATCGAAATTAGGTTTTGCAGTTCTTCTCTGTCTTCCTATCTGAGATGTATTTCTTGTCTGTCTTCGATTTTTCTTTATTGAATATGAGTAGATAAACTCGTGTAGCTTAGATTAGATGAACCCTAAGTGACCCAGGGCTTAAAGCGGTCACGGATCGGTGGTGATTAGATTCGAAATTCATTCAGTTTCATCTTTCATGTTTGATTTGTTCTTCATCTTCTGTGTTTCTTGTCTGGTTTGGCCACCTAGATTAGATTCTTGTTAAGCTATGGATAGAAGCGAATGCTCGCCTTACTTTAAAACACCAAATCGAACAATCAACCTTATAATTGGAGCGTGCCTTTCGTAGGAACCGATTAGGGTTGATCCATTGCTAGAGTAACTCATTAATCACTAGAATTTGCACCAGTTAAGTTAAGTCGTTGCGAGAGGCGACCGTACCCGGGCGGCTAATTAATCGTGGTAGCTAGATCGGATAGAGCGAACGTTCGCCAGTCTTAAACCTAAGGGTCAGGAGTTATGATGGTGTCTATGAAATGAATGAACTAGAATCGAAAATCGCTGGTCTGTGACTGTTGTTGCCTTGGTAATCTAAGGGGAATTCGAAGTCTAAGCTTGGCTGTCATCTTTCTAGTCAATTAATCAATCTTCAATCTTTCTTCGTTTTAATTTTCAATTCTTCTTTTTCTTGCGTCGTAGTATAGAAGTTGTGGAACTCACACCACGCACAACTTGTGTTTGACCTTGAATTAAAACTGCCAACACCTTTGAGTAAGGAAGTAGAGGAAACCCCTGGAATATGATCTGCTATAGCTTTTTCTTAGCATTAGTAGTTATTTGTTTGAACCCGAACAACGACTTTAGGTTCACCACTAAACTATCTTCAGCAGCAACACAACAACAAAGGATAGACCAAGCACTTTGACAAGAGAGAATATCACAAGTTCATTAGTACATTGTGAAATGGGTGTATACACATGGTGCGCACTAAACATTATGTTATACCTTTGAATTTAGTTGCAGTTGAAAAAGTTAATTAACTGATATGTTGTTAACTTATATTGTAGTTGTTGCTTTCAATGCAATGGATAAAGATGAGTTTAAACAAATGTGTGAGGCTATTGGTCAGTTTGGCCATGGATTCAAGCTTCCTAGGCAGTATGACCTTTGTGAGCCTTTGTTAAAATCATAATATACAAGAACTAAGGCTTGTTGTAGGTCTGCAACGAGGAGAAGATACAAACTGGTTGCTCTTTTATGACTGAGGCGTAGACTGACATGAAGAGGAGAAGCATAATGAAGATAATCAAAAATCATGATGAGGCAACGAGTTTTGTAAAGTGGAAGGACACATCAGGTGTTTCACACACAAGTGAAGTCATCTTCAACTTGGTTGACTATGAAATTGAAGAAGTTGTAGTTGAACACGTGATGTAGGTTGTGACTGACAAGGCTTCGAACAATATGAGAGTAAAGGCGCTCTTGTTGGAAAAGCGACCAAACATCTGCAAGAGCTCTTGTGCAACTCACGTTGATGCTTCAAGGAATTGGCAATCTACCAAAATTCAAGAATGTAATTGACCAAGCGAAGGCTTTCGCTATCTTCGTATATTGGCACCATCCCTCCTTGAAATGTATGAGGTCATTCACTAAGAAGAGGGCAATCATACGGCTAGGTGTGACTCGATTTGCCTCCCAGTATCTTACTTTACAAAGTATGATATCGAGAAGAAGGACACATTAAGGAGGATGGTGGTGGATGGAAACTGGGACACTTTGAAATATGTGAAGACCAAGAAGGGCAAGGATGTAACAACAACAGTGTTGAATTTAGCCTTGTGGAAAGGTTTAAACCTTTAAGGAGGATGGTGGTGGATGGAAACTGGGACACTTTGAAATATGTGAAGACCAAGAAGGGCAAGGATGTAACAACAACAGTGTTGAATTTAGCCTTGTGGAAAGGTTTGAACCTTTGCTCGAAGGTTTTCGAGCCACTGTTTAGGTCTTCGATTTGTTGACGGGGATTTGAAGCCTTCTATGGGTTCCGTGTATGGGGAAATTGTGAAGGCTAAAAGGGGGGTAAAAGATGTGTTTGGAAATTTGGAAATTCGATACAAAGATGTCATTGCTATTGTGGATGAGAAGATCAAAGACAAACTTGAGATCCTTTGCACTTGACAGCATATATGTTGAATCCACATTTTACCTATGTTGACCCATCAATCTTTGATGATACGAATACTAAAACAGCCTTCGTGACTTGTGTTGAGTAGTGGTACAGTCTTGGGGACGATGAGATACCATATCAAGTTGTCAACTACGAGTTCACAAAGTTCTCTAAAAAAGAAGGACTATTTGCAAAGAAACTTGCAAGGACGTATGAGAACATTGATTACAATCATGGTTAGTTCTTCCTTTGTTCTTCATATTGTTGACTCCTTTTCTTGTCATTGTCGAGTTATCACTAATATAGGTTTCATTCTTTTACAAGTGGCATGGTGGAGAATGTATGGAGGTAACACACCGCACTTACAAACGATGGCTATTAGTAAGGATCCTCTCATTAACCTCAAGTTCATCTGACTGCGAGAGAAATTGGAGTACTTTTGAGTCGGTTAGTCTCAAATTTTCTATATAGAAGTAGTTGAGTCTTTGAGAGTCAATCTCATATTGCAATCATAAAGTTCAATGGGAGTTGTAGATACAACCAAGAAAAGGAACAAGCTTACAATGAGTCGCCTGAACCAAGTAGTGTACATTGAGTTCAACTTTAAGTTGATGTCGAAGAAGAAGAGGACAAATAAAGGGAGGTTGTTAATATTCTCCTAAGTACGGATGAAACCGAAGCACAATAATTTCTACTTGAGGGCGGGGATGATAGTACATTGCATGTATTCAGAGATAATGATGATGACGGTCCAATACCCAACATACACATGGAATATTCTTGATGATGTTATTGGAACTAGTGTGTAAATTGAACTTCGTAGAAGTGCAAGAGTGAGAGAACTCCATGATGAATAGTTCAAGTCCAAAGAAGATGAAGAGATGAGGAAATTACTTTCGAGGATGATGAAGATGACGTGACGGCTGGACAAACATATTTGGTTGATGACGATTGATAAATATGGCAATGAGCCTAACATTGTCTTTATGGCTTATCTTATAATCCTTTTTATGTTCGTTTTCCTGATTAACTTGAAATCTTGAACCTTGTTTTTGCTTGTTTAAGTATGATACTGCAATTTGCAAACTAATTATTATAATTTACCAATTTTGTTAAAAATGCTTAATCGCGCTAGGTAGTGGCTCGTTGCCCACCTATCTCTTTCTTGAACCTTGACAAATCGTCCATCACTGCCAAATAGAAATTAGGGTGTGAGATTTTTACCGAACACTATTTATCTGCTGACAAAGCAATTTAGGAACACCTCCCTACACTTCTCGATCGTCGCCAACCGAGCTTTCTCCGAAGCATCAATGTGGCTCTCTACCCACTACAAGAAAATTACCCCCTAACATCGAATTTCTAACAGCGGACAGGAATCCACAGTTAGATAATATTGTCTAACAGCATATTTTTTTTAACAATCCGCTGTTAGAAAGAAAAATTAGGGGGGCAAAATATCCCGCCTCCGCGGGAATACGAAATTTTTGGGGGAACCTATATTATCCGCTGTTAGGGTATCCGCCGTTAAAGATTGAAAATGTGGCAATCCGTGTGCCCAATACCAACAAATTCGTGTCTTGTTTGTTTATTTTCATTTTGGTTTTCTGTAATTCATTTAGGATTTGTGTTAATTCCTAACTTTAGGCAGAGAAATCAGTGGAAGGATGAGAAGAAGGAAAAAGAAGGAGAAAGAAGAATAAGAGGACAAAAAAATAGTGAAGAAGGAGAAGGGAGAAGAAGAAAAAGAATGGTCTGAATTAGAAGAAGAAAAGGAAGATAGAAGACAGAAGGAAAAAGAAGAAGAAAGAAAGAAAGAAGAAGATGAAAGATGGAAGAAGAAGAAGACGATGACGAAGGAAGACGGAAGAAGAAGAAGAAGAAGAGGAAGAACATGATGCAGAAACCTACACAGGCGGAGAAGGTTTCTGCAATTCTTTTAAATCAGATCAAAATTTTAACAGTGAATTTTATCCGCTGTAAGAAGTTTTATCCGTTGTTAGACCTAACAATGGATATAAAGCTGTCTGATGTTAGGTTTAACGGCGGCCGCTTATCCGCTGTTAACTAAGCTTACGTTAGTCAACCTAACATCGGACACGTGTCTGCCGTTAGGAATGCTAACAACGGCCTATCCGCTGTTAGATTGAATAAAAATCCGTTGTTAAACTGTAATTTTCTTGTAGGGCCTCTTACCACCAGTACCACACCTCGTGCCACTGCCCCTACCTAAAGTTCCCACCTTTGATCTATCACCTCTACACCGTCGCGCCCCTCAGTTCTGAAGGTGCACTATGATGCCTCGTTCTCGATGGACTCACAACAATCGGCTTATGGCATTGTCATTTCCAATATCGAAGGACATGTGTTTGATGGACGCTCTGGCCTATTTCACTGTTACTTCCCAATTGTTGTTGAAGCTCGTGCTATCTTTGAACCTCTGCTTTAATGCCATCTCTCCTCAGCTTAGATGCTCCATCCTTACGAACTGTCAATCTTTAGTCACTGCTATCTCAGACCCCGACATCACTAGCCTTGGAAATGCTTTGCCTACCTGGGAACCATTTGTAATATCTTGCTTTCCAACGCCCTTGTAAAGCAGATTAGGTTGTCAAACAAACACGTTTAGGGTCACTTCCACTTATGTGGAGACACATTGTAGCCCGTGAGGACATAGCCTCTATCCATGTTGGTTTCCCCGGGAAGATTTCAGTGAATGAATTTGCTTCTTTTCAACAAAAAAATCCGACATAGGTAGGTCGGTTGACGAACCAAGGCGCTCGAGAACCGCTTGGTATTCGACGAGAGAAAATTTCGCTCGTGACTCGACTGGGTTTTAAATGAGCCAAGGTTGAGTCAGGGCATGTTCGACTCGATAGGCTCGTGAGCCGGTTCGAGCTCGAGCTCGAGAGGCAACTCGAACAAAACACATGTTTCATTATTGAGTATATAATGAGTCGAATAGTGGAGCTAGTATTCGAGTTGCCTCTCGAGCTCGACCTCGAGAGGCAACTCGAATACTAAGAGCTCGAGAGGCAACTCGAATACTAGCTCTACTATTTGACTCATTATACACTCAATAATGAAACATGTATTTTGTCATATACAATAAAAACTTGTAAACTTTAGGATAACTTGTTTTTTATCGTACAAACTTGAAATTGGGCTCAAATTAGACTCATCAAGTAATTTTAATGACTGAAATTGGACTTGAACTCGAGTCATCCCGTCAAGTGTAGTAAACGAGTCGGGCTCGAATAGGCTCAAGCTTGTCACAAGTTAAAAAATTCTAGCTCGAGCTCATCTAAAAAGTAACAAGCCAAGCTTGAGCACAGTGAAATTCTACTCGGCTCAGTTTATAAACAGCTCTGGCCACAGGGCAAGATATTCAACGAGTAGGAGCTTTACGCAACTAAAACGCAGTAAAATGCAAACAGCAAGCCTAGTATTCCAAACAAGGGAGATGAATAAAAGGCTTTATTTTTTAATGTTTCTCCACAGAACGAACACCACGATCTCATATCCAACTTCAAGTTTGCATCAACAATAAACAACTCTCAACCAAGTAACTGGCTGAAAACAAAAACAACAACAAAAAAACCAGTATTCAAACATGTGCCTGCACATCAAAGTTGTAACATCTGAGCTCCAGTGGCTGAAGGTTCTCCCAGATATCCTATCCTCGTAGACCACTTAATAGACGCAACAGAACAAGGTGACAAAGGAATGTATGTTATTAGACCGCATAAACAGTGTTCTGATTACTTGGTCCACCAGTGCATTAAATCTTTGCGCCGATTGATCTTCTTCTGCAGCTGCAGTATCCCATAGAGAAGTGCCTCTGCAGTGGGAGGGCAACCTGGGACATAAATGTCAACGGGAACAATCCTGTCACAGCCACGTACAACAGAGTACGAATAGTGGTAGTATCCACCACCATTTGCACAGCTTCCCATAGAGATGACCCATCTAGGCTCCGGCATTTGGTCATACACCCTGTACACAACATTTCATTGGCCGTATTCCTGGCATTACTAACACCCCAGGGATAGCATCTTTTCTACTACGTTGTGAACAGAGATGCAAGAATAACTAAACAGTAAGCTATATTGGTTACTCACAACCAGCAACTTAGCATAGAACATGGTCATCCACAATTTCATTGAATATGAATCAGTCTAGTTGCTGAGCGCTCAACTGGGCTTCTTCAATCAAGACATTGACAAAGTAGCATTCCTATTACAGGCAGTGGAGAAGCTGCTACTCATCATATCAGCTTCATTCAATAAGACTACTAACTCATGGTGGTGTCTGTTTTGACTTTTCTACAGAAACGATAATGATGTTTGCTATAAGACCATCAGGTGACAGTAGGTCTTGTTAAATCAGCCCTCTCTCAGCACCATCACCCACTCTTTTGCTTCTTCTCTACCAATCAGAGAGTAAATTATCTCTAATCTGATTGATCAACCAAAAAAATTATCTTTAATCTGATCAACATCTTCTCCTCCAAACTTGAGCATAGCCAACCAATGGGTAGCTAGCTAACTTCTGTTTAGACCTTTCATCAATGAAATGGAAGAGCTCACCTAGCAATTTCGCAAGTGACAGCATAATTTTTACCCCATAAGATAAGTCTTACTCAATTCTACTTCGGGCTGAACTCTAAGTTCTTCCAAGTGATGCTGCTACCAAAACTTGTGAGTTTGGAAGCATAGAATTTCAATAAAAATTAAAACCGGCATAGCTCGTCCAATAATGCAGGATTTCTTGTCTTTCAATTTCACCAGAAAAGTTAGATAAACTAGTTGATATGAAGGCCTCCCAACCTCGTCAGTGCAATTCCACCGAATAAATTCAAAAATGCAAACCCTAGCAAATCCTCCAGGATTAGAAAACTTTTTCTATCCTACACTAGCCAAAGAGTTGAGAGATGCCCTAATAAATCACAAATTCTGGTTGCGCAGTAGTTTAATAAATGAAACCCTAAAATAGAGAGGAGACTTACTTGCGAAGAGCAGGGGCCATCTTGTTAGTAAGAGTACCGGCGACAATCATACAATCAGACTGGCGAGGGCTAGGCCTGAAGATGACGCCAAATCGATCCAGATCGTAGCGAGCGGCACCGGTGTGCATCATCTCGACAGCGCAGCAAGCGAGTCCGAAGGTCATGGGCCAGATGGATCCCCGACGGACGTAATTAATGACATCGTCAACCTTGGAGATCACAAACTCCGCTGTCTTGGAGAGGCCGGTGTGACCATAGGTGACCGGAGGCGGTGGCGGGGCATAGGAAGTCGGCTTGGTGGCGTTGTCAGGGAATAGCGAGGGGACGGTGGTGTGGAGAGAAGAGGCTGCCCCACGGTGGTTTCCAAGGAGGAGAGAGAGACGCGAGGCGGTGTTCCTGGTGATCATCGCCATTGTTAAGGAGGGTCAGAGATGGAGAGGTAAGTCGGTACTGTTATTGTAGGCTTGCCCCGTTTAAAGGAAGAAATGAGATTTCCCTATTGCCACAAAGGACCAATGTATGTATGTGACAACTTTATGAACCGCACGCGAAAAGGGCGAATATGTCATTTCGTTTTCTTTTTGTTTGGATTGATTTCGACATTTATTTGAAGGACTAATACACAATTCTAGCCAAATGTTTCGCAAAAATGTCAAATCTAGCCACTTCGAATTAGCCAATTAAGTAATTTTTGTTAACTATTTGCGTCTAAATTATCGGAAGAAAACTACAGAAGCTGACTTGTCATCCAATGTGGAAAAAAAATTCCTAATCAGCTTCTTAACATATAATATAGTCAAACCTAACTGCCAAACAAACCTTAATCAAACTTTCAAACAAACCCCCAAAGTTCTAGAAAACACCAAATAGCCACTAAACTTCCTCAAGGGTTTTGTTTGAGCACCCTTCTTCCCCAATGAGTCGTCTGCCACCGGCGAGAATCCCGGTCGCCGCCGCTGGCAGTTACCACTTTCTTGAAACGCGCTACCCCGTCACCGCTGCTTTTTCCCATCCGTCGACAAACCCCTCGCTCCTTTCCTCTCGAACCGAAGTCGTCACGATCTCTCTCTCCCTCTCGGATGTCGGCACCAGGGCCACGTCGGACATCGCTAACCCCCCTCTCATGCCCGGCCAAACGCCGGCGGTCACATAGCTCCATGATCTCACTCCCAATCGACCAAGAGCCATCACTCCCCTTATCCTCTTCGATTCCCGAGCCGCCACTGGCCTAGGTTTCTGTGCACGAACTCTCATGTTCTTCATCCCCTTTCATTCTTGGTCTCTTTCCTAGCTAGAGTGTTAGCCCCAAATCTCACAACAGGAATGAGGCGGTGGTAAACGCACGACGGTGGGGTCCAAACAGACGTCGATGAAGAAAGATAAGAGAGTGAATGAGGCGGTGGTAAACGCACGACGGTGGGGGTCCAAACAGACGTCGATGAAGAATGATAAGAGAGTGATTTAGGGAGAAGGACTCAGAGAGAAGAGAGAGTGAAATTATTTTTTATTTTTATTTTATCATTAATTATTTAGTTATTTTAAATTTATTTTATTTTCAATATTTAAACTATTTATTTTATACTTAAAAGTGTGACGTGGCAGTTGATAGAACATTATTAATGGTGTCACCTCAGTTATGTCAGCCACGTCGTTAACTGTGTTAAAAATTTAATGGTCAAATTTGGTCAACGAGACATATTTGTCATACAAACTATAGGTTTGGTCTAAATTATGTCATCGAAATAGAAGTGGCTAAATTTGACATTTTAAACGTTTGGCTAGATTTGTGTATTAGTCCTTACTTGAATCCCGTATTTAAAAAAAGTAATTATAAAACAAAGAGTAATTAAAATAGTCGTGACGTGCGTCCAATCCTAAATTACTCTTTGACCACCCTTTCATAATTTTGATGGTCTTGATTGCAAGGGGCATTTAAGACATTTCAACTATAATTTTTTTTTAAACCTCAATTGTTTATTCGGCGACTAGCCGATGACTCTCTGCGACCGACCGACCATCGTCTCCGGTAACTTTTTCGGTGAGACTTCGGCGACTTATCAGACGAAAACATGTTAACTAGTTAACACTTTTTTTGCTGATAACTAGTTAACAATATTATTTTACTGATAACTAGTTAACAGTGTTTTTTTATTGTAACTAGTTAACAGTGTTTTTTACTGATAACTATTAACATGGTTTTTAAATTGATAACTAGTTATTTACACTAGTTCACATGTTATTTTGCTAATAACTAGTTAATGTTATGAATAATCTTAAAATATACTATGTGTGTTCTTGAGTTTGAATTTGCCACATAAGCTAGAACTCTTCTCACAATTTTCCACATCATCAACAATTTTAAATCAAAATACAATTATTTTCTCTCATCCTATTAAATGCTTTCATATTTAATACCTCTCCTTAAATCCACATTTAATTTAATGTGTATATATATACATTCATATGAAATAATTCTACTAATGTTATGTAATTTGTTGTTTAATAAATTTATTTCTTCATATACACATGTTATAATAAGAATTTAATATTTATTCTCCAAGTAAAAGTTATGGTATTATAATTTTTACATTACTCTAAATTTAAAATTATAATTCCCTATTGGTTTAATTTTGAAAAGTTTATACCTGAATCAAATTAATAGTTAAAACTTACAAACTGTAAATCATTCATAAAAAATATTAGGTGGTTAAAATGGGTGCAATCTATACGAATAACATAACTAAAATAATTAATGGTTAATTGGTGAACACTCCGGTGCACCGAGTGCACCTGCTTGCGTTTATGCTATCTAGAGTCGTATTTTCATTGAATTGAACTTTTAAATCAATAGATTTAATCTTAATAAGTCTAAATTGAGCTTAGTTGAAATTTTTAGTCATCATAGTATAAGATTATACCTAATGTTCTTTTGGTTTCCTTCTATAGCGGTATTTTTTCCCAATATGATAGATCATCAGGTCTACCAAATTAGTTTTTCGTTCAAATCGCTCTATGTATCTTTTAACGACATGTAGATACTTATCCTCGAAAGAACAAGATTTTAAAAACATATTTATCTATCAAAACGCAAGCGGGTGCACTCGATGCACCGGGTGCACCGGAGTGTTTTCCTTAATTTCATACACAGAATTAGAAGTAGGGTGAACACACTACAAAAAAATATAATATAGTCGCAGGCCCGGTCGATTATAGTCGCGGGCAGGCCTGCGACAAAGGAGTGATTTAGTCGCAGGCGTCGCCTGCGACTATGACCAGGATGCCCGAGACTAAATTCGCTGCTACTAAGCTCATCATTTGTCGCGGGCAGGCCTGCGACTAAGTTAGTCACAGGCCAATCTTTAGTCGCAGGCGGCCCGCGAGGCCGCCTGCGACTAAAGATTGGCCCGCGACTAACTTAGTCGCAGGCCTGCCCGCGACAAATCACCTGTGGGACCCAATTTCGATTTGGCCAGCTGATTTGGTTTTTAACCAGTTTTTGTTTGTGGCATGTTCGATTTGGTCAGCTGATTTGTGGTTTTAAACCCACGATTTCGGTCAGAATTCACATTTTTCAGGATGATCCATTTTCAATTTAACAATTAATATATGATCATATTAGTAGTAGAACAACAAGTATTGCATAATCAAATACTTAATTATTAGTAGAACAACAAACTAGCTTATCAAACTATAGTACAACACATCCTAACAAATGTATAAATATGACACAATATCTTGAAATACAACAACATCCAAAGAAAGGAGAGGAGACGGCTACTGATCATTCCCGGGTTCTGGTTCTGGTACACGGGGGCATCCCAAGGCTGCTACAATCAACAATGAACAACTAGTTAATAATTAAGTAGTGTGAAATTATAAGTTAATTGCCAGCATAAATAAATTCACTTACATTGTTGATCCAGGAGGCAAGATGAGCGGGGAGGTTGTCTAGGTCAAAATCAATATCAGCGAACTGAGACTGATCGGTCGGCTGAGAGGTTTGATGATAGGTCGGCGGCTGTGGCACATAGGGCTGCTGATCCTGTGTCTGAGGAACGGCGGTTGAACTGGATGATCCAACAAATTGCGAGGGTGCAATTGACCTCAGTATAGTCTCCAGATGGGATACCCTATTCTCTAGCTGTTGGACATACTGTGGCTTGTGTGGCATCGTGGAAGAAACACTCCCAGATGTAGACGACTCCCCAGCAGCAGCAGTACCAAAGACCTTACAAACAAAATAAATTGTCAATTACAATAAAGTAAGTAAAGAACTGTATTCATTCACTTAAGTAAAACTTAATTCTCACCTGGCTCTTAGTCAACCCAGCACCAAGCATACGGATGTGGCCTCGATGCTCTGGTTTGTTCATTGCTTGTGCCAGAGAGTCATGTGGGCTCCACTCCGGACTACAACCTTCAGCTTCAAGTCTTTTAATTGTCTCCTACAATATGAATTCAATGATGAATTAATTTATGCACAATTACAACAAAGAACTATTACAATTCATTAACGTATATTAAACCTACCGCTACTGCCTTTGCATGCGCATCCTTGATCTCTCCATCAAGGGCGGTATAGAATTTGATGAACATCTGACCCCTCGACGGTCGCCGTCCAGTTGCCTTAACTGTTTCCTCAATGTACCTCGGCCAGGGTCTAGAGCCACCATGATGGTTCTCCTCTTGCATTGCCCGGTTTGCTTTGTTCCGATTAACGACATCCTAAGTCAGGAAAAAAAAATTTATTAGTCTAATTAAGATAATGAAATTCAAATTAGACAATACCATATCTGAATTGTACCTTAAATACTTGAGTCTTCGTATACTCAATGTATTGATACCAATCATTCGGCGGGCAACCTTGTGGAGGATTTTGAAGAATCCACTCCTCGGGGAGATCATTTTTCGCCACATGATTCATTCTGCCCTTCCATATTGCAAGCCTAGACTTGCCCCAAGCTCGTCCAACCTTCTTGTCAAAATACACGCGAGCTCTCGATAATAGCTCTGGACCGCAATAGAACTTGTCCTATTTCAACATAGAAATTGTAAGAATCACACTAACTAAACATATAATGTGTTCATACTTAGTAGAGTGAATGAAATTCAAATTTGAAACTTACTGTGAAGAACTGCTCGAACGCAACATCATTGGATCTAGCTGGCACTAACTTCCAGTCTTTGGGATATATAGGGTAGTACTGGTAGTTCCTGGAGCACTCACCAGTGTAGTGTCCCATAAAAGACAAGAGGTCGCCACCAGGCTTGACTCCTAGGGTGTCCAGGTTGAACACACAACGGGTGCCGCCAGATGCTACCCTCGGAAGTCCGTGTACTTAATGACGACGGTCTTTGTGAACCCGGAACGGTCTGCAGAAATAGAAATTTATCATTCTTAGTATAGAATCAAATAATTTCTTCATTTCGTTCAGGAATGAAATTCATAGACATAACTAACCAATAAAGTCCAGCTCATATGTGTGCTTCTGCTTGGTGGACGAGGCTGCGGAAGAATTCCCACCAGAATTCTGAACAGTAGGAGATTCGGGACGACGCTCTCCACTACCAGAACTAGAACTAGATGCCATCTTTATCCACAAAAAATGAGATTATTTAAATTTAAAGATAAACTCAGAATTTGTGGCATAAAGAAATGCATTTGTGCTAGAATATTTAGATGACCTAAACAATATAATGTCATTCCTTATCGAAGTCAATTACACCACTCCCTACTATTTGCAAATCAGGAATGTTGTCTGTTACAGGTAATTGTTGTTGAGCTAATGCTAAACGATACTCCTCCTCTCCTGTGTCATATGCATCTCGTGGCTTACAATGTATTGGTATGCACCAATCTGGATCACTTGTATCATCAACATAGAAAACCATACGTGCATCACTAGCACTAATATATGGCTCGTCTTCAGCTTTGTCACCAACATCTCTCAAATGGTTAAAGTTGATCATTGTTATACCGAGAGCATCTTTTTTCTTCCATGTTGGACTCACCGTATCAACCCACTGACACTTGAACAACGTGATTGTTCGAGTATAATAATCCAGCTCGATGATCTCAATAAGTTTCCCATAAAACCAGAGATCGGTACGAATTGGATTGTTGTCTGAAGAGCCTGACACGCTGTCTGTGCCGAATTTAGTAGCTACACCACTATTCTGTGTCTTCAGTGGTTGATCCCGATCTATTGTTCTAAAGCGATATCCATTGATGTCATAAGCAGTATATCGAGTTGCAGACACAGTCGGTCCCCTAACCAACCTCATTAGATCAGCATTGTATGTTGCTGATTGATCTAATATCTGTCAATCAGAGTAACATCATTATTTGTGTATTTGTATCAACCACTAACAATTATTGAAGGGAACGGGGCAGTATATAACCTTGTTTTGAACCCAACCAACAATCTTTTTGTGAACTGCTTTGTTAACCGCAGTCTCACTGGCACGTCTACCCAGTTCCCTTCTAGTTTCCGCTTCGCATTCCCTGAATGATAATTTTGAACTACTAAATTATACTTGTCACTTTTTGTACTTCTAATGAAAAGTATATGGGATTAGTTACCTCAAAAGTGGTTGAGCTATTGGACTATTGACTAGAACATAACGATACGCTTGAGCCCACTCCAGCTGTGACAACTTGAAAGGTACACCCATACTGGTTGGAACCCCGCGTGAAATGAGTATTCCCGAATTGTCCTCGCTGGACACATTAGGCTCGGTTGCAACACGTTTTGTTCTATTGTAACGTGTCTCTACATCCTCACCGAAGTATAAAGATGAGAAATTGAATAACTCCTCTGATAGCCAACCTTCAGCAATAGACCCTTCAGGGTGTGCTCTATTGCCGACAAAGGTTTTTAGTTTGCCCAAATACCTAAAAAAGACATTTGAACATACCTCCAGAGTTAGTAGTAGAACACGTATTTTTGAAGGCCAAAAGACGTTGTACAAAACATACCTTTCGATGGGGTACATCCAACAATACTGAACTGGTCCACCACGTTTGACTTCCTCAACCAAGTGAAGAATTAAATGCACCATAACAGTGAAGAATGCAGGAGGAAAAATCATCTCCAAATGACATAGTGCTATCACAAACCTCCCTTGGAGATTATCGAGCTCAACAACATTCACCACTGGTGAACACAGTTCCTTGAAGCACGCTCCCAGCTCTACCAACACTCTTGCCACCGACACCGGTAACACATTTCGTATCGCAAGTGGCAACAAGTCATGCAACAACATGTGAGAGTCATGACTTTTTAAACCAAACATCTTACGGTTGGGTAAGTCAACACATCTTGCGATATTACTTGCATAACCATCTGGAAATTTCATTCCCTTCAGTGACTTCAGCATGACTTCTATTTTCTTCTTGTCGAGAGTGAATGAAGCAGCTGGACAAGTTTTCCCATCTGCTAATGGCCAAAGCTGACTTCTAATCTTCATTAATTTCAAATCTTCCCTTGTTGCTAGGTTATCTTTCCTCTTGTTCTTGTCATTGAGTAATATGTACAAAATGTTGTCGAAGAATATGCTCTTCTTTCTCCATTGTGGTGCCGGACCTGATTCTTTAGGTTGCGTCTTGCCAAATATCACATTAATATTCTGCACTTGTCCCAGTATCTCAGGGCCAGTAAGCATCATCGGAGCAGGTCGCTTCTCTACTTTCCCATTGAATTTACTTTTCTGTGATCTGAACCGATGATCATGTGGTAAAAACCTTCTGCTGCTCATAAAACATGGTTTGTTACCAGAAGCTTTTAACCTGACAACGTCGGCATCAAACATACATGTCGGACATGAGAGCGCAGTGTGTGTATTCCGTCCTGACAAGTTGCAGAGTCCAGGATAATCACTGATCGTCCATAATAATGCAGCCCGAAGAGTGAAGTTTTCTTTCTTCACTGCATCATAAGCTTGCACACCAACCCACAACGACTTCAGTTCTTCAATCAAAGGCTGAAGAAACACATCCAAATCATTACCCGGCATCTTCGGTCCAGGAACTATGCCAGATAGAATGAGTCCCGTTTGCTTCATACACAACCATGGTGGGGTGTTATACGGGATTAGCACGAAAGGCCATGTACTATGACTTATACTCATAGTACCAAATGGATTGAAGCCATCAGTAGCTAATCCAAGTCTCACATTTCGTGGCTCGGAAGCAAAATCTGGGAACCTCGTGTTGAAGCTTTTCCACGCTTCAGCATCTCGAGGATGTCTGCCCATACCATCATTACTCATCTCTGTGGCATGCCAAGTCATATCTTCTGCTGTATAAGGACTCATATATAACCTCTTCAACCGAGGTATTAAGGGAAAGTACCGAAATATCTTCTCTGGTCGAGGCTTTAATTTCTTCCCAGATGCAGTCCTGTTTCCTACATTCTTGAATCGAGCAACTCCGCACACTCGACACTGCATCGCTGCACTATCTTCTCCGATGTATAGTAAACAATCGTTCTTGCATGCATCAATTTTTTGGTAAGACAAACCCAGTTTTCTAATCGTCTTCTTTGCTTCATAGTTGGTTTGAGGAATTTTGGCACCAATCCAGAAGCATAGTCATAGCTTTGTCACTTATCTTGTGTAAGTACTTGATGTGGTATAAACGCATCATGAAGGACAGTTTTGTGAACTTAGTGCTACCATCATGTAAGGGCACTTCACCGTCCTGTAAAATTCGAAAGACATCATCATCTGGGAGTTGAGCCTTGACATCCGGCATTGGTATGTCTGTAGGAGGTAGTTGTTGAGTTTCAGTCTCAACAGGCACATTTAATTCAGTAGGAGGTGGGTCTTCTTGAAATTGTACTCCAAATGCGTCATTCACCATGTTCTGGAACATGGTTGGCTCAATTATCGGTGGTACCTCAACTGTTGGCAGATTTACTTCTTCAGTGACCATTGCGACTGGAATATTCACAGCAACCGGGGGCAGAAACTCAGTAGCTAACTCGCCATGCAAATTCCAAACAGCGTAAGAAGATGGAAAAGCTGAATGGAGCAGGTGGTCATTAACTTCCTGCCTTGGCCTCCACTTCTTGAACTTGCACTTGGGACAAGGACAGAGAATATTCACTCCATCAGGTGCATTAGAGACAACAAAGTCCAGGAATTTTTGAAGGCCGACATAATACTCGGAGTATGACGAGCCTTTCGTATCCAAGATTTGTCCATCTATCTAGAGGCTGTTAATTAGTAACAGTTGAGTAGAGAATAAGTAAGGTATAATATTAGAGATGTCTACGTAACTTAGTACCACTGACTAAGTTTGCCTAATTATATCTCCTGACCATTTATGTACAAGTATATATGTTCCTAATTAAATTAAATTGTAACTAATACAATTACATACATATATATTGTTTGAAATTTCACAACTTCATATAATTAATTAAGTACTATGATGAAATGCATAACTATTCATTGATTTTAATTGCAATAAAGCATATGACATGCATAATATTTTTATTTTAAAAGCTTATAAACCAAATTCAATTTTTATTCTGAATCTCCCATTTAACTTTGAAAGTAACTTCACAAAGATTAACTAGCATATTTTACTCATTTACAATCTGTGATGATATAACATAAATAAATCTATTCATTTTTAAGTTGATTAACCATGTTTTTAATAGCTAATTAAACAAGTATTGGATGTAATAAAGTAATTACCAACCTGAATACTAGAGGACGAGTGCTAATCAAACAGAGACGTAACCGAATATCTGAAAATAACAGAAACTTCAACTTAGACAACAGAATAAATATTCAACAAAATTACTAATAAATAAATAAATCGTTGGATCGTAGTGTTCTCACCTGAATACTGTTATAAATTACCGCTACTACACTGTTGCTATGGTATTTCCCCTCCAATAACAACGGGTCACCAAGTTCGAATCTGATAAAAAAAAACGAAAATCAAATCAATTATTCGAATACATGAGCTTGAATTATTAACCCTAATGACATTAACTCTTACCAAGTAGAACTCAGTGATTCAGTATGGTGAAATAAAAAGAAGCCCAAAAACGTGATTACTAAGTCTGCACAGCGTCAATAACAGCACAAAATTAAGATTCAAGAAGGCAAAAAACGTCGATACAATTCAAAATACACGCAAGAACAAATCTTCCCAAACATACTCATAGATTCAGGCCGGAACTCTTACCAAGAACGATGTCAATCGGTCCAAATAGCACAAATCGAACAAAAATACGACAAAAAATCCTGCAAATCATCGTCAGAGATCGATATTAATTCCAGAACACAAACAACAACAAATAGAAGAAGATTAGGGATGAACACTTACCAGAAACAAGAAGGAAATCAGGCCAGTAGAGAGGGAGGCGTCGAAAATTGGTGAGAGTTGAGAGAAAATCGGTGAGTTTGCGTGAAAAATGAAATTCTGAAGGTCAGAGGGGGAGGTCATTCATTTACTTAGTCGCAGGCCTATTCCTTAGTCGCAGGCCGCCTGCGACTAAATTAAAGCTTAGTCGCAGGCATAGTGCTTTATCGCAGGCATAATGCTTTATCGCAGGCACCCGCGACTAGGCTTAGTTGCGAGCTTTATCTTAGTCGCAGACGGCCCGCGACTATATTGGATTTTAGTCGCGGGCTTTATCTTAGTCGCGGGCCGCCTGCGACTAAGCTGGTCGCGGACCCATATTTAGTCGCGGGCGCCTGCGACTAAGACTAAGTTTAGTCGCAGGCGCCCGCGACTAAGCAATAAGCCTGCGACTAACATAGTCGCAGGTCAGTAAAGGGCCTGCGACTATATCAGCTCTTTTTTGTAGTGACAATCATGATCATTAGATAAGTTAGTCGAGTATGCACTTATTGGGTCACATGTTTTGGTAAATCATATGCAAATATATCGAGTTATGAGTTGTTGACTTTTATTCAATTAATGTCACGAGTAAGCTAGATCGGGCCAGATTGATCTAGATGATCAACTTTCATACAAATAAATTTTTAAAAGAAACATATTTTAATTCGTATATTATTCGAATTAGAAGGGCGAGGTCCATTGAGTTGTAGGTTTAATCAAATTACGAGTCAATAAGGGTCGTTTGGTTGCAGTGATATTGATAACTGCAGATATCATGATATTCAGGATATCATTATTTTTTTCTGTCCTGAATATCATGATTTCTGGGGCCAAAAGTGATATCAATATCACTCAACAAATATTCATGGTGGGAGGTGAATATCTTCAGAGTGATATTGATATCACAGTTTTGGGACAATTCTATCTTCACCCAACCTTCCCAATTATAATGTCATCAACTCCATTACCCCCAATTTATTTTTTCTCATTTTATAATTGTCTCGTGTTTATATATTTTTATATTTATTTATTAATTAAGATAAATATTTATGATTTAGTTTTTAATTACTCGATTAGAATTTTTTTAGTTAGAATTAGAATTGACCATGAAAATTATTTTAACCGTTTATTTTGGCTAGAAGAGGGAGATGTGTTAGTGGTAATACTAATTATTTTTCTAATGAATGAGCGTTTAGTATTCTAAAAGTATAATTAACCCGAGTAATTAATTTGTAAATACATTCACGAATTAAAAAAGAGATATTACAAATTTTAATTTCTATACAAACATGTTTTTTATTAAATGTTAAGACTTAAGGCTCCTTTTATACTTTGTTCAAGCAAATGAGGGTATTTTGGCACATTCACCCATGCATTCACAATTCACCACTTATTTAAATATCACTACCCCACACAACGACATCAAACAATCACTTTTACTAATATCAATATACTAACATATCAATATATTCCACATATCGGGGTTGTTTGGCTGCAGTGATAATGATATTGATAACTGCAGATATCATGATATTCAGGATATCATCGTTTTTTCTGTCCTGAATATCATGATATCTGGGGCCAAAAGTGATATCAATATCACTCAACAAATATTCATGTGGGGAGGTGAATATCTTCAGAGTGATATTGATATCACAGTTTTTGGACAATTCTATCCTCACTCAACCTTCACAATTTTAATGTAATCAACCCCATTACCCCAATTTATTTTTTCTCATTTTATATTGTCTCATGTTTATGTATTTTTATATTAATTTATTAATTAAGATAAATAATTATAATTTAGTTTTTTAATTACTTAATTATAATTTTTTTAGTTAGACTTAGAATTCACCATGAAAATTATTTTAAATTTTTATTTTATTTTATTTTTGCTAGAAGAGGGAGATGTGTTAGTGGTAAATATAATACTAATTATTTTCTTAATGAATGAGCATTTATTATTATAAAAGTATAATTAACTCGAGTAATTAATTTATAAATGTATTCACGAATTAAAAAAGAGAGATTACTAATTTTAATTTATAAACACACATGCTTTTTAATTAAATGTTATGACTATTTTTATACTTTGTTCAAGCAAATGAGGGTATTTTGGTACATTCATCCATGCACTCACAATTCACCACTCATTTAAATATCACTACCCCAAACAATGATATCAAAGAATCACTTTTACCAATATAAATATACTAACATATCAATATATCTCATATATCATGATATTTAGATATCATCCAACCAAACGACCCATCATGATATATAGATATCTTCCAACCAAACGACCCCACATGTTAAATGTATAGTGGGTTTATCGAGTCATGACTTGATTAGCCACATGTTGTTGAATTTAGTTAATTCAAGTCAAGAATGTAGTTGTGTTGGGCTTTGTGGGTGGGTTCATCAAATCATGTCATAATATGACATAATTTTTTCATGATTCACATTCGAGTTAATTTGATCACAAGTAGAATTGAGTAACGCAATACCTATCATATAGTTTAATTATTTATTTATAAGAGTTTTTTTTATAAATTATCTTTGTCACTATTGGTTGTGGCAGCTGGTCGAGCAACTGAGCACGATGGAGCAGAAGTCCCCAAATTTCAGAAACCTTGAAGTCATCATATGTAATCGCATGCACGAGGGTACCGATACCCACGGGTACCGAAAATTATATATATATGGTGCACACTTCGGTACCCGTGGGTATCGGTACCCTAGCTAGTATAAAATTTCACATTTCTATACTTTAAAATTCAAATAATGAGTCCTAAACCTATTGCAATAAACCATGAATGCTGCTTAATAATGCTAACCCCTAAACACTAAATCTTAACCCTCAAACACTACGTTATAGACTCAAAACTCTAAATCGTATTCCAAACTCTAACATTTGACGATAAGTCCAAATTAAAAGATCATAAACCCAAAAAATAAACTCAAAACCCCTAATACTATATTCTAACACCTGAACATTAAACTAAAGCTATGAAACTTCAAAGTTCAATCAGAAATAGGACATAATTTTAATGATGGGGGTACCGATACCCCTGGGTACCGAAGTGTTACCCATATATATATATATATATATATATATAGAAATTACCCATCTCCGCCGACTTAACAAGATTTTTGGTTCCTCTGCCATCGCGTGAGGCCCTACATCTCTCGCCGTCGGTGCCTCCTTTTTCCTCCACCGACTGTTGCCCTTCCCAATCTCTGTCACCCTCGCCGCTGGTTCCTCTGTTGTCGACTAAGGAAGGGAAAAAGAGTCGTCCCTCTTCAAAGTAGTTGTCAGCCGTTGCCGCCAGTCGACTACACTATCCTCCGCCGTCTGTTGATTCTGGTACTAGTACGTATTTATTTTTCCCCAATTTCAAGTGCATGGCTGTTTTGTGAAGAGATTTGAGTACTAGTATTAATCTTTTTAGGTTTGTGGTTGAATTGGGGGGGGGGGGGCGGTTAGGGTCAGAAGATTTCTCCTGAGCCTGAAATTAAGTGTTTCTATGGGAAGTTAAATATGTTTCATGATTCAGCCTAGCTAATCAATTTCGGATTGTATAATACTAGTATTTTTTTTTTGTGTAATATTTTGGCTGATTAACTAATTTAATCATAACACTTGTTCTTATTTGATTATCACTTGCTACTAATTGCATGGTTGTTTCTGTAAAACTTTGGGAATAAGTTTGAGTACTTTTATTAATCATCCTAGGCTTGTGATTGAAATTGGGGTTGAGGGTTGCGACGAATCATGATTATGAAATTAGGGGTTGAATGCTTTTGGTATGTGGCTTATAAAGGAGGCCAACTAAACTGTCGCAAATCAGCTGATTCATGTACTATAAATTCCTTTTTGTAGATATCCTCTATTTTTCCTTTTGCTTGCTTAGAAACCTGAAATTCCCGCAGTGAGCGACCTGTATTGGTTGGAAGGTGTAACGAGCAACATTGCACTGATCCACTTGTTGTTTCTTATACCTGGTAAGCTAATATTTCGTTTAATCATTTGTGTTTGTGCATTGTGTATATATTTATGTGTAGTTGTTGCTTTTAGAACTAGTATTTCGATTAATCCAAACTAGTATTCCAAATAACATGATACTCCAAACGTGTATGTTGCTGAATTATAATTTTAGTGCAAACCTAGTTTTATGTCCTCTAGTAGGCAGCTGTGTTCGATATTTTTTTATTGTTGAATATGATTTTGTTGTGTCGGCGTTGATTTAATACTAGTATTCTTCCTTATACTAGTATTTTTCGTGATACTAGTATTCAGTAGGATACTTGTATGCTCTACCAAAATTCATGTTTCGAGAACTCTCGTATGTCATGTTTTTGGGTAAATCTGTTTTTTCGTGTAATGCAACTTCATCGTTGCCTATTTCCTCCATATTTCATAATGGTTGTTTAGATAACTCAATTTCCTTAATCAACAATATTAAAGCGATACTATCATTTCGTAAATCAGCTGATTATATGTTGTTGAGATAAATTTAAATTTTTAAATGGATTAAGCCTATTTTATTATTTAGGATTTAGGCAGTAACTATGGTGGCATGTGCATACGCGATCATTTGTAGTAAGCATATGTGTTTTTGTCTGAGCTATATCGTTATGTTATGATGTTGTGGTAATACTTGTATTCTACCGTATACTAGTACTAGATTCATTCATGCTGGATAGTAAGTACTTATACTTCCAAATGTGGCTTCTAATGGTCATTTTGCTTGTGCTTGCAAATATTCCAATGAATGTGCTTCATCTTGAGAAAGTTTCCATTTCAACCACATGCATGTTCTGATTTCTTTCGACCATGCATTAGTTTCAACATCACTGTTTCTGTTCGAGGTTTTTATGTATTAAATTAACGGGTTGTGTGTGGCTGTTGATTTAATACTAGTATTTTGCCCCTATACTAGTATTAACTTTGATACTAGTATGCTCTACCAAAATTCATGTTTTGTGAACTTTCGACTTAGTATTGGCTGAAATTTTAATTAGGGTATTCAAATTTCAATTTCACTTAAATGATGGTAATTGTGTATTGCAAAGTTGGCCTAGTAGTGAAATTTCAGCATCTCAAATGGAGGCGCAACAAACCAAAAATAGGTAATATGGTAGTTCTAATTATTGTTTTTATTTGGATACTTGTTTGCATGTTGCCTCTTGAATCTAACAGACTATATCTGCTTGTTAGTTTTTAGACCAGGGAAGAAGGGGCAATCACATGTAGGTGCAGCCCCAACAGAAGCAATGAATTATTTTCGTGGAGCTCTCCAAATGAAATTGCCAGAATCACTAGTTTAGGGTTCAGGGGAACCACAAAAGTTGGCATCAAGCAATTGCCAAATGAAATGAGGAAGTGAGTATTGGCTATATACAACGTGAGTTCACAGACATTCAGAGTTGGGCCAGAGATGACACTCAAGATAACTAAAGAAGATGTGTATAATCTCTATGAGCTTCTAAGGGGTGCCAAAATGACAGAGTTGGAGAAGACAACGAGGAACGCCATGGATTCCATTGTGGGAGCTTGCGCACTCAAATATGCCAAAGTTACCAAGAAAGAGAGGGTGGAGCTTAAAGATTTGAAGGATCGCCTAGACATAGAGGATGACTTTGAGAAATGGTGTCAAATGTATGTGTCATACTTAACTGGCACTCTCATCTTCACAACACCATGTCAACATGAAAACTTGAAGTATGTTGGCCTAACTTAGGGATAATTCTTTGGTGAAATTGGTTAACCACAATTGGTGTGGACACGTTTTGAAGCATATGCATGATGGATTTGTCAAGGCACAAACCAATAAATCCTTAATGTTGATCTACATCTTAATATGGTTAGTATTGGATTGATTTGTTTGTTGTATATTATTTGAAACCGTGTTTGTGTGTTTAGGATTTGGGCAGAATACTAGTATCAAGTTTGTTGTCTGAACTATCATCAATTGCTTTTTGGCAGGTTTGCATTTGCGAAAATTTTGGTAGCAAAGCTAATAGGCCTACACTAGTAATATCGTTGTGCAGTGAATGGGGGACAACTAATGCAAGAAAAGAGTGGAAGGCGATAGAAGCAAAGACGATAAGCTTCAAAATTGTAGGGAAGAAAATGGAATTCCTAGACTTTGGCCCTAATACAAAAGTAGATCTTGTCAAATTAACATATGATGATGTAAGTCTAAATATCCAAATTGATAATATTGGTTTAAATGAATGTTGGTCTAAAGTAGACAGAATGAATGTTAATTTCCAGAATGTAAATAGTTAGATAATATTGGTTTGCAATTACAATTGTATAATCGGGCGGTTGAAGGAGTGAATATTGAAAATTAGGGTTAACTGCGAGTTAAACCTGTGTTACCTGTCTGCTTTGAATGCACATGTTCGAGCCAAACAAGCCACTGTTGTAGATATACGACAAACTAGTATTCCAAAAGAGGGTAGTATTTCTAGGAATATGGAAGAGATGGTAGATGAAGGAACCTACTATGGTAGTATATGATCCCTCAGGAATTCAACCTTCTGTTCTACATCAAGTAAGTTAAATCTTTAATGTTATGTTTTTTTTAATTGATTCATTATAGCATCTTTGATCCTAGTATGTATTGAATATGTCATTCTAAGTGAGTCATGCGCACAGGGGGTCCTGTGATCAAGAGAGCAACGATGGTAAAAGTAGCTTTGAAGTTCGATCATCTGCAACTGTCATCTTACCACTTGAAGATAACGGTACTGAGGTAATTGAAATGCAGCTTACTGCATTGAAGGAGTATTTCTTGAAGAAAAAAGATGCATAGTAAGAAATTTGGTTTGTTGTTTTAGTTTTTTGTATCATCTTGGGTCAATGGCTTATGAGAGATGTATTATCTTATTGCAGGGCTAAATTGGTGGTGGATTACGGAGAACCCCAATACCAGCTCAGAAGGTTCCAAGTAACGGAGTTTCTGACACAACATAGAGTCTGCAACCATCTAATATGACTGTTATGGGTACTATCTTAATTGGATGCAGGCTAAAAGTGGCAATCTGAAGAGATGGATTTTCCCACTTTCTGTTGCGGTATTCAATGAAACTCTAAGTTGTTTTCATCAATAGTTACATACTAGTATTTCTAACTACTATTCTTAATGAACTGTTTCAATACAGGCCGTTGTGCACGTGGACATCAGCTTGCCATGTATGGAAGAAGGGTCATATGGCGAAGAAGCAATTGACATCATCCACACTCTAAAATGGATGTCTCGTGTAACATCCCGGTTCCAAGTTTCCGGTCAGGATTCAAATTCTCGGTTAAACTCGTTTGTTAAGAAGCTTGGAGGATTTTTAATTTGAATTTTAATAATTAATTTACGAGTATAATTTATTCCGTTGGTGGAATAAATAAACTTTGGGTTAATTATTGGGTTCGAGTTCTAAATCGGTAGGCGGAATCAGGATGAAGTTGGCAGCAAAGGGGGCTGGGCTCAAGGCTCAGCCGCCCATCTCTGATTTCAAGCAACAGCATGGGCGGGAAAATAAGAAAGAGCAAGGGTTGGCTTGGTTTGGGCTTCGACTCGTTCAGCAGAGAAGAGACTTGCGGGCTTTAAGCCCAGCTCCATTTTAGCTTAGGGATTTTTGGAGAGATGGCACAAAAATTGAAAAGAGGAGGGTGGAGGCTACACGGAAAACGGGGAGAGAGAGAGAGTTTGGGCTTCCATCTTCTTGGGAGTGTGTTACGTGCCGATTTTGAGCGTCTGATGACGGGGTCGGGACGCCACCACAAACGGCTACCCCAAGGAGTTTCGTCGGAGTCGGGTCGTTGAGATGTCGTAGCATTGTGTAACGAGGTGAAACGAGGAATGATTACGCGATGTGATTAACTCGGATGAGCTTGGATCGACGAAGGATTAGGAAGAATTAAGTAGAAGAAGAGTTTCAGAAGAAGAAGCAGAGGAGAAATAAAGAATGAGAGAAAGAGTTGGTTTGGCAATAGAATTCTGATTCCCTTCTTCCTCGTTTAAGACTCTACTTGTACCCAACTACTATCCGACTATCCGACTTCAACAAAATAATAAAATAACCGAGTAAGAAAATAATAAAAACAAGGTAGTTCATCCTTCCTTCCTCTCATGTAACCCAGCACGTTACACGCCACCCTCCTTCGGAAGATTCTTGTCCTCAAGAATCAGCGGAAATTGTAGTTGGAGGTGCTGCCAATCTTCCCACGTTGCATTAGCGGGTGTAGTGTGAGTCCAATGTACCAAGACCTCCTCTCGACCGCGCCTCGTTCGTCGTTCTAAGATGGCTATTGGTCGAGGTCCCTCCGTTGTAGAAGTGTTCGGAAGAGCCGTCGTCACCCCACTCACGTCTCCCCTGGCAGCCTTCAAACTTGAAACATGAAAAATGGGATGAATCTTTGAGTCACTTGGCAGATCCAGCTTGTATGCTACCTCCCCGATGATGTCTAAAACTTGGTATGGCCCGTAGTACTTCGGAGCCAGGTTGTAGTCACGTCGGTTGCTTGTGGACACTTGTCTATAGGGTTGTAACTTGACGTACACCCACTCTCCAATGTTGTAATGCTTCTCAACTCTTCCAGCATCATAATATTTAGACATTCGGTCCCTTGCTTGAACCAATCGAGCTCGTACCTCTCGTAGCACTTCATCATGTGTTTGAAGCTCCAATTCCACACCGACTGCTCGAGTTGAGCCCTCAACATAGGACAAAAGAGTTGGTGGTTTACGACCATACACAATCTCATACGGCATACGTCCTGTTGAAGAGTGCAATCTCGTATTATAACAAAACTCAGCCCAAGAAAGCCACTTGTGCCACTCTTTTGGTCGATCCCCCGTGAAGCATCGGAGATACATCTCCACCACTTTATTGACAGCTTCAGTTTGGCCATCCGTTTGCGGATGATACGCCGAGATGAAATTAAAGCGTGTTCCTTGGAGACGAAAAAGTTCAGTCCAAACAAGCTTGTAAAGGCGGGATCGCGGTCGCTAACTATGGTGGCAGGGAAACCATACAGTTTTAGCACTTGCCGATGTAGAGCATCGGCCACGCTTCCAGCGGTGTAGGGGTGTGATAACCCTATAAAGTGAGCCATTTTCGATAACCTATCCACCACAACCAATATCACCGACTTTCCCTCCGATCTTGGCAACTCGTTAATAAAATCCATTGAAATGTCACGCCAAACCTCAGTGGGAATCGGAAGTGGGCTGAGGAGACTAGCAGGTTTCATATTATCAGCTTTATTTTGCTGGCAGGTCGAACATTCTCTAACTAAGCGTCAGATTGTTTTTCTCATGCCTGGCCACGAGAACACATCTTGAACTCTTCGTGTGGTCTTGTGGCATCCCTCGTGAGACCCTGCGTGCATTTCTTGGACGATTGTGGGAATCAATGTTGATCCTTCGTGGAGGTATATGAAGCCATTCTTGTACAAGACGCCTCCCTTCACTTCCCAACTCGGACCCATCTCCCCATTTAAGCATAGATCCCTCAGTTGGGTGAGTGTGGCAGAAGCAGATATCTCTTCTAAAATGGTTTCAACCCATTCTGCAACAGGTACTGAAATTGACATTAATTCATATCGCCTCGAGAGAGCATCCGCCACTCCATTTTCACTGCCCTTATTGTATTCAATTACAAAGTCGTAGCCGAGCAGCTTGGTGATCCACTTTTCCTGCATTTGGGTGGTGATCTTCTGCTCTAGTAGGTATTTCAAACTTTTTTGATCAGTGCGCACTACAAACCGACATCCCAATAAGTACGGCCTCCACTTTTTTACCGCTAGCACCAAAGCCATCATCTCCTTCTCATAAGTTGACATTGCTAAATTTCTTCCACATAAAGCTTGACTGAAGTATGCTAAAGCTCATCCATTCTGCATCAAGACGGCTCCAATTCCGCTGCCGCTAGCATCGCACTCTACGATAAACTCCTGTTCGAAGTTAGGCAATGCTAACACCGGAGCTTCAGTCATTGTTTTCTTGAGTTTAGAAAAAGCCCTTTCAGCCTCGTCATCCCACGCAAAAGCACCCTTTTTCAACAATCGGGTGAGCGGTGCTGCTATTTTACCATAATCACGGATGAACTTGCGATAATAGCCTGTCAAACCCAAAAATCCCCTCAAAGCTTTGATATTAGCTGGAGTTGGCCATTCCACCATTGCTGCAATTTTTTCAAGTTCTACTGCTACTCCTCCTTCAGAGATAATATGCCCAAGGTATCTTACTTCTCGTTGTCCAAAACTGCACTTCTCCCGCTTTACATATAACTCGTGAGCTCTCAAAATTTTGAACACCTCGTGCACATGAACCCGATGTTGCTCTTGAGTCGAGCTATAAATCAAAATGTCGTCGAAGAACACTAATACATATTTGGAGAGAAGATGTTTAAATACCTCATTCATAAGAGATTGGAACGTTGATGGTGCATTCGTCAACCCAAACGGCATGACCAAAAATTCATAGTGACCGTGGTGCGTGCGAAACGCTATTTTTGAAATGTCTTCGGCTGCCACCCGTATTTGATAATACCCAGATCGTAAATCTAGCTTGGTAAAGTACCTCGCCTCTCGCAGCTAATCGAGCAACTCATCGATCACATGTATTGGGAACTTGTCCTTCACCGTTATTTGGTTCAACCCACGATAATCTACACACATGCGCCATGATCCATCCCGTTTCTTCACCATCAAAACCGGAGACGAGTATGGGCTTTGACTGGAACGGATTATACCTGTTTCGAGCATCCCTTTCACTAGCTTTGAAATCTCCTCTTTAAGATATTGTGGATATCTATATGGCCGTTGACTAACAGGTGCATTGTTGGGATTAATTACAATATGATGATCATGACTTCGGTGAGGTGGAAGCGTGTTCGACTCCCGAAACACGTCAGCGGACTCCCGTAGCAACCGTGCTTCTTCCTCCTCCACTTTCTTTGTCTATGTATATGATTTCCCCATATCAACGCCTCCCTCTATCATGTATAGAACATAGCCTTCCTTGGTCCTTCTCATCTCCCTAGCCCATTGGCTGTCATCAATTTCCCTAGATGGTGTTGTACGCACACCATGCAATATGCGTGGCAATCCCTTCCAATTAAACTGCATAGTTAGGCAGTTGAAATCCCAACGAATTTCTCCCAATTTCCTCAGCCACCCGACACCAAGAATAATGTCGTAGCCACCCATCGATAGTAGGTGATAATCCTCCTCGAAGCTTAATCCCGGTAGGAAGAGGCCGACTTTTTACCACATTCTTGGACTACTCGCCTTCTCGCCATTCCCTACAATTACGGAGAATCGGGTACCTCTCAATGGCTCTAATGCTATGCGGCTTGCCAATCTAGTATCAATAAAATTGTGCGTGCTTCCTGAGTCGATGAGCACACTCACGGTTTGGCATCGCATTGTTCCCCGCAGTTTCATCGTCTCGCCGGTCTCACCTCTAGTTACCGCTGCCATTGATATAGCGAGAAAGGTATTTTTTCCTCCATCATCCTTTACTTCCTTCTCCTCATCCTCCACTAATTCAAGGAAAAATAGTTTTTTGCACCGATGGCCTGGAACGAATTGCTCGTTGCAATTGTAACACAATCCCTTCTCTCGGCGCTCTCGCATCTCGGCCGAGGTAAGCCTCTTAACATTTGTGATTCGATTTGGTGGTTCCGGATTTGGACGATTAGGCGTCCACAACTCGTGAGGTCCTGATTGGACAGTAACCTTCTCCTCGTAGAGTCATGCAAAAGCTATGGCCGTCGTCAAATCCGGCGGACGAGCTGCTTGCACATCGCTCCGAATCCGCGAACTTACCCGCTAATAAAGCAGCTCACTTGGTGTGCGGGTGTTAGTCGTCCGGATCGCACGAGTAAGCGTTCGAACTCTGTTTGATAATCACGAACAGTCCCAACCTGCGTCAGCTTCGTTAGGCCTCCAAACGGGTCCTCAAATGTGGTTGGGCCGAAACGCGAATGCATGCCGGCCTTCAACTCATCTCATGTCAACTGGCGTTCCCCGTCACGTTGAACCTGCAGCCACATCTGAGCTTCACCTTCCAAGTAAATAGAAGCGAGCAGCACCTTATCCTCCTCGTTGGTGCGGTAAAATTCAAAAAATTGCTCAGCTCGACAAACCCATGTAGTTGGATCATCGCCCGAATTAAACTTCGAAAAGTCTATCTTCTCCCCCGGAGCCACACGAGGTGGGTCGTCTCGCTGCCCTGGGTTGATTAGAATCCCCAGTTGATTTCTTTCAACCCTATCAATCCGGTCAGTGAGAGCTGTCAACGAATCAGTCATCGCCCCCAAACGATTTTCCAGCCTAGTTGCGAGTTCTTGATCTCGATCAGGTCTTTGCATCAAGATCGCTAGGGTTTGGCGTATACCATCCAATGCAGCCTCCATATTTTGCATCCGATCCTCCATCTTTATGCCGGTCGCCGTGGGTGATTCATAACCGGGCTCTGATACCAATATGTTATGTGCCAATTTTGAGCATGTGATGACGGGGTCGGGACGCCGCCACAAACGGCTACCCCAAGGAGTTTCATCGGAGTCGGGTCGTTGAGATGCCGTAGCCTTGTGTAACGAGGTGAAACGACGAATGATTACGCGATGTGATTAACTCGGATGAGCTTGGATCGACGAAGGATTAGGAAGAATTAAGTAGAAGAAGAGTTTCAGAAGAAGAAGCAGAGGAGAAATAAAGAATGAGAGAAAGAGTTGGTTTGGCAATAGAATTCTGATTCCCTTCTTCCTCGTTTAAGACTCTACTTATACCCAACTACTATCCGACTATCCGACTTCAACAAAATAATAAAATAACCGAGTAAGAAAATAATAAAAAACAAGGTATGTCATCCTTCCTTCCTCTCATGTAACCCAACACGTTACAGAGTGTAGGCACGTAAATCAAGAGGGACGCGGCATGGAAGTCGAGGAAAAATTGTATGGTGATGTCGCTCAAAATCGAAGAGGGGACTGCTCCTAATTTTCTGGGATGGAGAGAGAGAGACGACTCTGGGGTTCGTGCATGCAGATTGAGGCGGCAATGGAATTTCGATCGAGAATGGAAGACGAGTGTTCTTTGGCGTCGGGTTGATAGCTAGAGATGAGGGAGAGAGATATCTAGTCACGTCGGTGGTGGTAATGGTGGATTAACGAGATCAGTTCCAAGGTTTTGGGAGACGACGACGGTGGCTGGAGCCTCGTCGGCTGCGAGGGACTTGTCGGAGAAGAAAAAGAAGTGAAGTGAAGGTTTTGGGAAGTTCAGTGGTTCTTCTGCCATCACAGAATGTTAAGTGACTAATCTGCATTTACTATAAAGTTGTGGTGTGTTCTGCAAGTTTGTTCTTAAGGGTTCGTTTGGTAGATCAACTTTTGTAACAGGTTGGCAATTCAGAGTTTCAACCATAACTATTTCGTTAGGACTCCGATTGATGATCCATCAGGACCGATTGAATTAGGATGACGAGTCGGACGTTTACAGACATAATTAAGAGTCTGCTGGGACAAGGTGAGGGCTTAGCATCGAAAGGTAGTAACAGCGTGAGGAATTACAACTCGACTTAGTAATTATCAGGGATGCATGAATTGGAGAGTTGAAAATGGTTAATTATGTGTTTTGATTAGTGGTTCCTGATGTGCTTATGTGTTGCTTGAATTGGTTGGATGCTAGGTTTGACTTGTTTGCATGTATGGTTGACTATCTTGATTGAACGGTTGATTAGGTGGCTAGAATGAAGGTTTAATTTCTGAATGAGCAATATATATATTTATATATGACTGTGGAATGTTGGTTGCAGAAGGATGGCCCTGCCAATGTGGGATCATCCTATGAACGACGAACAGGAGGGTGGCCCTAGACCTTGCGACATGATCACCCCTTTCGTTTTTACTACTACAAGTGGGGTGGTCGGTAAGACTAGCAGTCCACCCGTAATAAGTGTGTATTTGATTATTGGTGTAAAATTATGACATTGAATTGGGACATGGAATTTGTACATGGAATTGTGATGTGGAATTGTGCGGTGGAATTGGTTAATGAAATTGTTTGGTTGATTGTGGTTATTGATGTGGTAGTTTTAGATGGAATTGAAATGATAGAATCGGAATGAGTCCACACTGCCCCACCCGAGATACATGTATGATTGAGTCTGGTCCACTGGGGTGGATCCCCTTGACATGGGTGTCAAGGGTGATGTTGTACTTCTCGTTGAGAGAGTGATGATGATTGTGATGATTGATGACGCGTGTAACATATCCGCCCAACCGGATGATTAGGAACTCAAGTTCGGGTGATTAGAGGGCTTAAATCAGTGCCTCAGAGGTCCCATTAGGGTCTGGGACGTTCGTGTTTAAGTCGGGTTGAGGTTACAAGTGAGTGTGTTGTGTAGTGAAGAACACACGCTGTGTGTCTTCAAGGTACACACCGTGTATATGAGATACACGACCGTGCACTAATTCCAGCATAGTTCGTCGAAAGTGGCAGATGATAACACACAACTGTGTGTTATAGAAACACACCGTGTAGTTCATAACACACGCCGTGTAGTTCATAACACACGCCGTGTGTTTTGACCTGGGTATAAAAAATAGGTTTTGACGGGATTTTATAACTTCTAACTCATTCTCTCTCTGCGAAAGTTCATTGACGAACCAATTTGGGGCCAAGCTTCAAGGTGCGATTCCAGGAGATGTAGAGGTCAGATTGACGATCCGTTTCTTGCTATGCATTCCTAGTAACGAGGAGAAAAGATTGATAATCTAAATTTCTAGTTTCTCAGTGTAGGTCGCGGTTAGTGAGAAGGGATAGGCTACGATTTTGGAGTTGGGGAAACCAGTATTTTGGGGAACTAGAAGACGTGTAGAGCCTCGTCTTCTATTCCAGGTGAGGGCTTAGCGTTGTTAGATTGTAATGGACAGCGTGAGGAGTTTTAACTCAGACTTAGATGAAGATTGGGGATTGCATGGAATTGAGGAGTGTAAAAGGGGTAAATTGTGCCGTGAACGTGCCTTTGATTGATTGTTTGATTGTTGCTGTGATTGGGGGTTTGGGATGAAATGAAATGTTAAATTAACTGGTATGGAATTGAGAGACTGGATAGAATTGGGGAAATGAATGCAAGTTATGTAATATCTTGTACTATTAGTTTCTGGTTGCAAGAGAATGGCCCAGCCAATGTGGGGTCGTTCTGAGAAAGAGGAATAGGTGGGTGATTCCTAGACTCATGACATGGCTACCCCTGTACTTGCAGGGGGGTGGCCGGTGAGCTAGCTGGTTACCCTTTGTGTGAATGTGTTGATGGATTGTGAGGTGTGATCGGATTGTGGAGTAATGAGGATGGATTGAGGAATGTATCTGGAACGTGGTTTTATGAGATGATGTGATGTTGTGATGGAATTGAGTGAGTTGTGAATGGTAAATGAAAGTAGAACCGGAAGGAGCCATGATGAGCTGCAGAATAGGGTATCAAATAACTACTAAGCTAGAAGCTAAGCAGATCGTATTCCAAGGGTCTTCTAATAATCGTCTACTCAAATGTAAAGGCAGATTACTCAGGTTTAACACGTTGTGCGTGGTGTGAGTTCCACAACTTCTATTCTGGAAAATGCAAGCAAGTTAAAAACTAAATTGAAAGGCAGATTGGAAGATTGGTTGACTTAACAAAGATGACAAACAAGCTTAGACTTCGAATCCCCCTTAGTTCACCAGAGCATTGGCGATCAACAGACCAGCGGATTTCAATTCTCGTTCAATCAATTCTAAGACACCACCATAACTCCTTACCCTTAGGTTTAAGACTGGCGAACGTTCGCTCTATCCGATCTAGCTACCAAGATTAATTAGCCACCCGAGTACGGTCACTTCTTGCGACGACTAAACTAACTGGTGGAATTACTAATGATTTATGAGTGACTCTTGAAGTGGATTAACCCTAACTGGTTCCTACGAAAGGCACACTCCAATGAATAGGTTAATTGTAACATCCCCGCCCAACCGAACGGGTTAGAACTCAAGTCTGGGTGACTAGAGTGCCGGAAACGGTACTTAAGAGGGTCTCTTGAGGTCTGGGACGTTTGGGTGTGTGCCGGGTTGAAGTTGCAAAAGAGGGGAACAGTGTACAGTACCAAAAGTGCTGATTTTGGGCCCTGAAGTGCGCAGGCGCACTTTTAGAAGTGCCAGGCGCACTTTTCAATTAAAAAGGCAAACTTTCGGCGGAATATTCGAAATGTGCGCCTTTTTGGGGTCAATGTGCACCGGCGCACAGTTTGACATACCAGGTGCACTTTTCGTGCATAAAAGGACGGATTTGCACGGAAATCCATAACTTCCCCTTCTTTCTCTTTCCCCGAAATTCGTTTTTGACGAACCAAAAACCCCTTAGCTTCAATCCTTGATTCCGGGAGTTGAGCTCCGATTTGCGATCCGTTTGTTGCTACGCGTTTGTGGCGATGAGAGGAAGAGATCGCACATCGTGGTTCTGGGTGGTTCGGAGTAGGCTGCTGTCGGTGAGGAGAAGAAGAGCTACGACTTTGGAGTGGTAGAGCTTGGTCGTTCGGGTTCCGGGAGTTGTTTTAGAGCCTCATCTTCTTGTCAGGTGAGGGTTTAGCGTACGATAGGTAGAATTGGTCAACGTGAGGAGTTGAAACTTGACTTAGAGAATGTAGGGCGTTGCATGAAATTGAAAGAGAGTAAAAGGGAATTTCGTTATGTGATTGATTGTGAGTATTTGCGATTGTTGTTGGTTGTTGTATGCTTGTTGATATGATGAATTGCATGATGATAGCGGGCTGTTTGTTATGTGCGATGAATGGGGGAAAGATTAACCTTGATGCTTAATGGATTGGATGTAGTAACGAGTGTAGGAGGGCAGGGGTATGATGTTGTAAGTGTATTTCTGCCTGGAATTGTTAATCTGTGGTTGCAGGAGGGTGGTCCTGCCAATGTGGGGTCGCCCTTAATTGACGAACAGGTGGATGGTCCCACCAATGTGGGGTCGTCCAATGAAGGATGTACAGGAGGGTAACCCTACGACTCATGACATGGCTTCCCCTGTACTTGCAGGTGGGGGTGGCCGGTGAGCTAGCCGTTTACCCTTAAACTGTTGGTGCCGTGGGAGGCTTTGAATGACCTGTGATGTGTGGTTGTATGTGTGATGTTGGTGAAGATGCTATGCGTGTATGTATTGTTGTTGAGGTGTGTGAATGAGTGCAAGTGGTGTAATGTGGGACATGGAAAGTATGCGAGTGATGTTGATATTGGTGGTGGGAATTGATGTGAGTTCTGATGGTTGGATTGGATGATGCGAATAAGCTATGGGATGAGTATGACGGTTGGTTGCAAGTGTTGAGTGATTGGTTGTGTTGATTGAATGATAGAACCGGTAGGAGTCCACACTGCCCACCTTGAGATGTGATGAGTTGTGTCCGGTTCACGTTGAGTGAATCACTCTGGTTAGCTACCAGGGATTTATGTTGAGTCGGTCTACGTCGAGTGGATCACCCGGGTCAAGTACCTGGGATTATGGTTGTGGTTTCGGTCTACGTTGAGTAGATCACCCTGGGTTGTATTACCGGGGATTGTTGGCCGGCAGTGGTGGTGTGGAGCAACTCCTAGGCGCCTAATAACTCACCTAGAATTTAATGAGTCGAGTCGTGTTGTGACAGTATGATGTGTGGAGTCTGTGGGACAGGGGTTGGTAGTGTTGTGCTTGGTTGATGTTAGTAATTGTGAAACTGTGAATTGCGAGTTGTGTGGTTGAAGTATGAAAGTGGGTGCTATTCGTGTTGGAAGATGTATTGTAATTAAGTGTTGTATCGTGTGTATGATGACTTCGTTGATGCTATTATATTGCGGCATGAGATTGACCGGTGAGCATGTTCTAACCCTGATAGTGATGTTGTAGTGAGGATTGATGACTTGTGTACGTTGCTGAATCTTATTAATTGTGTGTACTGGTGGAGGTAAGTTCTTGTGTGATCACCTAGTAGCATGCTAGGATTAAAATGATAATGGCTGTGTCAGATTCCGTTGTGTTGTTTGTGTGCGGAGTTGGGATCACTCCTAGGCTAGGTTCGGCGCATAGGTAGACCCAGTGGGTTCACTCAGTTTCATTAGGAAGCTGATCCCCCCCAGTTTCTCTTTCAGGTGCTCGTGGCTAGTGCTAGGTTGGAGTTGCAGTTGAGAGTTGAGTTCGAGAAGGTTGTCGTTTGGAGCCATGAGGTGAAGATCGGTGACTTGCTTGAAGTTGACCTTGCCTGTATTTATTATATTTCAGTTGACCAGGATATTTGGGTTGGGGCTTTTGTAACCTTTGAGGTTGGATTGGTTTGAGTTTCGGTTTTATGTTGGATTTTATTTTGGAGGCCTCCGTTGGATTGTGGATTTTAATGAGTAGTTTCTTTCTTCCTTTATTATTTTCGCGCTTTTGGTTAAACCTGTGCTTGCGTAGCATTCTATCTCGAGTCAATCTCAGGTAAACCGGGTTGATTTGGGACGGGTGCTACATTAATTGTTGATTTGGTGTTGTAAAGTGAGGCGATCTTTCGCTTCTATCCTCAGCTTAACAAGAATCTAATCTAGGTGATCAAACCAGATAATAAACATAAACAACGAAGAACAAATAAAACATGAAAGAGAAACTGATTGAACTTTGAATCTAATCACCGCCGATTCGTGACCGCTTTAAAGCCCTGGGTCATTTAGGGTTCATCTAGTCTAATCTCTACGAGTTTAGCTACTCATGTCCATAACAACAAAATCGAAGACAGAAACAGAGATCATCATGAAAAGGAAGAACAGATAGAAACTGTAAAACCTAATTAAGACGACTCTGGCAAAGCTTCACTCTCCAGTAATCTTCAATCCTAGCTCCGAGTCTCCGAGGTGAAGGGATGGCGTCACGATCTCTTCCTGGCTCTTCGAACTCTTCAACTCTGTTCTCTCGAACTTCTAAGGTCTGGAACTCGTGAAAGTTCTATTATGAAAAAGGTGTATATCTTATTTTGGGCCGCCGGTTAAGTATTTATACTTAACCCTATCAGCGCCGGATTAGGTCAGGATTTTTTGGCGAAAACTTCAGGAGTTTTCGCCGAAAACTTCTTTGAAAAATGCTGGCTTCCACTGACTGATCTCCTGTGAATTTTCCACTTAGAGTTTTTGGCGAGAACTTTGACTTCTCGCGGAAAACTTCTTCTTGTAAGCTCTGACGATTTCCTCTTGAGTTTTAAGCAAAAACTTCAGGTCTTTTCGCCGAAAACTTCTGTGTAAAATGGGGTAAGATTTGTGTTGACTTGATTGACTCCTAGATCGACTCCGGTGCGGTTCCTTGAGGATCCAATGCCTTAGACACGTCCTTGGTTACATTATTTGACGGCAAAAACCTGTGCTATCATGAAAACACTAGAAAACCATCAAATAGACCCGAAACGGGCCAAAGTAACACAAATGGCACGAGATAGAGCAGTTGAGTGAATATTCGTTATTTTGCCCTAAAAACCATGTCTTACGCCAAGAAATGTCACTTAAATGAGGCTGATAATCATGTCAAATCGAGTTTCATCAAATACCCCACACTTAAGCTTTTGCTTGTCCTCAAGCAAACTGAATAGAAAACGCTCAAGTTCACAAATGATGAGATCGATTAAATTGACGTTCAAGCATACACAATGAATTATTAGACAGCTACTTCTAGAACAAGAAACCTAACATGCATACCGATTAGCTAAACACCCTGGTCTCACTAAAAACTGCACACGACAAGGAGCAATCACAAATCATGCACGAATTTGACCTGACCGACCAGACTCCTCACACAAATAATATTTAGTAGAAGGGGAACTCTCATTCTCTGTGTTTAGGGACGTGTTCTGCTCTCAATCATTTTCTTGTTCACTTAATTCTATCATAAGTTTGCAATTCGACCACATCTCCACCACTGTGATAACACGAGGAACTAGTCAAGAAGGACTTCCCTGCTTAGGACTGTAACGAATTCTACACTACAAGGGTTCATGATGAGATGGATGAAGGGAATGTATGATGATTGCATTGGTGCGGTGTAGCTTTCGACTAACTTCCCTCGAATCTAGCCTATAGCTTCCTACCGTCTAACCAGACATGAGTGGAATAGTGTACGCTCGTCCTATGATACACTCAAGCAACCTAGCACTTTTATTTTCTTTACACATTTTTTTTCTGAATTTTCTTTTGACTTCGTTCTTCCATATGTAGGGAGAAGAACGTTATTGAACTATAAATTTGAGAACTTTTTGAACTATATTTCATACCGTCCTTAAGGTCAAAGAACCACTCGGAACATTGATTTGCATCCCGGTTGTTTCCATGAAGGGTCGATCTGTAAGGATAGTAGAATCCTCCTCTCGAGTATCTATAACCACAAAATCAGCTAGGAAAGTGAAAGGACCGCATCTAGTGACAACATCTTTAATTTCTCCTCTAGGCGTTTTCAATGATCTATTAGCAAAGGCAAGTTGCATGCTAGTCAGTTTAAGTTCTCCTAGATTCAATTTCTCGAACAGACTCATAGGCATGACATTTACGGACGCACCTAGATCAACCAAACTACATTCTATCTCAATATCATTAATGACAAGAGGCAAAGTGAAAGAACCAGGATCGGGGCACTTAGTTGGATATGGCTAGGAGGGCTTCTTGCTACTGATGGTAGGATATCCTTCTTTGTTTCCCCACATGCCAGTCTCGATCCTTGCGTTCGGTAGCAATGCATTCGGGAAGGGAGGCTTCTCGTAGTATGGAGCAAGAGGAGGATCGTACTCCTTAGGCACCTCCTTCTTTGTTACCTTCTTCTCTGGAACTTCAATGGCCCTGTATAAAATAGAAGAAGCATTAGTAGGTGAATTTGTCAGATTTTGAATAGATACCATCTTAGCTTGCTCCTTTCTTGAATTCAGCTCGGTTTGGCTTGGGAGCTGGCCAGAAGGGCGGCCATTTGCTAACATGCTGGAGATCTGGTACACTGCATGCTCTATTCTTTGTCCAGAAGCAATCTGTTCTTGGTTGAGGAGAGCTTGAGCTTTGAACTGACTATCATGATCATCAAGTCTGGTGATGATCTGATTGAGCTTCTTGTCGAGTTCATTATCCTTATTGTCTTTCTTATGTTGCTGTCCTGTATAAGTGTTGTTCAAGTATTGATTCTGGCGATCGCTAGGAGCTGTTCCATAGTTACCTGGATTTCGGTGCGGCGGCTGGTAGATACCTCCCGTCGGATTGTTCGGCTTCTGATCCTGAGCTGAACCAGTTGGTCGGTTATTGAGAATTTGCATTAAGTGTGCTTTTTGGTTGGATGAGGTGTTGTTTTTTGGACATGTGGTCTCTAAGAGGGGTGTTGAGGTTGACCTGAAGAAGATCGAAGCGGTGGTTAATTGGTCCTTACCCAAGGATGTGTCGCAAGTAAGGAGTTTCCTCGATTTAGCTGGTTATTATCGGAGGTTTGTTGAAGGGTTTTCCACCATAGCTTCTCCTCTTCATAAGTTGTTAGGAAAGAGTCGAAATATGAATGGAGTGAGGCGTGTTAGAAGAGCTTCGAGGAGTTGAAGAATACGTTGACTTCAGCTCCGGTGTTGACCTTGCCGGTGGAAGGTGGTAAGTATGTGATATTTAGTGATGCTTCCTTGCAAGGTTTAGGTTGTGTGCTCATGCAGAATGGGAAAGTGGTTTCTTATGCCTCACGTCATCTTAGAGTGCATGAGGTAAATTACCTGACTCATGATTTGGAGCTAGCGGTTGTGGTATTCACCTTGAAGTTGTGGAGGCACTACTTGTACGGCGAGATGTTCAAGATCATGACCAATCATAAGAGTCTCAAGCATCTTATGGATCAGAAGGAGCTGAATAGTAGGAAGAGGCGTTGGGTAGAGCTCTTGAAGGACTACGATTGCACCATTGATTACCATCCCGGTAAAGCCAATGTTGTTGCTGATGCGCTAAGTCGGAAGGAGTTGGTCGACCTTAGGGCCTTGAGAGTGAAGATGCAGATGGATGATGTAGGAGGCCTGCTTGCTAAGCTTAGTATCCAACCCATGTTAAATGACAGGATTGGGGAGGAGCAACTTAAGGATGCTCCCTTGGTGGCCATTCGGGGAGAAGTTGAGAGGGGTTTGGATAATGGATTCGAGGTAGCTGAGGGGTTGTTGAAGTTCAAAGGTCGTTTGTGTGTGCCAGAAGTAGAGGAGTTGAGGAAGGAGATTCTCAAGGAGGCTCACTCTTCGATGTATGCTATGCATCCCGGAATGACTAAGATGTACAATGACTTGAAGGTGAGTTTCCGGTGGCTGGGAATGAAGAGGGATGTTGCTCGCTTTGTGTCAACTTTTTTGGTTTGTCAGAAGACGAAGGCGGAACACAGAGCTCCAGGTGGGTTACTGCAATCTCTACCCATTCAGGAGTGGAAGTTTATGGATATTACCATGGATTTTGTTTCGGGTTTTCCGTCAACTAAAGAAGGTAAGGATGCTATTTGGGTGATAGTTGATCGTTTGACGAAGGTCGCTCACTTCATACCCATTCGGTTTAAGCCAAGCGTGGAGGGATTGGCCAAGCTCTATATAGAGGACGTGGTAAGGCTGCATGGAGTTCCCCAATCCATTGTTTCTGATCGGGATCCGAGTTTTACCTCCCATTTCTGGGAAGGGTTGCATACGGCATTGGGAACTAAGCTTAAATTCTCGACGGCTTATCACCCTTAGACGGACGGTCAATCAGAGAGGACGATCCTTACCTTGGACGAGTTGTTGAGGAGTTGTGCTATGGAATTTCAAACTCCTTGGACTGATTTGCTACCATTGGTTGAGTTTGCCTATAACAACTCGTATCATAGTAGTTTGAAGTCCGCACCGTTTCAGGCTCTGTATGGGAGGAAGTGTAGGATGGCATTGTGTTGGGATGACGAAGGTGCTAAGGTGTTGTCAGGTCTTCAAGAAACTCATAATGTCCATATCTAGTCCTGAAAGCTGTAATCGGCACCGAACCGTCCTCCACCTTAAATTGATGGTACCCCGACCTCAAGTCTATCTTCGAGAACACCTCCGCCCCTTGCAATTGATCAAAGAGATCATCTATCCTCGGGAGTGGATAGCGATTCTTGATCGTTGCCTTGTTCAACCGCCTGTAATCAATGCAAATTCTCATCGTCTCATCCTTCTTCTTCACAAACATAATCGGTGCTCGCCACGAGGATACACTTGGGCGGATGAACCCCTTATCCAAAAGCTCCTACAATTGCTCCTTCAACTACTTCAACTCAGCCAGCACCATTCGATAGGGCGGAATGGAGATTGGAGCGGTTCCAGGAACCAACTCTATATTGAACTCCACTTCACGCTCAATCGGCGCACCTGGCAACTCCTCAAACACATCAACAAACTCCCGAGCTACCGGCACTTTCTCCAACTCCACATTCTGCTCGACCGACACTTGTACCAACACATCCTCACAACCATCCTGAATCAAGGAGAAAGCTTGCATTGCAGAAATCAACCCCATAGGTGTTGAGTCCCTCTTCTTAACACCCTTGAACACCACCTGACCAACACCTTCCACCTTAAGCAACACTTCCTTCTTCTGACAATCAAGCAAAGCCCCATGCCTAGCCAACCAATCCATGCCAAGGATGACATCGAACTCGTTGAAAGGGAGCACCACCAGATCAGCTACCAACTCTACACCTCCCACCAACACTTCACAACCTCTCCACACTCTCTCTACCCGAACAGAAGTCCCCAAAGGGGTTCTTACACCCCAACTAGTCCCCAACACTACTAGCTACAACACTCAAACTACTCAAACATTTCTCAGACACAAAGGAATGGGTCAAGCCCGAATCAAACAAAGCGTGAACGGAAAGATCTAAGATGGAGATCATACCGGTCACCACGTCATTTGCGTTCTCTGCTGCACCCTTGGTAAGAGCGTGTAACATCCCCATCCAACCGAACGGTTTGGAACTCGAGTTTGGATGGTTTAGACATTGGAAAAAATGTTCTTGAGGCCCCATCAAAGTCCGGGACGTTCATAGTTGAGTCGGGTTGAAGATACAAGCGAGTACGTGAGAATTGGCAAAAGGTGACAGATTACAACACACAGCCTTGTGTTATAGAAACACACCGTGTTCTTTGAAACAACACGCCGTGTGTTATAGAAACACGCCGTGTTTCTTGTGCCTACCATAAATAGCTGATTTTTCACGGAAATTCACAATTTCCCCTTTTTTCTCTTTCCCCGAAATTCCTTTTGACGAACCAAAAACCCCATTAGGTTCAATCCTCGATTCCGGGAGTTGTAGAGCTCCGATTGATGAACCGTTTCTTGCTAGGCGTTCATGGAGACGAGAGTAAGAGATGCCTAGTCGTGGTTCTGGGTATTTCGGATCAAGGTGCTGTCAGAGGCAGAAGGAAGAGCTACGAGTTTGGAGTTGTAGAACTTGGCGGTTCGGGTTCCGGGAGTTGTTTTAGAGCCTCGTCTTCTTGTCAGATGAGGGTTTAGCGTACGATAGGTAGTATGGTCGGTGTGAGGAGTTGCAATTTAAACCTAGATGAACATAGGATTGCATGAATTGGAAGAGAGTAAAAGGGGAATTGTTCTTTGAATTGATTGCTGTGAATTTGTGGTTGATGGTGCTTGTTGTATGCATGTTTATATGATGAGTTGTGTGATGATAGCGGGCTGTTTGTTATGTTCCATGAATGGGGGAAAGATTAACCTTGATGCTTAATGGATTGGATGTAGTAACGAGTGTAGGAGGGTTGGGGTATGATGCTGTAACTGTGTTTCTGTCTGTGATTGATAATTGTTGTTGCAGGAGGGTGGTCCTGCCAATGTGGGGTCGCCCTTAATTGATGAACAAGTGGATGGCTCCACCAATGTGGGGTCGTTCAATGAAGGACGTACAGGAGGGTAACCCTACGACTCATGACATGGCTTCCCCTGTACTTGCAGGTGGGGGTGGCCGGTGAGCTAGCCGTTTACCCTTAAACTGTTTGTGTCGTGGGAGGCGTTGAATGTCTTGTGATGTGTGGATAAGTGTGATGTGGGATTACTGAATGATTTGAATTGTGTTGGTTTATGTAATTTTGGGATTGAGATGATGCTAGGTGTTGATGTATGAATTATGCAATGTGCCTTTTAGGTAGAATTGATGATGCGTGTGAAGGTGATTGTTAATGAGTTTAGGGTGGTAGACTATGACTTAGAACTGGCTACTGGAATTGGTAGGCAATGTAGGTATGGAATTGGACAATAGAATCGGTACGTGGAATTGACTTATGGAATTGGTTAAGGGAATTGGTGAATGAAATTGGGTGGTGTGATTGCATGATCTAGTTGAATTGGTGTTGTATGATTGATTTGAGTGAAATTGACGTTGTGCGTGATGGTGATTGATAGCGTGTCTTTTGGTTATCGTAGTAAGGTTGGAGTCTTGAATGTGGATTGGTAATGGTAGAGAAGAAAGAGGATATCAGAATTGGGTGAATTGTGGCTAGGAATCGTGTTAGATGAAACTTGTGAACTAGGTAGATTATGTGGTTTAATCTAGGAATGCCTGAACTGAAGAGTTGAATGGTAAATTGGTGTTGTTGCGATTGTTGATGTTATGTGGTGTTGAGTTGACTTGTTTGAGTGGATGACCGACTTGTCTATAGGGGTGGTTGACTAGTGTGACTATATGGTTAACTAGGTGGCTAGAAATGGGAGTGAGGAGTTTAATAGACTTAGAACGAAATTAGGTCTTGCATGAACCTATGAGAGTAAAACTGAATAATTGTCTTGTGATTGATGTATGCTGATTGTACTGATCTATGTGTGATGTGGGAATTGGGATATAAGATGATAGCTAATGTATTTTATCTAGAAATGTGTGATGGGATGGGGTTGGATGTGATGAATTTCTATGATTGTATCTATTATTGCCGATTGTGGTTAGACTAGAATTATATGCTGGAATTGGAACATAGAATTGGTGCATGCAACTAGAACATGGAATTGTGTTGTGGAATCATGATGTGGGATTGTGTTGTGGTATTGTGATGTGGCATTCTGATGGGTAATTTGTGTAGTGGAGTTGTACAGTGGAATTGGGAAGTTGAATCAAAATTGTGAAATGAATTGGTGGTTGAATGGAACTGTTTTGCGGATGAATGTGATTGTTGTGGTTGCATTAGGGTGTGTTTGTTGTGGTCGCATTAAATGGAATTTAAATGATAGAACTAGAAGGAGCCAATGTTACCCCACCCGAAATACTGGTTGAGATTGAGTCCGATTCACTGGTGTGAATCCCTTGGTTCGGTTACCAAGGTCGGTTGTCGTTCTCCTTCGTGGAAGGATCCTGTATGGATGCGTCTATTGGTATACTCCTTCGGGGAAGGATCCTTTATGGATGTGTCTAGATGATGTGAAGGCCGGCGAGGTAGCATGGGAACAACTCCTTATGGCGCCTAATTAACTCACCTAGATCAATGATTGTGTGGTATGTGTTAATGATCAGGATGTTTGGTTATGTGAGGTGGTGTATGCGTGTTTGTGAGTGTCTGTGAAATAAGATGCATGTGCGACTCATGTGTGTGTGTGTGCATTGAATCTGGACGTAGGGTGCCTTGTGTTGTGTTGTGGTCTATGTTGGATTGATCTGTGAACTGAGTGGTGTCGTTGTGCTGAGCTGTGGTTTGATGTGAATGGATTAGGTGTAGGATGGTGTTATGGACTATGAACTGTTAATATGGAAAGATGCCTAATAACTCACTTAGCAGACTGAAATGTAATTTAGGATTGTGTGTAAGGCGTTTGTGTATGAGTGTTGTGTGATGATTGGGATGACTAGTGAATTATGATGCTCTTGATGTTGAACTGTATGAATGCTCTTTCTTATGTGAGCTATATGTATGGGTGTGATGTTGAATCGATTGAATGATTGCCTTGTTATATTGATCCTTTTGTGAATTGAGGATGTTGATTTGAGATTTGAACTTATGTGATCGCCTAGTAGCATGTTAGGAATTAAAATGAGAATGGCTGTGTCGGATTCCATTGTGTTTGTGTGAGGAGTTGGGATCGCTCCTAGGCTAGGTTCGGCGCATAGTTAAACCCAGTGGGTTCACTTAGTTTCATTAGGAAACTGATCCCCTCCCAGTTTCTCTTTTCAGGTTCGCTTGGTAGTGAGAGTGAGTTGGAGTTCATGTGTGCTGTTGAGTTCGGAAGAGCTGCAGGTTGGAGTTGTGAAGTGAAGATTAAGAAGCTACTTTGGAGTGACCTTTATTTTGAGTTTTGTATTTTCAGTTGACACCTTTGGGTTGGGAGATCTTTGTAATTGTTTGAGCTTTGGTTTCAGATTTCGGATTTTATGTAATGAAGGCCTTCGGTTTTTTTTTTTTTGAGCTTTTAATGAAGGGTTGTTTCTGTTTTCGCTGCGTTTTACTCCCTTATTTAAATGCTGTATCTTCGAGTAGCACTCAAACCGGTTCGAACATGGGTAAAATCAGGTCGGGTTGGGACGGGTGTTACAAGTGGTATCAGAGCTTGGTTAGTTGCTGCTGTGTTGGTGATTCGTCTCTTCTTCTAGAGGAGTAATTAACCTCATATGGGGAAGGATGGAGCATCAGCACAGAACCGAATTTCCAGGGATTTTCAAAGTGTTTTAAAGTGGGTGGGAAGTTTTGAAAGGAAAAGTGTTTTGAGCTTGAAAGGAAAGTGATTTGAAATGCAATGTGATTTCCAAAAATTGGTCAACTAAAATGTTTTGTGTCCTCCTGTAGTGAAGAGGGTGTCGGAGAAGTCTGGGAATGGAAGTGGTAGTAGACTAGGAGGTTGGTTAGAAGGGTAGAGCTGTTGTAGATTTTGGTTAGGTTGGTGGAGTGTTTGAGGATTGTGAAGTTCTGGTTAGAGGTGTTGGTTGGTGGTTTTCTTGCTTTGCATGAGTTGTGCTTTGTCGTGCTCTTGTGTTGTGGTTGTGTTCTTGTGTGAGTTGTGTTTTTTTGTGTTTTTGGTTGTGTTCTTGCCGTTGAGGTTCGGTTGTGCGTGTCTGTTAGGTAGAAGTTCAGAGTAGTGTGGGAGTAGTGCCCTTAGAAGGTGTGTTGCTAGAGCCGTTAAGAGGGAGTCTCGGGAGGTAATGTGATCCCTGTGTTGCTGCATATGTTGCTGTGATTTGTGGTTGCGTTGCTAGAGCGAGTTGGGTTGTGATTTCGGGGACGAAATCTTTTAAAGTTGTGGAGACTTGTAACATCTCCGCCCAACCGAACGGTTTGGAACTTGAGTTTGGTTGGTTTAGACTTCGAAACAATGTTCTTGAGGCCCCATCAAAGTCCGGGACGTTCATAGTTGAGTCGGGTTGAAGATACAAGCGAGTACGTGAGAATTGGCAAAAGGTGACAGATTACAACACACAGCTGTGTGTTATAGAAACACACCGTGCTGTTTGAAACAACACACCGTGTGTTATAGAAACACGCCGTGTTTCTTTTGCCTGCCATAAATAGCTGATTTTTCACGAAAATTCACAATTTCCCCTTCTTTCTCTTTCCCCGAAATTCCTTTTGACGAACCAAAAACCCCCTTAGGTTCAATCCTTGATTCCGAGAGTTGTAGAGCTCCGATTGATGATCCGTTTCTTGATACGTGTTCGTGGAGACGAGATAAAGAGATCGCTAGTCGTGTTTCTGGGTATTTCGGATCGAGGTGCTGTCAGTGGTAGAAGGAAGAGATACGAGTTTGGAGTTGTAGAACTTGGCGGTTCGGGTTCTGGAGTTGTTTTAGAGCCTCATCTTCTTGTCAGGAGAGGGTTTAGCATACGATAGGTAGTATGGTCGGTGTGAAGAATTTCAATTTCAACCTAGATGAACATAGGATTGCATGAATTGGAAGAGAGTAAAAGGGGAATTGTTCTTTGAATTGATTGCTGTGAATTTGTGGTTGATGGTGCTTGTTGTATGCATGTTTATATGATGAGTTGTGTGATGATAGCGGGCTGTTTGTTATGTTCCATGAATGGGGGAAAGATTAACCTTGATGCTTAATGGATTGGATGTAGTAACGAGTGTAGGAGGGTTGGGGTATGATGCTGTAACTATGTTTCTGTCTGTGATTGATAATTGTGGTTGCAGGAGGGTGGTCCTGCCAATGTGGGGTTGCTTTTAATTGATGAACAGATGGATGGCTCCACCAATGTGGGGTCATTCAATGAAGGACGTACAGAAGGGTAACCCTACGACTCATGACATGGCTTCCCCTGTACTTGCAGGTGGGGGTGGCCGGTGAGCTAGCCGTTTACCCTTAAACTGTTTGTGCCATGGGAGGCGTTGAATGTCTTGTGATGTGTGGTTATGTGTGATGTGGGATTACTGAATGATTTGGATTGTGTTGGTTTATGTAATTTTGGGATTGAGATGATGCTAGGTGTTGATGTATGAATTATGCAACGAGCCTTTTAGGTAGAATTGATGATGCGAGTGAAGGTGATTGTTAAGGAGTTTAGGGTGGTAGACTATGACTTAGAACTGGCTACTGGAATTGGTAGGCAATGTAGGTATGGAATTGGACAATAGAATCGGTACGTGGAATTGACTTATGGAATTGATTAAGGGAATTAGTGAATGGAATTAGGTGGTGTGATTGCATGAACTAGTTGAATTGGTGTTGTATGATTGATTTGAGTGAAATTGACGTTGTGCGTGATGGTGATTGATAGCGTGTCTTTTGGTTATCGTAGTAAGGTTGGAGTCTTGAATGTGGATTGGTAATGGTAGAGAAGAAAGAGGATATCGGAATTGGGCGAATTGTGGCTAGGAATCGTGTTAGAGGAAACTTGTGAACTAGGTAGATTATGTGGTTTAATCTAGGAATGCCTGAACTGGAGAGTTGAATGGTAAATTGGTGTTGTTGCGATTGTTGATGTTATGTGGTGTTGAGTTGACTTGTTTGAGTGGATGACCGACTTGTCTATAGGGGTGGTTGACTAGTGTGACTGTATGGTTAACTAGGTGGCTAGAAATGGGAGTGAGGAGTTTAATTGACTTAGAACGGAATTAGGTCTTGCATGAACCTATGAGAGTAAATCTGAATAACTTTCTTGTGATTGATGTATGCTGATTGTGTTGATCTATGTGTGATGTGGGAATTGGGATATAAGATGATAGCTAATGTATTTGATCTAGAAATGTGTGATGGGATGGGGTTGGATGCGATGAATTTCTATGATTGTATCTATTATTGCCGATTGTGGTTAGACTAGAATTATATGCTGGAATTGGAACATAGAATCGGTGCATGCAACTAGAACATGGAATTGTGTTGTGGAATCATGATGTGGGATTGTGTTGTGGTATTGTGATGTGGCATTCTGATGGGTAATTTGTGTAGTGGGGTTGTACAGTGGAATTGGGAAGTGGAATCGGAATTGTGAAATGAATTGGTGGTTGAATGGAACTGTTTTGCGGATGAGTGTGATTGTTGTGGTTGCATTAGGGTGTGTTTGTTGTGGTCGCATTAAATGGAATTTAAATGATAAAACTAGAAGGAGCCAACGTTACCCCACCCGAAATACTGGTTGAGATTGAGTCTGATTCACTGGGGTGAATCCCTTGGTTGGGTTACCAAGGTCAGTTATCGTTCTCCTTCGTGGAAGGATCCTGTATGGATGCGTCTGTTGGTATACTCCTTCGGGGAAGGATCCTTTATGGATGTGTCTGGATGATGTGAAGGCTGGCGGGGTAGCGGGGGAACAACTCCGTATGGCGCTTAATTAACTCACCTAGATCAATGATTGTGTGGTATGTGTTAGTGATGAGGATGCTTGGTTATGTGAGGTGGTGTATGCGTGTTTGTGAGTGTCTGTGAAATAAGATGCATGTGCGACTCATGTGTTTGTGTGCATTGAATGTGGACGTAGGGTGCCTTGTGTTGTGTTGTGGTCTATGTTGGATTGATCTGTGAACTGAATGGTATCGTTGTGCTGAGCTGTGGTTTGATGTGAATGGTTTAGGTGTAGGATGGTGTTATGGACTGTGAACTGTTAATATGGAAATATGCCTAATAACTCACTTAGCATACTGAAATGTAATTTAGGATTGTGTGTAAGGCGTTTGTGTATGAGTGTTGTGTGATGATTGGGATGACTAGTGAATTATGATGCTCTTGATGTTGAACTGTATGAATGCTCTTTCTTATGTGAGCTATATGTATGGGTGTGATGTTGAATCGATTGAATGATTGCCTTGTTATATTGATCCTTTTGTAAATTGAGGATGTTCATTTGAGATTTAAACTTATGTGATCGCCTAGTAGCATGTTAGGAATTAAAATGAGAATGGCTGTGTCGGATTCCATTGTGTTTGTGTGAGGAGTTGGGATCGCTCCTAGGCTAGGTTCGGCGCATAGTTAAACCCAGTGGGTTCACTCAGTTTCATTAGGAAACCGATCCCCTCCCAGTTTCTCTTTTCAGGTTCGCTTGGTAGTAAGAGTGAGTTGGAGTTCAGGTGTGCTATTTAGTTCGGAAGAGTTGCAGGTTGGAGTTGTGAAGTGAAGATTAAGAAGCTACTTTGGAGTGACCTTTATTTTGAGTTTTGTATTTTCAGTTGACACCTTTGGGTTGGGAGATCTTTGTAATCGTTTGAGCTTTGGTTTCAGATTTCGGATTTTATGTAATGAAGGCCTTCGGTTGTTTTTTTTTTTTTTTTGAGCTTTTAATGAAGGGTTGTTTCTGTTTTCGCTGCGTTTTACTCCTTTATTTAAATGTTGTATCTTCGAGTAGCACTCAAACCAGTTCGACCAAGGGTAAACCCAGGTCGGTTTGGGACGGGTGTTACAAGTGGTATCAGAGCTTGGTTAGTTGCTGCTGTGTTGGTGATTCGTCTCTTCTTCTAGAGGAGTAATTAACCTCATATGGGGAAGGATGGAGCATCAGCACAGGACCGAATTTCCAGGGATTTTTCAAAGTGTTATAAAGTGGGTGGGAAGTTTTGAAAGGAAAAGTGTTTTGAGCTTGAAAGGAAAGTGATTTGAAATGCAATGTGATTTCCGAAAATTGGTCAACTGAAACGTTTTGTGTCCTCCTGTAGTGAAGAGGGTGTCGGAGAAGTCTGGGAATGGAAGTGGTAGTAGACTAGGAGGTTGGTTAGAAGGGTAGAGCTGTTGTAGATTTTGGTTAGGTTGGTGGAGTGTTTGAGGAGTATGAAGTTTTGGTTGGAGGTGTTGGTTGGTGGTTTTCTTGCTTTGCTTGAGTTGTGCTTTGTCGTGCTCATGTGTTGTGGTTGTGTTCTTGTGTGAGTTGTGTTTGTTTTTGTTTTTGGTTGTGTTCTTGCCGTTGAGGTTCGGTTGTGCGTGTATGTTAGGTAGAAGTTCAGAGTAGTGTGGGAGTAGTGCCCTTAGAAGGTGTGTGTTGCTTGAGCCGTTAAGAGGGAGTCTCGGGAGGTAATGTGATCCCTGTGTTGCTGCATATGTTGTTGTGATTTGTGGTTGCGTTGCTAGAGCGAGTTGGGTTGTGATTTCGGGGATGAAATCTTTTGAAGTTGTGGAGACTTGTACCATCCCCGCCCAACCGAACGGTTTGGAACTCGAGTTTGGATGGTTTAGACATTGGAAACAATGTTTTTGAGGCCCCATCAAAGTCTAGGACGTTCATAGTTGAGTCGGGTTGAAGATACAAGCGAGTACGTGAGAATTGGCAAAAGGTGACAGATTACAACTCACAGCCGTGTGTTATAGAAACACACCGTGTTGTTTGAAACAACACGCCGTGTGTTATAGAAACACGCCGTGTTTCTTTTGCCTGCCATAAATAGCTGATTTTTCACGGAAATTCACAATTTCCCCTTCTTTCTCTTTCCCCGAAATTCCTTTTGACGAACCAAAAACCCCCTTAGGTTCAATCCTTGATTCCGGGAGTTGTAGAGCTCCGAGTGACGATCCGTTTCTTGCTACGCGTTCGTGGAGATGAGAGGAAGAGATCGCTAGTCGTGGTTCTGGGTATTTCGGATCGAGGTGCTGTCAGTGGTAGAAGGAAGAGCTACGAGTTTGGAGTTGTAGAACTTGGCGGTTTGGGTTCCGGGAGTTGTTTTAGAGCCTCGTCTTCTTGTCAGGTGAGGGTTTAGCGTACGATAGGTAGTATGGTCGGTGTGAGGAGTTGAAATTTCAACCTAGATGAACATAGGATTGCATGAATTGGAAGAGAGTAAAAGGGGAATTGTTCTTTGAATTGATTGCTGTGAATTTGTGGTTGATGGTGCTTGTTGTATGCATGTTTATATGATGAGTTGTGTGATGATAGCGGGCTGTTTGTTATGTGCCATGAATGGGGGAAAGATTAACCTTGATGCTTAATGGATTGGATGTAGTAACGAGTGTAGGAGGGTTGGGGTATGATGCTGTAACTGTGTTTCTGTCTGTGATTGATAATTGTGGTTGCAGGAGGGTGGTCCTGCCAATGTGGGGTCGCCCTTAATTGATGAACAGGTGGATGGCTCCACCAATGTGAGGTCGTTCAATGAAGGACGTACAGGAGGGTAACCCTACGACTCATGACATGGCTTCCCCTGTACTTGCAGGTGGGGGTGGCCGGTGAGCTAGCCGTTTACCCTTAACCTGTTTGTGCCATGGGAGGCGTTGAATGTCTTGTGATGTGTGGTTATGTGTGATGTGGGATTACTGAATGATTTGGATTGTGTTGGTTTATGTAATTTTGGGATTGAGATGATGCTAGGTGTTGATGTATGAATTATGCAACGAGCCTTTTAGGTAGAATTGATGATGCGAGTGAAGGTGATTGTTAAGGAGTTTAGGGTGGTAGACTATGACTTAGAACTGGCTACTGGAATTGGTAGGCAATGTAGGTATGGAATTGGACAATAGAATCGGTACGTGGAATTGACTTATGGAATTGATTAAGGGAATTAGTGAATGGAATTAGGTGGTGTGATTGCATGAACTAGTTGAATTGGTGTTGTATGATTGATTTGAGTGAAATTGACGTTGTGCGTGATGGTGATTGATAGCGTGTCTTTTGGTTATCGTAGTAAGGTTGGAGTCTTGAATGTGGATTGGTAATGGTAGAGAAGAAAGAGGATATCGGAATTGGGCGAATTGTGGCTAGGAATCGTGTTAGAGGAAACTTGTGAACTAGGTAGATTATGTGGTTTAATCTAGGAATGCCTGAACTAGAGAGTTGAATGGTAAATTGGTGTTGTTGCGATTGTTGATGTTATGTGGTGTTGAGTTGACTTGTTTGAGTGGATGACCGACTTGTCTATAGGGGTGGTTGACTAGTGTGACTGTATGGTTAACTAGGTGGCTAGAAATGGGAGTGAGGAGTTTAATTGACTTAGAACGGAATTAGGTCTTGCATGAACCTATGAGAGTAAATCTGAATAACTTTCTTGTGATTGATGTATGCTGATTGTGTTGATCTATGTGTGATGTGGGAATTGGGATATAAGATGATAGCTAATGTATTTGATCTAGAAATGTGTGATGGGATGGGGTTGGATGCGATGAATTTCTATGATTGTATCTATTATTGCCGATTGTGGTTAGACTAGAATTATATGCTGGAATTTGAACATAGAATCGGTGCATGCAACTAGAACATGGAATTGTGTTGTGGAATCATGATGTGGGATTGTGTTGTGGTATTGTGATGTGGCATTCTGATGGGTAATTTGTGTAGTGGGGTTGTACAGTGGAATTGGGAAGTGGAATCGGAATTGTGAAATGAATTGGTGGTTGAATGGAACTGTTTTGCGGATGAGTGTGATTGTTGTGGTTGCATTAGGGTGTGTTTGTTGTGGTCGCATTAAATGGAATTTAAATGATAAAACTAGAAGGAGCCAACGTTACCCCACCCGAAATACTGGTTGAGATTGAGTCTGATTCACTGGGGTGAATCCCTTGGTTGGGTTACCAAGGTCAGTTATCGTTCTCCTTCGTGGAAGGATCCTGTATGGATGCGTCTGTTGGTATACTCCTTCGGGGAAGGATCCTTTATGGATGTGTCTGGATGATGTGAAGGCTGGCGGGGTAGCGGGGGAACAACTCCGTATGGCGCTTAATTAACTCACCTAGATCAATGATTGTGTGGTATGTGTTAGTGATGAGGATGCTTGGTTATGTGAGGTGGTGTATGCGTGTTTGTGAGTGTCTGTGAAATAAGATGCATGTGCGACTCATGTGTTTGTGTGCATTGAATGTGGACGTAGGGTGCCTTGTGTTGTGTTGTGGTCTATGTTGGATTGATCTGTGAACTGAATGGTATCGTTGTGCTGAGCTGTGGTTTGATGTGAATGGTTTAGGTGTAGGATGGTGTTATGGACTGTGAACTGTTAATATGGAAATATGCCTAATAACTCACTTAGCATACTGAAATGTAATTTAGGATTGTGTGTAAGGCGTTTGTGTATGAGTGTTGTGTGATGATTGGGATGACTAGTGAATTATGATGCTCTTGATGTTGAACTGTATGAATGCTCTTTCTTATGTGAGCTATATGTATGGGTGTGATGTTGAATCGATTGAATGATTGCCTTGTTATATTGATGCTTTTGTAAATTGAGGATGTTCATTTGAGATTTAAACTTATGTGATCGCCTAGTAGCATGTTAGGAATTAAAATGAGAATGGCTGTGTCGGATTCCATTGTGTTTGTGTGAGGAGTTGGGATCGCTCCTAGGCTAGGTTCGGCGCATAGTTAAACCCAGTGGGTTCACTCAGTTTCATTAGGAAACCGATCCCCTCCCAGTTTCTCTTTTCAGGTTCGCTTGGTAGTAAGAGTGAGTTGGAGTTCAGGTGTGCTATTTAGTTCGGAAGAGTTGCAGGTTGGAGTTGTGAAGTGAAGATTAAGAAGCTACTTTGGAGTGACCTTTATTTTGAGTTTTGTATTTTCAGTTGACACCTTTGGGTTGGGAGATCTTTGTAATCGTTTGAGCTTTGGTTTCAGATTTCGGATTTTATGTAATGAAGGCCTTCGGTTGTTTTTTTTTTTTTGAGCTTTTAATGAAGGGTTGTTTCTGTTTTCGCTGCGTTTTACTCCTTTATTTAAATGTTGTATCTTCGAGTAGCACTCAAACCAGTTCGACCAAGGGTAAACCCAGGTCGGTTTGGGACGGGTGTTACAAGTGGTATCAGAGCTTGGTTAGTTGCTGCTGTGTTGGTGATTCGTCTCTTCTTCTAGAGGAGTAATTAACCTCATATGGGGAAGGATGGAGCATCAGCACAGGACCGAATTTCCAGGGATTTTCAAAGTGTTATAAAGTGGGTGGGAAGTTTTGAAAGGAAAAGTGTTTTGAGCTTGAAAGGAAAGTGATTTGAAATGCAATGTGATTTCCGAAAATTGGTCAACTGAAACGTTTTGTGTCCTCCTGTAGTGAAGAGGGTGTCGGAGAAGTCTGGGAATGGAAGTGGTAGTAGACTAGGAGGTTGGTTAGAAGGGTAGAGCTGTTGTAGATTTTGGTTAGGTTGGTGGAGTGTTTGAGGAGTATGAAGTTTTGGTTGGAGGTGTTGGTTGGTGGTTTTCTTGCTTTGCTTGAGTTGTGCTTTGTCGTGCTCATGTGTTGTGGTTGTGTTCTTGTGTGAGTTGTGTTTGTTTTTGTTTTTGGTTGTGTTCTTGCCGTTGAGGTTCGGTTGTGCGTGTATGTTAGGTAGAAGTTCAGAGTAGTGTGGGAGTAGTGCCCTTAGAAGGTGTGTGTTGCTTGAGCCGTTAAGAGGGAGTCTCGGGAGGTAATGTGATCCCTGTGTTGCTGCATATGTTGTTGTGATTTGTGGTTGCGTTGCTAGAGCGAGTTGGGTTGTGATTTCGGGGATGAAATCTTTTGAAGTTGTGGAGACTTGTACCATCCCCGCCCAACCGAACGGTTTGGAACTCGAGTTTGGATGGTTTAGACATTGGAAACAATGTTTTTGAGGCCCCATCAAAGTCTAGGACGTTCATAGTTGAGTCGGGTTGAAGATACAAGCGAGTACGTGAGAATTGGCAAAAGGTGACAGATTACAACTCACAGCCGTGTGTTATAGAAACACACCGTGTTGTTTGAAACAACACGCCGTGTGTTATAGAAACACGCCGTGTTTCTTTTGCCTGCCATAAATAGCTGATTTTTCACGGAAATTCACAATTTCCCCTTCTTTCTCTTTCCCCGAAATTCCTTTTGACGAACCAAAAACCCCCTTAGGTTCAATCCTTGATTCCGGGAGTTGTAGAGCTCCGAGTGACGATCCGTTTCTTGCTACGCGTTCGTGGAGATGAGAGGAAGAGATCGCTAGTCGTGGTTCTGGGTATTTCGGATCGAGGTGCTGTCAGTGGTAGAAGGAAGAGCTACGAGTTTGGAGTTGTAGAACTTGGCGGTTTGGGTTCCGGGAGTTGTTTTAGAGCCTCGTCTTCTTGTCAGGTGAGGGTTTAGCGTACGATAGGTAGTATGGTCGGTGTGAGGAGTTGAAATTTCAACCTAGATGAACATAGGATTGCATGAATTGGAAGAGAGTAAAAGGGGAATTGTTCTTTGAATTGATTGCTGTGAATTTGTGGTTGATGGTGCTTGTTGTATGCATGTTTATATGATGAGTTGTGTGATGATAGCGGGCTGTTTGTTATGTGCCATGAATGGGGGAAAGATTAACCTTGATGCTTAATGGATTGGATGTAGTAACGAGTGTAGGAGGGTTGGGGTATGATGCTGTAACTGTGTTTCTGTCTGTGATTGATAATTGTGGTTGCAGGAGGGTGGTCCTGCCAATGTGGGGTCGCCCTTAATTGATGAACAGGTGGATGGGTCCACCAATGTGAGGTCGTTCAATGAAGGACGTACAGGAGGGTAACCCTACGACTCATGACATGGCTTCCCCTGTACTTGCAGGTGGGGGTGGCCGGTGAGCTAGCCGTTTACCCTTAAACTGTTTGTGCCGTGGGAGGCGTTGAATGTCTTGTGATGTGTGGTTATGTGTGATGTGGGATTACTGAATGATTTGGATTGTGTTGGTTTATGTAATGTTGGGACTGAGATGATGCTAGGTGTTGATGTATGAATTGTCCAACGTGCCTTTTAGGTAGAATTGATGATGCGTGGGAAGGTGATTGTTAATGAGTTTAGGGTGGTAGACTATGACTTAGAACTGGCTACTGGAATTGGTAGGCAATGTAGGTATGGAATTGGACAATAGAATCGGTACGTGGAATTGACTTATGGAATTGGTTAAGGGAATTGGTTAAGGGAATTGAGTAATGGAATTGGGTGGTGTGATTGCATGAACTAGTTGAATTGGTGTTGTATGATTGATTTGAGTGAAATTGACATTGTGCGTGATGGTGATTGATAGCGTGTCTTTTGGTTATCGTAGTAAGGTTGGAGTCTTGAATGTGGATTGGTAATGGTAGAGAAGAAAGAGGTTATCGTAATTGGGCGAATTGTGGCTAGGAATCGTGTTAGATGAAACTTGTGAACTAGGTAGATTATGTGGTTTAATCTAGGAATGCCTGAACTGGAGAGTTGAATGGTAAATTGGTGTTGTTGCGATTGTTGATGTTATGTGGTGTTGAGTTGACTTGTTTGAGTGGATGACCGACTTGTCTATAGGGTGGTTGACTAGTGTGACTGTATGGTTAACTAGGTGGCTTGAAATGGGAGTGAGGAGTTTAACAGACTTAGAACGGAATTAGGTCTTGCATGAACCTATGAGAGTAAATCTGAATAACTTTCTTGTGATTGATGTATGCTGATTGTGTTGATCTATGTGTGATGTGGGAATTGGGATATAAGATGATAGCTAATGTATTTGATCTAGAAATGTGTGATGGGATGGGGTTGGATGCGATGAATTTCTATGATTGTATCTATTATTGCCGATTGTGGTTAGACTAGAATTATATGCTGGAATTGGAACATAGAATCGGTGCATGCAACTAGAACATGGAATTGTGTTGTGGAATCATGATGTGGGATTGTGTTGTGGTATTGTGATGTGGCATTCTGATGGGTAATTTGTGTAGTGGGGTTGTACAGTGGAATTGGGAAGTGGAATCGGAATTGTGAAATGAATTGGTGGTTGAATGGAACTGTTTTGCGGATGAGTGTGATTGTTGTGGTTGCATTAGGGTGTGTTTGTTGTGGTCGCATTAAATGGAATTTAAATGATAAAACTAGAAGGAGCCAACGTTACCCCACCCGAAATACTGGTTGAGATTGAGTCTGATTCACTGGGGTGAATCCCTTGGTTGGGTTACCAAGGTCAGTTATCGTTCTCCTTCGTGGAAGGATCCTATATGGATGCGTCTGTTGGTATACTCCTTCGGGGAAGGATCCTTTATGGATGTGTCTGGATGATGTGAAGGCTGGGGGGTAGCGGGGGAACAACTCCGTATGGCGCTTAATTAACTCACCTAGATCAATGATTGTGTGGTATGTGTTAGTGATGAGGATGCTTGGTTATGTGAGGTGGTGTATGCGTGTTTGTGAGTGTCTGTGAAATAAGATGCATGTGCGACTCATGTGTTTGTGTGCATTGAATGTGGACGTAGGGTGCCTTGTGTTGTGTTGTGGTCTATGTTGGATTGATCTGTGAACTGAATGGTATCGTTGTGCTGAGCTGTGGTTTGATGTGAATGGTTTAGGTGTAGGATGGTGTTATGGACTGTGAACTGTTAATATGGAAATATGCCTAATAACTCACTTAGCATACTGAAATGTAATTTAGGATTGTGTGTAAGGCGTTTGTGTATGAGTGTTGTGTGATGATTGGGATGACTAGTGAATTATGATGCTCTTGATGTTGAACTGTATGAATGCTCTTTCTTATGTGAGCTATATGTATGGGTGTGATGTTGAATCGATTGAATGATTGCCTTGTTATATTGATGCTTTTGTAAATTGAGGATGTTCATTTGAGATTTAAACTTATGTGATCGCCTAGTAGCATGTTAGGAATTAAAATGAGAATGGCTGTGTCGGATTCCATTGTGTTTGTGTGAGGAGTTGGGATCGCTCCTAGGCTAGGTTCGGCGCATAGTTAAACCCAGTGGGTTCACTCAGTTTCATTAGGAAACCGATCCCCTCCCAGTTTCTCTTTTCAGGTTCGCTTGGTAGTAAGAGTGAGTTGGAGTTCAGGTGTGCTATTTAGTTCGGAAGAGTTGCAGGTTGGAGTTGTGAAGTGAAGATTAAGAAGCTACTTTGGAGTGACCTTTATTTTGAGTTTTGTATTTTCAGTTGACACCTTTGGGTTGGGAGATCTTTGTAATCGTTTGAGCTTTGGTTTCAGATTTCGGATTTTATGTAATGAAGGCCTTCGGTTGTTTTTTTTTTTTTGAGCTTTTAATGAAGGGTTGTTTCTGTTTTCGCTGCGTTTTACTCCTTTATTTAAATGTTGTATCTTCGAGTAGCACTCAAACCAGTTCGACCAAGGGTAAACCCAGGTCGGTTTGGGACGGGTGTTACAAGTGGTATCAGAGCTTGGTTAGTTGCTGCTGTGTTGGTGATTCGTCTCTTCTTCTAGAGGAGTAATTAACCTCATATGGGGAAGGATGGAGCATCAGCACAGGACCGAATTTCCAGGGATTTTCAAAGTGTTATAAAGTGGGTGGGAAGTTTTGAAAGGAAAAGTGTTTTGAGCTTGAAAGGAAAGTGATTTGAAATGCAATGTGATTTCCGAAAATTGGTCAACTGAAACGTTTTGTGTCCTCCTGTAGTGAAGAGGGTGTCGGAGAAGTCTGGGAATGGAAGTGGTAGTAGACTAGGAGGTTGGTTAGAAGGGTAGAGCTGTTGTAGATTTTGGTTAGGTTGGTGGAGTGTTTGAGGAGTATGAAGTTTTGGTTGGAGGTGTTGGTTGGTGGTTTTCTTGCTTTGCTTGAGTTGTGCTTTGTCGTGCTCATGTGTTGTGGTTGTGTTCTTGTGTGAGTTGTGTTTGTTTTTGTTTTTGGTTGTGTTCTTGCCGTTGAGGTTCGGTTGTGCGTGTATGTTAGGTAGAAGTTCAGAGTAGTGTGGGAGTAGTGCCCTTAGAAGGTGTGTGTTGCTTGAGCCGTTAAGAGGGAGTCTCGGGAGGTAATGTGATCCCTGTGTTGCTGCATATGTTGTTGTGATTTGTGGTTGCGTTGCTAGAGCGAGTTGGGTTGTGATTTCGGGGATGAAATCTTTTGAAGTTGTGGAGACTTGTACCATCCCCGCCCAACCGAACGGTTTGGAACTCGAGTTTGGATGGTTTAGACATTGGAAACAATGTTTTTGAGGCCCCATCAAAGTCTAGGACGTTCATAGTTGAGTCGGGTTGAAGATACAAGCGAGTACGTGAGAATTGGCAAAAGGTGACAGATTACAACTCACAGCCGTGTGTTATAGAAACACACCGTGTTGTTTGAAACAACACGCTGTGTGTTATAGAAACACGTCGTGTTTCTTTTGCCTGCCATAAATAGCTGATTTTTCACGGAAATTCACAATTTCCCCTTCTTTCTCTTTCCCCGAAATTCCTTTTGACGAACCAAAAACCCCCTTAGGTTCAATCCTTGATTCCGGGAGTTGTAGAGCTCCGAGTGACGATCCGTTTCTTGCTACGCGTTCGTGGAGATGAGAGGAAGAGATCGCTAGTCGTGGTTCTGGGTATTTCGGATCGAGGTGCTGTCAGTGGTAGAAGGAAGAGCTACGAGTTTGGAGTTGTAGAACTTGGCGGTTTGGGTTCCGGGAGTTGTTTTAGAGCCTCGTCTTCTTGTCAGGTGAGGGTTTAGCGTACGATAGGTAGTATGGTCGGTGTGAGGAGTTGAAATTTCAACCTAGATGAACATAGGATTGCATGAATTGGAAGAGAGTAAAAGGGGAATTGTTCTTTGAATTGATTGCTGTGAATTTGTGGTTGATGGTGCTTGTTGTATGCATGTTTATATGATGAGTTGTGTGATGATAGCGGGCTGTTTGTTATGTGCCATGAATGGGGGAAAGATTAACCTTGATGCTTAATGGATTGGATGTAGTAACGAGTGTAGGAGGGTTGGGGTATGATGCTGTAACTGTGTTTCTGTCTGTGATTGATAATTGTGGTTGCAGGAGGGTGGTCCTGCCAATGTGGGGTCGCCCTTAATTGATGAACAGGTGGATGGGTCCACCAATGTGAGGTCGTTCAATGAAGGACGTACAGGAGGGTAACCCTACGACTCATGACATGGCTTCCCCTGTACTTGCAGGTGGGGGTGGCCGGTGAGCTAGCCGTTTACCCTTAAACTGTTTGTGCCGTGGGAGGCGTTGAATGTCTTGTGATGTGTGGTTATGTGTGATGTGGGATTACTGAATGATTTGGATTGTGTTGGTTTATGTAATGTTGGGACTGAGATGATGCTAGGTGTTGATGTATGAATTGTCCAACGTGCCTTTTAGGTAGAATTGATGATGCGTGGGAAGGTGATTGTTAATGAGTTTAGGGTGGTAGACTATGACTTAGAACTGGCTACTGGAATTGGTAGGCAATGTAGGTATGGAATTGGACAATAGAATCGGTACGTGGAATTGACTTATGGAATTGGTTAAGGGAATTGGTTAAGGGAATTGAGTAATGGAATTGGGTGGTGTGATTGCATGAACTAGTTGAATTGGTGTTGTATGATTGATTTGAGTGAAATTGACATTGTGCGTGATGGTGATTGATAGCGTGTCTTTTGGTTATCGTAGTAAGGTTGGAGTCTTGAATGTGGATTGGTAATGGTAGAGAAGAAAGAGGTTATCGTAATTGGGCTAATTGTGGCTAGGAATCGTGTTAGATGAAACTTGTGAACTAGGTAGATTATGTGGTTTAATCTAGGAATGCCTGAACTGGAGAGTTGAATGGTAAATTGGTGTTGTTGCGATTGTTGATGTTATGTGGTGTTGAGTTGACTTGTTTGAGTGGATGACCGACTTGTCTATAGGGTGGTTGACTAGTGTGACTGTATGGTTAACTAGGTGGCTTGAAATGGGAGTGAGGAGTTTAACAGACTTAGAACGGAATTAGGTCTTGCATGAACCTATGAGAGTAAAACTAAATAACTGTCTTGTGATTGATGTATGCTGATTGTGCTGATCTATGTGTGATGTGGGAATTGGGATATAAGATGATAGCTAATGTATTTGATCTAGAAATGTGTGATGGGATGGGGTTGGATGCGATGAATTTCTATGATTGTATCTATTATTGCCGATTGTGGTTAGACTAGAATTATATGCTGGAATTGGAACATAGAATTGGTGCATGCAACTAGAACATGGAATTGTGTTGTGGAATCATGATGTGGGATTGTGTTGTGGTATTGTGATGTGGCATTCTGATGGGTAATTTGTGTAGTGGGGTTGTACAGTGGAATCGGAATTGTGAAATGAACTGGTGGTTGAATGGAACTGTTTTGTGGATGAGTGTGATTGTTGTGGTTGCATTAGGGTGTGTTTGTTGTGGTCGCATTAAATGGAATTTAAATGATAGAACTGGAAGGAGCCAACGTTACCCCACCCGAAATACTGGTTGAGATTGAGTCCGATTCACTGGGGTGAATCCCTTGGTTGGGTTACAAAGGTCTGTTGTCGTTCTCCTTCGTGGAAGGATCCTGTATGGATGCGTCTGTTGGTATACTCCTTCGGGGAAGGATCCTTTATGGATGCGTCTGGATGATGTGAAGGCTGGCGGGGGTAGCGGGGGAACAACTCCTTATGGCGCCTAATTAACTCACCTAGATCAATGATTGTGTGATATGTGTTAGTGATGAGGATGCTTGGTTAAGTGAGGTGGTGTATGCGTGTTTGTGAGTGTCTGTGAAATAAGATGCATGTGCGACTCATGTGTGTGTGTGTGCATTGAATGTGGACGTAGGGTGCCTTGTGTTGTGTTGTGGTCTATCACTACAAGAAACAGGGTCCGTTGTAGGGGTTCCATTGTAGGGGTTTACCAACTGCTACAACAAAATCTGGAAATGGGCTGTTTGTAGGGGTTATGAAAAACCGCTACAACGGAAACCGCTACAGAGGCATTTAACCGCTACAACGGAACCCCTATAACGGAATTTTTAAATCTATGGTTCAAATATCTTTCATTTAATGCCTAATAAAATAATCCCAGAACTATTTCTTCTTTTCTATTGGTTCATTTAATTTCACATGGATCAAAGAAGCATGACCATTAGATCTAAATCAAAGAAACACACTCTCCACTCATTACAACCATTAGATTTTGAAAACTCATTTTCTATTTTTTTTCTTCTAAAAAACAATAAAAGCCACTTTCTCTCTTCCAACTTAAACCCTAATTAGTCTATTTTCTCTCCTTCAACTCTAACCCTAAAATCGCTGCCTCTTCCATTCATAAGCTTCGTCACCTCCACCGACAGTCGAGTGCCATTCCTCCGACACCACCATTTCCATATCCTTCCTCTCATTTTCATCTCCAATAAAAACTCGACGATAATGGATGAGAAGGCAAAGATTTCACCGCCATCAAGACAGTGGCGTAGCGGCGGCCGGAGGACATAATGGGCGTAGAGGTAGAGGATTGAAGAGAATCATCGAAGATGCTGCCGCTGCCATCGAGGGAGCCGAAAGGAGGATTAAAGCGGACGGTCTGGATCGAAGATTTATCCCTACAGTCGAGGGAGCCGAAATGAGGGTTGAAGAGGACGTTCGTCGGTGCCGGAGCTCGTTCCGATTAGCGAACGTTTACCCTTTGGCCCTACTGTCCCTTACTTTCCCTTTGGCCTGTTTTCTTTAGAACAGCTCGTTCTCAGATTCTTTTCATTATTATTTTATTATTATTACTACTAACGTTGATTACCAAGTGTGGAAGGAATGAATGTAAATTCTTGATTGATTATTATTTTATCTAACAAGTAATTACAAAGATGAATCAAATTCAAATCCTGAGTTTGCTTATCTGAGTGCCTATTGGCAAACATCTATTGCAGTAACAATGGTGATGTCTACCTATTGGGTGGGAGGATGAAAGTTGGAAATCGTCATTGGGTTAGGAAGACGATTTCAATTAATTATTATCACAATTCTCAGATCTGGAAGTTTTGGGATTTTTTAATTTTTTGAATGAATATTTTCCGTTGTAGTGGTTCCATAACCCCTACAATGGAAAAAATTAATAAAATATTCAATAGATGACTTTAAATCTCTATCATTGATCAACCGACGGTTGTAGCGGTTAAAACCGCTACAATGGAACTGCTACAATAGGAGCTCCCGTTGTAGCGGTTCCACAACCACTACTACTGGCCGTTTAAACTAGACGATTTAGCAGCGATTGTGGATAACCGCTACAATGGACGTTGTAGGGGTTATAACCCCTACCGGTGTCAATCCATAACCCCTACAACGGACACAGTTTCTTGTAGTGTATGTGGATTGATCTGTGAACTGAATGGTGTCGTTGTGCTGAGCTGTGGTTTGATGTGAATGGTTTAGGTGAAGGATGGTGTTATGGACTGTGAACTGTTAATATGGAAAGATGCCTAATAACTCACTTAGCAGACTGAAATGTAATTTAGGATTGTGTGTAAGGCGTTTGTGTATGAGTGTTGTGTGATGATTGAGATGACTAGTGAATTATGATGCTCTTGATGTTGAACTGTATGAATGCTCTTTCTTATGTGAGCTTTATGTATGGGTGTGATGTTGAATCGATTGAATGATTGCCTTGTTATATTGATGCTTTTGTGAATTGAGGATGTTGATTTGAGATTTGAACTTATGTGATCGCCTAGTAGCATGTTAGGAATTAAAATGAGAATGGTTGTGTCGGATTCCATTGTGTTTGTGTGAGGAGTTGGGATCGCTCCTAGGCTAGGTTCGGCGCATAGTTAAACCCAGTGGGTTCACTCAGTTTCATTAGGAAACGGATCCCCTCCCAGTTTCTCTTTTCAGGTTCGCTTGGTAGTGAGAGTGAGTTGGAGTTCAGGTGTGCTGTTGAGTTTGGATGAGTTGCAGGTTGGAGTTGTGTAGTGAAGATTAAGAAGCTACTTTGGAGTGACCTTTATTTTGAGTTTTGTATTTTCAGTTGACACCTTTGGGTTGGGAGATCTTTGTAACCGTTTGAGCTTTGGTTTCAGATTTCGGATTTTATGTAATGAAGGCCTTCGGTTGTTTTTTTTTTTTAGCTTTTAATGAAGGGTTGTTTCTGTTTTCACTGCATTTTACTCCTTTATTTAAATGCTGTATCTTCGAGTAGCACTCAAACCGGTTCGACCACGGGTAAACTCAGGTCAGTTTGGGACGGGTGTTACAGAGCATACAGCCTCCCCATGTCTTCTCTAGCTCCAACAGGCATGGCATTCACTCCAGTTCCCCTACCAGCACTCGCGACTCCACGCCCAAAACTACCTCCACCACGACCCCCAAAACTCCTAGACGGAGCCCTAGGTCCCTGCACCGATCCCACAGACTGAGCTGGTGCTGCACTCCTCCTCGGGCAGAAGTTACTTCGATGGCCCAGCTGGCCACAAGTGTAACAAGCCACCGGAGATGGCCTCAACAAATGACACTCCCTAAAGTGTGTCTTCTTGCAGATACCACACATCGGCAGCCCTCATGATGCTCCGCTCCTGCTCACCGGTCCTTCTCTAAGGCAAGTAGCACTCCTATGACCAGGAAGGCCACATGTATAGCAAACCATCACACTCCGCTGCGGTGCAGACTGCACACCCCTGTAACCAGAATAGGATGTTTGAGCTCTCTTAGCCGGATGGCTATGAGTGACCAAAGGAGAAGACTGAGCCGACGCCTTCCTCTTCTTTTCCTCCTTCTTCCTGTTCTCCAATCTCTCCCTCTCCATTGCCGCCGCCTTCACCATCACCAAGCTCCCCATGTCAGCTGTGGTGACACCCTCCTAGATCTCCACCCTCAACCCATTCTTAAACTTGCTAATGAGCTTCCTCTCCCGGTTAGTCCGCTCGCCATACCACTTAGAGAGAGGTGAACTCTATGTAGTACGCGAGAACAGACTTCTCACCTTGCTCCAATTCCATAAACTCCTTAGCCTTCTCCTCACACCAAAGATCAGGACAGAACTGATCACGAAACTCCTCAACAAACTCACCAAACTCCATCTCTAGCGGAACTACCCGACTTTGCGGCATCGACTTCCAGCAATTCAAGGAATGACCCTTAAACAGAAAGGTCATTGCCTGTACCCTCAGCTCCTCATCAAGTCCCATCTGCAGGAACTTATACTCAAACTCCTAAAGCCACTGCTGAGCAACCTCAAGGTCAGTTACCTCCCCATTGAACTGCCCAAAGTTCCACCCCTTCAGCAAACTGGGCTCCAACCTATGAGCTCTTCCACCATACCCTGAGTTCCCGGTGGACCTACTCCCCATTGCTTGACTGGATTCACTACAGGAGGACATTAAACGATTCAATTGACCATTCAAGAAATTACCAACAATTCAAATCACCACTTGGTTTCAAAACTTCCCACCTGTTTAAAACAATTTGAAAACCCATGGAAAGTTGGTCCTCTACCGATGTCTCGTCCTCTCTCCCAACAAGGTTAATTACTCCCCAAAGAGAGGAGACGATCAACTAGTACAGCAACAATTAACCAGGCTCTGATACCATCTGTAACACCCATCCCGAATCAACCCGGTAAACTCACGGTTGAACCAGTTATGGGTATTAATCAGTAAAAACCAAACAAAGAAGACGGGGGAAACCACAAGCAAAAGGGAAAGTGAACGAAAGAGGCCTTCGTAAAACCGTACAAAGGTAAATCCGTGTACAAATCCAAATCCAACATAAATCCATAAAATCCAACGTAAAACCAAAAGTACATGAAAACCCCAAATATCCCAAGTCAACTAAAAAGAAGAAAAAGTCAACTCTGAGTGTTCTCCAGTTTTCACCTCATCACTTCAAGTTTGGACTTCTCACAATCAACCTCCACCTCAGAACACTGACAACTCCACCCACTAGTGATGTGAACCGCTGCAACCGTGGGCAGACGACCCTAACCACCGCAAATTGATGCTCCTAGCAACGAGATGAACATTCGAAACCGGGATGGATATCGGACTTTGACCCGCTAGCTATAAAGGAGCTAGGAACCAGAAGTATCAAGTCGAAGGCGCCACTTCAAGGGGAGGATACCCTAGACGATAAGTCGGTCTAAACGACAGTCAATTCCATGAAAGTCGAGAAGAGAATAGCAATTTCATGCTAAGAGAAAACAGAAGTTTAAGAGTTTATTTATTTCAAAGGTGTGTTAGAAGAGAGGCGAAGGCCTCTTTATATAGGGGGAGGAGTAGGGAACAAGCTCTCCTATTCCTCCTTAAAAACTAACTAATAAATAATAAACAAATAAAAAGAGTCCTAATTAAACTACTAAAAAGGACTTAACCTAATCCTAATATTGTCTAAGAAGGAGGCTAAATTCGTAGCATTATTCCCCAAGGAAAAGACTTCTTCCTAAACAATAACTCTAAAAAGGAAAAGCTGGAAAAATCCTAAAAAAACAGCTAAATGGGTTCTGGAAATATTAGCCAAATAAATACCAAAAAAATTCTTAATATTCTGATCTTTTTCAGATCAGTAGTAGACTCCATGGGCTACAACTTTCATGTTGGACATCAGTCCAAATTCTATCTCCAAATATCCCATATTCATCACTCTTTGTCGGGCTACGAATCTGTCCAGAAATCCGGATTTGGCCTTTTATCTCTTTAGCTTTAGCCCGTAGCTTCTTGGCCATTGGCTGGCTTCTTGGATCTTCTCCTTGAATGGATTCTCTTTGCTTCTCTTCTCTTGGATCAGGCATTTGACAATGCTCAGCATCAGTGGCAATGCCGAGTAGGGCTCCGTCACGGCACCGGCATGCTTACGTCAACTAGCCACGAGATCCTGAAAGGGAAAGGGATCAATTTCCTATTGAAATTGAGTGAACCCACCGGGCCTACCTACACGTTGTCCTAAACCAAAGGAGCGGTCCCAAACTCCGCACAACACATCAACAGTGGGACCTGACCTGACCCCCTTCCAGATTTTAATAACCTAAGCAGCCTAGGTGATCATGTAGGTTCAGTTCTTCATTCTCATTCATAAGCAACAACATAATATGATCATAAACGAAACAACATCCAAATCATAGCACAAGATTCACAACTAGTCATAATCACCATTCAAACACACATCAACACACATACACATAACCAACCATATATTTTATTACTAGGTGAGTTATTAGGCGCCAAGGAGTTATCCACACCACCACTGCCGGCCATCACATCAACCTGACGTATCCACTAAGGATCCTTCCACAAGGGAGAACAACATCCGACGCATCCACAAGGGATCCTTCCACGAAGGAGAACGACAACCATCCTTGGTACCCAACCAAGGGATTCACCCAATGAATCAGACTCAATCCATCAGTATCTCGGGTGGGGTAGTGTTGGCTCCTTCTGGTTCTACTTTTAATACAATTCACAGTTCATCACAATGCATCCAACCACATCATCACATCACTCATGAACACATATTCACATTTTACCATTCACTTCCACAGTTTCACAATCCGATCACGTCCCACATTCTATCCATACAACACACAATAGGGTGTCGGCTAGCTCACTGGCCACCCTCACCTACAAGTACAGGGGAAGCCATGTCATGAGTCTAGGGACCACCCACCTGTTCCTTTTTCTCAGAACGACCCCACATTGGCAAGGCCATTCTCCTGCAACCAAAAACTGACAATTCACAATATCACATTACTAGCATTCATATCTCCAATTCCATCCTAACACTCATTTCTAACAAATTCATTAATCAGTTCGTTTCATACCAATTCCCCCAATCACAGCAATCATCAAACAATCAATCAGGACATAATCACACAACAATTTACCCCTTTTACACTCATCAATTTCATGCAATTCCTAGCTTTCATCAAAATCGAAATTAGAGCTCCTCACACTGTCCCAGACTACCTAATAACGCTAAGCCCTCACTTGGAATAGAATACGAGGCTCTAATCGTCTTCTAGTTCCTCAGAAACTCGATTTCCCCAACTCCAAACTCGTAGCCTAACCCCTTCTCACTGACTACGACCTACACCTTGAAACCAGAAATTGAAGTTAGCCATCTCTTCTCCTCGTCACTAGGAACACGTAGCAACAAAAGGAACTCAATTCCAACCTCTACAATTCCTGGAATCACCTTCTGAAGCTTGGCACTAGTTGGTTTGTCAATGACTTTTCGTGGAGAGAGAAAGGAGTTGAAAGTTATGAAATTCCGTCAAAATCCGTCTTTTATATGCAGGTCACGATACACGGCGTGTACCATGATACACAACGTGTATCTACAATACACAGCCATGTACTGTCTTCTGCCACTTTCGACGAATTTTCAAGATTAGTGGGCACGGCCGTGTATTATGAATACACGGCTTGTGTTGTAACACACGCCGTGTGTCTTCAAGGTATAGTTCGTCGAAAGTACCAGATGATAACACACGGTCGTGTGTTATAAAAACACGCCGTGTAGTTCATAACACACGCCGTATGTTTTGATCTGGGTATAAAAGAAGAGTTTTGACGGGATTTCATAACTTCTAACTCATTCTCTCTCTGTGAAAGTTCATTGACGAACCAATTTGGGGCCAAGCTTCAAGGTGATTCCGGGAGCTGTAGAGGTCGGATTGGCGATCCGTTTCTTGCTACGCATTCCTAGTAACGAGGAGAAGCGATTTCTAATCTCAATTTCTGGTTTCTCAGTATAGGTTGCGGTCAGTGAGAAGGGATAGGCTAAGAGTTTGGAGTTGGGGAAATCGGTATTCTGGGGAACTAGAAGACGTGTAGAGCCTCGTCTTCTATTCTAGGTGAGGGCTTAGTGTTTTTAGATAGTAATGGACAGCGTGAGGAATTGTAACTCAGACTTAGTTGAAGGCTAGGGATTGCATGGAATTGAGGAGTGTAAAAGGGGTAAATTATGCTGTGAACGTGCCTTTGATTGATTATTTGATTGTTACTGTGATTGGGGGTTTGGGATGAAATGAAATGTTAAATGAACCGGCATGGAATTGAGAGACGAGATAGAATTGGGGAAATAACTGCAAGTTATGTAATATCATGTACTGTCAGTTTGTGGTTGCAGGAGAATGGCCTTGCCAATATAGGGTTGTTCTGAGAAAAAGGAATAGGGGGTGATCCCTAGACTCATGACATGGCTGCCCCTGTACTTGCAGGTGGGGGTGGCCGGTGAGCTAGACGGTTACCCTTTGTCTGAATTTATTGATGGATTGTGAGGTGTGATAGGATTGTGGAGTAATGAGGATAGTTTGAGGAATGTATTTGGAACGTGGTTTTATAAGATGATGTGATGTTGTGATGGAATTGTGTGAGTTGTGAATGGTAAATGAAAGTAGAACCGGAAGGAGCCCACACTACCCCACACGAGATACTGGTTGTATTGAGTTTGATTCACTGGGGTGAATCCCTTGGATGGGTTACCAAGGATGGTTGTCGTTCTTTTTCGGGGAAGGATTTCATGTGGATGCGTCAGATGTTGTTCTCCCTCGTGGAAGGATCCTAAATGGATGAATCAGGTTGATGTGATGGTCGGTGGTGGTCTTGTGGATAACTCCTTGGCGCCTAATAACTCACCTAGCATAATAACTGTGGTTGAATGTGTGATGTTGTGTGTATTGACATTGGCTATGATATGTTCTGTGAATTGTGCCTTGTGGTTGGATGTGATGGATGATGATGATGTTGTTGTTAGTGATTGTGAATGTGAATGATGAACTGAACCTACGTGATCACCTAGACTGCTTTAGGATGTTAAAATCTGGACAAGGTTGTGTTAGGTTCCATTGTTGATGTCTTGTGCGGAGTTTGAAACTGCTCATTTGGATTAGGACGACGCATAATTAAGCCCAGTGGGTTCACTTAAATAGGAAATTTATCCCTTTTCCCCTTTCAGGATCTCGTGGCTAGTGAGAGGTATAGTTGGAGTTCTGAGGTGTGGGTCGATTTCAAGAAGTCCCAGCTTGAAGCTATGAGGTGAAGACTAACATTTACTCGGAGTTGACTAGTTATTTCCTTTCAGTTGACCCTGGATATTTTGGGGGATTTTTATGTACTTTTGGGATTCTAACGGATTATGGATTTATGTTGGGTTTGGATTTTTCACACGGTTTATATATTTCATGGAGGCTTCCTTCGTTTACTTTTCCTTGAATCTTGGTTTTATGTTGGTTAATTTGTTGATTTAAATTGGTAATACTCACAACTGGTTCAACCACGGGTTTCACAGGGTTGATTCGAGACGGGTGTTACAATGCGTTCCCCATGCAGTAAGTGAGCGCGAGGACCTTCCATGCGGTAGGGAGGTGCGTCGGCCAGCTAGTGGTGGTGTGGAACAATTCCTTGGCGCCTAATTGAATACACATAGAATTATTGATGTGACATTGTGATTTTGAGTGTAATGTTGAGTGATTGAGCTGCTGTGATGGTGAATGTGACTTGACGAGTCGGTTGAACTGTCTGTGTATTGTTATGACTTGGTGCTATCTGTTAATCACTATTGTTATGATATGTGTGTTGTGAGTTATGCTATTATGAATGTGGATTGTGTGTTGTGCACCTGTTTGATAACAAAGAAAGTTTAGGGATGATAAGCATGAATTGGTGAATCGTGTAATGTTGTTGTGAATTACTATTGTCGTTGATGATGTGATGATGAGCATGATAGGGTGCTAGAGACTTGTGGTTGATCACCTAGAAATATGGCTAGGGATAACAATTGGCTAGACTTATGAAATGGTGTCCCATTGTAATTGAATTGTTGAGGGGTTGAGAGACCCCTAAGGCTTAGTTCGGCACATAGTTAACCCTAGTGGGTTCACTTAGTTTCATTAGGAAACTGATCCCCTCCCAGTCTCTCTTTTCAGTTAGAAGTAGGAGCTAAGCTTGAAGCAGTAGTTGTTGGTTGTTGGCAATGGAGTTGAGCTAGAAGACTGGAGGATGGTGACCGAGGACGAGGATGTCATTTTATGCATTTTCATTTTAGTTGACGTTTTGGGAATTTTGGATTTATTTATGATGAGAATTGTTAGTGAATTTAAAGTGTAATTTGATTTTGATTTTGAAATCATGGAAGCTTCTGTTTGTTGATGTTTTTATACATTTATTGAGTTTAAATAATATTTTATTGGTTTTTTATGTTTTCAATCAAACCGTAACCCCAGTTCCTGGTCGAACCACGGGTTCAACCCAAGTGATTCAGGGTGGGTGTTACAGATGGTATCAGAGCCTGTTTGTCTCTGGTGCATAGGTGAATCGTTCATTTTGTTAGAGGATTAGCTACCCTCTAATAGAAGGGAACAGAACATCAATGCAGTACTGACATTCCAGGGGTCTTTCAAACGATTTTAACTGGGTTGGGGTTTTGAAATGAAAGTGAGATTTTAAGAAAGAAAGTGATTTGAAAACTAGTCAACTGAAAATATTTTGGTCCTTGGCCCTCCTAAGTCACAAAGAAAGCCAAGAGATGAAATTAAGGTCACAACTTTGAGAAGGTGGTTAGGTTGGAATGGAGTGTCAGATATGGAGAAGTGAATGAACTGTAGAAATGGAGGATGTAGTTAATTAGGACGTTAACTACCAAACAAGTATTTAAGGAAATGAGGCAGTAGTACTGGACTTAGACAACAGTCGTTGTTTAGGTGATGAAGCTTAAGGAAGTTCCTGTAGTTGGAGGGTTGATACAGTTGGTTGGAAGTTGCTCAAGGAGTATCAAATGTATGGTATGGAGAGCTGACGAAGTACGCAAGGCTTTGAAGTTGTGGAGTAAGGGTAATGATTTGGAAGGAGAAGCTAGGATGTGTTGTGGCTAAGTTATGAATGGAGGTTTGGATTTCGGGGATGAAATCTTTTGAAGTTGTGGAGACTTATAACATCCCGGTTCCGAGTTTCCGATCACGATTCAAATTTCTCGGTTAAACTCGTTGGTTAAGAAGCTTGGAGGATTTTTAAATCGATTTTAAATAATTAATTTACGAGTATAATTTATTCCGTTGGTGAAATAAATAAACTTTAGGTTAATTATTGGGTTAGAGTTCTAAATTGGTACGCGAAATCAATCGGTCAAACCAATTGATCCGACCCATGATGTGGGTTGAAGTTGGAAGCAAAGGGGGCTAGGCTCAAGGCCCAGTCGCCCATCTCTTTCAAGCAACAACATTGGCGAGAAAATAAGAAAGAGCAAGGGCTGGCTTGGTTTGGGCTTTGGCCCGTTCAGCAGAGGAGAGAGTTGCGGGCTTTAAGCCTAGCTCCATTTCGGCTTAGGGATTTTTGGGGATATGGCAAAAAAAATTAAAAAGAGGAGGGTGGAGGATACACAGAAAACACAGAGAGAGAGAGAGAGTTTGGGCTTCCATCTTCTTGGGAGAGTAGGCACGCAAATCAAGAGGGAGGCGGCATGGAAGTCGGGGGGGGGGGGGGGGGGGGGGGGGGGGGGGGGGGGGGGGGGGGGGGGGGGGGGGGGGGGGGGGGGGGGGAATCGTGTGGTGACGGTGCTCAAAATCAAAGAGGGGATTGCTCCTAATTTTCTAGGAGGGAGAGAGAGACGACTCAGGGGTTCGTGCACGCGGATTGAGGCGGCGATGAAGTTTCGATCAAGAATGGAAGACGAGTGTTCTTCGGCGTCGGGTTGATGGCTAGAGATTAGGGAGAGAGAAATCTAGTCACGTCGGAGGCGGCAATGGCAGATTAACGAGATCAGTTCAAGGTATTGGGAGACGACGGCGAGGAACTTGTCGGAGAAGAAAGAGGAGTGAAGTGAAGGTGGCCGTTCTACCATCACAGAAAGTTAAGTAACTAATCTACATCTACTGTAAAGTTGAGGTGTGTTCTGCAAGTTTGTTCTTAAGGGTTCGTTTGGCAGATTAGCTTTTGTTACGGGTTGGCAATTCAGAGTTTCAACCATAACTACTTCGTTAGGACTCCGATTGATGATCGGTCAGGACCGGTGGAATCAGGACGACGAGACGGACGTTTACAGACGTAATTCAGAGTCTGATTTTGGGCTAAGGTGAGGGCTTAGTGTCGATAGGTAATTATAACGTGAGGAATTACAACTTGACTCAGTAATTATCAGGGATGCATCAATTGGAGAGTTTAAAATGGGTAATTATGTGTTTGATTAGTGGTTGCTGATGTGCTTATGTGTAGCTTGAATTGGTTGGATGTTTGGTTTGACTTGTTTGCATGTATGGTTGACTATCTTGATTGAACGGTTGATTAGGTGGCTAGAATGAGGGTTTAATTTTTGAATGTGCAAAATATATATATATATATATATATATATATAAACATATATATATATATGTAGAAATGAGTTTCAGAAGTTGACACCTTAGCAATTTTTTAAGTTTTCTCTTCTCTCCTTAATTGTAGGATTTTAACCAATTCAATTGATTAATTATTTAATTAAACAGCACGAACGTAATGGGAAATTCAGTAGTTTTATTTCACCATAACTACAAAAATTAAAAAAAAACAAGTAACTACCAGTTTTCGAAAAAGAAAAAATCAAGTATAAAACTCCACATTTCCAAAAAAAAAGCAACGACAACTCCCACAATTTTTTTTAAATCTAATTTCCTACCAAATATCAAAATATTTATCATTTATAATACTTGGTTAAAACTTATTATATGTCTATTCATATAGTGTAATATTTGTTTCAAATAAATTGGCCAATGGGCCAACTAAAATCAAATATATGTATATGTGACTGTGGAATGTTGGTTGCACGAGGATGGCCCTACTAATGTGGGGTCGTCCTATGAACGACGAACAGGAGGGTGACCCTAGACCTTGCGATATGATTACCTTTTTCGTTTTTACTATTACAGGTGAGGTGGTCGGTAAGGCTAGCAGTCCGCTCGTAATAAGTGTGTATGTGATTTATGGTGTAGAATTATGGCATTGGATTGGTACATGGAATTAGGACATGGAATTGTGATGTGGAATTATGCGGTGGAATTGGCTAATGGAATTGTTTGGTTGATTGTGGTCATTGATGTGGTAGTTTTAGATGGAATTAAATGATAGAACTGGAATGAGTCCACACTACCCCACCTGAGATAGGTGTATGATTGAGTCTGGTCCACTGGGGTGAATCCCTTGACATGGGTGTCAAGGGTGTTGTTGTACTTCTCGTTGAGAGAGTGATGATAATGGTGATGATGATGATGACCCGTTCCCCATGCAGTAGAGAGGTGTGTCGGCCGGCCGGTGGTGGTGTGGAACAACTCAATGGTGCCTAATTGAATACACATAGAATTATTGATGTCACACTGTGATTTTGAGTGTAATGTTGAGTGATTGAGCTGCTGTGATGGTGAATGTGACTTGACGAGTCGGTTGAACTGTCTGTGTATTGTTATGACTTGGTGCTATCTGTTAATCACTATTGTTATGATATGTGTGTTGTAAGTTATGATTTTATGAATGTTGATTGTGTGTTGTGCACCTGTTTGATAACATAGACTGTTTAGGGATGATAAGCATGAGTTGGTGAATCGTGTAATGTTGTTGTGAATTACTATTGTCGTTGATGATGATGAACATGATAGGGTGCTATAGACTTGTGGTTGATAACCTAGAAATATGACTAGGGATAATAATTGGCTGACTTATGAAATGGTCTCCCATTGTAATTGAATTGTTGAGGGGTTGAGAGACCCCTAAGGCTTAGTTCGATAGTTAAGCCCAGTGGGTTCACTCACTTTCATTAGGAAACTGATCCCCTCTCAGTCTTTCTTTTCAGTTAGAAGTAGGAGCTAAGCCTCGAGCAGCAGTTGTTGGTTGTTTGCAGTGGAGTTGAGCTAGAAGACTGAAGGATGTGTCCGAGGACGAGGATGTCATTTTATGCATTTTCATTTCAATTGACGTTTTGGGAATTTTGGATTTATTTATGATGAGAATTGTTGGTGAATTTAAAGTGTAATTTGGTTTTTGTTTTGAAATCATGGACGCTTCCATTTTTTGATGTTTTCATACATTTATTAAGTTTAAATAATATTTTATTGGTTTCTTTATGTTTTGAGTCAAACCATAATCCTAGTTCTTGGTCTAACCAGGGGTTCGACCCGGATGATTCGGGGCGGGTGTTACATCTCGCAATAAAGATATCATAGCTTGTGATTCGTAAGTTTTCTTTACATTTTCAAGATATCATCAATTTATCATTTCAACTCTCCAATTCATGCATTCCTAAATTTAACTAAGCCCGATACCGATCTAAGCCTCTAAACCAAACTGTCAAACAAACCCTTAGCGAAAAATTCCCAAAAACGCTACAAACTAACAGACATTACCAAGAGGCCACTTAACTTCCCAAGCAGCACAAATGAGTCATTAATCTTTTCTAGGAAGCCATTTCGGTCCTTCTCTTTCACCCTCTGGCTCCGACAAGCATCTCACTGTCGGTGACTCGTCGTTGCTCGCAGCCACCGCCGCTTCTAAGCCATTTGGAGGCTTTATTTCACCGGCGACGCTGCCAGAAATGACCATTGACGACTCTCTCTCCCCTCCCCCCCCCCCCCCCCCCCCCCCCCCCCCCCCCCCCCCCCCCCCCCCCCCCCCCCCCCCCCCCGCGGCCCCCTCCCTCTCCTCTCCCCTCCCTCTCTCTCCCCCCCCCCCTCTCTGCTTCTGTGTCAAACTCCCCAAAAAAGGTTAATAGTCCTATGCTGAATGGGGGTATTCAATATGGTACTAAACCCCATACCAGCCGTCAGATGAATCCTACGGCTCAAGATGGAGCTGATCTGCGAGGGGTATTTTAGGAAAAAAGTATTACAAATCTGACACTTAAATAGTACGAATCTGACATTAAACTGTCACTATATAATTGAAAAGCCACCATTGTTTCTCTCTCCATTTTTCAAAATTCAAAATTCTTCATTTCTCTCAAATTTTTATGAACAAACAAGAGATTTGTGTGTTCATTATGTCGGGAAATAGCACGTCAGAGTTGGATCTACGCATGAAAACGTCATGGGAGTGCATACAACCCTCATAATGTGTACGAATCTCTATATTTTCTTGTTGGAGGGTGCCAAAAATTGATTTCATGTTTTTCATGTTACCTTAGTTACTTTTCTCGTTTGTTTTGACTGTGTATTCGTAATATTTTCGTAGTCGGTCGTTGAGATACACTGTGTTTTGTAACGTTTGGTTTTTGTTTCGTATTTGTTTTTGTAATGTTGTTTATATGTTTTTGTAATACTTTTGTTGTTGTTTCATAATATCTGTTTTCGTAATGTTTTATATATCTGCCATCTGTTTTCGTAATGTTTTCATATCTGGTTCGTAATATCTGCAATGTGGTTTCGTATTAGTTTCTTAATTCATTCGTACCTTCCATGCATTTTTCGCAATGTTTTTCATCTATTTTCGTATTGTTTTCCAACTATTTTCGTTTTTTGTGTGTTTCGTATTTTTCATCTATTTTCGTAATATTTTCCATCTATTTTCCTAATGTTTTCCATATATTTTCGTGGGTTTTCGTGTTCTTCTTGTCGTGCTCTTTATGTTACTTTAGTTGCTTTTCTCGTCTGTTTTGACCGTGTATTCGTGATACTTTGGTAGTCATTCGTTGAGATACGTTGGGTTTCGTAACGTTTTGTTTTTGTTTCTTATTTGTTTTGGTAATATTTTTTATCTGTTTTCGTAATACTTTCGTTGTTGTTTCGTAATATCTGTTTTCGTAATGTTTTTTATTTGTTTTCGTAATACTTTCGTAGCTATTTCGTAATATCTGCCATATGTTTTCGTTATGTTTTCATATATTTCGCATATAAATCATAATATATTCGTAAGCTTGGTCTGTTGCATTCATAACAGAATATATATTCATATGATTTATCAACTAAATTCGTAACAGAAAGTAATTCGAAATAGAATCTAATTTGTAATATGAATCACGTACATTCGTAACAATGACCACCTACATTCATAACAACTATCACTCACACTTGTAATATGCATCACTAACATTTGTAACAATGACTACCTACATTCGTATCAGCTATCACTCACATTCGAACCAATTACCACTTACATTCGTTACAATGATCACTTGCATTTGTAACACTTGTTATTGACATTCGTAACTTTCATTCACGTAGGCGACATCCTTCAAACATTGGGATAACATTTATTGCCAGCTCTTTCACGTTCGCTGCAGCTCTCATAAATGTCTTGGTGATTACTTCGCAATCAAGACTGTCCAAATAGTCAAAGGTCCCCTTTTTTATATTCGTACAGTACACCACAAAGTGTTCTTCTACACAAATGGGAAAGAACAAAATGCAGGAGACAAACAGATAAAGCCAAATATTACAAATATTGTCATTTAACGTTACAAATATTACGAATAACTAGTACGAAAGGTGAGAAATAGTATTACAAATATTGTCATTTAACTTTACAAATATTACGAATAACTAGTACGAAAGGTAAGAAAAAGTATTACGAATTATACTCATTCTGGTTGCTTATGTAATTATTGTTGTCCCAACTTATATCATTTGTCCAATCCTTCCCATGAATATAGTAAAAAGCATTCAGACTGTTATTTGTACTATGCTCAGAAGCGCACATTGACTATAATTGGAAAAATAGTGTTAGTTCAAGTTATACAATAACTCGTTACTGAACAAAACAAAACAAAATATTTACAGCCCACTCTGTGTAGAACATGTAGCGATCGCAGATACCAACATCCTTGAACAAAATATTGATGAACTCGGAATAAGTGTCAACCATAAAATTTGACAACATATTCTCAGGTTTGCATGTTAAGAACTCTTCCATGTTGACTGATCTTGTACTTGCTTTGGAAGAGTACTTTATTCATGTAAGGTTTATGTTGAAGAATATAATAATTAGGACACTACACAAAAAAAGGCCTTTAGCGTCGCTCGGAGGGGAAGTATTTAGCGTCGGTCAGTTAGGAACCGACGCTAAACCCTTGACTCGCGTTTGACCGAGGGTTTAGCGTCGGTCGAAAGGCGACCGACGCTAAATTCTGACCAAAACCGACGCTAAATTTGATTTTGGGTCAGAAACGAAGCCAACCAGCTTTGGCGTCGGTTACCGACATGTTTTAGCGTCGGTCGGCGACCGACGCTAAAACACATATATATTTAAGCCGCCACCCTAACCCTAATCACATCTCTCTCCTCCATCTTTCCTCCTTCAGCCTTCTTCTTCTTCCTCTTCTCTTTTTCTGAAACTTTTTATTAAATTCTTCTTCTTCTTCCTCTTCTTCTTCTTCCTTTTCCATATCTCCTCCATCTTTCTTCTTCTTCCTTTCTTCTTCCTCCTCCACCTTCTTCTTCCTCTTTCTTCTTCTTCCTCTTTTTCTTCTTCCTTTTCCAGATCTCCTCCATCTTTCTTCTTCTTCCTTTCTTCTTCCTCCTCCACCTTCTTCTTCCTCTTCCTCTTCTTCCTTTTCCAGATCTCCAGATCCAGCCTTCCTCTTCTTCCTCTTCTTCCTCTTCCATCTTCCTCTTCTTCTCCTCTTCCTCTTCTTCTCCTCTTCTTCTCATTTTCTCCATTTCTCCCCAGATATCTGTTTCCAGTCATCCGTCGCCGTCATCGTTGCCACCGCCGCCGTCGCCATCATCGTCGCCGTCATCATCAAGGATTGACTGATTGGACAAGTAGTGACCAAAAGGGTGACCTAATAAATTTAAGTGACCAAATTGTATAAATGGAAAAAGGAGTGACAAAATAGAAAATGAAAATAAAAAACGAAAAAAAACGAAAACAAAAAAAAAATTGGGTTGGTTAGCGACCTATTCGGTCAAGGATTTAGCGTCGCTCGTTATACGGATTTAGCGTCGGTCGCGTGGCGACCGACGCAAAAATTTAGCGTCGGTAGATTTGGCGTCGCTTTTTTTGAGCGACGCTAAATCCTTTAGCGTCGGTCAGCAACCGACGCTATCCAGCGTTTCTGACCGACGCTAAACAAGCGGATTTTTGTAGTGGGATATAATATTTATTATTCCGTATTAGCTGTTCCTCCTATTTAGGAAGTTGAGATTCAGTAGATCTCCTATTTGCAGTAAGTTTGTTTCTAACCTATTATATATACCTATGTAAGTCGTATGAGAAATATAACACATTCATTCTTTCTCTGAAATTTATCAGTTCGGAACAATAAAAACAAAGTAATACGTAAAAGGAAATAAAGGATTACGAAGCGATTAGGCAAGAGTACTACTCTATACTTAGGTCACTCACTTCTCCAAGTCATCGCGCCACATGAACAATGTCAACATGTCGCTCTTCTCCTTATTAGCCCAAACATCGGCATTGTAGTAGTCCATTTTATCCACTATAGAGACAATCTCCTGCGTGAGAGGTCCCGGTGAATCATTCAGCAGTGGTTGTTGATCCCGGTATTACAAAAGTGTAACTCATGTGTTACAAATAAGTTTCCTAAAGTGTACAAATTTGACTATTTATATATACGAATAAAAAGGGAGGATTTTGAAATTGACAAATGACGTACCGCGATGGTTGGATGTTCTTCATGTGTTGCCGCAGTTTTACACCTGATCCAGAGACTTGATGTACTTTGACAACACTTTGAGCCTTTTGAAAGCTGACCTAACCTTCTTCTCGTTAGGCCTCCTCTCCTGTAAAAAAACACAATAACAATTACAATTGTCCTACTAAACAAATAAGATCTGATGCCAAAAAATTATGGAATCTACAAAAAAAATTAACATAATAGGATCAAATCGTCTTGTTACTTGAAAATGTAGTTAAAATGCATAACAGGTTATTGTGTATCATGACATCCCTCCATGTGATATAAACCTACATGTCCAACAATTACGAACCTTTGAAATTGACAAACGTCGTACTGCGATCGTTGGGTGTTCTTCATGTGTTGCCACAGTTTTACACATGATCCATAGACTTTATATACTTCCACAACACTTTGAGCTTTTTGGAAGTTGACCTAACCTTCTTCTCGTTAGGCCTCCTCTCCTGTGAAAAAACACGATAACAATTACAATCGTCCTACTAAACAAATAAGATCTGTTGAAAAAAAATTATGAAATCTGCAAAAAAAAAAAAAAAAAAATTAACATAATAGGATGAAATCGTCTCGTTACTTGAAAATGTAATTAAAATCCATAACATGTGCATGTGTATCATGACATCCTCCCATGTATGAACCTACATGTCCAGCAATTACGAACCTCCCACATAACTAATACAAAACTAATTCTCAAACGTTACGAAACATGATCTCAACCCATACGAAAACTAACTATAAACCTATATGAAATTGGTTCTCAAACGTTACGAAACATGCTATAAAATCATATGAATCATGATTCGTAACTTGAATCAACTAAATTCGTAACATCATACAACGGATACGAATTTCTAACATAACTGATACAAAATCTAAAAATGATTAATTTCTTAAACACTATCAAGAGTGATATCATTAGATTCATAATTTAATTAGAAGACTTTTGATGTTAAAATTACTGAAAAATCATTCAAATATGTTAATTTTTTTATCATTAGTAGAAAGAGAATAAAAAAATTGAGTACTCTATTTCCTACGTTTCTGTCACTTTCCCCATCACTTCAACACATTTACGAGATTACTATTTTACCCTTCTGACACTCTCAGTACATATATTTGATCATAGCCGTTGATCTTGGAGTCCAAACCCATGGACGACCAAGATTTCATTCAGCACGGAATCATCCTCAAACTAATTCAGCATGCGACGAATTTCCCCCAAAAAAATGGGAGTCGTAACCCTTCTTCCTCTTGTTTTCTGTGCTGCCCACCAAACGTAATGCCCCATCTCTTAAGCGGCTGACCGAATGGGCTTAAGCCCATTCGTTCATTCTCTTACATACGGCAGGCCTAGGAGACTAGCCTTAATTCCCTTCCTTCTCTCCTTCGGGCTTCAAGCCCATCTTCTTCCTAATTCCGTTCCAAACAGTGGGCCAGACCAAACCCGGCCCTTTCCTCCTTTCTAACCCGAACAGGCCTGAGGCCTTACTCCCCTCCCTCACTGATGCTATTTAATATGAGCCTAGCCTATTTCTCTCCTTAATTCCAATCACCCAAACTCCAATCCCACTGGGATTAGTTGCTCTGACCAAATTGATTCGGGACCTCAAACTGATGGTTAACTCGCAAAGTCTTATTTCCATCAATTCGGGTAAAATAAATTTGTGATTTAAATTCTACTAACCTTTAACCAACCAAAATTTTAATTCAAACCGGTTATACTCCAAAGTGGGATGTTATAGTATGACACACACCTCACATAGACAAGTAATAGGTGAATTAATAAATGGTACTATCTAGCTAGGCCTCCGCCCCACCCCAATTTTCAGTTATTGTGCCAGATTGCCCACAGTTTTCAATTAGACCAGAGAGTCCCTTTATTAGTTTTTAGGGGGCAGTAAAGCTATCTAGTTGAGTTGGGACCCCTAACTAAAAGCTTATCATAAATAAGTTAAGTCAAGTTATGCATGAAGTGTTATGTTCATGTTTCTCAACTTCAAGTCAAGTGCAGTAAATGTGAGTTCCTTGATAGCTAGTTTATGATTTCATTTATGATTAATTAGTTTAGTAATATGATAGTTGACCCTACCTAAAAGATGAATAGTAAGATGATGAATGAAGTGTTGAGATGATACACTACAACAAGAAGACCATATAGTGTGTGTGGGGGGGGGGGGGGGGGAACTGAAAATAGAGGGGGCAATGCCCCCTAATTAATTTGGTCGGGGGCGATGTCCCCCCTATTTCAGTCTAGCCACCCACTACAGTATCCCTGACAAGCATAAAATTATTGGGGGCGGAGGCCCCTGACAAGCATAAAATTGTCGGGGGCGGAGACCCCTAACAAATTTAGCCGGGGGGCGTGGCCAATGTAGTCAAAAATCCCGATTTTAATCTTAAAATCTTACGGTTTTACGATTTCACTTGTCTCTAACGATCTTGATTCCACGCAAAATCTATGGGTCGTAAAATCTAGTAAAATCTCGATCAAAATCTTAGAATCTTATAAAATCAACGATTTTTCTTGTATTTTACGATTTCACTTTCTAGGGGAAATTACCAGTTTGTACAACTACATATAAGTCAGAACAAAGATAATTAAATTAAATTTGTTTTATTTTGAGATTTTGATTAATTAAGTTAGAAGTTATTACTAAAAATATCTAAAATCTAATTATTACTTCCTCGAATGACTACTTAAGAGCTGACATTATCTCTTTTTTCTTATATAGACTTTTCAAAGTTGGGTAATGGTCTTATTTTCGTCTCACCAACTCAAATAACATAGATATGAAACATGAGGATGTTTTAATTACATATTTATTCTTAATATGTTGTTGACTTAAATGTTTCGATAGTAGTTCATAAAATCTTACGATTTTACGATTAAAAACTACAATTCCGATTTCACCCATGTTTTCGATTTCACGTTGAATCGCGATTTTGACTACATTGGGCGTGGCCTCTGACAAAAAATAGGGGGGCCATTTAGTGAGGGGCCACACCCCTAACTAATCTTGTCAGGGGCCCCCGACAAAAATAGGGGGTCATTTAGTCGGGGGTCACGCCCTCGACAAGATTGGCTGTCACCTATTATTATATATATATATATATATATATATATATATATTATATATATATATATATATATATATATGGAAAACACTCCGGTGCACCCAGCTAGGTGGGTGCACTGAGTGCACCCGCTTGCGTATCGCGATCTTATCCGTCCGTTCAATCAACGAATCTCAAACCTTTGAATTAAATAGAATTAAATTAATTAGTTTTATTATTATTCTATTCCACACATGACATATTAATCATATTTAATATGTAATATGTCCTGTATGGAATAGAATAATAATAAAATTAATTAATTTAATCTTATTTAATTTAAAGGCTTGAGATCGTTGATTGAACGGACGGATAAGATCGCGACACGCAAGCGGGTGCACTCAGTGACCCACCTAGCTGGGTGCACCGGAGTGTTCACCATATATATATATATATATATATATGGTGAACACTTCGGTACACGTGGGTATCAGTACCCTATCTAGCATAAAAATTCACATTTCTATACTTTAAAACTCAAATAATGAGTCCTAAACCTATTGCAATCAACCTTGAGCGCTACTTAATAATGCTAACCCCCTAAACACTAACTCTTAACCATCAAACACTACATTATAGACTCAAAACTATAAATTGTACTCCAAACTCTAACATTTGACATTAAGTCCAAATTAAAAGATCATAAACCCAAAACATAAACTTGAAACCCCTAACACTATATCCTACCACATGAACATTAAACTTAAGCCTCAAACTCCCAAGTTCGATCATAAATATATATATGGGTAACACTTGGGTACCCCGAGGTATCGGTACCCTTGCATTAAAATTCTTTCTATATATATATATATATATATATATATATATATATATATATATATATATATTATATATATATAATATATATATATATGTTTCATAATAATTAATTTTATTTTATTTTTATTTTAATATACATATATATGGTCAACGCTCCGGTACCCACTAGGAACCGGTACCCTATCACTAAAATTTCATCACAATTATGTTTGTATTTTTAGTATTCAAATTATTTTATTTTATTTTAATTATTATGAAATATGGAATATTTATTTTAAATTATTCTATTTTATTTCTATATAATTATAAATGTATACATTTACAATTATTTTTCTTTTACATTTATAATAAATAATATATTTATCATAGATATTACATATATATATATAATATATATATATATATATATATATATATATATATATATATATATATTATATAGTGGCGACGGTGGTGGTGGCGACGACGGTGGTGGTGGCGACGATAGTAGTGGCGACGGTGGGGGTGAAGAGAGACTACGACGTTTGTGGTTGTGGTTGCGAACGGAGTGGACGACGGTGGTGGCGGCAGCGGTGGACGGTGGTGGTGGCGGCAAAGAGTTGAGAGAGAAGAGAAATGAAGAGAAAGGGGAGAATGAGTTGGAAGATTGAGAAAATATAAGGAGGAATTTAAATTTTAGTCAGGGGTCATGCCCCCACTAAATGACTCATTTAGTTGGGTGCGTGGCCCCCAACAATAATGCCCCTGACTATTGTAGTCGGGGGCCACGCCCCAGACTAATGGTTGGTTTAGTGGGGGGCGCAGCCCCCGACAATAATGCACCCGACTAAAATAGGGGTTTGTCCCATGAACCAAATTTAGTCGGGGGCATTTTTGTCGGGGGCTTAGCCCCCGATAATGACATGGCTTTGTTGGGGACCAGACCCCTGACAAAATTGCCCCCGACTATATTTGTCAAGGGCTATACGCCCCGGATCATTGTTGGCCAGCCCCCGACTATAATTGTCGGGGGCATTTGGCCCCCTACAAATGGCCCCTGACTATAGACTATTTTGGTTGTAGTGACATGCTATGTGTCTCATAATGACGAATGAAGTCATGCGATGATATGTTATGTGAAATACGTTGTTCAGTTTCATATAATGATCAGTGATCTAATAAAATTATGTATTCATGTTGAGTTATGATAGGTGATGATTTATTAAGTCATGTTATGTTCATGTTGTGTTATGTGATTGATTGCATTCTTGTTGTGCATCAGTTCTCGATATATAGAATTTCTAATAATACGTCTCATGTGATGGCTTAATAGTATGTTTACTATTCAGTCATATTTGAAAAACCCTAGTCAGTTAGGAATTAGGATAAGTACGAGTCTACAAGTATTATGAGATGATTAGTACATAAGTATGTGAATGTCGTGAGAACTATCTCGAGTTATGTCATGAATAGTGTTATAAATAAAGTTGTGAATTATGCTACATAAGCTCCATGATGAATATTTTGGATTATTAGTATGTCTTAATAATCTTTTAGTTGATCCTAAGTTCTTGGGATCCTTTATGTGTTTCCTTATTAATTTGAGCAAGAAAGACTGACCCAAGCCACCCACCAGGTTATTAGAAGTTGTTTTCAAGCTTGAGCCTTGGGGGAGCTGATTCGGGTGTGGAGTGGTGTCTACAGTAATGTAAGACTTGGACTTGAGACACAATTGTTTTAAATGTTTATCCCCAGACTTGTTTTCATTTCAGATTTGCCCAAGTGTTTAGGGCTCAGTTATCAAGTTACCATTTTTTTATTATGAGTTTTATTAAAAAATTTATAAGTTCATTTACTTTTATTTTCAAGTTCTCTGGCCAGGGCATTTCGTTAAATTATTTTATTAAGGCATATCACCCTCGTGTTCTTTTATGCTTCTCCGTTGCTGTAATGATATTTTGGTAATTTCCCTTTATTTCAAAAGTGAGGGTGTTATAACAAGTTATTGGGGGGGGGGGGGGGGGGCTTTGGAAACCAGTGCATCCAAAGCTAAGGTGGCTTGGTCAGTTGCCTCCCTCCCAAAAAAGGAGGAAGGTATTGGCATTAAGGACCGTAGCAGCTGGAATTTAGCCAATATTGCTAGGCATATCTGGAATCTGATGGTCTGCAGCGCTTTCTTTGGGTAGCATGAAATTCGTTTTTATCGAATTCGGGTTACTGATCTATGGTTATGCTCAGCTAGTGACAATCTCTCTTGGGTTTGGAAGAGGATCCTAAAATCCAGATCCTTCGCCATATTTCATACAATATGGACAGATCCCCTCTTTGGATGGGGATGACTTTTTCTGTTTCTACAACTAGGGTCTCCATCATACCCAAAGCTCAGGAGGTCGTGTGGTCTGACTTAGTGTGGAGGAAGCCTTCCATCCCACGTCACTCATTTATCTGCTCGTTGCCTGTACATAATCGTTTGCTCACAAAAAATCGCCTTGCAAGCTGAGGGTTTGCTAATGATTTGTCCTGCCTTTTTTGTTCTGGTCATGAAGACATGGACCATCTCTTTAACTCATGTCCCTATGGAGTGGATGTTCGTCAGCGGTGTGGTCTTGATAGGGTAATAGGCGGTCCTCTCCCCTCTTGGGATGCCATGTTATCTGCTCTACTCAGTCGCAGTCATTCTACTGCTGTCTCCGCTCAGCATTTCATTTGGTGTGGTGCTACATATCATATTTGGAAAGAACGTTGTGGAAGAGTTCATGGTGTAAGAGGAGTAAACTTCTATGATAGCTTTGCTTCGGTTCTATTTTTGATTGAATGAGAAATCGGTCATTCATAAAAAAAATTCATCTACTTCATAACCCAGATTTCCACACTTAGAGCAAACTGATTATGAAGCAAAGCCCACATCCCCAATTTCACAGTGAAGTCACGGAAACACAACCCCCATAGGTAAAAGCTCCAAGGAGAGCGTAAAACAAAGATCCTACTAAAAATGAGAGCAGAGGAAGAGGATTCGAAAGATCCATTCGGAATGAGAAGAAGAAATATTGGGGTGTGAGATTTTTATCGAACACTAATTATCTGCTAACAAAATAACGCAAATTCACCTAAGGAGGATTACCATCAGTCATGGGGCAAGCTATTTAACGAGTACACAAGCTTTACGCAACTAAAATGCAGTAAAATGCAAACATCAAGCCTACTATTCCAAACAAGGGAGATGAACAAAAGGCTTTATTTTTTAATGTTTCTCCACAGAACGAACACCAGGATCTCATATCCAACTTCAAGTTTGCATCAACAAAAAACAAAAACAACAACAAAAAAAGCAGTATTCAAACATGCGCCTGCACATCAAAGTTGTAACATCTGAGCTCCAGTGGCTGAAGGTTCTCCCAGATATCCTATCCTCGTAGACCACTTAATAGACACAACAGAACAAGGTGACAAAGGAATGTATGTTATTATACCGCATAAACAGTGTTCTGATTACTTGGTCCACCAGTGCATTAAATCTTTGCGCCGATTGATCTTCTTCTGCAGCTGCAGTATCCCATAGAGAAGTGCCTCTGCAGTGGGAGGGCATCCTGGAACATAAATGTCAACGGGAACAATCCTGTCACAGCCACGTACAACAGAGTACGAATAGTGGTAGTATCCACCACCATTTGCACAGCTTCCCATAGAGATGACCCATCTAGGCTCCGGCATTTGGTCATACACCCTGTACACAACATTTCATTAGCCCGTATTCCTGGCATTACTAACACCCCAGGGATAGCATCTTTTCTACTACGTTGTGAACAAAGATGCAAGAATAACTAAACAGTAAGCTATATTGGTTACTCACAACCAGCAACTTAGCATAGAACATGGTCATCCACAATTTCATTGAATATGAATCAGTCTAGTTGCTGAGCGCTCAACTGGGCTTCTTCAATCAAGACATTGACAAAGTAGCATTCCTATTACAGGCAGTGGAGAAGCTGCTACTCATCATATCAGCTTCATTCAATAAGACTACTAACTCATGGTGGTGTCTGTGTTGACTTTTCTACAGAAACGATAATGATGTTTGCTATCAGACCATCAGGTGACAGTAGGTCTTGTTAAATCAGCCCTCTCTCAGTACCATCACCCACTCTTTTGCTTCTTCTCTACCAATCAGAGTGTAAATTATCTTTAATCTGATTGATCAACAAAAAAATTTATCTTTAATCTGATCAAGATCTTCTCCTCCAAACTTGAGCATAGCCAACCAACGGGTAGCTAGCTAACTTCTGTTTAGACCTTTCATCAATGAAATGGAAGAGCTCACCTAGCAATTTCGCAAGTGACAGCATAATTTTTACCCCATAAGATAAGTCTTACTCAATTCTACTTCGGGCTGAACTCTAAGTTCTTCCAAGTGATGCTGCTACCAAAACTTGTGAGTTTGGAAGCATAGAATTTCAATAAAAATTAAAACCGGCATAGCTCGTCCAATAATCCAGGATTTCTTGTCTTTCAATTTCACCAGAAAAGTTAGATAAACTAGTTGATATGAAGGCCTCCAACCTCGTCAGTGCAATTCCACCGAATAAATTCAAAAATGCAAACCCTTGCAAATCCTCCAGGATTAGAAAACTTTTTCTATCCTACACTAGCCAAAGAGTTGAGAGATGCCTAATAAATCACAAATTCTGGTTGCGCAGTAGTTTAATAAACGAAACCCTAAAATAGAGAGGAGACTTACTTGCGAAGAGCAGGGGCCATCTTGTTAGTAAGAGTACCGGCCACAATCATACAATCAGACTGGCGAGGGCTAGGCCTGAAGATGACACCAAATCGATCCAGATCGTAGCGAGCGGCACCGGTGTGCATCATCTCGACAGCGCAGCAAGCGAGTCCGAAGGTCATGGGCCAGATGGATCCCCGACGGACGTAATTAATGACATCGTCAACCTTGGAGATCACAAACTCCGCTGTCTTGGAGAGGCCGGTGTGACCATAGGTGACCGGAGGCGGTGGCGGGGCATAGGAAGTCGGCTTGGTGGCGTTGTCAGGGAATAGCGAGGGGACGGTGGTGTGGAGAGAAGAGGCTGCCCCACGGTGGTTTCCAAGGAGGAGAGAGAGACGCGAGGCGGTGTTCCTGGTGATCATCGCCATTGTTAAGGAGGGTCAGAGATGGAGAGGTAAGTCGGTATTGTTATTGTAGGTTTGCTTCCCGTTTAAACGAAGAAATCCGGCTTATTATCCATTTTGTGAGTATTGACTTAAAGAGTCCCTTACGTTTGAAGACTTCACGCAACGGTCATGGTTATATTAAAATTTTCAAATTGGTCACGAACTCCAATTCCGACCACGGTTTCCGTCAAAATCTGTCACCTAGGACGCCGTGTTAGACCCACTAGTGTTAACCGCCGCAACCGTGGGCAGACGACCCTAACCACCGCAAGTCTTGAACCTTCGCTCGATCACCGTTGGCACCGGGGGCGGAAAAGTACTAGGACCCGTCGGTTATATGTAACCGGGAACCCGTAGTGTCCAGGAATGGCTCCACGACAGAAGATGGATGCTTCTGTGATGACACCTAATTCTAAGCTATGCACGCAACATAAAACTAAAGAATTGAAGAACAAAGTTCTGTTTGATTGATTGATTTCAAAAAGGTTGATGTTTACAATGAGGCCGAGACCTCTTATTTATAGTAGAGGAACTCGTGAACAGGCTCACGATTCCTACTAGGAAAGAAACTCTAAAAATAATAAAATATTATCCTAAGGTCTTATTTAGAATATAATAAGACTTACTTGCTCCTAAAGAATCGAAACTAAAAGGGAAAATCCGAGTCCAACACTTAAAAAGACTTAAATACATAAAAATAGCCTAAAACCCTAAACCGGTGGATCCGGCGGATCCGATCGGGCTTGTCTCTCACGCGCGAGCCGGATTAGGAAAGTCGGCGCCGCCTTTGCGGTCGGGCTTAGAATTGGCGGCGGTGTCGGTTGCTCGGGCTGGGTAATGCACAGGGCTCCTGATGCTGGGTTCCGGCGGGTCTGATGCTGATGATGCCCGGCATCCGGGGTTCCTGCTCGACCTGCCCGTTCGGTCCTCTCCCCATTTCCTCATTTCCTCCTTTACTCCTAGGTTGGCAGCTCCTAGGCTTGGCTCCAGGCCTTGTATGGGGTTGAGGGCGTGTGGTAATCCTCCTAGGGGCTGAGTCCCCTGCTGGCCGGGTGCTAAGGCCCGATTGGGGCCCTCCGAGGCCGGGGTTGGCACCCGGGTGTAGTCTGCCTTCGGGCCTTCTCCATGTACGCCCAAGCCTTCCCTTCCGCGCTTCTTCCAGTCGTCCAGGAAGGCCCTTAGAGGTTCCCCTAAGGTGGTTATCCGTTCCTTGAGCTCTTGGAAGCCTAGCCTTGGTGCTAGGGCTTGCGGGGCGCTCGGGGCGGGGCCGACTGGAGCATCTTGGGCGTGGTGATCGGTCCTCTTCTGCCGGCACTCTTCCAGGAAAGCATCTAGAGGATCCCAGGGTTGTATAGCACCTTCTGGGTCCTTATACTTAGTGCCCGAGTTGCCATGTAAGCTCGGCTCCTTGGCTGCTACGAGCGCCAGGGCCCAAGTTAGGGCCGGATGGGTCCGAACGCTCATCCGCACTTGTTGGGCCCTTTGGGGAGGGTTGTACTTGAACCTCACCACCTGTTGAGGCTTTGTAAACCTCCAAGGCTCCAAGCGCTTCTTATAGGGCCCTAAGGCCTTTCCCTTCGTGGGTGACCCCGGCGGGGTGTGGGAATAGGCATTCTCGGCCGGTCGGCTGCCCGGGGTCATTCCATTCCCCTCTTCTTGGAAGGGATTCGTCCTCTGATAAAAGGCGATTTTACCAAGGTCGTATTCCACGGGGTCCTCTCATAGACCAATACTCACACTTCTCATAGACGGTCTAAACATTTGAAATTGGTTTGGTTTGAACGAGAAAATCAGAAACAAAGGCAAAGAAATGCAATACTAACAAAGATTAAGCAAGAAGAAAGGTGGTTCAAATCAAAGACAAAGGGGCTCTCTTGGTGGGTAGTTTCATCATGCTCAAGATGACTAATTGAACAAACAAGCTAATCAAGATCGAGTTTGCATTCGGATGACCATGCATTTCACTTCTATAGACTCAATGCACTCTCGTAGCACCAAATCCCTATCCTAATTCCACTCAACTTAGGCTCTCGCTCTCAAGCTAAGTGAAAAAGGATGCATTCTAAGTGTTTGATGAAATGCCAAGACACAAGACCCTCTCTTAAGACTCTATGACCACAAGGCTAGGCACAACACTCTCATATCAATGCCCTAACACTAAGAGATTCACCAAAAAGCCTTTTCAAACTCAATTGAATGAAAATCCACATGCACACCAAGTGTTCGATAAAATGCCCAAGAGAGAAATCAAGTGAGAATGGTTGAAATAAGATGATCTAATCTCTTAGAACACACTCACTTCAATCCCTAGACCTACAATCTATGCAATCTAAGCACTCTCATGCATCAAATCACATTGAATGGACCAAATTAAGCAAACATGGCATAAAATGGCATTAAGAACAAGTCTAGGAATCATCCTCATACAACCAAGATCAATCATGGCAAGTTCTATACAATCATCTCTCTATCATAGCACAACTAATCTACCCATCCAAGATGAACCCTAAAAACTCAGCCACACATGGCCAAGGGAGTAAAGAGAAAAGAAGGAAGAATGGTCACCAAGAACACCATGGATGAATCCTTGAGATGATCTTCACTTCTCCACTTGTAAGCACTTCTCCCAAGGTTTGTTGGCTTCAATCCTAGCTCCAATGGCTTCAAATTGCTCCAAAAACGTGTTCTAGGGTTTGAGGGTTCGTGGGTATGTGTTTGGGGTTTAAAAGATATGATATCATTCCTCAAAATGGCCAAAAACAAGAGTATTTATAGTGCAGGGGGCAGTGCACGGCGTGCACCCATGCACGGCGTGCACCCATGCACGGCGTGCACACCTGCACGGCGTGCACCCCTGCACTCTGCAGAAAACTCGATCTTGTAATGCTCATATCTCCCTCGTCCGGACTCCAAATGACCTCCCGTTTGCTCCTATTCGCTCCTTGTCATCCGTACTTTGATGCCATAACCTGAAAATGCACAGAGGCAACTCCAATAGACCACGAATTTGACTCCAAAGTTGCAACCGGACAACAAAATGACACTTTGCACAAAACTTCAATAAAAGCATATAAGTCATGTCATTTCACGAATAAACACGGGCATTTCAAAGGTCATTCATAAGCTTAAAGCGCACTAATTAAAGTCACATCAAATTCCCCTACGACTAAGCTTTGCTTGTCCTCAAGCAAATGAATTAGAAAACATCCAAGTTCACAAATGACAAGTTCGGTCCATTGAGATTCAAGCAATCACAATTTAGCTTAAACTGTTCCACGAACAAACTAAACCTACACATGCAAGAACATCAACCAAACAAGTCTAAACCTCACTAATTTCTGCACACTTCAAGTAGTGGTTGATTGGGACACAGCAAAACCGACCACGACAACACCAACTCTAATCAAAAGGACTTGAAATCGGGACATGGATCGTAAGTAATGAGTGATTATGATGTGGCTATCGACTCGACTTCATCCGCTTCTAGATCCGCACTTTACAAAACTCTGGCTAGGATCAAGGGCTACATTTGAGAACTCTTTTTCTTTCTTTTTTTTTTTTTCTTACTGCATACTAGTGCTCGATTCAACACTTCACTTAGGTGTTGAACCTGCCTAGCTCACAGCCTTTGCCCTTTTGCTTAGTGCTCAACCCGACACTTCACTTAGGTGCCGAGCTTGCCTAGCTTTTCTTTTGAGCATTTTTTTTTCACAATTTAGCCACTTGATCCTTAGCCCCTTACAACTTCCACACAAGATTTCGAATTGGATTCCGTCTAATCTCAAGCCACAATCACGAAGGATCAAAAAGGGTAAAGAAAGACATGGAAAAGGGTGAAAATTCTGGTTGCCTTCATCATCTTAGACCGGTGTTATCGAGCGGTACAAAAACACGTATCAAACCAATCAACCAACATGCAAGAGTGATAAAATCTCAGTTCTGGCCCAGACTCATTTGATATTAGTGCTAACATGCTGGTTATAGGTTCTAAGCAGGACAGTCTAAACGTCATTGTGAAAACTTGAAGTCAATTAAACACCAAACGTCAAGAACCGAACGATTCTACAATAGAGGAATTCGACATTCAATTAAGATCATGCAACACATCAGAACATAGCTTTAGACTTCTACCGACAAATAATCACACCAAAACTCAAACTCCCCTACGACTAACAGGAGCATTGTCCTCAATGATCAAGAGAGAGAGAGGATAAGGTGGAACGAATATACCGCGCGGTGAAGAAGAGAAGCCGGAGATGGAATCCCGGGTCAAGTAACCTGTTCAGGACGAGGACCTGAATCAGGGGTCTGTAGAAAACAAGGGAGGGCATACCACTCAAACACAACCCATAGTCGACAAGATGAGAGTACGGATGAGATGTGCAATCCAACAACATGACAAGTGCAAAGCCAGAAAATGAAAAGAGAAAATCAGAAGTCAAACACAACAAAACATGCAGTCATAAACAGAAATAAAAGAAAGGAAAAATCCAAAGTCCTGAGAAGTGGTGAGTGATCCTGTGGCTCTCAGTGGGGTGGTGGTCGTGGGTGCCCAGGCCACTGTGACCATGGATGGTAGCCTTCAAACGGGGGAGGCGGTGGAAAGACTGCCCAAGTGCTGGAGGGGCCGGACTCAGAGTGGAAGCTCTCCTGGTAGTAGTAGGACTGATGCTGCTGCCAGTACTGAGAATGCTGAATCTGAGTAATCTGGATACCCTGAAACTGCTGAACCTCATGCACCTGAGCAAGCTGCTGTCCATAGAACTGCTGGCTCTCAAAGTCCCTAGCGTTGTACGCCTCTAGGTTCTGAACTCTCCTGTTAAGATCCTGTATCGCCGCACTGTCTCTCCTCTGTCCCTCACGAATATCCTCCACTACGGTCGTGAGGCGACCCATCCCCGAGATAAGCTCATGAAGCGAAGTAGGGTCGATCTCTACATCCTCCTCATCACTGTCATCATCTGAGACCCGACAAGTCGGAACCAGAAGGTCTGTGATCTGAGCTGTAGGTAGGACAATCCTCAAGAGAACTGGTCGAGGCTCGACAAATGCTGGAGCAGGACCAAAAGCATCAAGGCACTCATACCCACGCACCAACCTGGTCACAAATCCCCCTCCCAGCAGAACACCAATAGTGTCATTAGCTTGTATCTGAAGGAGGGCTCCTAGCACTAAATCACCTAGATGCAGCTTGATGCCCCTCTCCAAGCAATAAAAGAGAAACAAATCTCTGACTGAGACTACACCTGGAGAGGAGGATGACTTCCTGTGGGTGATGGAGTGCCGGAAGAAGTGATGGAGGAGCTTCAGCATAGGCCGATTCACTTCTGTGACCTTGGATGAGCGAGCTGAATAACCTCTAGTCCTCGGTGCAATTTCCTTGAAGAATGCACTCTTGGCGTCCCCCGCAAGAGAAGATATGAGAGCCAACCCAGAGAGCTCGCCACTTTGAACCTGCACCCACTCATAGAACCCAAGGCGGTATCCAAACTCGTCAATGGAGCACACACGCGCCATCCCGCCGAGCCTGAAGCGCACACAAACCTCACTAGTGGTCTCGTGACACTCCACGGTGAGAGTGCTCAAGAACTCCTTTGTAGGCCACTCATACGCCCTCTCATCAACCTCCAAGAGCGGCCAAATACCGGCTCCATCAGCCAAAGTCTTCAAAGCATCCAACCAACCAGCATGACTCTGCAACCCTTCAAAATCAAATCTACCCTGCCTCGCCACGGGCCATCTTGCCATAACCTGATAACGACTGTAAGCCCGATCTCTGGGGTCGAAGTCGAAGATCCTCTGAACCACTACCTCAGGAGGGTCGACGCCACGAGGAGCTGGAGGCGGCGAAGGCGACCGTGGTGGAGGAGCAGAAGACTCCCCAGTCTGTCCCTTCCGCTTCTTGGAAGCTGGTGCCTTGGATCGCTTGGGGGCGGAGGATGAAGAAGCTGCTTTACCCTTGGGAGGCATCCTGCAAAAGAAGTGCATACAAAGAATCAACCAAAAAGGCTACACTCCTAAGACAAATCCTATCAAGGCGCCGAATCATAACACATGATCAAAACATTGAGCACAATTCAAAATCATCAAGTTCAAGTGCAACAACCTATGCTAGCAAAAATCAAATCATTGAAATCCAAACTTAAGCAAAAGGCATGCATCATGGATCAAAAACACGAATCAAGAACATATAAGCCTAAGTCCACACAATGTAAGGAGGAATACATAAAAATTAAACCAATGAGTGGTGATTAACCACACCCCTCCTCACACAAAGAATGGAATTCGGTCCCCGAATTCAGAACCTGTAGAAACAAAAGACACATCACAAAGATAGGCACCGAGTAGGATCACAAGTAAAACACTAACAACCACACCTAACTCCACCATTCAAATAAATCACGATAAAACAACATTCTGCCCCCATCAAGCCACCACTAATCCTTTGCAACCATCCACCAATCAAGAATAATCAAATCAGCCACGAATCAAGAACAATCAAATCAGCCACCAATCAAGAACAATCAATCAATTGCACAAAGCTAAAGTCGGCTCAACAATGGACACAAGCAACGCCATAACCCCAAACCTGCTCACATGAAACCAAGCAAATCCCACACCCTAAACTAAGCAACCAAATCACACCCCTCACATCAAAATCCTAACAATCAAAATCAATGCCCAACTCCACAATTCAAAGCAAACCAACAATATCAACATTCAATCAAACCACACTACCAACTGCCAACTAACTCAAGCAACCAAATCAGAAATTCAAGCCAAAAGAAACCTGAGATTGGGGCAGGTTGGCGGTTGAGGAAAGACGGCAGAATTGAGTGGCGGCTGGAGCTGGGGGTCGGGTAGGAGTTAGAGACTTGAGAGAGAGGGGCTGGGTCGGTCGATTGGAGTCGGCGGCGAGATGGGGATCGGCGGGCAGGAGTTGTTGGCGGCTGGGCAGGAGTGGCGGCGGTGGCTGGGGGAATGAGAGAGTGCTGGCGGTGGCTGGGAGTCGGCAGGCAGATGGAAGCTGGCGGCGACGTCGGCGGCTGTGTGAAAGAGAGAGTGAGAGGCTGGGGTCGGGTGTGAGGAGGGAGGGGATAAGGGGGGGTTGGGTGTGGTTGGGTGGGTCAGCCGGGTCGGGTGAGTGGGTCGGTTGGTTCGGGCGGGAGAGTAGGCTGGTTGGTGGGTGGGTTGGTTTGGGTTGGGGCAGGGGTGAGTGAGTGGGTCGGGTCGGGTGAGTGGGTCAAGTGAGTTGGGTGAATCAAAACCAAACCGATCAATGACTCAAACCGGAAAAACAAGAATCAGATGACTCAACCACTGACCAAACCGAAACAAAGTAAAGGAAAAGATCAGGTGCACGGCGTGCAAGTGTGCACGGCGTGCAGGGTGCACGGCGTGCATGGATGCACGGCGTGCACCTTGGAGCTGAAATATTTTTCGAACCCTCCTGGACAGCCCGTGCACCAAACCGTGCACGGTGCACGGCGTGCAGTGGTGCACGGCGTGCACCTCCTCAGCTCAAAAACAAATTTTCACCTCGACGAAAAACGACCAAAACACCATCAAATCAACCCAAAACGGACCCCGAACTTCAGAATTTCAACGCCTACGAGACCACAAAGGACACCACAACAACTCAAGGACCTTGAACACCACAAAAACACACAATCATGCAATCAAATCAAGAAGAAAAGAAATGAAAAACACTCGGGTTGCCTCCCGAGAAGCGCTTGTTTAACGTCTTAAGCTCGACGAAGCAAGGAACACTCAAGGCACGACCAAAGACAAGACCTCAACAGCACCTATAGTATCACTAACAACATAATGCTTAAGTCTATGGCCATTCACCTTAAAAGGTTTGGTTTGGGATGGAGAGATTACCTCGATGGTGCCATAAGGAAAAACATGAGTTACCGTAAAGGGGCCGGACCAACGAGACCTCAATTTCCCGGGAAAGAGCTTGAGCCGAGAGTTGTATAGGAGAACTTGATCACCAACTTTGAAATCCTTGCCCGGCTTCAAACGGGAATCATGAATCAGCTTCGTCCTCTCCTTGTAAAGCTTTGCATTCTCATATGCATGATGGCGATACTCCTCGAGCTCATGTACCTGAAACTTACGCTCTTCTCCTGCGAGACTCATATCAAGGTTTAGAAATTTCAATGCCCAATAAGCTCGGTGCTCGAGCTCTACCGGCAAATGGCATGCTTTGCCATAGACCATCCTATAGGGAGTAGTGCCTATAGGGGTCTTGTAGGCCGTGCGGTAGGCCCATAGAGCGTCATCAAGCTTCTTCGACCAATCTTTCCGTGATTGGTCGACCGTCTTCTCTAAGATTCTCTTAAGTTCCCTATTGGTCACCTCGGCTTGGCCACTAGTTTGAGGGTGATACGAGGTGGACATCCGATGAGTGATGCCGAATCGGTGGCATACTCTATCGAATTGCCCTTGAAAATGAGTACCTCGATCACTAATGATAGCACGAGGGGTACCAAAACGGGTGAACAACTTAACAAGAAACTTCCCTACGACTCGGGCATCATTGGTAGGCAAAGCTTGTGCCTCCGCCCATTTAGACACGTAATCTACCGTAACTAATATGTACTTGTTACCATGCGAAGTAGGAAACGGTCCCATGAAATCAATACCCCATATATCAAATATTTCTACCACTAACGAGACATTTTGAGGCATTTCATTACGGGAAGAGATGTTACCTGAACGTTGACATGCATCGCAAGACTTGACAAAGTCTTGACAATCTCGGAAGATCGAGGGCCAAAAGAATCCGGACTCAAGTACCTTGCGAGCCGTGCGATTTGCTCCATGATGTCCACCCGTAGGACCGGAGTGGCAATGTCGCATGATGTCCTTAGACTCTCCATAAGTGACACATCTTCTAATCATACCATCCGAGCCAACTCGAAATACAAAAGGATCGTCCCAATAGTAATGCTTCAAATCCGCAAAGAACTTCCTTTTGTCTTGAGTGGAGAGGCCCTCCTTCAAGTCTCCACTAGCAAGATAGTTAGCCAAATCCGCGAACCAAGGTTCCTTGAACTCTAAAGTTGCTATAGCGAACAATAGCTCATCGGGGAAGTTGTCATTGATCTCTTCATTACCATTGTGTACCATTTCCGCCTCTTCCAAGCGAGACAAGTGGTCGGCGGCTACATTCTCGGACCCCTTCTTATCTCGAATCTCAATATCAAACTCTTGCAATAGAAGGACCCATCGGATCAACCTTGGTTTAGCATCGGTCTTAGATAGAAGGTACCTCAAAGCTTGGTGGTCCGTGAAGACAATAGTGTGAGAAAGTACCAAGTAGGACCTAAACTTATCAAAAGCAAACACTATGGCCAAGAGCTCCTTCTCCGTAGTTGTGTAGTTCCTTTGAGCATCATTGAGAGTCTTACTTGCATAGTATATTGGATGGAATCTCTTGTCGATTCGTTGGCCTAGAACCGCTCCAATGGCGTAATCGCTAGCATCACACATCAACTCAAATGACTTTGACCAATCCGGAGCAATGAGTATAGGGGCATTCGTGAGCTTACCCTTGAGGAGTTCAAAAGCTTGCAAGCACTCTTCATCAAAACGAAATTCCACATCCTTCTCAAGAAGCCGAGTCATAGGAGTAGTTATTTTCGAGAAGTCTTTGATGAAGCGCCTATAGAAACCGGCATGCCCCAAGAAGCTTCTCACGGCTTTCACGGATGAGGGTGGAGGGAGTTGAGAGATGGTCTCCAATTTTGCCTTGTCAACCTCAATGCCCTTTTTAGAGATCTTATGACCAAGAACAATCCCCTCATTGACCATGAAATGACACTTCTCCCAACTTAATGCAAGATTGGTCTCTTCACACCGACGCAAGACCTTCTCAAGGTTCCTCAAGCATAGGTCGAATGAATCACCAAAAACCGAGAAGTCGTCCATGAACACTTCCATGATATCTTCCACGAAATCATCGAAAATGGCAAGCATACACCGTTGGAAGGTAGCGGGAGCGTTGCACAACCCAAAGGGGATTCGTCGATAAGCAAAAGTACCGAAGGGGCATGTGAATGTGGTCTTCTCGATGTCCTCTGAGGCGATCGGGATTTGGAAGTACCCGGACATACCATCCAAGAAACAATAGTACTCGTGACCGGAAAGACGCTCGAGCATTTGATCCATGAAAGGTAGAGGAAAGTGATCCTTCCTAGTGGCATCATTGAGTCGACGATAATCTATGCAAACACGCCACCCGGTGATCATCCTTGTCGGGATAAGCTCATCCTTGTCATTAGGTACCACCGTGATCCCTCCTTTCTTGGGGACAACTTGCACGGGGCTAACCCAAGGGCTATCCGAGATAGGAAAGATAATCCCCACATCCATAAGCTTAATAACCTCTTTCTTCACAACCTCCTTCATGTTAGGATTTAGCCTTCTTTGTGGTTGCACAACCGGCTTGAAATCTTCCTCCATAAGGATCCGATGTGAGCAAAATGTGGGACTTATACCTCGAATATCCGAGATGCTCCACGCAATAGCTCTCATGTACTTCTTGAGGAGCTCCACTAGACGGTCCTTTTGCTCGGGTAGAAGCTCAGAATTGATGATGATCGGTAGCTTAGAATCTGGCATGAGAAAAGCATACTCCAAATGTGCGGGAAGAGGCTTGAGCTCAAGAGTAGGTGGTTCTTCATAGGAGGTCTTTACCCTTTCCACCTTTGGGAGGGCAACAAAAACTGTCTCACTCTCCAACTTATCTCTCCCTTCATCAAGATAAGCCACCTGAGCTTTTAATTCTGGGGTGTCTAGATGTTCCTGCACATTCATTCTAAGGCAAACATCCAAAGAATCTCTACACACGAAGTTAGAAATACTACACACACTAGCCGAAGCAATAGTATCACACGAGTACTCTAAATCATCTTGTGCGTGAGCAAACTTCATGCCATCGGCTATGCAAAATGTGACACTCTCTTGTCCTACTCTCAATGTCAATTTTCCGTCATGCACATCAATCAGAGCACGAGAAGTAGCTAGGAATGGTCTACCAAATATCAATGAGACATCCACATCATCGGTATCTATGACCGCAAAGTCAACTAGGAAGACAAAAGGGCCTACTTTAACTAGCACATCATCAACAATCCCCCTAGGACTCTTGGTCGACTTGTCCGCAAGTTGAATGTACATACGAGTAGGACGAAGATTAGACAACCCTAGCTTCTCAAATATGCAATAAGGCATGACATTGATACTAGCACCTAGATCCGCAAGACCATTAGCAAGAGAAATATTACCAATAGCACAAGGGATAGTAAAGGTACCCGGATCCTTGAGCTTTTTGGGTGGACTTTTGAAGAGAACGGCGGAGCATTCCTCATTAAGGTGGACTAGAGATGTCTCCGGTAGCTTTCTCTTGTTGGTGTAGAGTTCCTTCATGAACTTAGCATATTGGGGCATCATAGTCATTGCTTCGGGAAACGGAAGAGAGAATTGCATTTGACTAATCCGCTCCACAAACTTCTTGAAAACCTTCTCAAGGCCATCTTTCTTCAATCGAGATGGGTATGGAGGCTTAGGCTTGTATGGAGATACAACCGGTGCGGGAGGAGAGACCGGTGGTGTACTCGATGTAGCCCTACTAGGTTCCTTGGCAACCTTAGTGTTCACATTACCCGTAGGAGGTTCGACTTCAACCTCAACTTCATCCGAAGGAGGATCATTAATATCATCATCATCAACCATTAGATTAGGATCTTGTACCTTTTTAGAGTCAATTGGAGTAGAGGTTGTATCTTGCAAGGGTCTTCCACTTCTCAAGGTCACTACCTTGCAATGCTCCGGACCTTTGGGGTTGATCTCGGTATTGGAAGGTAAAGTGCCCGAGGGTCGCTCCGAGAGTGCCTTAGAAATATGTCCTAATTGGTTCTCCAAATTGGCAATTGAAGCTTGTTGATTCTTGATGAGTTGGATCATTGCCGCATTGGTGTCTTCTTGAGAGATCAAAGAACCACCCTCCTTATTTTGAGGAGGCTTGGTGAAACCGGGCGGCCCATTACCCTTATGATTATACATTCCCGGTGGGGTAGGACCTTGGAAACCTTGACTTGGATGTCCACTTTGATTCCATTGATTTCCCCCTTGGTGCCCTTGACCTTGGGGTCCTCCTTGAGTCCCTTGGCTACCTTGGTTTAGGTTACTTCCTTGAGACCATTGGTTGCCTTGATAACCCCTATAACCTTGATAACCTCCTTGATTTCGTTGGTTGTAGCCCTTGCTATAACCACTACCTTGACTCCCTTGGCCTTGGTAACCTTGGTTAGACTTGTTGTACCAAGGTCGGTTATAGTTACCTTGATAGTTACCTTGGGGGCTGAAATTACCATGGAAACCTTGACCTTGTGCGAAGCTTACCTCCTCAAGGTCGCCTTGGCCAAGTTCAGGAGTGGCGGAAGGACAAGCACTAACATCGTGGCCTTGACCTCCACAACCTTCACAACAAAATACCGAAGCAACCGGTGGATTACCCACTTTAGATGGCTTAGAGGGAGTCTTAGGCATACTAAGATTGCTTACTTGTGAAGCCATGGCGTCGATCTTAGACATAAGAAGAGCGATCATTGGATCATCTTCATCTCGGTGTCCCGGTAACTTAGGCTTCTTCCCATAGCTAGACGACTCCTTTGGTGCATCAACACTTACGGACCGAGAGTCATAGTGCGTGTCACTTCCATACTTAGACTTAGGAGGTTGTTGTCGAGACCAACTCCTTGTCTTGTTGGCCATCTCCGCGAAGAGTTCTAGAGCATCTTCGGGAGTGAGCATCCTTAAGTCACCTCCGGCGGCTTGGTTGATCATCCTTGTATTCTCAAAATCAAGGGACCTAGCAAAGATGTCCGCCAAGCTCCATTCGGCGAAGTTGTGATGAGGACAAGACCGAAGAATGGCTTGGAACCTATTCCAAGTCTCATGGAAGAGCTCTCCCTTGTGTTGTATGAAGTGGTTGATGCGGTCTCGGATTGCATCCGTCATATAGGGAGGAAAGAACTCTTCAAGGAAAGCTTCGGCTAGGCCCTCCCATGTGGTGAAAGCTCTACTCGGTTGATTCTCCAACCATGACTTAGCTCTACCTTTGAGTGAGAAAGGAAAGAGCCGGAGTCTCACACAATCCGGGTGAACTTGGTCATTCTTAACCGTGTCACATATCTCCAAGAAGTCCTTGAGATGCCTAGATGGACATTCACCATCAATGCCATTGAACACCACTCCATTTTGAACCATTTGGATCATATTAGGCTTGAGCTCAAAGTTCCTAGCATTGACGGGTCTTCGAACAATGCTAGAGGCTGCCCCTTCAAGAGTAGGACGAGCATAATCCGCCAAGGTACGTCTCGCGCCCCTTTGTGAGTGATCATCATCATTGGTATGGTGAGAATGCTCCGAATGGTTATCTTCATCCTCGTGATGAGACATAGTGTGGTGTGAGATGCGATCAACTTCTTCTTCTTCAATTGTAGGAGGTGGGGAAGTGGTAGGTGACTCGAGCACTTGTTCTAGTCCTTGGATACGTGCTTGAAGACGAGCTGAACGCCTCATGCACTAACCCAAAATCTCCTGCAAACAAGCACAACAAACACACCCAGGTAATACAACGATGCAGGATAATAAAGTAAACAAAGAGCAACAAGGAAGCAAAAAGTAAATTGGAAGGAAGTGAATAGATCGGTCCACTACTAAGTGCTTTCAAAGGAATGAGAGGGTCCCCGGCAACGGCGCCAAAAACTTGCTAAAAGGCGATTTTACCAAGGTCGTATTCCACGGGGTCCTCTCATAGACCAATACTCACACTTCTCATAGACGGTCTAAACATTTGAAATTGGTTTGGTTTGAACGAGAAAATCAGAAACAAAGGCAAAGAAATGCAATACTAACAAAGATTAAGCAAGAAGAAAGGTGGTTCAAATCAAAGACAAAGGGGGCTCTCTTGGTGGGTAGTTTCATCATGCTCAAGATGACTAATTGAACAAACAAGCTAATCATGATCGAGTTTGCATTCGGATGACCATGCATTTCACTTCTATAGACTCAATGCACTCTCGTAGCACCAAATCCCTATCCTAATACCACTCAACTTAGGCTCTCGCTCTCAAGCTAAGTGAAAAAGGATGCATTCTAAGTGTTTGATAAAATGCCAAGACACAAGACCCTCTCTTAAGACTCTATGACCACAAGGCTAGGCACAACACTCTCATATCAATGCCCTAACACTAAGAGATTCACCAAAAAGCCTTTTCAAACTCAATTGAATGAAAATCCACATGCACACCAAGTGTTCGATAAAATGCCCAAGAGAGAAATCAAGTGAGAATGGTTGAAATAAGATGATCTAATCTCTTAGAACACACTCACTTCAATCCCTAGACCTACAATCTATGCAATCCAAGCACTCTCATGCATCAAATCACATTGAATGGACCAAATTAAGCAAACATGGCATAAAATGGCATTAAGAACAAGTCTAGGAATCATCCTCATACAACCAAGATCAATCATGGCAAGTTCTATACAATCATCTCTCTATCATAGCACAACTAATCTACCCATCCAAGATGAACCCTAGAAACTCAGCCACACATGGCCAAGGGAGTAAAGAGAAAAGAAGGAAGAATGGTCACCAAGAACACCATGGATGAATCCTTGAGATGATCTTCACTTCTCCACTTGTAAGCACTTCTCCCAAGGTTTGTTGGCTTCAATCCTAGCTCCAATGGCTTCAAATTGCTCCAAAAACGTGTTCTAGGGTTTGAGGGTTCGTGGGTATGTGTTTGGGGTTTAAAAGATATGATATCATTCCTCAAAATGGCCAAAAACAAGAGTATTTATAGTGCAGGGGGCAGTGCACGGCGTGCACCCATGCACGGCGTGCACACCTGCACGGCGTGCACCCATGCACGGCGTGCACACCTGCACGGCGTGCACCCCTGCACTCTGCAGAAAACTCGATCTTGTAATGCTCATATCTCCCTCGTCCGGACTCCAAATGACCTCCCGTTTGCTCCTATTCGCTCCTTGTCATCCGTACTTTGATGCCATAACCTGAAAATGCACAGAGGCAACTCCAATAGACCACGAATTTGACTCCAAAGTGGCAACCGGACAACAAAATGACACTTTGCACAAAACTTCAATAAAAGCATATAAGTCATGTCATTTCACGAATAAACACGGGCATTTCAAAGGTTATTCATAAGCTTAAAGCGCACTAATTAAAGTCACATCATCCTCGAATCCCAATCCTCCTTCGTGTGCGTGCTGGGCAGGGACTTCCTCCAGTCGACGGCCTGTGGGGTGGTGTCGGGGTACTCATTGGAGTCCGAGTCTGACCATGGCTCCGGTCTTCTAAGCTGGCACCGTCGGTGCTCATATTGTCATCAGTCGATGGACTGTTGACTTTGATGTTAAGGCTCATGGAAGACATAGGAGAGTACATGTCATCCCAGTGAAGCCCTTCCTCTTTGCTCAGCTCCTTTTCTTCGGTCGCCACTCTCGGGGGTAGGCGGAGACGGATTGGTGCCAGCCTCAAGAGTCGGTGAGACACCTCCTCCGTGTGCATGTCGCGGATAGCCTGGATGTCCCTTGGGGGCGGAGGTGTGTCCGGGTGCTGATCTTGCACCAATAGAGGGCTGGCCATCGGATGAACAGGTGCTGATCCGTAAGGCGTCGGGGGCTGGCTCGGGGTTGACCCGATGCTGGCCGGGTGCTGCTGTTGAGCCGATCCGATGCCAGGGATGTAAGGCTCGGCCAAGTCATCCTGCCAGGTCTTAAGACCTAAGGCTAGGTCTTTCACGAACATCCTAGTGAACTTTCGAGGCCTTGAACCTCTACTTCTTCTCCACTATCGAAGTCTTCTTCTTTCTCTTCCTTCTTTTCTTCTTCTTCGTCGTCGGTGATGACTTCTCCTTCTCTGAGCACCATTACCCTTTGGTTAGGGCATTCCCTTGCTACATGTCCTTGGCCCTGACATTTAAAACAAACAATGCCGCTAGGCCTAGGGTTAGTACTTGGTATAGTAGGGACAGTGCTCGTTGTTACCCGGTTGGTGGCGGGGCTAGGGCTTGGCCTTCCTGATATGACCCGGCCCAGCTGCCCAAGTACACGCCAGTATACCTACACCCCACCAGGGTCACCCGTAGGAGGCAGAACCCTAGGACCATACAAGAAGCGCATAGAACTAAGGGCCGACCACCTACGAGCCCTCAAACCAAGGTATGAGATGAAGTATAGGCTAAGGCCCCCCAAGCAGGTAGGAAGGCTCCACGAGATAGAAGGATATTCCAGGCCATGCTGCTAGCCAAAGACTTAAGCCCTAGCACTGGAGAAGAGTCTCAGCCTGCCACTAGCCTCACCTCCAGGAGCCCGCAAGAGAAGCACACTCCCGAGACCATCTGGAGACATTTCTGGAGTACAGAAAACAAGAGGATTCAAGAATACGTGGCCAAGACGAGATGGCCACCCAAGACTACCCCGGCCCCGGAGGATGCGGACAACCAACCCAGTCCCTGACAACCTTGCTCAGCATTCAGAATCTAGCGGACAAGTTGATGCCAGAAGATTCAGGAGGCCAAAAGACTTGGGAAAGACCCTCCTTGTCCGAGGAAATATCAACAAGGAAGCCCGGATGCCCCGACATCACTGAAACCCTAGCACCGGGTCCGGAGCAACTGATCCCGACGCGGAGCCGATCACCACAGCCGAGGAATGTCACCCGACCACCCGATCACCCAAAATCCGTGGTATTTACGGAAATGCCACCGCGCGCGGCCCAGTACCTTTTCCTAGCCGCGAAAGGATTCCTGCCCGCGCCCGGAGTTCTAGCCGACGCGCCCGGAGTGCTTTTCCAATCCCACCCGGACAAGGAAAGCCGGTTTGCCCTAATCCGCCCGGATTAGGGTTTTGCTGAATTTTAGCCGGTTTAGGAGTTTCACCTTCGGACAACTTAGTTTATTTTAATAGTTTCTTCGGCCTATCTTTTTAGTATTGTTTTATTATTCCTTTTTAGAGTTGGAACCGGCCTTGGCCACCCTTTGTGCTATAAATAGAGGTCTCAGCCACGATTGTAACACAGATTATTGATTAATGAAAATTTCAGAACATTGTTCTTTTTCCTTCAAGTCTTTGCTCGTTGTTGCTTAGCTTAAGGTTTTGGTTTATCATCAAAGGCAATCATCCTTTGTTTGTGGCACCAACTCGACTGAATACTTGGGCTTCCTAGGTCGTTACCTAGTGGATTTCAAGGTTCTCCGCCGGTTTCATAAGTTAGGTTCTCGTGGGGCTGATAAATAGTTTTGGGTGTTGAGTCGATCCCTTCCTGGAGAAGGCGGTTCACATCAGCTGGTATCAGAGCACGGTTCAACTCTTGGACCACATCTATCCAGTTTTCAGGTTCTTTTCTTCATCCTCCTTAAGATCGAGTCTCGTCACGAGCATCTCGATTTCCTTGTTGTACTCCTCCACGGACATGCTTCCTTTCCTCAGGGTTTGTAACTTGGTGTGCAAGTCTCTTGTATAAGCCGCCGGTACGAACCTCTAGCTCTCTCCACGTTCCAATGGGTTCTTCTTCTTCTCTCAGGATTTGCTGCCGGTACTGACTCCACCACAAGGCAGCGTAGTCGGTGAACTCTATGGTGGCTACCTTGATCTTCTTCCTCTCGGAGTAGTTGTGGCAGTCCAAGAAGTCTTCCATGCTTCTTTCCCAGTCAAAGTAGTTGTCGGCGTTGGCCTTCCCGTTAAATTTAGGCACAGTGAGCTTAAGGCTGCTCACGTCATCGTCGATGTCTTGGGGCGGTCTTCGTTCCTCCCGATCTCGGTCGCCGTGGGGTCTCTCCTTCTCATACTCTTGTTCGGCCGCTCTTCATTCCATCTGAGCCAGGGCTTCTTGTAGCATGGCTAGAGTCTGAGTGATGTTGAGAACGTTGGCCTCCATGTGGTTGAGTCTTTCGTCTGCCATGTTAGTTGATAATACAGGGAAGCAAAATATATCTATCTACCCCTCTTTTTAAGATCAACCTATAATGAACAGAAACCCTAGGGCAGATTGCCTTTTTTTGTTTTCTTTTCTTCTTCTTACACGAACTCGAACAAGAATGAAAGTAGATGGGGTTTTTCTAAAATGATTTTCTAAAACACGAAAACAAAGATAGGTTGGGTTTTTCAAGGCTTTTCTAAGACTGAAAATAATGGATATGAATCCAGGGTTTCAAACCTGAAGACTGGGATAGATTGTGGTTCCTCGAGTTGAACCGAAGCTCTGATACCAAAACTGGTGTGAACCGCCGCAACCGTGGGCAGACGACCCTAACCACCGCAAGTCTTGAACCTTCGCTCGATCACCGTTGGCACCGGGGGCGGAAAAGTACTAGGACCCGTCAGTTATATGTAACCGGGAACCCGTAGTGTCCAGGAATGGCTCCAAGACATAAGATGGATTCTTCTGTTGATAACACCTAATTCTAAGCTATGCACGCAGCATAAAACTAAAGAATTGAAGAACAATGGTCTGTTTGATTGATTGATTTGAAAAAGGTTGATGCTTACAATGAGGCCGAGGCCTCTTATTTATAGTAGAGGAACTCGTGAACAGGCTCACGATTCCTACTAGGAAAGAAACTCTAAAAATAATAAAATATTATCCTAAGGTCTTATTTAGAATATAATAAGACTTACTTGCTCCTAAAGAATCGAAACTAAAAGGGAAAATCCGAGTCCAACACTTAAAAAGACTTAAATACATAAAAACAGCCTAAAACCCTAAACCCGCGGATCCGGTCGGGCTTGTCGCTCACGCGCCGGCCGGATTAGGAAAGTCGGCACCGCCTTTGCGGTCGGGCTTAGAATTGGCGGTGACGTTGGTTGCTCGGGCTGGCTAATGCACGGGGCTCCTGATGCTGGGCTCCAGCGGGTCTGATGCTGATGCTGCTCGGCATCCGGGTTCCTGCTCGACCTGCCCGTTCGGTCCTCTCCCCATTTCCTCATTTCCTCCTTTGCTCCTAGGTTGGCAGCTCCTAGGCTTGGCTCCAGGCCTTGTATGGGGTTGAGGGCGTGTGGTAATCCTCCTAGGGGCTGAGTCCCCTGCTGGCCGGGTGCTAAGGCCCGATCGGGGCCCTCCGAGGCCGGGGCTGGCACCCGGGTGTAGTCTGCCTTCGGGCCTTCTCCCTGTACGCCCAAGCCTTCCCTTCCGTGCTTCTTCCAGTCATCCAGGAAGGCCCTTAGAGGTTCCCCTAAGGTCGTTATCCGTTCCTTGAGCTCCTGGAAGCCTAGCCTTGGTGCTAGGGCTTGCGGGGTGCTGGGGGCGGGGCCGGCTGGAGCATCTTGGGCGTGGTGATCGGTCATCTTCTGCCGGCACTCTTCTAGGAAGGCATCTAGAGGATGCCAAGGTTGTATAGCACCTCCTGGGTCCTTAGACTTAGTGCCCGAGCTGCCATGTAAGGTCGGCTCCTTGGCTGCTACGAGCGTCGGGGCACAAGTTAGGGCCGGATGGGTCCGAACGCTCATCCTCGCTTGTTGGGCCCTTCGGGGAGGGCTGTACTTGAACCTCACCACCTGCTGAGGCTTTGTAAACCTCCAAGGCTCCAAGCGCTTCTTATAAGCCCCTAAGGCCTTTCCCTTCGTGGGTGACCCCGGCGAGGTGTGGGAATAGGCATGGTCGGCTGCCCGAGGTCATTCCACCCATCGCGTCAGTCTTTTGCCTTGTCAGCCGACCAGTCCTGACACACGGTTGGCCATTGAGTGCATGGCAAGAATGGGAATAGTAATGCAACACGTGTCCCACTCCTACCCACATAAATCATGTCAAGCTTTTTCCCGTCCCCTCCATCTCTCCCTTACCTTCTTCTTCTTCTTCTTCCCCTCATGCGTTTGAGAGTAGACCTCCATTGTTACAGAAAGTAAACCTCAACACACCTTCATTTGCAGACCTCCACTAGCAATGCGAATCCGTAGCTGGGTTCCCTCGATGACCCAAAATACTTCTCTAGAGTAACGGTGAGTCCGTGCGACTGTATTAGAGTGTCGGTGTTTATGGTTTAGTCCCAATTTCATAATCTGGAGCTTTTGGGTTTAGGGTTCGGTGTAGGTTTAGCATCGTCATGTCGCGAGATAGACTAGTGCGGGAACATGACGAGTTCCAATACGGGGTCGGGGATGTGGAGGTGTTGTGTCACTGCCATATGAGAGCTTCGACGGAAATTTCGTATACTAATGAGAACCTAGGAAGGAAATTTTTCGGGTGCCCCAAATATGTGTCTAAGGTGGATTTAGGTCCCCAAATTTGTAGGCTAAGTGCTGGATTTGATTGTTATTATCAGGTTTGTTATTTCGTATGTAGATTGAGCCGGGATGCGGTTTCTTTGTCTGGTACGATGTTCAACTAGCAGATGCGGCGGAGAAGCAAGACCTAGTACGAGTTTAAGGGAACCAGTGAAATCGAATTGATGAACTGGAATATGAGAATAAGAAGCTCCAGACGAGTTTAAGGGAACCAGCGAAGGTAGACAGCAGTAACAAGAGTGTTGCAACTGAACTGGAGATTCTAACCAAGAGAGTGTCACAGCTCGAAATGTCAAGCGGTTTAGGGTTTAGGGTTTCGAAGTGATTTCTCCTTGTATCTTCACTGTGTTGAAGAACAAAGTTCATTGTGACAATGTCCTTCCATGTACTGAAATGCTATCTTTCGGGCTGCAACAAAATAAGCGAGTACATTCATGCATAACCACTTGTAGTTTCGTTCACACTTTTACAAAACAATACACAACATAAGAAGCCACATCCCTAGGGGTTTAGACACTATCCTTCACGGTTCTACTACCCGATCAACAAAATAAATGTTCAAACTGCACTCTACATATACTGCTAGTCAATCGATGTTCTAATCGACGAATCCAACACAAAATAGTCCCTTCTCCTAGCTGGTATGCCCTCCACGTGTCACTTTCATCTTGCTCCTAGTGACCCTCTGGTGAACGTGTCGTTGAGGGTTCAACCAAATAAACTACTAATGCTAAGAAAAAGCTATAGCAGATCGTATTCCGAGGGCTTTCTATGATTGGTTACTTCAGAACTAGCAAAATATTCAAATGCAAACACGTTGTGCGTGGTGTGAGTTCCACGACTTCTATCTCTAAGAAAAGCAGAGAAATTAAAACAAATTAAACTAAAGCAGATTGGGAATTAGGGTTTGAAAACAAGGATGACAGACAAACTTAGACTTTGAATCCCCCTTCGTTCCCCAGAGCATTGGCAATCAACAGATCAGCGGATTTCGATTCTCATTCAATCAATTACTAAGACACCACCATAACTCCTTACCCTTAGGTTTAAGACCGGCGAACGTTCGCTCTATCCGTTCTAACTACCAAGATTAACTAGCCGCCCGGGTACGGTCACCTCTCGTAACGACTTAATTAATTGGTGTAATTACTAATGATTAATGAGTTACTCTTGCAGTGAATTAACCCTAATCGGTTCCTACGAAAGGCACGCTCCAATTATAAGGTCAATTGTTCAATTCGATGTTCTAAAGTAAGGCGAGCGTTCGCTTCTATCCTTAGCTTTAACAAGAATCTAATCTAGGTGATCAATCCAGACAAGAAACATGAGCAATGAAGAACAAATCAAACATGAATGAGAAACTGATTGAATTTCGAATCTAATCACCGCCAATCCGTGACCGCTTTAAAGCCCTGGGTCACTTAGGGTTCATCTAGTCTAAGCTCTAAAGAGTTTAGCTACTCATGATCATTACAAAAGAAACAAAGACAAAGAAAGAGTTCATCATTCAAAGGAAGAACAGAAAAGAATCTGAAAAACCTAATTTAGACGACTCTGGCAGACTTCGATCTTCGGTAGATAACACTCATAGCTCTGGTTCTCCGAGATGGAAGGGATGGCGTCACGATCTCTATCCGGCTCTTCGAACTCCAACTCTTCGCTCTAGAACTTGAGAGGATTCTGATTCGAAAAGTTGTGTTTTGGGGAATTATGATTGTATATTTTGCTTGGGCCGCCGGGTTAAGTATTTATACTTAACCCTAATCAGCCGGATTCCTCTTATTATTTTCGCCAAAATTCTTAAGGATTTTTCAGCGAAAATTCCTTTGTGAATGGGAGTGCTTTCTCTGCCTCTTATTTTTGGTCCGAAGAACACAATGTTTTCGCCGAAGTCATTCTTCACTTGGCGTCAGTTGATTTGCACTATTGTTTTCGCCGAAGATGTAAGCTTATTTTCGCCGAATGTGTAAGCGTGAATGGGCAGACTTTCGGTTTGACTTGATCGGCTCCTTGGATCGATTCTGGTTTGATTCCTCGAGGTTCCAACGCCTTAGACACGTCCATGGCTACTCTATTTGACGGCAAAAACCTGTGCTAACACAAAAACACTAGAAAACCATCAAATAGACCCGAAACGGGCCAAGGTAACACAAATGGCACGAGATAGGGCAATTGATTGAATATTCGTTATTCTACCCTAAAAACCATGTCTTAAGCAAAGAAATGTCATTTAAATGAGGCTGACAATCACGTCAAATTGAGTGTCATCAAATACCCCACACTTAAGCTTTTGCTTGTCCTCAAGCAAACTGAATAGAAATGCTCATGTTCATAAATGATAAGATCGATTAAATTGGAGCTCAATCAAACACAATGAATTATTAGACAGATCGATCCTAGAACAAGAAACCTAACATGCATACAGATCAGCCAAACTACCTGGTCTCACTAATAAACTGCACACGACAAGTAATTAGCAACCAATTATGCACGAATTTGACATGACCGACCAGACTCCTCACACAGGATATATATAGTACAATGGGAACTCTCACTCTCTGTGTTTAAGGACGTGTTTCTGCTCTCGATCATTTTCTTGTTACCGAATTCTGTCATAGGTTTGCATTTCGACCACATCTCCACCACTGTGACAACACGGGTATCTAGTCAAGAAGGACTTCCCTGCTAGGACCGTAATGAATACTACACTACTCGGGTTTATAATGAGATGGATGATGGGAATGAATGATGATGGCTTGGTGCGGTGTAGCTTTCGACTAACTTCCCTCGAATCTAATCTATGGCTTCCTACCGTCTAACCAAACACGGGTGGAATGATGAACGCTCGTCCTATGATACCCTCGAGCAACCTAGCACTTATTCTTTTTCTTTACACGATTTTTTTTCTTTTCTTTCTTTTGAACTTTTCTTTTGACTTCGTTCTTCCATTTGTAGGGAGAAGAACGTTTAATTGAACTACACTTTGAACTTTTTCTGATTTTCTTTTCTTCATTTTTTCAAAATTTTTCTATTTTTCTTTCTTTTCTATTTGTTTTTCTTTTGTGCCGATTTTCTTTTAGTTGCTAGAGGGGTTTACACGTCTGGACATATTAGCTAAAACCACCTGTTTAATGGCTATAGGCAGGTTACCACAAACCAACTTCCGGTAGGTCAATCTAGAACTACAACCACAGGGGATCAACGGGGGATGAAAGAAATGGGAAATGGCTGTAATGTATTATCGAACCGAAAGAACAGGCCAAGCTCAAGGGTCTAAACCTAGTGGATTTATCGTTTGGTAGGCTATCTGGCTTAGTAGCTGAATCTAGGTGCCCCTATCCTTCTAGAACTCGTGTCATCGTGTGGTCTCGAGTAGGTCTCATGCAAATTCTAACTCATTCAAGTAAACAGAAAACCACTCAGAAAGAATTAAAATTGCAAGTTACGTGCAATGGATCAAAAGCTCACAGTTGGTTTGCTAGTCGGATTCGGTCATTTTCATGCAATCAAGGCTACAAACTACAAGTGTGATTTTAAAAATTCTGTTCTGACCAGGCAATTTAGCATCAAAGTATACAAGTTGGTTCTCAAGTTCTAGGCTAAGCAGTCTAAGCATCATTATGAAAGTTTGAACAACAACTTAACATCAAAAATCAAGAACTGAGCCATTCTAATGCTAGAGAGACTGGAATGGAATCACGAGGCACACAAAACACAATCAAGGGCAATCAAGTTCATGCAAGGTTCTCTAGCATCCTACCCCACACTTAAATCGGACTGTGTCCTCACAGGACTAATTCTAGAGTTCAGAGTGGAATGTAAGAACCTGGATGAGGACGGTTGATTTCAGAGGGTGAGCACGGATCCTCGGAGCAGAGGGAAGTGTATCAGAACCTGAAGCAAAGGGAGTCTCCCTAGTGCCTACAAAACAAAAACAAATAAAACATAAAAAGGAAACCGGGACAAGTGCCCCGGATCCACACAGAAAAAAGTTGGACCGAAATCCGAAAAGAATAAATAAAAAGAAGACACCAGAAAAGGAATGCAACCCGATCACTGCTGGTCCGGTGAACCGGGAGGTGGAAAGTGGAGAAATTCGCCGAGCTGGCGTTGCCACGCCATCTGCGCCTCATACCGCCGGTCGGCGCGGCGCATATGTTGCTGCATAATAGTCCATCGCGCCTCTTGAGTGGCGTTGTCGGTGATGCGCCACTCCTGCAGTCGCTCGTACAACTCACCCGCGTCCGCTGGGAGCGGTCGGTGCTGAGGGTGAGACGCCGAGTATGGATCGGGAATGTGCGGCGGCGACTGGTGAGCATACCCTGCCTGATGGTGTGGCGAGGGTATATAATCGTGGAATACTGGCGGCGGCTGCGGCTGCTGCTCCTCAGCATCATCTTCTTCCTCCGACTCGACCACAGGCTGGAGTGGAGGGTCAGCTGCTACATGGGGACTGAGGTCGAGTTCTAAGTCGTACTCAACCGCCAAGTCTCCTCCAACGGTCCTAACTGGGTGTCGTGGAATGTGCGGGCCATATTCATGGCTGATGCCGAAGGAGAGGATGAGCTGTCCTATGAAGTTGCCCCCAAGAGTCTGCGAGGTGGCGTCTTCCTCCTGGTCTTCTGGCGGAAGATGCGAGCCAGTACCCAACCGGGGTGCAGAGGGTAGCTCTCTCGGATGGCTCGGAGAAGCATGAGCTCCTCCTTAAGGATATGGTGGCGATCCTTGTCGGGTGCATATAATAGGGATCTACGCCAAACCATATCAATAAATTTAAAGAGCGGGTGAGAAAGAGACTTAACTGAGTTGCCCACTCCGAGGCGATCTCCAGGTACGCCTGTCATGTGGCTCCAGAGCGCGTGGTACTCCTCGTCGTCATCATCCTCGCCCCAGCCCAGGTGATGGTCGTGATAATGCTCGTAGGGGATGCCGAGATGAGCGGCAAACTCATCGTAGGTGAGCTGCCTATACACCCCGCCAAGATAGAAGGTGACCACCTTCTGGCGTTGCTTCCTCTTGTGCTCATCCAGATCAAAGGTTGCCCAGAACTCCTGGAGGGCAATGTCTGGGAACTCGGCGGCGATGGTGGTCAGCTCGAGGAGACCAGCCGGTGCTAAGGCATCATGCACGTTCCGGTGGTAGTCCTCATCGTGATCGTGCAGGGAATCCATGGAGAGAGGACGCACGTCAGCTCCCCTAACGTGCTCGAGCTTCTGGAAGCACTCAAAATAGAAGTCTGGTAGACGAGCTATAGTGCGATGGTATCCAGCCCGGCGAGGGAGTGCGGGTGGTGGACCCAGAACGGCAGGTGTGACGGGAGCGGCAGCTCCTGAGCTCGAGGCGCCATCAAGTCGCGCCTTAGTCCTGCGCTCATAAGTGGTGTTCCTAAAACCAGAATGAAACCAGATTAGTCAACCAAAACCTTACCCCACACTTAGTAGAAAAACTCATTTTCACAAAGAAATGAGGGAAACTAAGTGGGGTAAGGAAAGCGGAGTAACCGGTAAGTATAGACAGTAAAATACATACTTAGGAACAGCCAGAATCGGATAAGCACAATCAGAGTTCAAAAAGTCAAACCGACATTTCTCACAAAAGTCAACATAACAAGAAATTAATCTTATGCATAGCAACATATGATCAAATGGTATGGAAATTAAGCACGGAACTCCCTAAGCATCCTAGAACAGTTCTATAAGTTCAGTTAATCCTAGTTCACACGAAACAGTCGGCACGCAAAACGAGGCAAACCGAAAAGTCAACCAAAAGTCAACCCCGACGAAATTCAGCAATCCATATGTCAAAAGATTCGTATCGAAAAGTTATACAACTTACCTTGAGGCCATGAATGCTAAAAATGAACGAGTTGAGAGGAATCGGTGAAAAACGTTGAAAACTAGGTTTTCGGTGAACTGGAGCTGCAAAGCTCCGATTTGGCTGTTCTAGGGCTCGATGGATTCGGAATTGGGAGGGGAAGGGAGCGGCGACGGTCGGCGACAGCGGCAGAAAACGGTGGCGACGGTCGGATTTAGAAAGGGTGGGTGGCGGCGATTTTTAAAACGGATAGGGGAGGGAGTTTTCGGGTTGCTGAACGAAAATGAGAGTGGATGAGAGAGGAAGTGGGCCGGATTTTAAGGGAGATTCTGGGTGATTTTCAAAATTATTTTCGACGAAATTAAAAGGATGGTTTCACCGAAAATTTCAGTTCAAATGCACGGCCGGATTTTCAAAGGTGGTTTCGCCGAAAATAACAGTTTGGTTTCGCCGAAAATCTCAGTTCAAATGGCTGTTGGTTTTCAAAAATCCTTTCGCCGAAAATAGAAAACTTTCGAACCAAAAATGATGAACAGGGAGAATCAGGTTCGAAAATCGAAAATCGGTTTCGCCGAAAACAAGAGTGGTTTCGCCAAAAATTTTGAACTGGTCGGGTTTTAAATATTTTCGTAAATCCGGTCAACTTCAGAAAATCACAGTTAAATTCAAAAAAATCGGAATGACCTCAATCAACTTGCGACTGACTCTATGACACACAGACTTTACACGAAAAATAATAAATCAAACAAACTGACACTTTTGGCTCCCCCGAAACGACTCTAAAATACCAAGTTCAACAAAAATTAAAACAGACTCCAACCGTGGGTTGCCTCCCACGAAGCGCTCTTTTATTAACGTCATTGAGCTGGACAATACCTGGACGGTATTAGGAGACATCCCAACTTAGATTCTCCTTCACGCTCGCGTCGGAGTTCATGAAGTACAGCTTCGGGACTTCTCCGGTAAGCGTGAATCTCTTCCCGTTTGCATGTAGTAGCTTGGTACGTCCATCGGGAAGATGATCGACGAACTTGAAAGGTCCGAATAGTTCTCTGGAGAGATCATCCTTCTTGAGTATGACGATGGAAGGAATGAGGACTGTCGGCTTCTTCTTTTCTTTAATCTTCGGCTTGTTATCACCAGGATCGGTGATCGTTAGTACTTCCTTAGGAGACGCTTTCGGCTTCTCCTTCCATACTTGTTCCGGCGCCGGTTGCTCGAGACGAAATGGTGGTGCAGCTGGCTCGGTGGAAGACGGCGGAATTTTCGGTCTCCAGACCATTTGGGTCTTCGTCTTCTTGTTCTTTCCACGAGGCCTGCTCGATTTAGTGCTCGGTGGCTTAGAAGAGGCTTGCAGTTCCTTCTTCTTCTTGGGCAGCTTCTGAACCGAAGTTTCTGGCTTCTTCTTAATAACCTGTTCAATACCTGCAGCAACAACTGATCTAGAGACACTGGAAGAAGCATTAGTAACGGAGTTGACCGGAGTCAACTCCACAGTTTCAACAGCTAGGCAGTGAGATTCTTCATTCCTAGAGTCATATTTCATGCCATCTTTAAGATGGAACGTTTTCGTTTCTTTACCGACCCTTAAAGTTAAAGAACCATTTGGAACGTTAATATTCATTCCAGTAGTAGCCATGAAAGGTCGACCTATGAGTATGGTAGAATCATCTGTACTAGTATCCATAATCACATAGTCAGCTAAGAACGTGAACGGACCACATTTAGTGACAACGTCTTTAATCTCTCCCTTAGGGGTTTTAAGTGATCTATCAGCAAAGACGAGTTGCATACTAGGCGGTTCAAGTTCTCCTAGGTTTAACTTTTCAAACAGGCTCATAGGCATGACATTAACAGACGCTCCTAGATCAACTAAACAACGTTCAATCTCAACATCATTGATGACCAAAGGCAAAGTAAAAGAACCAGGATCAGATAACTTAGCTGGATATGGAGAGATAGGTTTCTTAATACGAATGTCAGGATATCCTTCCTTGTTCCCCTTCATGCCAGTCTCGATCCTTGCATTTGGCAGCAATGCTCTAGGAAAAGGAGGCTTCACGACGTACGGTGCAAGAGGAGGATCTTCCTCCTTAGGCGTTGGTTTCTGTTCTTCTTCTTCCTCCGGGGTTTCAGCGATCCTGCGTAAGACAGAACAAGCATCAGCAATTAAGTTTGGAAGTTTTCGAGCGGTTACCATCTTGGCTTGCTCCTTTCGCGGATTCGGCTCTGTCTGGCTTGGAAGCTGGCCAAATGGTCGACCAGATGCTAGCATGCTCGAGATGTTGTTCACGGCTTGCTCAATTCTTTGTCCAGATGCTATCTGTTCTTGATTGAGAAGAGCTTGAGCCTTGAACTGACTGTCATGATCATCGAGTCTTGTGATGATCTGGCTGAGATTCTTATCCAGGTCACTGACATTGTTCTCTTTTTGATGATGCTGCCCTGGATAGGTATTGTTGAGATATTGATTCTGGCGATTGCCAGGTGCAGTTCCATAATTACCCGGGTTGCGATGCGGCGGCTGGTAGACACCTGCCGGCAGATGGTTGGGCTTTTGATCTTGAGCTGGACCAGCTGGGCGGTTATTCTGGTTCTGGTTAGCGCCAGCATTGTAGGGAGGTCTGTCTTGGTAGTTCCCTTGCTGTCTGAAGTTACGGTAACCAGCATAACCATTCTGATTGTTAACGAAGCCTTGTTGTATGAAATTTACCTCTTCGGCAGACCAGACTTCTGCCTTACCAAAATTCTGACAACGGCCTCCATTATGTGAGCAAGCTCCACACCACTCGCAATCGGCAACATAGACAGAATCTGCAGGCGGCTTGATCGGTGTGGTAGACTTCTTCAGATGCTTCTCTACCTCTGCCTTGATTGTAGCTTCGAGATCTAGCTTGCTCCTTGATCCTTCAGATTGTCGTTCCCAGTTCCTTGACTTGGAAGCACAGTTTGCGAAGTGAAGGAGAGCAGCTTCAGGAGTGGGTGTACTGCAATCCCCTTCAGCTAGAGAATTGACCCACTTGGCAGATTCTTCTCAAAGTCCACGAGAAAAGATTTCAGCTAACTGCCTCTGTTCGAATCCATGATGAGGGCAGGTGTAGAGAAGTTCTTGGAATCGATTCCAAGTATCATACAAGCTTTCTCCTTCTTTCTGGGAAAATCTGGCAATGCTTTCCTTGATGGCAGTTGTTCTAGTCGGAGGGAAGTATTCTTCAACGAAGTCCTGAGCCAGAGTATCCCAGTTAGTGTAGTAGCCAGGTGGTTTACCAGTAAGCCACCTCTTAGCAGCGCCTTTTAGAGAGAACGGAAAGGCTCTCAGACAAAGAGTGTTTTTGTCGAGGTTTCCGCTCTTGAAAGTGCTGCAGAGATCAAGGAAGTCTGCAAGATGAGTGCACAGATTGTCTAGGGGTCTGCCTTCAAACTGCAAATCCCTAGAGATCATCGTCAAGAATGGAATCTTGAACTCATAGTCAGGATCTCCTTCAATGCGCAGAACGGCAATGGCAGATCGAACGCTAGTCGCGCTCGGCTTGTTATAGTCTGCTAGACTCTTCTGTGCAGGTGGTGGCGGTGGTGGTAATCTATCGTCCATGTTAGGATATGGAGGAGGTGAGAGTGACTCGGTGTATGAAGCGGATGAAGATGATGGTACAGGTGAAGATGGAGATGAGGAACTCTCCTTCGGTTCCTCGCTCTTGATCGGAGTGATGAATGGATTGGATCTGCCTTTCTTCAGAATCTGTGATCGTAGAGGTGTAGCTGAACTGCCTGGTCTCTCTGTACTCTTGGCCTGTTCGGTTTGAGAGCGAGTCCAAGGACGGTGAGGCATACACTTGTAAACCTACAGATAACAAAGACAAACAAAACCAGTGTAAAATCGAAGTGGGTGGAAAAATGAAAGATGGAAAATAGAGGAATAAATTGCCAGTTCTTCTTTCGAACAATCAAAAGAAGCGTCCCCGGCAACGGCGCCAATTTGGTGAACGTGACGTTGAGGGTTCAACCAAATAAACTACTAATGCTATGAAAAAGCTATAGCAGATCGTATTCCGAGGGCTTTCTATGATTGGTTACTTTAGAACTAGCAAAATATTCAAATGCAAACACGTTGTGCGTGGTGTGTGTTCCACGACTTCTATCTCTAAGAAAAGCAGAGAAATTAAAACAAATTAAACTAAAGCAGATTGGGAATTAGGGTTTGAAAACAAGGATGACAGACGAACTTAGACTTTGAATCCCCCTTCGTTCCCCAAAGCATTGGCAATCAACAGATCAGCGGATTTCGATTTTCATTCAATCAATTACTAAGACACCACCATAACTCCTTACCCTTAGGTTTAAGACCGGCGAACGTTCGCTCTATCCGTTCTAACTACCAAGATTAACTAGCCGCCCGGGTACGATCGCCTCTCGCAACGACTTAATTAATTGGTGTAATTACTAATGATTAATGAGTTACTCTTGCAGTGAATTAACCCTAACCAGTTCCTACGAAAGGCACGCTCCAATTATAAGGTCAATTGTTCAATTCGATGTTCTAAAGTAAGGCGAGCGTTCGCTTCTATCCTTAGCTTTAACAAGAATCTAATCTAGGTGATCAATCCAGACAAGAAACATGAGCAATGAAGAACAAATCAAACATGAATGAGAAACTGATTGAATTTCGAATCTAATCACCGCCAATCCGTGACCGCTTTAAAGCCCTGGGTCACTTAGGGTTCATCTAGTCTAAGCTCTAAAGAGTTTAGCTACTCATGATCATTACAAAAGAAACAAAGACAAAGAAAGAGTTCATCATTCAAAGGAAGAACAGAAAAGAATCTGAAAAACCTAATTTAGACGACTCTGGCAGACTTCGATCTTCGGTAGATAACACTCCTAGCTCCGGTTCTCCGAGATGGAAGGGATGGCGTCACGATCTCTATCCGGCTCTTTGAACTCCAACTCTTCGCTCCAGAACTTGAGAGGATTCTGATTCGAAAAGTTGTGTTTTCTGAATTATGATTGTATATTTTGTTTGGGCCGTCGGGTTAAGTATTTTTACTTAACCCTAATCAGCCAGATTCCTCTTATTATTTTTGCCGAAATTCTTAAGGAATTTTCGGCGAAAATTCCTTTGTGAATGGGAGTGCTTTCTCTGCCTCTTATTTTCGGTCAGAAGAACACAATGTTTTCGCCGAAGTCATTCTTCACTTGGCATCAGTTGATTTGCACTATTGTTTTTGCCGAAGATGTAAGCTTATTTTCGCCGAATGTGTAAGTGTGAATGGGCAGACTTTCGGTTTGACTTGATTGGCTCCTTGGATCGATTCCGGTTTGATTCCTCGAGGTTCCAATGCCTTAGACACGTCCATGGCTACTCTATTTGACGGCAAAAACCTGTGCTAACACAAAAACACTAGAAAACCATCAAATAGACCCGAAACGGGCCAAGGTAACACAAATGGCACGGGATAGGGCAATCGATTGAATATTCGTTATTCTACCCTAAAAACCATGTCTTAAGCAAAGAAATGTCTTTTAAATGAGGCTGATAATCACGTCAAATCGAGTGTCATCAAAATACCCCACACTTAAGCTTTTGCTTGTCCTCAAGCAAACTGACTAGAAACGCTCATGTTCACAAATGATAAGATCGATTAAATTGGAGCTTAATCAAATACAATGAATTATTAGACAAATAATTCCTAGAACAAGAAACCTAACATGCATACTGATCAGCCAAACAACCTGGTCTCACTAATAAACTGCACACGACGTGTGATAGCAACCAATTATGCACGAATTTGACCTTACCGACCAGACTCCTCACACAGGAAATATTTAGTAAATGGGGAACTCTCATTCTCTGTGTTTAAGGACGTGTTTAAGCTCTCAATCATTTTCTATCACTGAATTCTGTCATAGGTTTGCAATTCGACCACATCTCCACCACTGTGACAACACGAGTAACTAGTCAAGAAGGACTTCCTTGCTAGGACTGTAACGAATTCTACACTACACGGGTTTATAATGAGATGGATGATGGGAGTGTCTGATGATGGCTTTGGTGCGGTGTAGCTTTCGACTAACTTCCCTCGAATCTATCCTATGGCTTCCTACCGTCTAACCAGACATGGGTGGAATAGTGAACGCTCGTCCTATGATACCCTCAAGCAACCTAGCACTTATTTTCTTTTTACACAAACATTTTTTTTTTATTTTTTTTCTTTCTAACTTTTCTTTTGACTACGTTCTTCCATATGTAGGGAGAAGAACGTTATTGACTAAACTTGAAACTTTTGAGCTTTTCTCTTTTTCTTACTTTTTCGAAATTTTCTTTTGTTTTTCTTTTTTTTTTTTCTTGTGGCGATTCTTTCTTTTAGTTGCTAGAGGGGTTTACACTTTTGGACATAATAGCTAAGACCACCTGTTTAATGGCTATAGGTAGGCTACCACAAACCGACATCTGGTAGGTCAATCTAGAACTACAACCATAGGGGATCAACGGGGAATGAAAGAATGGGAAATGGCTGTAATGTATTATCGAACCGAAAGAACAGGCTAAGCTCAAGGGTTTAAACCTAATGGATTTATCGTTTGGTAGGCTATCTGGCTTAGTAGCTGAATCTAGGTGCCCCTATCATTCTAGAACTCGTGTCATCGTGTGGTCTCGAGTAGGTCTCATGCAAATTCTAACTCATTCAAGCAAACACAAAACCACTCAAAAAGAATTGAAATTGCAAGTTACGTGCAATGGATCAAAAACTCACAGTTGGTTTGCTAGTCGGATTTGGTCATTTTCATGCAATCAAGGCTACAAACTACAAGTGTGATTTTTAAAATTCTGTTCTGACCAGGCAATTTAGCATCAAAATATACACGTTGATTCTCAAGTTCTAGGTTAAGCAGTCTAAGCATCATTATGAAAGATTGAACAACAACTTAACATCAAAAATCAAGAACTGAGCCATTCTAATGCTAGATAGACTGGACAGGAATCACGAGGCACACAAGAACACAATCAAGGGCAATCAAGTTCATGCAAGGTTCTCTAGCATCCTACCCCACACTTAAATCGGACTGTGTCCTCACAGGACTAAACCTAGCGTTCAGAGTGAAGTAGAAGAACCGGGACCGAGATGGTTATTGTTGGGGATGAGCACGGATCCTCGGAGCAAAGGCAATCTACCAAAGCGGAGCAAAGGGAATCTACCGATTGCCTGCAAAACAAAACAAATGAAAGATAAAAAGGAAACTGGGACAAGTGTCCCGGATCCACACAAAAAAAAGTTGGATCGAAATCCAAAAAGAAGAAATAAAAAGAAAGGACCAGAAAAGGAATACAACCCGATCACTGCTGGTCAGGTGGACCGGGAGGTGGGAAGTGGAGGAAGTCACCGAGCTGGCGTTGCCACGCCAACTGTGCCTCATACCGCTCGTCGGAGCGGTGCATGTGTTGCTGCATAATAATCCATCTCGCCTCTTGAGTGGCGTTGTCGGTGATGCGCCACTCCTGAAGTCACTCATACAGCTCTCCAATGTCCGTGGGGTGCGGTCGGTGCTGCGGGTGAGGCGCCTGATATGGATCTGGAATGGGCGGCGGCGACTGGTGTGCATACCCTGCCTGATGATGTGGCGAGGGTGCATGATCATGAAACTCTGGCTCATACTGGGGCTGCGGCTCATCAGCATCATCTTCTTCCTCCGACTCATCCTCGGCTTGGAGAGGAGGATCTGCTGCTACCTAAGAGTAGGATCTGTCCCTTGGGTGTCCATAACAACAAAGTTGGCAAGAATAGTGAAAGGACCGCAACGGACAACCACATCTTCTATTAATCCCCTAGGTGCTTTAAGAGATTTGTCAGCAAACAATAACTGCATCCTACTAGGTTTTAATTCACCTAGATCCAATTGTTCATACAAGCAAGTAGGCATGACATTTATAGATGCACCTAAATCAACCAAGCTACTATTAATTTTCATTCCGTTTATAATGCAAGGCAAGGTAAAAGGACCAGGATCAGAACACTTAGCTGGTGTGGGTATAGGTGGCGTCTGGCAATGAATGACGGAGCATTCCTCATCAATGGAGACAGAAGATGCCTCTTCCTTCTTCTTATTCTTCGCCAGATCCTTCATTACTTTCCCGACTTGTGGTATCATCTGGACAGCATCGGTAACTGGAATCTTAATTTTTGCGTTCTTCAAGACTGAGAACCACTTCTTGTATTGAGTGTCGTGATCCTTAGATTTGTTTGCCAAAGCTTTAGGAAAAGGAATCCTCGGCTAGTAGGGAGCAAGAGGTGGCACATAAACTGGCTTTGTCGGAGGAGGCGGGGCAGTCACCTCCTCTTCTTCGTTTTCGTTCTCTTCCTTAATCTCCGACATATCAATAGCGATGGCATCTGGAATCATGACCGGCTCAGGAGCTGAAGGACTAGCTAGCTTCTTACCACTTCTAGTAGAGATGGCTTTAACATTATCATTCTTCGGGTTTGATTCTGTCTGGTTATGTGGTTGACCGAAGAGACGGCTACAAGCAAGGAGGTTGGCGATGTTGTTCACCGTGTTCTCCACGCGCTGACCTTGTGCAGTCTGTTCTTCATTCAAGATAGCTTGATTCTTGAACTTCTCATTGTGGTCGTCGAGCCTTGTCATAATTAGGTCAAGCTTCTTGTCTATCTCGCTATCCCTAGTGTTCCCTGACGCATATCTCTGAGGCTGCTGTCCTCCGGTGAATCTAGGAGGCCCTTGATAATTATTACTCAAGTACTGATTCTGGCTTGGGTTGACTCTGGAGTTGTAAGGGGGATGCTCTTGGAAACTCCCTTGTTGTTGTTGAGGTTGTCTGAACTGACGGTAGTCGGAGTAGCCTCTTTGATCGTTGGTGAAGCCTTGACCAATAAAATTCACTTCCTCTATATACCATACATCTATTGTACCGCAATTTTGACAACTTCCTCCATGATGAGCACATACCCCACACCATTCATAATCAACGACATAGACAGAAGCCGACGGAGGGTTGGTGGGGGCGCCAACCTTCTTTATGTGTTTTGTACTTCGGCTTTGATCTGATCTTCAAGGCTTGACAGGCTCTTGGCTGCTTCAAACTATCTCTCCGAATTTGTAGACTTAGATGCATAGTTTGCAAAGTGAAGAAGAGCAGCTTCTGGTGTGAGAGCGGTGCGGTCTCCTTTAGCCAAGGAGTTAACCCATTTGGCCGATTCTTCGTTCATTCCTCGGGCAAAGATCTCAGCTAGCTGTCTCTGCTCGAATCCATGATGAGGGCAGTCGTAGAGGAGTTCCTGGAATTTGCTCCAAGCATCATACAAGCTTACTCCTTCCTTCTGAACAAATCTAGCAATGTTGTCCTTGAAAGTTGTCGTTCTTGAAGGAGGGAAATATTCCTTTGCGGCACCTTGGAGTGAGAATGGGAAGGCTCGTAAGCATAAGGTGTTCTTATCGAGATTCTTTGCACATGGAGAGGAAGTCCACCAAATGTGAACATGAATTGTCATGCGGCTTCCCTTCGAGCTGAACATCCCTAGAGATCACTTCCAGGAAGGGGATCTTGATCTAATAGTCAGGGTCGTCATCGTTGCGCGGCACAGCAATGCTAGACTGAATGCTAGTCATGCTCGGTTTATTGTAATTCGCCATGGTGCGTTGAGCAGCCATTGCGGAAGGAGAGAGTGGCGGCGAGTCTGAAGATGTGGATGAAGCGGAGGAAGACGAGGAGCTCTCCTTCAACTCCTCGATCTCAATAGGGGTAGGAGGTGTAGGCGGATCGATTCTAACTTGCTTTGGAACTCGCGGTTTCTTAGGCGGTGCAAAACTACCCGGCTTGTTTGAGGTAAAAGTTTTGCGAGGCTTAGACGGAGGACGAGTGAACGGGCGGTTCATAAACCTGTAAAACAACCTACAAGCAACAAAAGCAAACATAACTAGCGTAAAATCAAAGTGTGATGGAAAATGAAAGATGGAAAGGTAGAAGAATAAAATGCCAACTCTTCTTTCAAACAATTAGAAGAGTCCCCGGCAACGGCGCCAATTTGATGAACAATATTTTGCGTGTCGTCAAATAACTAGCCTACAGAAGTAGAATAGATCGTATTACTCGGGTTTGTTCTAATTGTCTACTCAAATGAGCCGACAATTTACTCAGGTTTAACACGTTGTGCGTGGTGTGAGTTCCACGACTTCTAAACTATGAAGCAAGAAAATTGAATTGAAAACAGAAAGCAAATTGAACGAGTGACTTAACAAGACGACAGACAAGCTTAGATTTCGAATCCCCCTAAGATTACCAGAACATTGGCGATCACAAGACTAGCGGTTTTCAATCCTGATTCATTCAGTTCTCAAACACCACCATAACTCCTGACCCTTAGGTTTAAGACTGGCAAACGTTCACTCTATCCGATCTAACTCCCAAGATTAATTACCGTTCATGCGTTCGCTTCTGTAATGGAAAACTAACTGGCACGATTACTAGTGATTAATGAGTTACTCTAGCAGTGGATTAACCCTAACTGGTTCCTACGAAAGGCACACTCCAATGAATAGGTTAATTGTTGATTTGGTGTTTTAGAGTGAGGCGAACGTTCGCTACTATCTTCAGCTTAACAAGAATCTAGTTTAGGTGGTCAAGCTAGAAAAGAAACACATACAATGAAGAACAAACCAAACATGCAAGAGAAACTGTCTGAATTTGAATTTAATTACCGTCTATCCGTGACCGCTTTAAAGCCCCGGGTCACTTAGGGTTCATCTAATCTAAGCTCTATGAGTTTAGCTACTCATACCCGGAACAAAAGAAACGAAAACAATCAAGGAATACATCTCAGACAGGAAGTACAGAGAAGAACTGTAAAACCTAATTCAGATGAAACCGAGAAGCTTCAATCTCTTGAATCTTCAACTCCTAGCTCTGAGCACTCCGAGGTGGAAAGATGGTGTCACGATCTCTCCGGGAACTCCGAGGATGCTCTCAACTCTCTCTCGAAATATTAAGTATGGAAATTAATCCAAGGAATTCAGTATCCTCAATTGTGGCCGCCAGTTTAGGATTTATAGGTTTGCAAAATCCAACCAGGAAAAGGAAGGACTTCTCGGCGAGAACTGTGAAAGTTCTCGCCGAGAATTTTACTTGAAAATCCCGGCTCAACCTCCTGTCTCCAATCTGTGTAATTTCCAAAAGTTCTCGGTGAGAACTCTTGAACATCTTGCCGAGAACTTCCTCTGAATCAGCTCATGGGTTTCTTCATAATATTTCGGCGAGAACTTTGGAATTTTTCGCCGGGAACTTCTTCATAAATACTTTGGGATCGACAGTGGGTTTCTTCATAACTTCTCGGCGAAAACTCTTTAAGTATTTTCGCCGAGAACTTCAGTGTGAACAGGGGTGGACTTTGAATTTGACTTGATTGCTTCCTTGGATCAGTTTCGGGGCAATTCCTCAAGGCTCCATTGTCTTTGACACGACTGTGGCTACATCATTTGACGGTAAAAACCTGTTCTAACACAAAAGCACTAGAAAACACATCAAATTGACCCTTAACGGGCCAAAGTAACCAAAATAGTACGGATTAGAGCAATTAGGTGAAAAAACCCTAAACTACCCTAAAATCCAAGTCTCAAGCAGGGAAATGTCGCTTAATGAGGCTGATAAACACGTAAAATCGAGTGTCATCATTGGTCCTACTGTTGAACCGTGCTCTGATACCAACTGATGTGAACTGTAGTAATCGTGGGCAGACGACCCTAACCACCGCAAGCTGATCTTCAAGGCAACGAGTCGAATCTATGGAACCGGGATGGAAGAGGACTTTGACCCACTAGCTATAAGGGGAGCTAGGAACCACACATATCAAGTCGAAGGCACCACTTCCAGGGGTGAATACCCTACACAATAACCGGTCTAGACGACAATCAATTCCATGAAGTTCGAAAAGAGAATTGCATATAATGCAAGAAGAAACCGAAGTTGAAGAGTTTATTGATTCAAAGGTGTTTCTTACAAGATAGGCGAAGGCCTTTATTTATAGGTGGGAACAAGCTCTCCTATTCCTCCTAATTAGCTACTTCCTAAAAAAATAATGAAATAATAAAAAGAGTCCTAATTAGAATACAAAAGAGGACTTAAACTAATCCTAATCTGTCCTAAAAGGGAAGAAAAATTCAAACTTACAATCATACAAGGAAAATTATTCCTTCTTAAACAAGAACTCCAAACTTGGGAGCCAAGTTTCCCCAAAAATAGCTGAAACAGGTTTTGGAAATATTAGCCAAATAAATACCAAATAAATTCATAAAATTAATCCCTTTTGAGATCATTAGTAGACTCCATGGGATACAACTTTGATGTTGGACATCAGCCCAAATTCGGTCTCTAGGTAGCCCATATTTGTCAATCTTTGTCGGGCTACGAATCTGTCCAGAAATCCGGATTTCGCCTTTTATTACTTTAGTTTTAACCCATAGGTGCTTGGCCATGTGTTGGCCTCTTGGCTCTTCTCCAAGGCTGGATTCTCCTCATTTCCCTCCTCTTGGATCAGGCTCAGGTGGTGGCCTGATCATAGCTCCTAGCATGAGCTTCCTCGGATTAGCATTCGGGTTGTGCTCTTTAATGCACCATCCATGCTTTGCTTGGCCTAGCTCTATCTCCTTCAATTCTCCTCCAAATTGAGCTCCGTTTGTTGGAGAGTTCCTAGGGCTTCAAGCTATCAAGGGAAGTTATAATTTCCCAAAAGGCACGGGCCAATTGTTTTCTAGGACAAAATAGCTCCTCGTACGGGCGCTGGCATGGGCCCTGCGCCTGTGGCAGGCTTAGCTTGGGGCCTTCTTCAAATCTTCTTGGGCCTTTTAACTTCTGCTTCGAACCTTCTTCTAAGGGTACCTTAGAGATGTCTTAGGGTAGGTCTTTGATCCGAGGTCCCGTGGGAGTTGGCATGGGGCCTAGACTTGGTGCTAGACTCGGCCTAGGGTCCGGGTTTGGGCTCGGTGTTAGCATCAGCTCCTGACGGGTCATGAACCTGACTTTGGCTGGAGCAGGAGCTGGCATTGGTGCCTTGGTGAGGATCAGCATCCTCCCAGGGGTGTCTTTTGGCTTCGGGGCTTGGGCTCTTCTAGGCTCCCAAGGTGGTGTTGGCCTATGCCTGGGCCTGGTGTAGTCTCGGCCCGGTATCAGTGTTAGGGCCGGCTCGGCATCATCCTTGGGGCTTGATGCTAGGGCTCCTAGTATGGGGGATTTCCCTTCAGGCAAGGGAAATCCTCTATGGGTTTCGTCACCTGTTTCGCCGTCCCATGTAAACATGAGGAGTTTTGGGCCTGGTGCCCGTAGTAACGTATCCACGCCAGTCTTGGTGGCTATGATCACATCACTAGTTCTTTGATGGGCCCTGCCCCAGTAACTTTGGGCTCTACGACGACCCACAAACAGTCTCCATAAGAGCGGGCCGACGATCCACAAGCAGGCCAACCACAGGAGTAACTGGCGGCCTAGGTGGTCAGTTTGGGCCCGACCCAGATTACAGCAAGGCCTTCGCAGCGGCCTAGCATGACGATCCGTAGGGTTCCAGGACACATGGACATGTGTCAGCATCCTAAGGAGCCTGCGGCGGACAATCAAGATTCAGCCTTGGAGGTCAAGACAGGGGGACTATAAATACCCCTTCACCTCCACAAGACCAGAGGACAACTCTTTTACCCAGCGGACAAACGCTCCGCGGTACGTCACCCGCTTTCTCTCTCTCTTCCTTATAATCAAATTGCCTCTAGACCCACTGAATTGACTACTACCCCTATTCATATATGAGGTACATCGATGAATCAAGGACCAATCCACTACGGACATCATCTTCTATTGGGCCGGGCGACCAGTGTGGAACAATTGGCACGCCAGATAGGGGAAGTAGCAAGCGATCTTTACACTAATAGGCGAATGCATTTGGGAGCAGTTCCCACTCAACCAGGAGAGGAAGGCGATTGAGTGACACCCATCAAACACGTGACCCCGAAAACTCGGGCGATTCCAGGACTCACTAGAAACATGGAGCAGGACCTAAAGGACGAGTCTCAAACCCGAAGCTCGGGTCCCACTGGAGATGCGTACAGCATGGTTAAACGGCATTTCCAGACTTTGGAGCAGCACAACTTGGAATTAACTCAGCTTCTAAAGGCGATGATCGGCCAGCAAGCTCAGACTGTAGAGGTTAGGTAACCCCCGCAAGGCTCTAACCTAGAGATACTACAGTGGTTCATGCTTGGATCTCAGGTCACTCCCACACAGTAAGTAGTCTGATAGCCGCTCGCTAGAGCCATCCTTGCTGAACCGCTACCAAAGGGATTGGTGCCCCCCAATCTAGATAGATACATGGGAGCTGGCGATCCAGAAGAGCACCTCCAAGCTTTTCAGATCGCCATGTAGATGCAACAGGCCAGCGATGCCGCATACTGCAGGGTATTCCCGGCCACGTTAGGAGGACGAGCTCGAGAGTGGTACATGAATCTCTCAGAAGGTACCATCACCTCATGGGAAGGGTTCGCCATGATTTTTGCAAGAAGTATGAGAGCAAAAAGACCAGAACTGTCCCGTTACAAAATTTGCTGAGCTTAAGGCAGCGGGGAACCAATCACTCAAGGATTTTTTTTCACGAGTGGACAAGGGTGGTTCAGTCCATTCGAAGAGTGGATCACGAGATCGTCGCGGCAAGCCTATTCCAGTCGATGCATAATGATAGACTACGGGAGTCATTGCTGCAGGTGGCACCCAAGTCACTATCCGGATTGGAGACAAGAGTACACAAAATTATACTAATTAAGGAAGCATTTATTAGGAAGAGCGAAGAAGGAAGAGAAGCTAGAGAGTAAGCAAGGGGACAAGTAGGCTAGGTGGTGCCGCTCTGAGAGATCGCCAGGAGGATAGGAGAGGATACCGAGAAGAATATCGAGGAGAAAGGCCAGAGTATATACCCCTCACAAAGTCGCGGAGAAAGAACTTCCTATACATGCAACACAAGGGACACAATATACGTTGGCCAGAGCCGTTATTAACTCCGTTAGATCAAAGAAGTCGCAGAAAGTTCTGTGAATTCCATGATTCTCATGGTCACACAACGGAGGAGTGCAGAGAGCTAAAGAACGAGATTGAATGGTGGATAAGTGAAGGGCGGCTAAGGGACTTCATTGTAAATACCAAACGAAAGGACAAAGCTTAGGAAGAAAATCGCCCAGGAAAGGAAGAAGTGCAAGACAAGAAGGGAGAAGTCTTCGCCTGATAGCAATAACCGGAGGGCGATGACGGATCAAAAAAGAAATCGTGTCCAGAAGTCAACCATGTGTATCAAACTATTTTTGGTGGCGAGAGCTACCCAACAAAAAAAGTAAAGAAAGCGGACGTACATGAGTTGATGATGATCAATCAAGTAAATCGCCCGGTGTTGGGGTTTACTGAAGAAGATATGGCTCGCGTGGGACGACCAAGTCTCGAAGGAATGGTGATCCAGGTCCTCACGCACAATAGCCGAGTTGAGCAGGTCATGGTCGATGAAGTAAGCTCGACATACATCATTTTATGGGACTTGTATAAGAAAATGAGCCTACCAGGTAACTTATTAAGGCAGAGCACGACAACTATTTCGGGATTCTCAGGACACATTGTACCCATCAAAGGGATCTCCAACAGGAGTTGACCATTGGAGATGGCGATGTACAAGCAACACGATCGATGGACTTTCATGTCATGTACTGCAAATCTACGTACAACATGATACTTGGTTGCCCGACCCTAGCAGCATTTCAGGCCATCTCATCCCCAGTACATCAGGTGGTGAAGTTCTCCATGGAGGAAGGGGTGGGATTTGCTTGGGGGCATCCAGAAATTTCCAGAAAGTGCTATAGAGCAGCGACTAAGAGTACTTGCTTCAACATCAGCTTTGAAGTTGACAATGGAGGGGAAAAGCTGAGTCTAGCAGAGTCAGATGTCCCAATACCACTATGGGAGGAAGATATCACAAAAACAGCCTGGATCTCACCATATCTGGAGGTAGAAGAGAGGCAGAGGTTGATTCAGCTTATAAAAGAATTTGCACACTTGTTCGCATGGTTGCCTAGCGATATGCCCGGAATCGCCCCAGACATAATCAAGCATTCTCTAGCAATCAAACCAGGAAGTCGTCCCATACAACAGAAGAGGTGATATATTTGCAGAGACAGACAACAAGCCGTGGCGATAGAGGTAGACAAAATCTTAAAATCTGGTTTCATCAAAGAAGTTCGCTACCCTAGGTGGCTGGCTAATGTCGTCCTGGTCAAGAAATCGTTTGGAGCATGGAGGATGTGTGTAGATTTCACCAGTCTAAATGACGCTTGTCCCCAGGACCCGTATACTTTACCCAATATAGAGCAGCTGGTGGATGCAACAGCTAACAATGAGATGTTGTCATTTATGGATATGTTTTCATGATATCATCACATTCTGCCAAATGAGGAAGATCAAGAGAAGACAACGTTCATGACGCCTACGGCCAACTACTACTATTTAGTGATGCCCTTTGGCCTCAAGAATGCGGGTGCTACATATTAGAGGATGATTGACACGGTCTTCTCAAAACATATCGGTAGAAACTTGGAGGCATAATTCTAGCGATCACCTAGGTGATCTAAGGGAAACCTTTGACACGTTACATCGATACTCTCTCAGGCTTAATCCACTGAAGTGCGTCTTTGGAGCGACATTGGGAAAGTTTTTGGGTACCTCATAATCAGGAGGGAATAGAGGCTAACCCGTCCCAGATAGCAGCGATCACATCAATGGCTCGTCCAAAGACCATGAAAGAAGTTCAAATCCTGTCCAGGCGACTCACCGCAATCTATCGTTTCGTCTCAAGAATTGCGGATCATTGTGCACCATTTTTTGCAACTCTGATAAATGCGTCTAAATTTGCCTGGGATGAAAGTGTAACAAGGCTTTTGAAGAGCTAAAGTAGTTTTTAATTACTCCTCATGTACTTGCATCACCTATGTTAAATGAAGATCTGTTTCTCTATATCACAATCTCTCATAAAGCGGTCAACGCTGTGTTAGTACGTCGGGAAGAAAAAAGTGACACCCCATTTTCTACACAAGCACTACAAGAATTTGGGTTTTCTGCAACGGGAAATTTGCCACGAAAAAAACAGTTGCCAATGATCACACTTTCAGCAACGGTTTTAAAATATTCATCGTCGAAAGCTACCTACTATTTGTGATGGCCATATTCATTGCTGAAACGACTATTCCTGTTGCCGTAGGTCTATAAAGTTTTGACAACGAATTACTTCCGTTGCAGTAGGTCTCTATTGTTTTGGCAACGGATGATTTCCGTTGCCGTAGGTATGTATTGTTTTGGCAACGGATTGTTTCCGTTACCGTAGGTATGTATAGTTTTAACGATGGAAGATTTTCATTGCCGTAGGTGTGTATTGTTTTGGCAACGGCTAGCCAAAAAAGTTTCTGTAGCGGTTCAGTTAAAAAACATCATATGCCAGTATCGAACCCACGTCAGATCTGCAACATTGTAAGGGCCAATACCATTTGGACTAAATTGATTTATGGTTAAGTGGCTAGTTTTAAATATAATATTGTTTAGATATGTCCTGCTGGAACAAACACCTAAATCTAGATTTTTCCCGTCTTCTTCTTCGCTCCCCCCCGAAATATTTCTTTGTCGCGAAACCCAAAACCAGTCGCCAAACACTTCTTCTTCGCGTTGCTGTAATCGGAGTTCAGACAGGGAGTCGCCCTTTCCCTTCTCCTTCTTCTTCGCGTTGAAAAGCTCGATCATCACCCTTTCCCTTCTCCTTCTATGCGAGCCTTCCATTGATCGATTTTAGGTACGATTACAGGAGAAGATTATATTGTTTCTCCATCTCGCCTCCTCCTTATCTCTCGACAACACTTCTTTTCCATCTATGATTCGATTCAATCCGATTGTGCACTGATTCGCACAAATTCGTGAAACCAAGGGTTTCACTGCTAAGCACGTTCGTTCAATAACTTTCGTGACTTTGTTGTCTCTGTGAAGTTATTTGACAGAGTTTTAGTTGAAACCCTAATTTTATCTTCGGATTTTTAGTTGATTAATATATATACATGTCTGCTGCAGAAGTACATCAAAGGGAGTAAACAAGAATGAAGCATTTTTTGACTCTCAACAAGCTCTGAACTAAGGTATGTTGCTTCTGTGACATCCTAGGAAAATCCCACATCGACAAAGCACGGGGAAGATCCATGGGCTATGTAGAACAGTTCAACCTTAATTGTGTATGACGCGTTTTGTGGTGTAGTGGTGGGGGTTTTGATCTTGATAGGAGAAGGTCATGGGTTCGAATCCCACCAATACCCAAAAGCAAATCCGTGAGGGGGGAGGCCCAAAGCGGACAATATCTTGTCAGAAAAGGTTGGGATGTTACAAGTGGTATCAGAGCCTCTCCTCGTCCCTCTTGAACGATGGTGGGGCAAACCTCAACGAGGACGTTGAGTCCCTGAGGGGGGTGTATGTGACATCCTAGACAAATCCCACATCGACAAAGCATGGGGGAGATCCATGGGCTATGTGGAATAGTTCAACCTTAATTGACATTACGCATTTTGGGGCGTAGTGGTGGGAGCTTGATCTTGAGAGGAGGAGGTCATGGGTTCGAATCCCACCAACACCCAAAAACAAATCCGTGAGGGCTGGGCCCAAAGCGGACAATATCTTGTCAGAAAAGGTTGGATGTTACAGCTTCTCTGAACTTCTGCTGTTCTGTTTGGTTGCTGTTGGTGATGTTAGCTCGGTTTGGTGAGCACAAGCTCTGATTTGTGGATTAATTGAGATGAGTATGTTTTGTATACATGAGGGAAACGTTGTTTGATGGTTTAGGTATGATTTAAATTGATCCATAGGTCCCCACCATGAATGAACACATACCCTTAATTTGCATCTTTGTATTCATTTTGTTCATATGAATCCAAGCTTCTGAGTTGAGGTGTTATTAACTACCTCAGCTTGGTTAGCACAAGCTAATGTTATATTTAGAATTGAATATAATTACCAGGTAGCTAGCTAATAAAATAATAAAATTACTATGTTAAAAGTAAAGAAGTCAGGAAATGCCTTTCTGCAGTTAGAGATTGTCGTTCATGTAGCTTTTTTCCTGGTGTAAAGAAGCTGCAGTTGTGAGTTGGATGAGGTATGCCTTTGTGCACGCAATTTTCAGGCCTTTCCCTTATGCAAGCAAGTTCTAAATCATGTCTTTGTTTTCAATGCTAAGCAAAGGTGTCCCTTTGTAATGTAACCTTGGTATAGTCATTAATTCATGTTTCTGAATTCTTGTCAATATATGATTGAAGTCAATGGTCACAGTGAGCTTCTCAATTCTCATGGCCAGCCTGGAAAATCACTTCATTATCCAGCACAACAGTAAAATGTATTTGAAGGAGAAGTACTTGTAATAGACTAAAAGTTTGTAATTTGGCTACCAATCTACTGTAAAGTGGAAGGATAATATTAAAGTGTCACTCCAAATCCCACTTGAAAACTAGTGTTCTGTATCATCAGTGGGAGATTCAAGTGTCACTCCAAATCCCACTTGAAAACTAGTGTTCTGTATCATCAGTGGGAGTATGGGGGTTGGTGGTGGCCCCTAACCCATTGACCCAAGTAATGTTTTTGTTACTATGTAGGGATATATAAACGTGAAATTAAGCACAACAGTAAGCCTAGTTCATAATAAATGCTTTGAGGTCGCTATATAAGAACCCAACCTTCCATCCCAAATTCTCATCCACTATCACATTACATGTTCCACATTAGAGATTGTCGTTCATGTAGCTTTTTTCCTGGTGATATTGATTTTAACATAGTAATGTTATTATTTTATTGTTTATGTTATTATCAGGATATAAGCTTGATGGAGTTTGGTCAATTATGTGGATTATTCACTTGCTGGGACTACCATGTCTTTAATCATGACATGGGGTTTCATTTGTTTGTTTAATTATTATCATTAAGAATGATGATGGTACTCGGAAAATGGGAACTTCTAGGTTGACATGAGGGATTCTTATGTCCCATAGATATAACCAATGAGAATCCTCCACATCACCTATTTTGGTTGTTATAAGATAAGATAATTATTAGCTAGTTATTGATAATTAATAAGTATCTTTAATAATTATCTTAAATATTTAATTACCTCATTTACATTAATTCAAATATTCTTCTATTTAATTATTTTGAGTGCAGATTTTCCTTTTAAGCATACTAATTTGCTGGCCAAAATCATAAGAAATTTTAACCATTCTTGAAATTCCCCTGCCATCGCTTGCTACTCTTGTTGAGTGAATGAACATCAATACTAGTATTGGGAATACTAGTACTGGCAATAAATATCAATACTAGCGTTAGTATAAACATCAATATTAGTATTGGGAATACTAGTATTGGCAACGGTAGGTGAATGAGACCTCCTTCCGGTGTCGTCTTCGCCGGCGACGACCTCGGGGTTTGAGGAAACAAGAGTTGGGTTTTGGAGCTTTGGGAGGAAACTGATTTGGGCGGCACGATGGAATTGAACGGAGAAGGAGGTGTGATAAAAGAAAAGGGGTACTAATATGGTAATCAATCTATTAATTAGGGATAGTAATTGGGGGTAAATATATTAACTAATCTATTAATTAGGGATAGTAATTGGAGGTAAATTTATTATTTTAATAATATGTTGTTGCTCTAAAGGGTTATGTCATGAGGACATAACCTCTCCTTATGTCAAGCTAGGAGCTCCCGGGAAAATGGTTTGTTTTGTTAAGTGCGTTAATTGTATGTTTTGTCATTACATGTAATGATTTCATTAAATTAAAATGGAGTGTCTACATATACGAAATTAATAATGTCTTCGATTTTTATTTTGTAAGCGATTTATCCCTTAGCTTACAAGTTATTTCCCTCGTAATGTTCAATAATAAATTGTCTATACTCGGACACAAATTTGACAAACCCTTAGAAGTTGATTACTACCTTCAATAGCGACGATGTCATCGTAAATAAACTAGCTACTTTATTTGATGCTATCTATTCATCAATTTTATCCTGCAGATTTCCTAGTTTGAAATTAATCCTAATAGCTTGCATCTTCCAGCGAGATGTTGTGCAGTCAAGTATATTAAGTGACACTACTCCAGGTTTGTGCATTTTCTTCATTTCTAGTAACTCGCATATATATGTGGACAAACTACCAAATTAGTAGCGAAATAATTATTACAATTGGTTTGTATATCAGTCTACCTACTTGATACTTGGTAACATTAAATGCGTTTAATGTATTTCTTAGTATTATTCAAAAGTGTTTACATTATGATTTAGGCAAAGATTTAGATGAATTACTAAAATTCATTCAGAATTGTATATCTACCAAACACCTCTCCTAAATAAACAGTAAGCAATTGTGATTATGATTTAGGCAAAGATTTAGATGAATTACTAAAATTCATTCATAATTATATATCTACCAGACACCTCTCCTAAATAAATAGTAAGCAATTTCACAAATTGCTCTACGTATAACTAAGAAATGCAATCACAGGGAGTGAGATTGGCTTAATACCAAGTGTGTACTTTTCCCCAATGGATAAATCATGGATGGAGAAAAGAAGATTCAGCGTAGAATATATTGATGGCGTTAGCTCGTTTATGCACTTCATTCAAGATCGTTTAGGTCATGATGTCGACATTCATTGTCAGTGCAAATCTTGCTTGAATGTCTTCCAAGAACCTCAAGAAGTTGTACTCTCACATTTGATGATTAATGGTATAGATATTGGGTACACAAGGTTGGTATACCACGGTGAACAATTTAACGATGCTGTGGATGATATAAACATGCTTGACAATGATTTATTACAAGAGGATGAGGATGAGGATGAAGAGGATAATTTTTTTTGATTTACTAGATGAACACGCAAATTACATCCACAATGAAGATGATTTGGAAGATGATGTTAATCGTAGAAGGTATGTGGACTACTTGGAAATGCAAGGACAAGCACAAAAGGAGTTATATCCTAGTTGCACAAAGTACTCACAATTGTCATTTATTGTGAAACATCTTCACTTGAAAGTATATAACAAATGGAGTAACAAGTCATTCGCAATGCTGCTGAAGCTACTTGTCGATATCTTACGTGAAGGAAATTTAGTTCCCAATTCTTATTACGAGGCAAAGGGTATGTTGCGTAATCTTGGTTTAGGATATACCACAATCCATGCATGTAAGTACGATTGTGCATTATTTTGGAACGACTACGAGCTCCTTGATGCATGTCCTATCTGTAATACGTCAAGGTGGAAAAAAATGACAGTAGAGGGAGAAAAATTCATTGGAAGATCTTACGTTACTTTCCACTGAAACTTAGACTACAAAGACTGTTTATATCAAGCAAGACTGCAAAGGGAATGAGATGGCACAAGGAAAATCGTAATGCTGATGATCATTGGTTAAGACATCCGGCAAATTCAAAAGAATGGAAGGATTTTGATAAAGAGTTCTCGTGGTTTGCTGAGGATTCTAGGAATGTCAGACTTGGTCTCGCAAGTGATGGGTTTAAACCTTTTGGAAATATGAGCACTTCATATAGTATGTGGCATGTGGTATTGACACCCTATAACTTACCTCCTTGGATGTGCATGAAAGAGCACTTCCTATTTCTAACCTTACTAATTTTGGGTCCTACAGCACCCGAGAAGGACATCAATGTGTACATGCAACCATTGATAAACGAACTAAAAGATTTGTGGTTAGATGGTATACAAACGTACGATGTCACACAAAATGTACTTTTCAACTCCATGCAGCGGTGTTGTGGACAATAAATGATTTCCCGGCTTATGGAAATTTATCAGGATGGAGCACCAAATGATATCTTGCATGTCCAATAAGGAGTCTCTTGGTGAAAAATTGACAAGCAAAATAGGATATTTGGGACATCGTCGCTTCTTACCTATTAATCATAGGTGGCGAAAAGACAAAAAGTTCAATGGAAAACATGAACTGCGACTTAGACCTCCATTCTTATGTGGTGATGATGGTGTTGCACAGTTAGCACAAGTGATTGAGAAACTTCCTGGAAAATATCCAAACATTCAAAACAAAAGGAAGCGACCTATAATTGATTTCAATTGGGTAAAACGAAGCATATTTTTTACCCTTCCATATTGGCAAAAACTAAATTTGAGACATAACTTGGATGTTATGCATATTGAAAAGAACATATGTGATAATATAATTGGAACTTTGTTGGATATTACTGGTAAAACAAAGGATACAATCAAGACTAGACAAGATTTAGAATCAATGGGGATAAGAAAAGAATGTTGTCAGTTAGTACTCTTAGTCCTGTGATGGTGTTTATGAAGTGCAGTTTCTTAAATTTCCAAGTATATTCAATTTGGTTTGGCTTGGGTTGGCATCTGTTTGTGAAGAGTGAATAAAGGAAGAAGGCAGTTGACAACTTAAGATTGTAGCACCCTGTTACTTGATATGCATCACTCCGTAGAGATAAATTTTAGTTCATCAATTCCAAAACTCAGTCACAGTGAAGAGCCTTGGGCTGTTGTGTCTTTGGTTCCCAAACGTTAATTGGGCTGATATATATGATTAGGTGCCATGTAAGAATACAATAACCTTTTGGTTTATAAGTTATGTAATTATAATTATTGAAACTGATGTATAACACCAGGGATGGAGAGTTCGAGCATCGCATCACAGAGGCTAGCAACACCTCACTTGGATGATACATTGATATCTCAAGCTAATCTCACACCATCTCAAGGTAATCTCGGAGGAAGTCCTACTGGCACAGCATCATCTGCTGCGGGAGAAAATGCTGAAGAACAAATGGATCAGAGTATGTGAATTTCAAATATAGTTATGTATGGGGTATTTGGATACATTAATAATGTTTAACACGTGATTTCTCTTTGTTCACAGATGACGGCTCCCTCGTCGCAAAGAAACTTAGAGGACTAACAAGAGGACTTGGGTTGTGCAAGCGTAACTGCAGGGAAGCTAATAAGCTTAAGGTTTTCATTGATCCTATGTTTGGATGAGCATTGATACTAGCTCATAGTGTGAAAGTTGCTAATGAGCTAGGTCAAATTGCTCCTTCATATCTTTGGCCAATCAGGAAGAACAAATCTGTTAGGAGGTAGATTTTTGGGGATATTCTCCTCAAATTACAGGTTAGCAACTTCAATAGTTGCGTATTATTTTGTATTGTCAACATGTTAACATTAGTATGAATAGGAACATGATTTCGTCACAGGGAAGGTTAAATATTGCGAACATATGAGATGTTGCAGTCCAAGAGAAAATCTGGAAACATATTCTCACAATAGTGAGGTGTAGAAGGGAAAGATGTCACCAGACTTACAAGGAGAAGGGAAGAACATGTAAGCCTGTCAATGTTTCTGAATCTACATTGAATTCCTTATGTGATTATTGGGATGAAGACAAAGTGAAGGTACGCTTTGTAATTACCAAGTTAGTGTGTTACAAATACTATGAAGAAACTATTTTTCAATGTACTTTAAATACAAATCATATGTGTGAAGAACAAGGCTAATCGGAGTAATCTGGCCAAGCCACACAACGAAGGATCGGTTTGCTTTGTTGCGAGTTATCATGAGGAGGTAAAATTGAATAGCCTATTTCATCATGAATTGGATTTATATACAACTACTTAAATATAATTATGTGTGTACTAATGAGTAGACAATTTAATATTTTTGCTTCATTACATTGAGCACAGAGAGAGAAGCAGGGTGGTGCTTTGAACTTGATTGAATTTTGGAAGAAATCGCACACTAAAAAGTCTGGTAAATGGGCTACTGATGCATGCCGAATTGAATATGTGAGTTCTTCATTGCCACACCTCTCCACTGCTATGTCTGTAATAGTAAAGTAAAATCAGTAAGACAACTTGTTTGGTAGTTTAGCTTTTGTTTTAAGTTTGTACAGTTTTGGATGTTGAAAAAAAACTTCATCCATTGCCCTCATACATATCCATTGCTCTCTTACATGTGTTATATATGTATATGTGTTTACTACAAGTGACACCCCACCACCTATTATTAACTAATGCATGAGAGTGTGACAAATGCATGTTTTTCTTATAGGATAAATGCATGAGAAAGTAAATGCCAGCAAGGAAACAGAGAATCCCATTGAACCTGATGATGCATTTTTTGAAGTTCTCGGAACTGGGCATGGGTATATCAAAGGACTAGGATATGGTCCTACTCCTCCACTACAAAGAGTACATACTTGGAAAGTGAAAATGCAGATTTAAGAGAACAAAACACTAAGCTCGCTAAGGAGAACCGACAACTTAAAGAAAAATGTGTTGTGCTGGAGGATAATGTGAACGTGTTGAAAGCTAGACATGCAGCGTATGATGAAAGACAGGCAGCGGCAAATGCAGCGACTAAAGAAAGACAGGCAGCGGGGGAGGCAAAACAAGCTGAGTTAGAGAAGTTAATTCGGACCTGATGGCTCGAAAGCAATGTGTCATCCCAAATCACTAGTAAGTTTTTAATGTTATGCTTAAAAATCATATATCTAATAAAGAAAGATTTTAATCAAAATTTTAATTTAAATTGTTAAGGACTTTTCCAATCTGTTCATCACTAGAAAGCATAGAGCTACTTGTTTTGTTCTCTCATTATGAGAGACGACTAATCAATTCCTTAGTGAGGATCAGTTCATCACTGTTGCTGCTGTTTTGCTACACTATGTATGCATTTATGTTAAGTTGTTAACCACTACTGATGAAGAAGATGATGTGATGATCTTTCTTTCCCTATTGTATTAATTAACCATTGTGTTGTTGTTGTTGTTGATTTGTTCATAAGCATCAAAACATCAACTATTTCATTCCATGCTATGCTTTTTGAAGATAATATTCTTGAGATTTTGGATTTCATTAGATAGTGGCAGCTAGCTAGCTAGCTTTAAGATGGGAAATGAAATGCTTCATTTAGAGGTCAACTGTAATTAATAAGGCCAAATGGGGGGAAGGTGGAAAGATAAATGACATGGAAAAGTGGAACCCATAATTTGATTTGGTTGATTGTGGTTGGATTGGCTGGATTTTTCTATTAATTTGAGTGTTTTAGAGGTGTTGGTTAGGGTTTTAAGAAAAGCCCTTTTCATTTATGCTGCAATTTTTTTTCGTTCCATTTCACAGTTTTCGTGGCCATAAGTTCTGCTTCTGAAATTGTTTATGTGATCTATGAAGCCAACTCTATGTTTCAGATTCGAACTCTGATTTTGTTGACAAACATTGATATGGTGATTGATGCTATGAACTTGACTGTGGTTCATGCATGTTGTGTCTGCTTTCCCATCTTAATTTAGTAAACTGCTTTCATCCCATTGGTACAATTAATCTGATTTATGCATGCTTCTATTGGTGAATTCACAGGTAGCAAATCGGAGTAATAGGAAGATGGAGGTGCTAACAAGAACGTTGTTCATGCATCTGGATTTTGGACTCTTATTATATCGTTAGTTAATGAAGCATCTGGATTTTGGACTTATATTCTATCGTTAGTTAAGAACTGGATGTTGTGATGACATATCTATGAACTCATGCTATATGTATACTTTTGTTTCCAAAATTGGGATGGTATAAAATGATTGAGAAGTATTATGTTTTTATGTGTTTTCTAGCAGGTATGTCTATACTAACAAATAAGAATTATTGCTGGAAAAAAAATCACAGCATGAATGTTTGTTCTAGTAGGTATTTCTGTTTCAGCAACGGGAGAAACCGTTGCAGAAGATCAAATTCTACTGCAACGGAGACATCCGTTGCAGAAGGCCCAACAAACGGTGACAAGTAAAACCGTGGCAGAAGAGCGAACACTACTGCTACGAATAAAACCGTTGCAGAAGGTTACACAAACTGCAACAATAATAACCGTTGCAGATGGGTAAACAAACTGCAACGGAGGAAATCGTCACAGAAGGATGGCCTTTCAGCAATGGTAACATCTGTTGCAGAAGAGTTACTATTTAGTAACGGTAAAGTGCCAACCGTCATTAGTGACATTAGGCGACGCACTTTCTGTGACGGAAGTGACGTCGGATTTTCTCCGTCACCAAAAGGTTTCTGCAACGATTTTTTTACTTCCTTTGATGGATTTTTCCGTTGCTAAATGGCTATTTTTTGTAGTGAAGCAAAACGTTAATCAACATAGAAACAAGATACCCGGCGATTGAAAAGATGGCATACGCAGTAGTGTGTGCTGCTAGGAAATTGAGGCCTTATTTTCATGCACACTCTATTCATGTGCTCACCAATCTACCGATTAAAAATTCCTTGAGATCCATGAGCGTAGCAGGAAGACTAGCAAAGTGGGTGATGACAATCGATTTGACGTGATTATCAGCCTCATTTAAGTGACATTCCTTGCCTAAGACATGGGTTTTAGGGTAGATTAGCGAATATTCAATCAATTGCCCTATCTCGTGCCATTTGTGTTACCTTGGCCTGTTTTGGGTCTATTTGATGGTTTTCTAGTGTTTCTATGTTAGCACAGGTTTTTGCCGTCAAATAAAGTAGCCAAGGACGTGTCTAAGGCGTTGGAATCTTGAGAAATCGCACCGGAATCGATCCAAGGAGCCAATCGACTCGAACCAAATCCTGCCCCGTTTTACACTGAAGTTTTCGCCGAAAATACCCAAGGTTTTCACGAAAATCCATGAACAAATCGACTGAGCTCATCCAAGGAAGTTTTCGGTGAACATGTGAAGTTTTCGCCGAGAACCCGACGTCCAAAAAACACAGGAGAAAACAGCCGGCGGACAACCCATTTACAAAGAGATTTTCGCCGAAAATCCCTTCACATTTTCGGCGAAAATTCCAGCTAAAAACTGGCGGTATTAGGGTTAAGTATAAATACTTAACCGGCGGGCCAGAGACATCATATACATCATAATTACAACTAATACCAAATACTTCGAGGATTCTGAAGAGTTCTGAAGCAGAGTTTAGAGTTCGAAGAGCCAGGAAGAGATCCTGACGCCATCCCTTCCATCTCGAGTACTCGGAGCTAGGATTGTAGTTTACCGGAGATCGAAGTCTGTCGGAGTCATCTTAAATTAGGTTTTTCAGATCCTTTTCTGTTCTTCCTCTATTCAAGATGAACTCTATCTTTGTCTTTGATTCTTTTGTGAAAAACATGAGTAGCTAAACTCTTAGAGCTTAGACTAGATGAACCCTAAGTGACCCAGGGCTTTAAAGCAGTCACGGATCGGCGGTGATTCGATTCAAAGTTCAATCAGTTTCTCTTTCATGTTTGATTTGTTCTTCGTTGTTCATGTTTCTTGTCTGGATTGATCACTTAGATTAGATTCTTGTTAAGCTAAGGATAGAAGCGAACGCTCGCCTTACTTTAAAACATCAAATCGAACAATTAACCTAATCATTGGAGTGTGCCTTTCGTAGGAACCAATTAGGGTTAATCCACTGCAAGAGTAACTCATAAATCGTTAGTAATTCCACCAGTTAAGTTAAGTCATTGCGAGAGGTGACCGTACCCGGGCGGCTAATTAATCTTGGTAGCTAGAACAGATAGAGCGAACGTTCGCCGGTCTTAAAGCTAAGGGTCAGGAGTTATGGTGGTGTCTTAGAATTGATTGAACGAGAATCAAAATCCGCTGATATGTTGATTGCCAATGCTCTGGTGAACGAAGGGGGATTCAAAGTCTAAGCTTGTCTATCATCTTTGTTTTAATCAACCAATCTTTCAATCTGTTTTCAGTTTTAATTTTTAATTTCCGTGCATTTCTTAGAATTAGAAGTCGTGGAACTCACACCACGCACGAAGTGTTTAAACTGAGTAATTTTCCAGCTTATTTGAGTAATCAATCATTAGAAGACCCGTGGAATACGATCTACCCTAGCTTTCCAGCTTGGTAGTTATTTGATATCGCTATAAACTGCTTCATCAAATTGGTGCCGTTGCCGGGGACTTCTTTTGATTGTTCGAAAGAAGAACTGGCATTTTATTCTTCTACTTTCCATCTTTCATTTTTCCACCCACTTCGATTTTACACTGGTTTATGTTTGCTTTTGTTATTTGTAGGTTGTTCACAGGTGTATGCATCGCCGCCCTTGGACTCGCTCTCAAACCGACAAGGCTAAGAGTGTAGAGAGACCAGGCAGTTCTGCTCCACCTCGACAATCACAGATTCCGAAGAGAGGCAGAACCAATCCACCTCCATCCGTCACTCCAATCAAGATCGAGGAACTGAAGGAGAGTTCTTCATCTTCATCTTCACCATCATCTTCATCCGCTTCATACACCGAATCACTTTCACCTCCTCCATCTCCCAGGATGAGTGATCATCTACCACCACCAGGCGGTGATCTACCACCACCACCACCAGTTGCACAGAAGAGTCTAGCAGACTACAAAAAGCCGAGCGCGACTGGCGTTCAATCTTCGATTGCCGTTCCGCGCATTGAAGGAGATCCTGACTATGAGATCAAGATTCCATTCATGACTATGATCTCTAGGGATCTACAATTTGAAGGCAGACCGCTAGACAATTCGTGCACTCATCTAGCAGATTTCCTTGATCTCTGCAGCACTTTCAAGAGCGGGAATCTCGACAAGAATACTCTTTGCTTGAGAGTCTTCCCGTTCTCTCTGAAAGGCGCCACTAAGAGATGGCTTACTGGCAAACCACCTGGCTACTATACTGATTGGGATACTCTTGCTCAGGATTTCATCGAAGAGTACTTCCCTCCTGCCAGAACAACAGCCATCAAGGATAGCATCGCCAGATTCTCTCAGAAGGAAGGAGTAAGCCTGTATGATACTTGGAGTCAATTCCAAGAACTTCTCTACAACTGTCCTCATCACAGATTCGAGCAGAGGCAGTTAGCTGAAATCTTTGCTCGAGGTCTTCGAGAAGAATCTGCTAAGTGGGTCAATTCCCTAGCTGAAGGGGATTGCACTATGCTTACACCTGAAGCTGCTCTTCTTCATTTCGCGAACTGTGCTTCCAAGTCGAGGAACTGGGAACGACAATCTGAAGGATCAAGAAGCAAGATCGATCTCGAAGCTACTATCAAGGTAGAAGTAGAGAAGCATCTGAAGAAATCTACTACACCCATCAAGCCACCGGCAGTCGCTGTCTACGTTGCCGATTGCGAGTGGTGTGGAGCTTGTGCGCATAATGGAGGCCGATGCCAGAATTTTGGTAAAACAGAAGTCTGGTCTGCCGAAGAAGTCAATTTCATTCAACAAGGCTTCAACAACAATCAGAATGGTTATGTTGGCTACCGCAACTTCAGGCAACAGGGGAATTATCAAGACAGACCTTCCTACAATGCTGGCGCCAACCACAACCAGAACCAGAATAACCGTCCTGCTGGTCCAGCTTAGGATTAGAAGCCGAACCATCCGCCGGCAGGTGTCTACCAGCTGCCACACCATAATCCGGGTAACTATGGAACTGCTCCTGGCAATCGCCAGAATCAATATTTGAATAATACCTACACAGGGCAGCAACATCAGAAAGAGAAAAACGTCAGTGACCTGGACAAGAAGCTTAGTCAGATCATCACCAGACTCGATGATCATGACAGTCAGTTTAAAGCTCAAGATCTTCTCAACCAAGAACAGATCGCATCAGGTCAAAGAATTGAGCAGGCTGTGAACCACATCTCGAGCATGCTAGCATCTGGTCGACCATTTGGCCAACTCCCAAACCAGACAGAGCCTAATCCGAGAAAGGAGCAAGCCAAGATGGTAACTGTTCAAGATTTTACAAGCTTATCTACTAATGCTTCTTTTGATTTATGCAGGATCCCTGAAACTCCAGAGAAGAAGGAAGCACAGAAAGTGGCGCCTAAGGAGGATGATCCACCTTTTCCTCCGTACTACGTGAAGCCTCCTTTTCCAAGAGCAATGCTACCAAATGGAAGGATCGAAACTGGAATGAAGGGAAGTAAAGAAGGATATCCTGACGCTCATAGCAAGAAACCTTCCTCTCCACATCCAGCTAAGTGTTCTGATCCTGGTTCTTTCACTCTACCTCTTGTCATTAATGATGTTGAGATAGAACGTTGTTTGGTTGATCTTAGCGCATCTATTAATGTTATGCCTATGAGTCTGTATGAGAAATTGAATCTAGGAAAACTTGAACCGACTAGCATACAACTTGTCTTTGCTGAGAGATCATTGAAAACTTCTAGAGGAGAGATCAAAGACGTTGTTACTAAATGTGGTCCTTTCACTTTCTTAGCTGACTATGTGATCATTGACACTAGTAAAGAGGATTCTACCATTCTTATAGGACGACCTTTTATGGCTACAACTGGAATGCAAATTAACGTACCAAATGGTTCTTTAACTTTGAGGGTTGGCAATGACACGATAACGTTCCACCTTAAAGACGGAATGAAATATACCCCTTTGAATGAAGAATCTCATTGCCTAGCTATTGAAATCGTGGAGTTGACTCCGGTCAACTCCGTTACTGACGTCTCTTATAGTGCTCCTAGATCAATTGTTGTTGCAGGTGCTGAACAGATTACCGAGCAGAAACCAAAGCCTTCTGCTCCGAAGTAGCCAAAGAAGAAGGAACTGAAAGCCTCTTCTTCACCGCCGTACAAGGAACCCGGCAGGTCGCGGGGAAAGAACAAGAAGAAGACGACTCAAATGGTCTGGAGACCAGTTGTGCCGCCACCTTCATGCGAGCTAGCTGCATCACCAATTGATTCCGAATTACCGGCGCCAGAACAAGTATTAAAGGAGAAGCCAAAAGCATCTCCTGAGGAAATAACTACGCTGACCGATCCTAGTGATACAAAGCCGGAGGTTAAAGAGAAGATGAAGTCGACAATCCTCATTCCTTCCATCGTAACACTCATGAAGGATGAACTCTCAAGAGAACTGTTCGGACCATTCAAGGTTACTGATCACCTTCCCGATGGACATACCAAGCTCTTACATGCTAACGGGAAGAAATTTACGCTTACCGGAGATGCCCCGAAGCTCTACTTCATGAACTCTGATGCTAGCGTTAAGGAGAACCTGAGTTGGGATGTCTCCTAATACCGTCCAGGTATCGTCCAGCTCAAGGACGTTAATAAAAGAGCGCTTCGTGGGAGGCAACCCACGGCTGGAGTCAGTTTTTCATTTGTGTCAACCTTAGTGTTTTAGAGTCGGTTCAGGGGAGCCAAAAGTGTCAGTTTATTTGATTTCTTATTTTTCGTGTGTAGTCTGTGTGTCATAGTGTCAATAGCAAGTTGTTTGAGGTTGTTCCGATTTTTGTGGATTTAACTGTGATTTTCTGAAGTTTGTCGGGATTGCGAAAATATTTTAAATCGTGCAGGTCAAAATTTTTGGCGAAAATGTACCACATTTTCGGCTAAAACTCCCTTTGAAATCCCACTGTGTTTTCTGGCCACTTTTAACACAACTTTTCGGTGAAAATTCATTAAACTTTTTAGCGAAAATCCTTTTGAAAATTGGCAGAACTTTTTAACTAATGTTTCCTTTTTATCTTTCATTTGTTTTTGTTTTGCAGGCAGTTGGGAGATTCCCTTTGCTTCGTTTGGTAGATTGCCTTTGCTCCGAGGATCCGTGCTCATCCCCTACACCAACCATCTCGGTCCAGGTTCTTCTACTTCACTCTGAACTCTAGATTTAGTCCTGTGAGGACACAGTCCGATTTAAGTGTGGGGTAGGATGATAGAGAACCTTGCATGAACTTGATTGCCCTTGTTTGTGTTTTTTGTGTGCCTCGTGATTCCTGTCTAGTCTCTCTAGCATTAGAATGGCTCAATTCTTGATTTTTGATGTTAAGTTGTTGTTCAATCTTTCATAATGATGCTTAGACTGCTTAACCTAGAACTTGAGAACCAACGTGTATATTTTGATGCAAAATTGCCTGGTCAGAACATAATTTTTAAAATCACACTTGTAGTTTGTAGCCTTGATTGCATGAAAATGACCGAATCCGACTAGCAAACCAACTGTGAGCTTTTGATCCATTGCACGTAACTTGCAATTTCAATTCTTTTTGAGTGATTTTCTGTTTGCTTGAATGAGTTAGAATTTGCATGAGACCTACTCGAGACCACACGATGACATGAGTTCTAGAATGATAGGGGCACCTAGATTCAGCTACTGAGCCAGATAGCCTACCAAACGATAAATCCCTTAGGTTTAAACCCTTGAGCTTGGCCTGTTCTTTCGGTTCGATAATACATTACAGCCATTTCCCATTCTTTCATTCCCCGTTGATCCCCTGTGGTTGTAGTTCTAGATTGACCTACCGGAAGTCGGTTTGTGGTAACCTGCCTACAACCATTAAACAGGTGGTCTTAGCTATTATGTCCAAACGTGTAAACCCCTATAGCAACTAAAAGAAAGAATCGGCACAAAAGAAAAAAAATATAAAAAGAAGAAAAGAAGCAAATTTCGAAAAAAAGAGAAAGAAGAAAAATCAGAAAAGCCAAAAAGTTTCAAGTTCAATAAACGTTCTTCTCCCTACATATGAAAGAACGAAGTCAAAAGAAAAGTCAGAAAAGAAAAGAAATGTGTAAAGAAAGTAAAGTGCTAGGTTGCTTGAGGGTATCATAGGACGAGCGTACACTATTCCACTCGTGTCTGGTTAGACGGTAGGAAGCCATAGGCTAGATTCGAAGGAAGTTAGTTGAAAGCTACACCGCACCAAAGCCATCATCATACACTCCCATCATCCATCTCATCATAAACCCTTGTAGTGTAGAATTCATTACGGTCCTAGCAGGGAAGTCCTTCTTGACTAGATACTCGTGTTGTCACAGTGGTGGAGATGTGGTCGAATTGCAAACTTATGACAAAATTCAGTAACAAAAAATGATTGAGAGTATAAACACGTCCTTAAACACAGAGAGTGAGAGTTCCCCATTTACTAAATATTTCCTGTGTGAGGAGTCTTGTCGGTCAGGTCAAATTCGTGCATAATTGGTTGCGATTACTTGTCGTGTGCAGTTTATTAATGAGACCAGGTTGTTTGGCTGGTCAGTATGCATGTTAGGTTTCTTGTTCTAGGAATTATCTGTCTAATAATTCATTGTATTTGATTGAGCTCCAATTTGATCGATCTTATCATTTGTGAACATGAGCGTTTCTATTCAGTTTACTTGAGGACAAGCAAAAGCTTAAGTGTGGGGTATTTTGATGACACTATATTTGACGTGATTATCAGCCTCATTTAAGCGACATTTCCTTGCTTAAGACATGGTTTTTAGGGTAGAATAGCGAATATTCAATCAATTGCCCTATCTCGTGCCATTTGTGTTACCTTGGCCCGTTTCGGGTCTATTTGATGGTTTTCTAGTGTTTCTATGTTAGCACAGGTCTTTGCCATCAAATAAAGTAGCCAAGGACGTGTCTAAGGCGTTGGAATCTCGAGAAATCGCACCGGAATCAATCCAAGGAGCCAATCGAGTCGAACCAAATCCTGCCCCGTTTTACACTGAAGTTTTCGCCGAAAATACCCAAGGTTTTCGGCAAAAATCCATGAATAAATCGACTAAGCTCATCCAAGGAAGTTTTCGGCGAAAATGTGAAGTTTTCGCCGAGAACCCGGCGTCCGAAAAACACATGAGAAAACAGCCGACGGACAACCCATTTACAAAGAGATTTTCGCCAAAAATCCCTTCACATCTTCGGCGAAAATTCCAGTTAAAAACCGACGGTATTAGGGTTAAGTATAAATGCTTAATTTGCGGCCCAGAGACATCATATACATCATAATTACAACTAATACCAAATACTTCGAGGATTCTGAAGAGTTCTAAAGCAGAGTTTAGAGTTCGAAGAGCCAGGAAGAGATCGTGACGCCATCCCTTCCATCTCGAGTACTCGGAGCTAGGATTGCAGTTTACCGGAGATCGAAGTCTGCCGGAGTCGTCTTAAATTAGGTTTTTCAGATCCTTTTCTGTTCTTCCTCTATTCAAGATGAACTCTATCTTTGTCTTTGATTCTTTTGTGAAAAAACTTGAGTAGCTAAACTCTTAGACCTTAGACTAGATGAACCCTAAGTGACCCAGGGCTTTAAGCGGTCACGGATCGGCGGTGATTAGATTCAAAGTTCAATCAGTTCTCTTTCATGTTTAATTTGTTCTTCGTTGTTCATGTTTCTTGTCTGGATTGATCACCTAGATGAGATTCTTGTTAAGCTAAGGATAGAAGCGAACGCTCGCCTTACTTTAAAACATCAAATCGAACAATTAACCTAATTATTGGAGTGTGCCTTTCGTAGGAACCAATTAGGGTTAATCCACTGCAAGAGTAACTCATAAATCGTTAGTAATTCCACCAGTTAAGTTAAGCCATTACGAGAGGCGACCGTACCCGGGCGGCTAATTAATCTTGGTAGCTAGAACGGATAGAGTGAACGTTCGCCGGTCTTAAACCTAAGGGTCAGGAGTTATGGTGGTGTCTTAGAATTGATTGAATGAGAATTGAAATCCGCTGATCTGTTGATTGCCAATGCTCTGGTGAACGAAGGGGGATTCAAAGTCTAAGCTTGTCTGTCATCTTTGTTTTAATCAACTAATCTTTCAATCTGTTTTCAGTTTTAATTTTTAATTTCCGTGCATTTCTTAGAATTAGAAGTCGTGGAACTCACACCACGCACGAAGTGTTTAACCTGAGTAATTTGCCAGCTTATTTGAGTAATCAATCATTAGAAGACCCGTGGAATACGATCTACCCTAGCTTTCCAGCTTGGTGGTTATTTGATATCGCTATAAACTGTTTCATCGGTGGGCAATCGAATTAAGTGAGTATGTCATCCGGAATTCCTAGGATGGCGATTAAGGCCCAAGTCCTAGCAGATTTTGTAGTAGAAGGGTCCGTACAGGAAGACTCGGAGGAATGAGAAGAATGGACGCTGTTTACGGATGGTGCCTCTAGTAAGGGAGGAGCTGGAGCAGGAATAGTTTTGAAATCGCCAAGTGGTGTGCTCCATGAGGTGGCCTTATGATTCACAACTAACAGAACAAACAACGGAGCAGAGTACGGTGTCATGGAAGTAGGCCTGCGAATCGTCAAGAGCATGAGGGTCATGAACATCAAGGTATTTCCAGACTCAGCGGTGGTTGTAAATCAAGTGAATGGGAGTTTTGAGATAAAGGAATAATCACTTATCCCCTAATTTGATGAAGTCAAATTACTCATTTCCGAATTCAAAAAGGTGAGCATCAAGCATATCGCTAGAGAAGAAAATTGTCACGCAGATGCGCTTTCGAAGCTGGCAACAGTGATAGACTTTGAAGAAGGACAGATGGTCACATTGGAGAAAGAAATAAGGGCAAAACAATGTTTGCAAATTAACAAGGGCACAATACAAGGCGACTGGAGGACGCCCATCATCCAGTTCATGGAAAACAACACAATGCCAAGCGATCAAATCGAAGAGACCAAGTTGTGAAGGCGAGCAGGGAGGTGTATCTCGTTGGGAGGTGAATTAGAAAGTTGGCAATGTGATATGATCCAACAATGCTCCCCTAATGCCAACCGGTACTCCTACACCCCACCAGGGTCACCTGGCCGAGATAAGACCCTAGGACCTCACAAAAGGCATAAAGTGATGTGAACCGCTGCAACCGTGGGCAGACGACCCTTGAACACCGCAAGTTGAGACCGTGCAACGAGGTAGAACCGTCAGGAACCGGGGGCGGATAAGTACTTTGACCCGTCGGCTATATAACAGCCGGGAACCAGAAGTGTCCAGTCGATGACGCCACGCCAAGAGATGGATGCTCTTGATGATAAGTCGGGGCCTTCAGTATCACAACATGCAGATACAACAAGGTTTCAAGAACTGAGTTCTTTCAAAAGGGGGTTTATTTCATCAAAGTCTGACTTACAAGGGTGGCCGGTGGCCTCCTTATATAGGTGAGGGAACAAGCTCTCCTCCCTAATCACTACTTCTAAATAATAATAAAATAAAGAGTCCTATTCCTAAATAGTCTCCTAAAAACCCCTAAATAATCCTACTAAAAAGGAATAAACATAAAATAATAGTTGTAGTCTTTAAAGCAGAATAAAAGACCTAAATTAGGTCAAAAACCCTAATCTGGCCGCGTACGGCTGCTCGGGCCGGTTGGGTGCGTGTGGCGGCCCGGTGGGCTTGACCAGCCGAACGCCGGGCTTGACTCGGGTGGCGGACGCGGCCTTGGGCTTCGGGCGGTGATGAGCTAGCATATACATCTCTTGGTTATCCTCAATATACGGTGCTTCATCGACATACCACTCTTGGTACTGGTCATCCCACCTGTAATCCTGCATAATTAAAACTCAAAAACACTACCCAGGTAAATCATGAAAATATGGAGGGAAAATAAATGGTAAGGCGGAAAGGTAGAAGAATAATTTGCCAACTCTTCTTTCAAACAATTAGAAGAGTCCCCGGCAACGGCGCCAATTTGGTGAACGTGTCGTTGTGATGCGTTCAACCAAATAAAAACTACTAATGCTAAGAACAAGCGTATAGCAGATCGTATTCAACTCGAGGTTTCTTCTAATCGACTACTTTGAAGAAGCTGGCAAATTACTCAGGTTAAAACACGTTGTGCGTGGTGTGAGTTCCACGACTTCTAATCTATTAAGCAAAGGAAAACAAAAGACAGAAAGATTAAAAGATTGACTAATGGGAAGATAGACGAACTTAGATTTCGAATCCCCCTTAGATCACCAGAGCAACGGCAATCACAAGATCAGCGGTTTTCAATTCTAATTCAATCGGTTTCTATACACCACCATAACTCCTTACCCTTAGGTTTAAGACCGGCGAACGTTCGCTCTATCCGTTCTAACTACCAAGATTAACTAGCCGCCCGGGTACGGTCGCCTCTCGCAATGACTTAATTAACTGGTGTAATTACTAATGATTTATGAGTTACTCTTGCAGTGGATTAAACCTAACCGGTTCCTACGAAAGGCACGCTCCAATTATAAGGTTAATTGTTCAATTCGATGTTCTAAAGTAAGGCGAGCGTTCGCTTCTATCCTTAGCTTAACAAGAATCTAATCTAGGGGATCAATCCAGACAAGAAGCATGAACAATGAAGAACGAATCAAACATGCAAAGAGAAACTGATTGAACTTCGAATCTAATTACCGTCAATCCGTGACCGCTTTAAAGCCCTGGGTCACTTAGGGTTCATCTAATCTAAGCTCTACAAGTTCAGTTACTCATATCAGAAACAAGAGAATCAAAGGCAACAATGAAGATCATCATACAGAGGAAGAACAGATAAGAACTGAAAAACCTAATTCTGACGACTCCCCCGAAGCTTAAATCTCCTGGATCTTCAACTTTAAGCTCCGAGTTCTCCGAGGTGGAAGGATGGCGTCACGATCTCTCCACGGATCTTCGAACTCTCTAAACTCTATCTATCGACCCTAGAGTCGGCTGACTCTCAAAAGTCTGATTTGAGAAAATAAGAATAATGAATTGTTGTCTCTTCCCCCCTTGCTGCCGGCTGCTTCTTTAAATAGGTACGTTTTAGGGTTTCCAATACAGCGCCAGATTTGGAAGGGATTTTCGCCGAAAATAATGAAGTATTTTCGCCGAAAATATTCTTGCAATTGAAGACACCGCCGACTGATTTCTCTGTACTCTATTTTCGGATCGAAGAGTTAATCAATTTCACCGAAAATACCTTCTGTTGGCGTCAGTGATTTTCCCTTGCATTTTCGCCGAAAACCCTGGGCTCTTTTCGCCGAAGATGTGGGCTTGTTTTCGCCGAATGTGTAAGTGTGAATGGGTAGATTTTTGGTTTGACTTTGATTGGCTCCTTTGATCGATTCCGGTTCAGTTCCTCGATGTTCCTATGCCTTAGACACGTCCATGGCTACTTTATTTGACGGCAAAAACCTGTGCTAACGTAAAAACACTTGAAAACCATAAAATAGGCCCGAAAAGAGCCAAAGTAACCAAATCGGTAGGAAATAGGGTAGTTGATTGAATATTCGCTATTTTACCCCTAAAACCACGTTTCAAGCAAGGAAATGTCGCTTAAATGAGGCCGATAATCATGTCAAATCGAGTGTCATCAGGCGGGCTCAGTGACCGAACTTCTTGTCCAAAAGATATGTTCTTCATGTCCGGCTCCATAAAACTCCCTTGATCGGCCCGGCTGCTGGTTTAGGGCTTGTGGTTGCTCTCTCGTTGGTCCTTCTTTCTTCCCGCTCAGGCCTTCTTCTTTAAGCTTCAGATAGGCCTCCAGGTAGCTTTGGACGTAGCTCTCTGTGGTCAGCCCAAGTGTTATGCTTCGGGGCCAAGGACTCCAAGTCTTCTCATGCCTCGGCTCAGGTTCAGTCTTTGACAGCTCTCCTCTTTGGGCCAAGGGTTCTTGGATTCTCTTCCTTCTGTACTCCAGAAATGCATCCAGAGGGTCACTCAAAGAACCGACTTCTTCTTTAGGGCTCCTGGAGGTTAGACTAGGAATGGGCTGAAGCTTCTCTTCGGTGCTAGGGCTTATTGAAGTGACTCCGGGCAGCCGACCGGCTGCCAATGCCTACTCCTACACCCCGCCGGGGTCACCCACAAGGGCAAAGGCCTTAGTGCCTTATAAGAAGCGCTCAGAACCTCACCAGATAAACCCTCGGAGGTTTACCAAGGCCCAACAAGTGGTGAGGTTCAAGCACAGCCCTCCTCGAAGGGCTCAACAAGCACGGATGAGCATCCGGACCCATCCGGCCCTAACTTGGGCCCCGACGCTCATGGCAGTCAAGGCACCAAGCTTGCCCGGCCCCTCGGGCAACAAGTCTATGGACCCAGAAGGTGCTACACAACCTTGGGATCCTCTAGAGGCCTTCCTGGAAGAATGCCGACTGAAGAAAGCCAAGTTCCAGCCTAAGGGAGCACCAACCGGCCCCGGCCCGAGCGCCCCTCCAGCCCTAGCATCAAGGCTAGGCTTCCAAGAGCTCAAGGACTGAATGATGACCTTAGGAGAACCTCTAAGGACCTTCCTAGACAACTGGGATAAACAGGGAAGGCCAGGCCTGAGCATACCCGGAGAAGGCCCGAAGACAGACGGCACCCGAGCGCCAGCCCCGACCTTAGAAGGCCCCGATCGGGCCCTAACACTCAGCCATCAGGGAACCCGAGCCCTGGGAGGTTTAGCATCTGCCCTCAACTCCATACAAGGCCTGGAGCCAAGCCTAGGAGCTGCCCGCCTAGGAACCACGAAGGAAATGGAGGAAATGAGGAAATGGGAAAACGGCCGAGCAGACAGGCTGAGCAAGAACCCCGGAGGCCAACCGGCATCAGCATCAAACCCGCCAGAGCCCAACTCAAGAAGCCCCGGTCATCACCCAGCCCGAGCAGCCGCCGCCGCCGCCAATTCCACGCTCAATAGCAAAGGCGGCGCCGGCTTTCCTAATTTGGCCAGCGCGTGAGCGGAACACCCGACCGGACCCGCCGGATCCGCCGAATTAGGGTTTTAGCCGGCTCTTGTATTATTTTAGTCTTTTTAAGTATTTTATTCGGATTTTCTTCTTAGTTTCGATTCTTTAGGAGCAAGTAAGTCTTATTATATTCTAAATAGGACTTAGGCTATTATTTTATTATTTTAGAGTTATTTTTCGAGTAGGAAACGTGAGCCTGTTCACGATTTCCCTCACCTATAAATAAGAGGCTTCGGCCTCATTGTAAGACGAACCCCTTTGAATTAATTAATCAAATAAGAACTTTGTTCTCTCAATTCTTAGTTTTATGCTGCGTGCATAGCTTAGAGTCGGTATTATCAACAGAAGTATTCCCCTTCTGTCGTGGAGCCATTCCTGGACACTTAGGGTTCTCGGTCAATCGCGGCCGACGGGTCCAAGTACTTTCCCGCCCCGGTGCCAACAGTGATCGAGCGAAGGGTCAAGACTAGTGGTGGTTAGGGTCCTCTGCCCACGGTTGCGGCGGTTCACACCAGTTTTGGTATCAGAGCTTCGGTTCAACTCGAGGAACCACAATCTATCCCAGTCTTCAGGTTTGAAACCCTTGATTCATATCCTTTATTTTCAGTCTTAGAAAAATCCTTGAAAAACCCTATCTATCTTTGTTTTCGTGTTATTAGAAAATCAGTTTAGAAAATCCATCTGTTTTTCATTCTTGTTCGAAGCATTGTAAGAAAAAAAAAGAAAACAAAAAGAAAGGTAATCTACCCTAGGGTTTCTCGTTCATTATAGGTTGATCTTAAGAAGAGGGGTAGATAGATATATTTTGCTTCCCTGTTCTATCAACTAACATGGCAGACGAAAGACTCAACCACGTGGAGACCAACGTTCTCAACATCACTCAAGTTCTAAACACGTTACAAGAATCTATGGCCCGGATGGAAAGGATAGCCGCGGAGCAAGGATTTGGGAGGGACAGACCTCGTGGCGACCGAGAGAGGGAGGACAGAAGACCGCCCCAAGATGTTGACGACGATGTGAGCAGTCTCAAGCTCACTGTACCTAAGTTCAACGAAAAGACCAACGCCGACAACTACCTGGATTGGGAAAGAAGCATGGAGGACTTCTTGCATTGCCACAACTACTCCGAAAGAAAGAAGATCAAGGTGGCGACCATAGAATTCACCGACTACGCCGCCTTATGGTGGAGTCAGTACCGGCGATAGATCCTCAGAGAAGAAGAAGAACCCGTGGGAACATGGAGAGAATTGAAGAGAATCATGAGGAAGAAGTTTGTACCGGTTGCCTATACAAGAGACTTGCATATCAAGCTACAAACCCTAAGACAAGGCAGTATGTCCGTGGAGGACTATCACAAAGAAATCAAGATGCTCGTAACACGGCTTGATCTTAAAGAGGATGATGAAGCTAGAATAGCCCGTTTTACCAACGGCCTACAAAGAGATATCATGCATCAAGTCAACATCCTCCATTATGTTGACTACGAAGACTTAGTAACCTTGGCGATCCGAGTAGAAAGGGAGATCAAGAATGGCTTTGGCAAGAGGACCGCGCCACCCGCCACTAGCACTTGGAAGGGAGCTGCCAGCACCAGCCAGCCCCCATGGAAGGCCGGCCCTAACCAGGCCCAAGGCAGCAAGCCAAACCCTAACATCGCCGCCAACCGGGTAACACCAAGCACTACCCCTACTGTACCGAGTACTAACCCTAGGCCTAGCGACATTGTTTGTTTTAAATGTCAGGGTCGAGGACATGTAGCTAGAGATTGCCCCAATCAGAGGGTCATGGTCCTCAAAGAAGGAGAAGTCGTCACCGACGATGAAGAAGAAGAAGCCAAGGGCGGCCAAGAAGAAGACTCCGACAGCGGAGAAGAGGTCGAGGTTCAAGGGCTTGAAAAATTCACGGGAATGTGCGTGAAAGACCTGAACTTAGGTACCAAGGCCTGGTGAGATACCTTGGCCGAGCCATACATCCCTGGCGATGGCCCAAATCCAGAACAGCGCCCGGCCAGCATCGGGTCAACCCCGAGCCAGTACCCGGCACCCTATGGGGCAGCACCCGAGCACCCCCTGGCCAGCCCCCTAATGATGCAGGAGCAGCACCCGGACACACCGAGGCCCCCGAGGGACACACAGGCCATCCGGGACATGCACACCGAAGAGGTGTCACACCGACTCTTGCGGTTGGCACCCATCCGACTCCGCCTACCTCCAAACCCGATGGCGGTCGAGAAAAGCTCTAGTAAGGAGGATGGGCTCCATTGGGATGACCTATACTCCCCTATGTCTTCCACGAGCCTCAACATCAAAGTCAACAGTCCCTCGACTGATGACAACATGAGCACCGACGGTGCTAGCTCAGATGACCCGGAGCCTTGGTCAGACTCGGACTCCAACGAGTACCCGAGCCCCCGATGCATGAAGGAAGGCAGCCCCAACATTACCCCACGAGCCGCCGACTTGGCGAAACCCCCGCCCAGTACGCACACGAAGGATTGGGATTCGAGGATGAATCCCTTACAAGAAGAGGGGAACGAAGTGACTTCGGGCAGCCGACCGGCTGCCAATGCCTACTCCTACACCCCGCCGGGGTCACCCACAAGGGCAAATGCCTTAGTGCCTTATAAGAAGCGCTCAGAACCTCGCCAGATAAACCCTCGAAGGTTTACCAAGCCCCAACAAGTGGTGAGGTTCAAGCACAGCCCTCCCCGAAGGGCTCAAGAAGCACGGATGAGCATCCAGACCCATTCGGCCCTAACTTGGGCCCCGACGCTCATGGCAGTCAAGGCACCATGCTTGCCCGGCCCCTCGGGCAATAAGTCTAAGGACCCAGGAGGTGCTACACAACCCTGGGATCCTCTAGAGGCCTTCCTGGAAGAATGCCGACTGAAGAAAGCCAAGTTCCAGCCTAAGGGACCACCAACCGGCCCTGGCCCGAGCGCCCCTCCAGCCCTAGCATCAAGGCTAGGCTTCCAAGAGCTCAAGGACCGAATGATGACCTTAGGAGAACCTCTAAGGACCTTCCTAGACAACTGGGATAAACAGGAAGGCCAGGCCTAAGCATACCCAGAGAAGGCCCAAAGACAGACGGCACCCGAGTGCCAGCCCCGGCCTCAGAAGGCCCCGATCGGGCCCTAACACTCAGCCATCAGGGAACCCGAGCCCTGGGAGGTTTAGCACCTGCCCTCAACTCCATACAAGGCCTGGAGCCAGGCCTAGGAGCTGCCCGCCTAGGAACCACGAAGGAAATGGAGGAAATGAGGAAATGGGAAGACGGCCAAGCAGACAGGCCGAGCAAGAACCCCGGAGGCCGACCGGCATCAGCATCAGACCCGCCGGAGCTCAACTCAAGCAGCCCCGGTCATCACCCAGCCCGAGCAGCCGCCCCCGCCCTCCAATTCCACGCTCGATAGCAAAGGCGGCGCCGGCTTTCCTAATTTGGCCAGCGCGTGAGCGGAACACCCGACCGGACCCGCCGGATCCGCCGAATTAGGGTTTTAGCCCGCTCTTGTATTATTTTAGTCTTTTTAAGTATTTTATTCAGATTTTCATCTTAGTTTCGATTCTTTAGGAGCAAGTAAGTCTTATTATATTCTAAATAGGACTTAGGCTATTATTTTATTATTTTAGAGTTATTTTCCGAGTAGGAAACGTGAGCCTGTTCACGATTTCCCTCACCTATAAATAAGAGGCTTCGGCCTCATTGTAAGACAAACCCCTTTGAATCAATTAATCAAATAAGAACTTTGTTCTCTCAATTCTTAGTTTTATGCTGCGTGCATAGCTTAGAGTCGGTATTATCAACAGAAGTATTCCCCTTCTGTCGTGGAGCCATTCCTGGACACTTAGGGTTCTCGGTCAATCGCGGCCGACGGGTCCAAGTACTTTCCCGCCCCGGTGCCAACAGTGATCGAGCGAAGGGTCAAGACTAGCGGTGGTTAGGGTCATCTGCCCACGGTTGCGGCGGTTCACACCACCCTAGGCCTAGCGGCATTGTTTGTTTTAAATGTCAGGGTCGAGGACATGTAGCTAGAGATTGCCCCAATCAGAGGGTCATGGTGCTCAAAGAAGGAGAAGTCGTCACCGACGACGAAGAAGAAGAAGCCAAGTGCGGCCAAGAAGAAGACTCCGACAGCGGAGAAGAGGTCGAGGTTCAAGGGCTTGAAAAATTCACGGGAATGTTCGTGAAAGACCTGACCTTAGGTACCAAGGCCTGGCGAGATACCTTGGCCGAGCCATACATCCCTGGCGACGGCCCGAATCCAGAACAACGCTCGGCCAGCATCGGGTCAACCCCGAGCCTGTACCCGGCACCCTACGGGGCAGCACCCGAGCACCCCCTGGCCAACCCCCTAATGATGCAGGAGCAGCACCCAGACACACCGAGGCCCCCGAGGGACACACAGGCCATCCAGGACATGCACACCGAAGAGGTGTCACACCGACTCTTGCGGCTGGCACCCATCCGACTCCGCCTACCTCCAAACCCGACGGCGGTCGAGAAAAGCCCTAGCAAGGAGGATGGGCTCCATTGGGATGACCTATACTCAACTATGTCTTCCACGAGCCTCAACATCAAAGTCAACAGTCCCTCGACTGATGACAACATGAGCACCGACGGTGCTAGCTCAGAAGACCCGGAGCCTTGGTCAAACTCGGACTCCAACGAGTACCCGAGCCCCCGAAGCATGAAGGAAGGCAGCCCCAACATTACCCCACGAGCCACCGACTTGGAGAAACCCCCACCCAGTTTGCACACGAAGGATTGGGATTTGAGGACGAATCCCTTACAGGAAGAGGGGAATGAAGTGACTTCGGGCAGCCGACCAGCTGCCAATGCCTACTCCTACACCTCGCCGCGGGTCACCCACAAGGGCAAAGGCCTTAGTGCCTTATAAGAAGCACTCAGAACCTCGCCAGATAAACCCTTGGAGGTTTACCAAGCCCCAACAAGTGGTGAGGTTCAAGCACAGCCCTCCCCGAAGGGCTCAACAAGCACGGATGAGCATCCGGACCCATCCGGCCTTAACTTGGGCCCCGACGCTCATGGCAGTCAAGGCACCAAGCTTGCCCGGCCCCTCGGGCAACAAGTCTAAGGACCCAGGAGGTGCTACACAACCCTGGGATCCTCTAGAGGCCTTCCTGGAAGAATGCCGACTGAAGAAAGCCAAGTTCCAGCCTAAGGGAGCACCAACCGGCCCCGCCCCGAGCGCCACTCCAGCCCTAGCATCAAGGCTAGGCTTCCAAGAGCTCAAGGACCGAATGATGACCTTAGGAGAACCTCTAAGGACCTCCTAGACAACTGGTCCTAACCACCGCAACTGTGAACCGCCGCAACCGTGGGCAGACGACCCTAACCACCGCTAGTCTTGACCCTTCGCTCGATCACTGTTGGCACCGGGACAGGAAAGTACTTGGACCCGTCGGCCGCGATTGACCGAGAAACCTAAGTGTCCAGGAATGGCTCCACGACAGAAGGGGAATACTTCTGTTGATAATACCGACTCTAAGCTATGCACGCAGCATAAAACTAAGAATTGAGAGAATAAAGTTCTTATTTGATTAATTGATTCAAAGGGGTTCGTTTTACAATGAGGCTGAAGCCTCTTATTTATAGGTGAGGGAAATCGTGAGCAGGCTCACATTTCCTACTCGGAAAATAACTCTAAAATAATAAAATAATAGCCTAAGTCCTATTTAGAATATAATAAGACTTACTTGCTCCTAAAGAATCGAAACTAAGAAGAAAATCCGAATAAAATACTTAAAAAGACTAAAATAATACAAGAGCTGGCTAAAACCCTAATTCGGCGGATCCGACGGGTCCGGTCGGGTGTTCCGCTCACGCGCTGGCCAAATTAGGAAAGCCGGCGCCGCCTTTGCTATCGAGCGTGGAATTGGCGGCGGCGGCGGCTGCTCGGGCTGGGTGATGACCGGGCTTCTTGAGTTGGGCTCCGGCGGGTCTGATGCTGATGCCGGTCAGCCTCCGGGGTTCTTGCTCGGCCTGTCTGCTCGGCCATCTTCCCATTTTCTCATTTCCTCCATTTCCTTCGTGGTTCCTAGGCGGGCAGCTCCTAGGTTTGGCTCCAGGCCTTGTATGGAGTTGAGGGCAGGTGCTAAACCTCCCAGGGCTCGGGTTCCCTGATGGCTGAGTGTTAGGGCCCGATTGAGGCCTTCTGAGGCCGGGGCTGGCGCTCGGGTGCCGTCTGTCTTCGGGCCTTCTCCGGGTATGCTTAGGCCTGGCCTTCCCTGTTTATCCCAGTTGTCTAGGAAGGTCCTTAGAGGTTCTCCTAAGGTCATCATTCGGTCCTTGAGCTCTTGGAAGCCTAGCCTTGATGCTAGGGCTGGAGGGGCGCTCGGGCCGGGGCCGGTTGGTGCTCCCTTAGGCTGGAACTTGGCTTTCTTCAGTCGACATTCTTCCAGGAAGGCCTCTAGAGGATCCCAGGGTTGTGTAGCACCTCCTGGGTCCTTAGACTTGTTGCCCGAGGGGCCGAGCAAGCTTGGTGCCTTGACTGCCATGAGCGTCGGGGCCCAAGTTAGGGTCGGATGGGTCCGGATGCTCATCCGTGCTTGTTGAGCCCTTCGGGGAGGGCTGTGCTTGAACCTCACCACTTGTTGGGGCTTGGTAAACTTTCGAGGGTTTATCTGGCGAGGTTCTGAGTGCTTCTTATAAGGCACTAAGGCCTTTGCCCTTGTGGGTGACCCCGACGGGGTGTAGGAGTAGGCATTGGCAGCCGGTTGGCTGCCCGGAGTCACTTCAGCGGGTGAGAGCTCCTTACTCATCTCCACATCCGGGTCAGCATCCGGATCTTCGTTGCTCGAGGCATCTCTTAAAACTCATCGGGAGGTGATCTCCCATTGAATCTGGGGTGCACAGGGGACCGTCGGTGAAGCGTCGGGTCGGGGCACGGTGGTGCCGGAGGTACCGGAGGTGAACCAGGGCACTTCGGGCAGGGTGGCGGCGCCGGGTAGTGGGGCGGCGTCGGGCAGTGGTACGACGGCGAGCAGTAGGAAACCGGCGGCTACGGCCAGTGGTGAGGTGACGACGGGTAGTAGGAAGCCGAGGGCGGCGGCAGTGGTGAGGCGACGGCGGGCAGTAGGAAGCCAACGGCGGCGGCCAGTGGTGAGGCGGCGGCGGGCAGTGGAGAACTGGCGGTGGTGGGTGGTGGGAAGCCGGTGGCGTCGATCATCATCACGTCGGGGCAGCCAGGGTCGGGTAGGACCGGGGCTGAGCGTCGGGCAGGGACGCGCCGGAATCGTGGTCGGGGGCCTCGTCGGGGGGTGATGCGTCGGGGGGCCTTAGGCAGCAACTGGCCGGTCAGCAACTGGTCGGGCAAGGTAGCGCCGGGTGCTGGGGTGCTAGGACTGAGCGGGTAGTGCCAGTCGGGGCCGGGCGCTAGGGGGCCGGGGCCAGGTAGGGCAACACCGGGGCTGGGGCCGAGCACTAGGGTGCTGGGGCCTGGGGCAACGCCGGAGCTGGGGCCGAGCGCTGGGGTCTGGGGTAGCGCTGGGGCTGGGACCGAGCGCTGGGGCGCTGGGGCCGGGCGCTGGGGCGCTGGGGCCGGGCGCTGGGGCGCTGGGGTCTGGGGCAGCGCCGGGGCTGGGGCCGAGCGCTGGGGCGCTGGGGCCTGGGGTAGCGCTGGGGCTGGGGTCGAGCGCTGGGGCGCTGGGGCGCTGGGGCGCTGGGGCGCTGGGGCCTGGGGCAGCGCCGGTGCTGGGGCCGAGCGCAGGGGCGCTAGGGTCTGGGGCAGCGCCGGGTCTGGGGCCGAGCGCTGGGCCGCTATGGCCTGGGGCAGTGCCGATGCTGGGGCTGAGCAATGGGGTGTTGGGGCCTGGTCGGTCAGTGCCGGGGTTGGGTACTGGTGCCGGGGCTGGGGCCAGGGCTGGTGCCAGGGCCGGTGCCGGGGCTGAGGCCGGGGCAGGGGCCGGGGCTGGTGCCGGGGCTGAGGCCGGGGCGCCGGGTGCTAGGGTTTTGAAAGTGAACCCTGCAAACTTTTCGAGCCCTTCGGGCTGAACTTCTTCTCCTTCATCTGACTCCTCTTCTTCTTCCTTCTTCTCCTCTTCTTCATCGTTCGTCTCTATTCATCCTTCTCTTACTACCATCGTCCGTTGATTAGGGCAGTCCCTTGAGATGTGTCCTCTACCTTGACACTTAAAACATACAATTCTACTAGGACGTGGGTTAGAATTCTGAACCGTAGAAGTAGGTTGGGCAGATGTTACCGGTGGTGCCGAACCCCTAGGGTTACGGTTTGGTCGTGCACTTGAGCCTCGGGGCTGGTAAGGCTTCCATGGGGCTTGGCTTGTGACCGAGCGTTTCCACGGGGCAGTGGCCGATCTTCTGGGGTAGCCTCTCCTCAACTCCCTCTCCACACGGTTGGCTAGGCCCTTAAGATCCTCGTAGTCAACGTAGTTAAGTAGGTTGACTTGATGCATGATCTCGGGGTGTAGCCCACCCACAAACCGGGCTATCTTCGCTTCAAGCTCTTCTCTGAGGTCGAGTCTAGCTACCAACATCTCTATCTCCTTGGTGTATTGCTCCACGGACATAGTGCCTTGCTTTAAGTTCTGGAGGGATGTGTGTAGGTCTCGGGTGTAGGTGCTAGGAACGAACTTATTCCTCATGATCCTCTTGAGGTCTCGCCACGACTCGATAGGGTCCTCCTTGTCTCTTTGGACCCGTCCTTTGAACTGGCTCCACCATAGGGCAGCATAGTCAGTGAATTCAAGGGTGGCAAGGATTACCTTCTTACGTTCGGAGTAGTGGTGGCACTCGAGGAAATCCTCCATACTTCTCTCCCAATCTAGGTACTCGTCGGCATTGTATTTGCCAGCAAACTTTGGCACGGTGAGCTTGAGGTTACTCAAGTCATCGTCAATTTCCTGAGCTAGTCGTCGGGCTCTCCTGTTCAGGGCTTCAGGGCTGTCCTCTCGGCGCTCATCTCGTCCTCTCTCGGCGTGAAGCTGAGCTAGGGATTCTTGGACGGCGGCCATGGTAGCTCCAAGGTTCCGAAGGCTTCCTTCAACGTTGGCTAGTCTCTCGTCTGCCATGGTTAGTACTATCGAACGGAAGCAATTTTCTATCCCCTCTTCTTAGAATTAAACTTACAACGAAAGGAAATAACTCGGCAAGGTGGCCTTGCTCTCTTTTCTTTTTCTTTTCTTATAACTCGAAACTAGAATTGAAATAGAAGGGAATTTTCGAATCAATTTTCTAAAGAAAGCAGTAAAGGATATGAATCCAGGTGAACCTGGAGACTGGGATAGATTGTGGTCCGTGAGCTCAACCGTGCTCTGATACCAACTGATGTGAACCGCTGCAACCGTGGGCAGACGACCCTTGAACACCGCAAGTTGAGACCGTGCAACGAGGTAGAACCGTCGGGAACCGAGGGCGGATAAGTACTTTGACCCGTCAGCTATATAACAGCCGGGAACCAGAAGTGTCCAGTCGATGACGCCACGCCAAGAGATGGATGCTCTTGATGATAAGTCGGTACCTTCAGTATCGCAACATGTAGATACAACAAGGTTTCAAGAACTGAGTTCTTTCAAAAGGGGGTTTATTTCATCAAAGTCTGACTTACAAGGGTGGCCGGCGGCCTCCTTATATAGGTGAGGAAACAATCTCTCCTCCCTAATCACTACTTCTAAATAATAATAAAATAAAGAGTCCTATTCCTAAATAGTCTCCTAAAAACCCCTAAATAATCCTACTAAAAAGGAATAAACATAAAATAATAGTTGTAGTCTTTAAAGCAGAATAAAAGACCTAAATTAGGTAAAAAACCCTAATCTGACCGCGTACGGCTGCTCGGGCCGGTTGGGCGCGTGTGGCAGCCCGGTGGGCTTGACCGGCCGAACGCCGGGCTTGACTCGGGTGGCGGACGCGGGCTTCGGCTTCGGGCGGGCTCAGTGACCGGACTTCTTGTCCAAAAGATATGTTCTTCATGTCCGGCTCCATAAAACTCCCTTGATCGGCCCGACTGTTGGTTTAGGGCTTGTGGTTGCTCTCTCCTTGGTCCTTCTTTCTTCCCGCTCAGGCCTTCTTCTTTAAGCTTCAGATAGGCCTCCAGGTAGCTTTGGACGTAGCTCTCTGTGGTCAGCCCAAGTGTTATGCTTCGGGGCCAAGGACTCCAAGTCTTTTTCATGCCTCGGCTCAGGTTCAGTCTTTGACAGCTCTCCTCTTCGGGCCAAGGGTTCTTGGATTCTCTTCCTTCTGTACTCCAGAAATGCTTCCAGAGGGTCACTCAAAGAACCGACTTCTTCTTCAGGGCTCCTGGAGGTTAGACTAGGAACGGGCTGAAGCTTCTCTTCGGTGCTAGGGCTTATACCCTCGGCCAACAGCATGGCTTGGGACAACATTCCCTTCCTCGGAGTCTTTCTACCTGCAAGTGAAGGATTTAGGCAATATTTCTTGTCATACCTTGGCTTTAGGGCTCGAGGATGGCCTGCCCTTGGATTCATGCTCTTCTTGAAAGGCACTAGGGTCTTGCCTAGGCCAGGGGATCGTGGTGGGGTGTAGGAATACCGGTTGGCATCAGGGCAGCATTGTTGGATCATATCATAAAGAGCCTAGGGCAGGCCATCTTCAAGCCCTAAAGCCAAGGTACGCTCTAAAATATCGACTAAGTCCTTCCCTTGCAGGTAGAAAGGTTCCACGAGATGGAATGCTATTCCAGGCCATGCTACTGGCCAAGGATCTAAACCCTAGCAAGGAAGAACAACCTCAACCTACTCCTAGCCTGACCTCCAGAAGCCCTGAAGAAGAAGTCGGCCATTTAAACGACCCTCTGGAAGCATTTCTGGAGTATAGGAGGAAAAGAGCCCGCGAATACCTGGCCTGGAGAGGAGAGCTTCCAAGGAATGACCCTGAGCCGAACCATGAGAAGAATTGGAGTCCATGGCCCCAAGGCGTGACACTTAGGCCGACTGATGTGAACCGCTGCAACCGTGGGCAGACGACCCTAACCACCGCAAGTTGAGACCGTGCAACGAGGTAGAAACCTTCGGGAACCGGGGCGGAATAGTACTTTGACCCGTCGGCTATATAACAGCCGGGAACCAGAAGTGTCCAGTCGAAGACGCCACGCTAAGAGATGGATGCTCTTGATGATAAGTCGATCCTTCAGTATCGCAACATGCAGATACAACAAGGGTTTCAGAACAAAGTTCTATCAAAGGGGGTTTATTTCATAAAAGTTGTAAGTACAAAGTGAGGCCGGCGGCCTCTATTTATAGGGAGGGAACAAGCTCTCCTCCCTAAAGTCTAATTCCTAAATAATAATAAAATAAAGAGTCATTCTCCTAAAAAGACTCCTAAAACCCCTAGACAAGTCCTACTAAAAAGGGGAAAACAATTAAATAGTCTTTAAACCCAAGAATCCAACTCAAAATAGGAATAAAACTCTTCAAACCCTAAACCGGCGGTTTTAGGGTTTTCCTAGTCCGGGTGGGACTAGGACTCGGCGGGCAGCCGGTCTTAGGGCCGGGCCTTTGCTCAGCTCCGGGCTTCTTCTTCTTCAAGGGCGGGCCTTCGTCGGGTGACGAGCCTCCTGTTCCTTGGACACGGCCCGAGCTACCTTTCACCCGAAGTCAATCTAAGGCCTTCAAAGAACGGCTCACCCTCTACATGAAGACTTGGAGCCAGGGGAAACACGATGAAGATGCTGATCGACTAATCCGAACCAGATACACCCTGCTGACCAATAGAGCAGTGCCCCGACCGGCCGACCGGACGACGGATTTAGCACACGAGCACCCCGAGCATCACTCGGCATCGGCCCCACATCAAGCCCGAGCCCTGGGAGGTTTAGCACCTGCCCTCAACTCCATACAAGGCCTAGAGCCAAGCCTAGGAGCTTCCCGCCGAGGAACCACGAAGGAAATGGAGGAAATGAGGAAATGGGAAGACGGCCGAACGGGAAGGCCGAGCAAGAACCCCGGAGGCTGACCGGCATCAGCATCAGACCCGCCGGAGCCCAACTCAAGAAGCCCCGGTCATCACCCAGCCCCGAGCAGCCGCCGCCGCCGCCAATTCCACGCTCGATAGCAAAGGCGGCGCCGGCTTTCCTAATCTGGCCCGCACGTGAGGAGCACACCCGACCGGACCCCCCGGATCTGCCGAATTAGGGTTTTAGCCGGCTCTTGTATTATTTTAGTCTTTTTAGTATTTTATTCGGACTAGTGTCGATTCTTTAGGAGCAAGTAAGTCCATTTATTCTATTTAGGACTCTCGGTTACTATTTTATTATTTTAGAGTTATTTTCCGAGTAGGAAACGTGAGCCTGTTCATGATTTCCCTCACCTATAAATAAAAGGCTTCGGCCTCATTGTAAAAACGAACCCCTTTGAATCAATTAATCAAATAAGAACTTTGTTCTCTCAATTCTTAGTTTTATGCTGCGTGCATAGCTTAGAGTCGGTATTATCAACAGAAGTATTCCCCTTCTGTCGTGGAGCCATTCCTGGACACTTAGGGTTCTCGGTCAATCGCGGCCGACGGGTCCAAGTACTTTCCCGCCCCGGTGCCAACAGTGATCGAGCGAAGGTTCAAGACTAGCGGTGGTTAGGGTCGTCTGCCCACGGTTGCGGCGGTTCACACCAGTTTTGGTATCAGAGCTTCGGTTCAACTCGAGGAACCACAATCTATCCTAGTCTTCAGGTTTGAAACCCTGGATTCATATCCTTTATTTTCAGTCTTAGAAAATCCTAGAAAAAACCCTATCTATCTTTGTTTTCGTGTTATTAGAAAATCAGTTTAGAAAATCCATCTGTTTTTCATTCTTGTTCGAAGCATTGTAAGAAAAAGAAAAGAAAACCAAAAAGAAAGGCAATCTGCCCTAGGGTTTCTCGTTCATTATAGGTTGATCTTAAGAAGAGGGGTAGATAGATATATTTTGCTTCCCTGTTCTATCAACTAACATGACAGAAGAAGAACTCGCCCTGCTCGAAGCCACCCTACCAACGATCGCTCAAATTCTAGTTCAGATGAAGGCGTCGATCGACAGGATTGAACGGGCATTCGAGGGACAACCAGCTCCCGCACCGGCGGTTGACCAGCACTTAGCACCCGGCAGGCCCCTGGCATCTGACCGGCCTCCAGCGCAGCACCCGGCCCTAGCGGCTGACCCGTCTCCGCGCCCGAAGAGCGACCCACTCAACCGTCTGATCACCCGATAGGGAACATCAGCGGCTTCGCTGACACTACCTCCGGTCAATCATTAAGCCACCCCCGTCCAGTGGAGGATCGACCAACGGACCCCCTCCAAGCGCCGTCACCACCAGGATCACTCGAGCTATGGCCCAGGCCGCACAGTCGAGGGTTTCTTTGCATCCGACCGAGCCCCAGCTCTCACACCTTCGGCCGCCTATACCTGATTCTCTGCCCGGTCCCGATGACCTGGCAGACCCCGATGGCACTCACGCCACCCGCCGGCGTACGCGATCCAAACAGACCCCTCGGTACTCCGCCGTAACCCGACGGCTCCTTGGCGCCCAAACCCTAAGCAATGGCCAGGAGCAAAGAGACAACCTATTCCACACCCGATGCGTCATTAAAAATAAAGTTTGTGGTTTGGTCATAGATGGCGGCAGTTGTACCAATGCTGTTAGTCAGGATCTTGTATCAGGGCTTCATCTACATACCCAAAGGCATCCCCACCCTTATAAACTACATTGGCTTAGTAAATGTGGGGAATTGAAGGTCACCCGCCAAACCTACATTCCATTCAGCATTGGAAGGTACGCTGATCAAATCCTATGTGATGTCGTACCAATGGAAGCTGCCCATGTATTACTTGGCCGACCGTGGCAGTTTGATAGGTTCTCCAAACACGATGGAAGAACCAATAGCTACAGCCTCGTCCACAAAAATACCAAGTATAAGCTTAAACCTCTCTCTCCATCAGAAATCTTACAAGACCAAATAGAGAAGCGAGTCACGCAAGAAAGAAAAGAGAGAGAACTACAAGAAGATAAACAAAGGCGGCCAGAATCAAACCCAAGCCTTCAACCCGAAACCCTAACCTCTACTGGGGCCACCTCCCAGGGAAGCCAGAAGAAGGAAGGACTGATCGCCACCTCTGGGGATATCAAACACGCTCTAATAGCCCGAAGGCCTATGGTGGTGATCCGATATAGAGACTGTCTTAATACTAACCCCAGCTCAGCACTACCTAGTGTTGTTTCATCTCTCTTGCAGGACTACCAAGATGTCTTCCCAAAGGAAGTCCCTAGCGGGCTACCCCCGCTTAGAGGAATCGAGCACCAAATCGATTTGATACCCGGGGCAGCCCTACCAAATAAAGTTGCCTACCGCACCAACCCGGAGGAGACCAAGGAGATCCAGTCACAAGTTGAGGAGCTAATGAACAAAGGATATGTGCGAGAGAGCATGAGTCCGTGTGCCGTTCCAGTCATTCTAGTCCCGAAGAAAGAAGGAACATGGCGAATGTGTGTTGACTGCCGAGCCATTAACAATATCACAGTTAAGTACCGACACCCCATTCCCTGACTAGATGATATGCTTGATGAACTACATGGGTCTGCCATCTTCTCCAAAATAGATCTTCGATCCGGATATCACCAAATCCGGATGAAAGAAGGGGATCAATGGAAGACTGCTTTCAAAACAAAACTAGGGCTATACGAGTGGATGGTCATGCCCTTTGGCCTAACCAATGCCCCTAACACCTTTATGAGACTCATGAATCAAGTCTTACGGCCTTATATCGGTAAATTTGTGGTAGTATATTTTGATGACATCCTAGTCTATTCCAAAAACTTAGAAGATCATTTAGGACACCTCAAGGCCGTCTTAGATATTCTAAGAAAGGAGCAATTATATGCCAACATGGCTAAGTGCACTTTTTGCACCGATCACCTTGTGTTCCTTGGTTTTGTTGTCAGCTCTTCAGGAATAAGGGTGGATGAGGAGAAGATCAAAGCCATCAAGTCCTGGCTGACCCCACAAAGCATCACAGATATCCGGAGTTTTCATGGGTTGGCTAGTTTCTACCGGAGATTTGTCCGAGACTTCAGCACTCTTGCTGCTCCCCTCACGGCGGCAATCAAACGAGATCTCCCCTTCCATTGGGGCCCGAGTCAGCAAGCCGCCTTCGAAACCCTGAAGCAAAAAAAGACCGAAGCACCCTCCTCAAGCTCCCAGACTTCAACAAGCCCTTTGAGATTGAATGTGATGCATCCGGAGTAGGAATTGGTGCTGTCCTTATGCAAGAAGGAAGACCCATCGCCTATTTTAGTGAAAAACTCAATGGGGCACCCCTCAATTATTCGACCTATGACAAGGAACTCTACGCCCTTGTCCGAGCCCTTAAAACATGGCAGCATTATCTATGGCCCAAAGAGTTTATCATTCATACCGACCATGAATCCCTCAAATACCTCAAGGCCCAACATAAACTCAACCGAAGGCACGCCCGATGGGTAGAGTTCATTGAATCATTCCCTTACATCATCAAGTTCAAACAAGGTAAAGAGAATGTGGTGGCCGATGCCCTTTCCCGAAGATACACCCTCCTCTCTGTCCTCACCACCAAATTCATTGGATTCGAACACATCAAGGAACTTTATGCTGACGACCAAGACTTTAAAAACATCTTTGAAGCATGTGAATAAGGCGGGTTTGGCAAGTACTATCGACAGGATGGGTACTTATTCAAAGCCAACAAGCTCTGCCTTCCCAACCATTCCTGCCGGACAGTATTAGCCTTAGAAGCGCACGGCGGAGGACTCATGGGGCACTTCGGGGTAGCCAAGATGGTAGCTACCCTCAAAGAACATTTCTACTGGCCCAAGATGCGCCATGACGTGGAAAAACTCATTGCCCAATGTTCTAAGTGCCAACGGGCCAAGTCCCATCTCCAACCCTACGGGTTGTACACCCCTCTTCCGATACCCGAACACCCATGGGTAGATATCTCCATGGATTTCATTCTAGGACTCCCCAAAACTCGTAAAGGAAAAGACTCCATCTTTGTTATCGTTGACAGATTTTCATAGATGGCCCACTTTATTGCATGCCACAAGGCCGACGATGCTTCTAACATCGCTGACTTGTTCTTTCAAGAAGTCGTCCGACTCCATGGGATCCCTAAGACTATTGTGTCGGACCGGGACTCAAAGTTCCTTAGCTACTTCTGGAAGACCCTCTGGGCCAAGATGGGGACTAAGCTCATGTTCTCTACAACATGTCACCCACAAACCGACGGCCAGACCGAGGTGGTTAACCGATCACTCTCTCAGATGCTCCGAGCTATCATCTCATCCAACATCCGGACATGGGAAGAATGCTTTCCCTATGTAGAATTCGCCTACAACCGGGCTGTCCACTCCGCCACCCAGTATTCACCATTCGAGCTTGTCTATGGATTCAACCCCTTGACCCCTCTAGACTTGTCACCCTTACCCTTACATGAATTTCTAGACGCCGATGGACAGGAAAAGGCCGAGTATGTCCGAAAGCTCCACGAGAAGGCTAGGGCCAACATTGAAAGGAGGATGGCTCAATACGTTCGGAACGCCAACCGAGGGAGAAAAGAAAAGATCTTCAAAGTAGGCGACCAAGTATGGATTCACTTCCGGAAGGAACGGTTTCCCGAGCAAAGGAAATCCAAACTCCTTCCCCGAGGCGACGGCCCATACACCATAATCAAGAAAATCAACAACAACGCTTATGTGCTCGACCTTCCCAACTCCTATGGGGTAAGTGCCACGTTCAATGTTGCAGATTTAACCCCCTATTATGATGAGGTCTATGCAGAGCCGAATTCGAGGCCGAATCCTTCTCAAGAAGAGGGGAATGACAAGCCTCCTGTTCCTTGGATACGCCCCGAGCTACCTTTCACCCGAAGTCAATCTAAGGCCTTCAAAGAACGGCTCACCCTCTACATGAAGACTTGGAGCCAGGGGAAACACGATGAAGATGCTGATCGACTAATCCAAACCGGATACACCCTGCTGACCAATAGAGCAGTGCCCCGACCGGCCGACCGGACGACGGATTTAGCACACGAGCACCCCGAGCATCACTCGGCATCGGCCCCACATCAAGCCCGAGCCCTGGGAGGTTTAGCACCTGCCCTCAACTCCATACAAGGCCTAGAGCCAAGCCTAGGAGCTTCCCGCCGAGGAACCACGAAGGAAATGGAGGAAATGATGAAATGGGAAGACGGCCGAACGGGCAGGCCGAGCAAGAACCCCGGAGGTCGACCGGCATCAGCATCAGACCCGCCGGAGCCCAACTCTAGAAGCCCTGGTCATCACCCAGCCCGAGCAGCCGCCGCCGCCGCCAATTCCACGCTCGATAGCAAAGGCGGCGCCGACTTTCCTAATCTGGCCCGCGCGTGAGAAGCACACCCGACCGGACCCGCCGGATCCGCCGAATTAGGGTTTTAGCCGGCTCTTGTATTATTTTAGTCTTTTTAGTATTTTATTCGGACTAGTGTCGATTCTTTAGGAGCAAGTAAGTCCTTTTATTCTATTTAGGACTCTCAGTTATTATTTTATTATTTTAGAGTTATTTTCCGAGTAGGAAACGTGAGCCTGTTCAAGATTTCCCTCACCTATAAATAAGAGGCTTCGGCCTCATTGTAAAAACGAACCCCTTTGAATCAATTAATCAAATAAGAACTTTGTTCTCTCAATTCTTAGTTTTATGCTGCGTGCATAGCTTAGAGTCGGTATTATTAACAGAAGTATTCCCCTTCTGTCGTGGAGCCATTCCTGGACACTTAGGCTTCTCGGTGAATCGTGGCCGACGGGTCCAAGTACTTTCCCGCCCCGGTGCCAACAGTGATCGAGCGAAGGTTCAAGACTAGCGGTGGTTAGGGTCGTCTGCCCACGGTTGCGGCGGTTCACACCATCGGGCCTTGGGGCCTGATGCTTCAGGCTAGTCCAAGGACTAGGGCCTTGCCAAAAGGCTTGGTCCACACGGCGTCCATTCCCATACAATAATCCCGATCGGCCCGGCTCTCGGTCTAGGGCTCGGGGCGGGGCCGGTTTGGGAACTTCTTCATTTCTGCTCGGGGCTTCCTCTCCTAGCTTCGGGCATCGCCTCAGATAGCTCCATACGTGACTCTCATGGGCTAGGGTCGGGCCAGGGGTGGTGCCTTGGAACCAGGTGCTCCAATTCTCCTCAGGACTTGGCGCCGGGTCGGTCTTGGGTAGCCATCCCTTCTGGGCCAGGTACTCTTGGGCTCTCTTGCTCCTATACTCCAGGAATTCCTCCAGAGGGTCTCTGGAGTATGCTTCATCTTCAGGGTCTTTGGAGAGGAGGTTAGGATCCGGCCGGGTCTTACCTTCAGCCCCAGGGTTGCTACACTCGGCCAACAACATGGCTTGGTGTGGCATTTCTTCCTCCTGAACTTTCGTACCTGTAGAGGGTGGCTTTAGCCTGTATCTTATCTCATACCTGGGCTTGGGGTCTTGTAGGTGTCCTTCCCTTGGCTCTACTCGCTTTTTGTAGGGTTCTAAGGTTCTTCCTTGGACGGGTGACCCTGGTGGAGTGTATGAGAACTTACGGATACTTGGGCAGTCGGGTTGGGTCATATCACCGACCCAGCCCCGAAGAGCTAGATCAGGAGCTACTTGGATGCCTACTTGAAGCTTAAAGAAGAAGGTCTGAGCGGAAATAAAGAAGGCCCAAGGAGAGAACAGCCCGAGCCCTAGACCAGCAACCGGGCCGATCAGAGAAATTCTATGGAGTCGGCCACGAAGAACATGTCAATTGGACAAGGCCCTTACCATCGAACCAGCACGGAGCACCAGGCCCACGACCGCCACCCGAACCAAGCCCACCGGGCCGCCACACGCGCCCAACCGGCCCGAGCAGCCATACGTGGCCAGATTATGGGGTTTTGACCTAATTTAGGTCTTTTATTTTGCTTTAAAGACTACAACTATTATTTTATGTTTTTATTCCTTTTTAGTAGGATTATTTAGGGGTTTTAGGATTCTTTTTCGAAGTAGGACTCTTTATTTTATTCCTACTTAGGAAGTAGTGATTAGGGAGGAGAGCTTGTTCCCTCACCTATATATAGAGGCCGCCGGCCTCCCTTGTAAAACAGACTTTTATGAAATAAACAACCCCTTTTGAAAGATCTTTGTTCTGAAACCCTTATTGTATCAACATGTTGCGATACTGAAGGCCCGACTTATCATCAAGAGCATCCATCTCTTGGCGTGGCATCTAAGACTTGATATTTCTGGTTCCCAGCTGTTATATAGCTGACGGGTCAAAGTCCTCTCCACCCCGGTTCCCGACGGTTCTACCTCGTTGCACGGTGTCCAACTTGCTGTGTTCAACGGTTGTCTGCCCACGGTTGCAGCGGGTCACATTAGTTGGTATCAGAGCACGGTTCAGCTCACGGACCACAATCTATCCCAGTCTCCAGGTTCACCTGGATTTATATCCTTTTTATTGCTTTCTTAGAAAATTGATTCGAAAATTCCCTTCTATTTCAATTCTTGTTTCAGTTTCGAGTTAAGAAAAAGAAAAGAAAGCAAGGCCACCTTGTCACATTATTTCCTTTCGTTGTAAGTTTATTTCTAAGAAGAGGGGATAGAAAATTGCTTCCGATTGCTAGTACTAACCATGGCAGATGAGAGATTAGCCAACATGGAAGGCCACCTTCAGAATCTGGATGCTACTATGGCCGCCGTCCAAGAAACCCTAGCCAGGCTTCAAGTCGGGAGAGGACGAGATGAGCGCCGAGAAGACAGCCTCGAAGTTCTAAACAAAAGAGCCCGACGGCTAGCTCAGGAGATTGACGATGACTTGAGCAACCTCAAGCTCACAGTGCCTAAGTTTGCCGGCAAATACAATGCCGACGAGTACTTGGATTGGGAGAGAAGTATGGAAGACTTCCTCGAGTGCCATCACTATTCTGAACGTAAGAAGGTAATCCTTGCCACCCTTGAATTCACTGACTATGCTGCTCTATGGTGGAGCCAATTCAAAGGACGGATTCAAAGAGATGAGGAAGACCCCATCGAGTCGTGGCGAGACCTCAAGAGGATCATGAGGAAGAAGTTTGTTCCTGGCACCTACACCCGAGACCAACACACCTCCCTCCGGAACTTAAAGCAAGGCACCATGTCTGTGGAGCAATACTGATGAGCCCAACCGACCCTGGACCGTTCTAAGCCTCCGTTCACAAGAAGCCAGACTAAGGCCTTCCGAGAAAAGCTAAACGCCTACATAAAGTCCTGGAGTAAAGAGGGGCATGAAGAAGATGCTGATTGATTCATGAAGAAAGGCTACACCGTTTTGGAGATTCAAGAAGGCCCGGGGAGGAGTATTCAAACTTCGGACCAAGGCCAAGACCAGCCGAAGCCCGACCGAGCAAAGCCCGCCGGGCCGCCACCAAGCCAGCCGAAGCCCGAGCAAACAAAGGCCGCTGGGCCGCCACCAAAGAACCGGCCCACGCCACAGAAGACCAGCCGGCCCAAGAACCGCCGCCCGCCGCCGGATTAGGGTTTTTGACCTAAATCGGTCTTTTATTCGACATTAAAGACTTCTACTATTATTTTATGTTTTATTCCTTTTTAGTCGGATTGTTTAGGGGTTTTAGGATTCTAATTAGGAATAGGACTCTTTATTCTATTCTTATTTAGGAATTAGACTTTAGGGAGGAGAGCTTGTTCCCTCCCTATATATAGAGGCCGCCGGCCTCATCTTGTACACAACTTTTGAAATCAATAAACCCCTGTTTGAACATATGTTCTCTTCCCTTCAAGCCTTTGCTCGTTGTTGCATCGCTTAAGGATCGACTTATCGTCAGAAGCATCCATCTTCTGAAGTGGCATCTTCGACCAGACACTTCTGGTTTCCAGCTGATATATAGCTGACGGGTCAAAGTACTCATCCGCCCCGGTTCCCGAAGGTTTTACCTCGTTGCACGATCTCCAACCTCCGGTGTTCAAGGGTCGTCTGCCCACGGTTGCAGTGGTTCACATCAGTTGGTATCAGAGCACGGTTCAGCTCAAGGACCACAATCTATCCCAGTCTCCAGGTTACCCTGGATTCATATCTTTATCGCTTTCATAGAAATAGTTTCAAAAAAAATCCCTATTGTTTCAATTTCTGTATTCAGTTCTTTTCAAGTGTAAGGCAAAGAAAAACCGGTGGCCATCATACCATCGACAAAACCCTAAGTCGAGATCAAGAAAAAGAAAAGAAAAGAAAAGAGGTCAAAAGAAAATATAAAGACCCAACTAAAGAGAGGCCACCCTTGCCGAGATAGTAAGAACAATCCTAAGAAAAGGGGATAGAAGATAGGCTTTCGTTACCCGACCCCAACACCGAGATCGTTTGCTACGGAAGTAAGCCCGAGGACGAGACGGAGAGTTCACCACGCCCTAGCTACCAGAAGACCCTAGAAGCTAGAGTCCTGGCACCTACATACTGGTAAGTCTATCCTCGAAGCTTTGAAGAAACTTGCAACTGCTTGAAGCTGAAGTGTTTATGTTCTATTTTTACTGAGTGCATCTGTTATATTTTAAACACGAGAGGGAAAATCAAGAGTGAGTGAAATTGGAAGAAGCGACATGGCAGATCAAAGACTCGCCAAGATAGAAGCGACATTGGAAGAAGCTTCCCAAGTCCTACAACAGATACAAGCTATCATGGCTCAAATGGCTAGAGAAGCCAGCACAACCCGGCGCCCAGCCTCGGCGCTACCCCAGGCCCTAGCGCCCCAGCGCTCGGCCCCAGCCTCGGCGCTGCCCCAGGCTCTAGCACCCCAGCGCTCGGCCTCAACCTCGGCGCTGCCCCAGGCCCTAGCGCCCCAGCGCTCAGCTTCAGTCCCGGCGCTGACCCAGGCCATAGCGCCCCAGCGCTCGGCCTCAACCTCGGCGCTGCCCCAGGTCCTAGCGCCCCAGCGCTCCGCCTCAGTCTCGGTGTTGCCCCAGGTCCTAGCGCCCCAGCACTTGGCCCCCGCCTTGGCGCTGCCCCAGGCCCCAGTGCCCCAGCGCTAGGGCTCGGGCCCGACCGGCCCTGTCCGTCCAACCCCGACGCCCAAGCATTCAAACCCGACACCCGAGCACCCGACCCCGACGCCGCTCGCCCAAACCCCGACACCTGAGCACCCAGCCTCGAAGCCACCCGACGGACTATCCGCCCCCGACGCCGTCCCGACCAACTTCGCCCCAACACCACCTAACCCTGACGCACCCGACGAGCTTCATGACCCCGGCGCCGCCCAGTCCACCCCCGACCCGGCGCCACCTGACCCCGGAGCACCTCGAGTACCTGCCCGGACCGGAGTTCTCATCCGGTCCATGACCCGAGCCGTCGCTCAAATGCCGAGCCCCGAACGGCTTAGGCCTCGGCCCCCACCCAAGGACAACTCCCATGCACCCCGGCCCCCAAAATCAGCCCGTCGGCTCTCTGCCGTTTCCCGACGAATTCTCAATGCACAAATCGTGGAGGAAGGGTGGGACAAACGAGATAAACTCTTTCATACCAGGTGCGTGATTCAAAATAAGATTTGTAGCATGGTGATTGATGGGGGAAGCTGTACTAATGCCGTAAGTCACGAGTTGGTTGAGGGACTTGGTCTCCCAACCCAGAAACACCCAAAACCCTACAAACTTCAATGGCTCAGTAACTGTGGGGAATTGAGGGTCACCCGTCAAGCTCATGTTCCCTTCTATATTGGAAGGTACAAAGATAATATTTTATGTGATGTGGTTCCTATGGAAGCTGCCCACATCTTGTTAGGAAGACCTTGGCAATTCGACAGGTACTCCACCCATGACGGAAGAACCAACAGGTACAATCTCATTCATGGGGATATTAAGTACATCCTAAAGCCAATGTCACCCACTGAGATTCTCCAAGACCAGATAGATCGAAGAACCCTCAAAGAAAAGAAAGAGAGAGAGCTCAAGAACCGAGAGAAGAGAGAACAAACGAGTGACCCCCTGAGTGTAAAAACAGAAATACCATACCCTAAGGGTCCCAGAGCTCAAAAAAGTGAGATTGATAAGAGAGAAAACCTGTTAGCCACCCCGAGTGAGATCAAACAATCCCTAGTTTCTAGGAAGCCCCTTGTGATCATCCGCTACAAGGAGTGTTTGATTTCTAACCCTAATACTTCTCTACCTACTGTTGTTACTTCTCTTCTACAGGAATTCAAAGATGCCTTCCCCGAAGAAATCTCTAGTGGACTACCACCACTAAGAGGCATCGAGCACCAGATAGACTTAGTACCTGGAGCTGCCTTACCAAACAAGCCAGCCTATCATACCAATCCAGAAGAGACTAAAGAAATCCAAGCACAAGTGGAGGAGTTGATGGACAAAGGGTATGTCCGAGAAAGCATGAGCCCTTGTGCAGTCCCAGTCATCCTAGTTCCCAAAAAGGAAGGCACATGGAGGATGTGTGTTGACTACCGAGCCATCAACAACATAACAGTTAAGTATCGCCATCCTATCCCTAGGTTAGATGACATGCTAGATGAACCACATGGTGCTGCCATCTTCTCTAAAATTGATCTTAAATCTGGCTACCACCAAATCCGAATGAAAGAAGGTGATGAGTGGAAAACTACTTTCAAAACTAAGCTAGGACTGTATGAGTGGATGGTTATGCCCTTCGGGTTAACCAATGCATACCTTCATGAGATTAATGAACCAAGTCCTTAGAGCTTACATAGGAAAATTCGTAGTGGTCTACTTTGATGATATCCTTATTTACTCCAAAAACTTAGGAGATCACTTAGAGCATCTCAAGGTCGTCTTAGAAACCCTGCAAAAGGAGCACCTCTATGCCAACATGAGCAAGTGCACCTTTTGCACCAATCACCTCGTTTTTCTTGGCTTTGTTGTTAGCTCTGCAGGAATAAGGGTTGATGAAGACAAAATCGAAGCCATCAAATCCTGGCCCACACCTCAAAACATCACTGACGTTAGAAGCTTCCATGGGTTGGCGAGTTTCTATCGGAGATTTGTAAGGGACTTCAGTACCGTTGCTGCCCCTCTCACAACCGTGCTAAAAAAGGATGTTCCATTCCAGTGGGAAACCCCACAACAAGAGGCCTTTGAAGCCCTTAAACGAAGACTTACCGAGGCTCCTTTGCTCATGCTGCCCGACTTCACCAAACTCGAGTGTGATGCATCCGGAGTAGGAATAGGAGCTGTCCTCATGCAAGAAAAGAGGCCCATCACCTACTTCAGTGAAAAGCTCAGTGGTGCCACTCTCAACTACCCGACCTATGACAAAGAATTGTATGCCTTGGTAGAAGCCCTGAAGACTTGGCAACACTACCTATGGCCTAAAAAATTCATCATCCACACCGACCATGAATCACTCAAGTACCTCAAGGCTCAGCACAAACTCAATAAACGGCATGCTAGGTGGGTCGAGTTCATAGAAACTTTCCCATACATCATTAAATACAAGCAAGGTAAGGAGAACATCGTGGCCGATGCCCTTTCTCGAAGGTACACCTTAATCTCAATCCTTTCTACTAAGTTTATCGGTTTTGAATACATCAAAGATCTTTATGCCACTGACCCTGATTTTAAGAGTATCTTTGACGCTTGCCAACAAGGAGGATTTGGTAAGTTCTACTAGCAGGACGGCTACCTATTTAAAGGATCGAAACTGTGTCTCCCTAACCATTCTTGTAGGACTGTCCTAACCCTAGAAGCCCACGATGGAGGACTCATGGGACACTTTGGGGTAGCTAAAACCGTAGCCACCCTCAAAGAGCACTTTTATTGGCCCAAAATGAGACACGATGCCGAGAAGATCATATCTCAATGCTCCAAGTGCCAGAGAGCTAAATCTAAACTCTGGCCCCAAGGATTGTACACCCCCTTGCCCATTCCTGAGCATCCTTGGGTAGACTTGTCCATGGACTTTGTCCTAGGACTACCTAGGACCTGAAAGGGGAAAGACTCCATATTTGTGGTTGTTGACAGGTTCTCCAAGATGGCTCATTTCATTGCTTGCCATAAGACTGATGACGCTTCTCAAGTTGCTGACCTATTCTTTAAAGAAGTAGTTAGAATGCATGGCATTCCAAAGACTATAGTCTCCGACAGGGATTCAAAGTTCTTGAGCTACTTCTGGAAGACCTTATGGGCAAAGCTTGGCACCCGACTAATGTTCTCCACCACATGCCACCCCCAAACTGATGGACAGACTGAAGTTGTAAACCGATCCTTATCCCAAATGTTGAGAGCAGTCATTAAGAGTAACATCCGGACATGGGAGGAATATCTACCACACGTAGAGTTTGCTTATAACCGGGCTGTACATTCAGCTACTCAATACTCCTCGTTTGAACTTGTTTATGGTTTCAATCCACTGACCCCGCTCGACTTATCCCCACTTCCCATCCATGAGTTTCTAGATGCAGGTGGACAAGAGAAGGCAGCTTATGTCAAGCAGCTCCACGATAAGGCCAAGGCCAATATCAAGAGAAGGACTGCTCAGTACCTCCGCAATGCCAACCGAGGAAGAAAGGAGAAAATTTTCAAAGCCGGAGACCAAGTTTGGATACACTTCAGGAAAGATAGGTTTCCGGAATAGAGGAAGTCCAAACTACTACCTAGGGGAGATGGGCCCTACACAGTCCTCCGGAGGATTAACAACAACGCCTACGTCCTTGACCTCCCAAACTCTTACGGGGTAAGTGCAACCTTTAATGTGGCTGATCTAACCCCTTATTACGATGATGAACATGCAGGATAGGATTCGAGGACGATTCCTCCCCAAGAAGAGGGGGATGATGAGCCCAACCTACCCTGGACCAGTCCTGAGCCTCCGTTCACAAGAAGCCAGACTACGGCCTTCCGAGAAAAGCTAAATGCCTACATAGAGTCCTGGAGTAAAGAGGGGCACGAAGAAGATGCTGATCGATTCATGAAGAAAGGCTACACCCTTTTGGAGATTCAAGAAGGCCCGAGGAGGAGTATTCAAACTTCGGACCAAGGCCAAGACCAGCCGAAGCCCGACCGAGCAAAGCCCTCCGGGCCGCCACCAAGCCAGCCGAAGCCCGAGCACACAAAGGCCGCCGGGCCGTCACCAAAGAACCGACCCACGCCACCGAAGACCAGCCGGCCCAAGAACCGCCGCCCGCCGCCCGCCGCCGGATTAGGGTTTTTGACCTAAATCGGTCTTTTATTCGACATTAAAGACTTCTACTATTATTTTATGTTTTATTCCTTTTTAGTCGGATTGTTTAGGGGTTTTAGGATTCTAATTAGGAATAGGACTCTTTATTCTATTCTTATTTAGGAATTAGACTTTAGGGAGGAGAGCTTGTTCCCTCCCTATATATAGAGGCCACCGGCCTCATCTTGTACACAACTTTTGAAATCAATAAACCCCTATTTGAACATATGTTCTCTTCCCTTTAAGCCTTTGCTCGTAGTTGCATCGCTTAAGGATCGACTTATCGTCAGAAGCATCCATCTTCTGAAGTGGCGTCTTCGACCAGACACTTCTGGTTCCCAGATGATATATAGCTGACGGGTCAAAGTACTCATCCGCCTCGGTTCCTGAAGGTTTTACCTCATTGCACGATCTCCAACTTGCGGTGTTCAAGGGTCGTCTGCCCACGGTTGCAGCGGTTCACATCAAATACACTATGGAGATAGAGATGTTGGTCGCCAGACTTGACCTCCGAGAAGAACCCGAAGTGAAGATAGCCCGGTTTGTGGGTGGGCTTGATATGACCCGGCTCCACCGCCCCGGGCCACAAAGGTATACCTACACCCCACCAAGGTACCCCGTAGAAGGCAGCACTCCGGGTCCATACAAAAAGCGCCTAGAACTAAGGACTGGCTACCTACAAGCTCTCAAGCCTAGAAATGAGCTCAAGAACAAGCTCAGGTCTGCCCCACAGGGAAGGAAGACACCCCGAGATGGAAGGGAGTTCCAGGCCATGATACTGGTCGAGAACCTAAGTCCTAGACGAAGCACCGAGTCTCAGTCCTTCCCCAACCTCTCTTCAATGATCCCTCAAGTCAAACACACGTCAAAAGCCATCTGGAGAGAGTTCTGGCGTACAGAAGACCAGAAGATTCGAGAATATGTGGCCAAGACAGGTTGGCTTCCCAAGGACACTGCCCGGGCCCCGGCGGATACGGCCAACCAGCCCCTGCCACGGCTAACCCTGCTCCACACTCAGAACCTGGCGGACAAGTTGAAGCCAGAAGACTCAGGAGGTCAAAAGACTTGGGAGGAACCTCACTTGTCCGAGGAAATGGCCAGCAGGAAGCCAGAACCGCCCGGCGTCACCAAAACCCTAGCATCGGGTCCGGAGCACTTGATGCCGAGCCGGTCACCAGCACCGAAGGACGCCACCCGACCGCCCGGTCACCCGGAACCCGCGGTAATTACAGAAATGCCACCGCGCGGGTTCCGGGCACTCTTCCTAGCCGCGTCCGGAGTCCAGCCCGCGCCCGGAGGGTTTTCCTAAGCCCGATCGGACACGGACACCCGGCGTGCCCTAATCCGCCCGGATTAGGGTTTTGTGCAATTTTTGCCGGTTTTAGAATTTCACTCTCGGACAACTTTGTGTATTTTAATATTTTCTTCGGCCTATCTTTTAGGATTATTTTAGTCTTACCTTATTAGAGTTGGAGACGGCTTAGGCCACCCTTGCGCTATAAATAGAGGCCTCGGCCATCATTGTAAGACACGTTAAGTCATAAATTGAAATTTCAGAACTTTGTTCTTTTTCCTTCAAGTCTTTGCTCGTTGTTGCTTAGCTTAAGGTTTGGTTTATCATCGAAGGTTATCACCCTTTGTTGTGGCACCAATTCGACTGAATACCTTGGGATTCCTAAGTCTATACTTAGTGGATTTCAAGTATTCCCCGCGGTTTCAAAAGTTAGGATTCGTGAAGCTGGTAATATAGTTTTGGGTGTTGAGTCGATCCCTTCATTGAGGAGCGGTTCGCATCAGCTGGTATCAGAGCGCGGTTCAACTCTTGGACCAACAATCTATCCCAGTTTTCAGGTTCTTTTACTTGAATTCATATCCTTTAGTTTTTGTTGTTTTCAGTTTCAGAAAAACCCTAAAAAAAATAGCTTCATTGTGTTTGTTCTATTCTTCTACCTTTCTTCAAGTTTGTTGTGAGAAAAAGCTGTGGCCGATCAAAGAAAAGAAAAGAAAAGAAAATCAAAGGTCTAGAAAAATTGACCTAGCTAAAAAAAAAAAAAAAGAGCAAGGCCACGTTCACTATCAAGATAGTAGACTAAGTTCAAGAAGAGGGGTTTTTCATAAGTTAGCTACTAGATTCCGCACTACTAGCTCTCTTGGTAGAACACCCAAATTTGTATGTCTTGTCATCCCACATCCTAACTCAAGATTCTGGCCCCTAGAAATCCGAAACCCTAGGTATAAGGTCTTGTTAGTGCCATTGGTAGACTTAGACTGCATAGCTTCGAAGAAACTTGCAACTACTTGAATTGAGATTGACTTTGTTTTGAAAATTTCAAAGAAAACCCTAATTTGAGTGACTTGATAAATAAATAAAAAAAAAAAGATTCATACACGAGTGGTAAGAACAAGAGTGTGTGAGGTTCATTAGAGAGATTTTGTGAGGCCTATTGTTCGTGATTAACCATGGCAGATGAGAGATTCAACGCTTTTGATGCCCGGCTGACCGCCATGGCTGAAAACATGGCCCGAATCGCCGAGCAGTTCGGAGCCACGAATGGAGATGGCCCCCGGCGGCCAAGGAGGAATGAGCAGGAAGAAGATGATGATGTGAGCAGTCTGAAGCTCAGTGTGCCTAAATTCACTGGCAAAACCAATCCCGACGACTACATCGATTGGGAGAGAGCCATGGAGGATTTCTTTGAATGCCACAACTATTCCGAGAGGAAAAAGGTAACCCTAGCCACACTAGAGTTTACTGACTATGCTGCCTTGTGGTGGTCCCAACTCAGGAATCTGATCAGGAAAGAAGAAGAGGACCCCGTCCTTACTTGGAGGAGTCTTAAAAGAAAGATGAGGAGGAAGTTTGTACCGAGTAGCTACAACCGAGACTTGCACACCAAGCTTCGATCCTTGAAGCAAGGGAGCATGACGGTTGAGGAATACAACAAGGAGATGGAGATCCTGGTTGCACGGCTTGATCTGAGTGAGGATGAAGATGCCAAGATAGCCCGTTTCACCGGAGGGTTGCAAAGAGAGATTCTACATCAAGTCAACATTCTCAACTTTGCTGACTATGATGACTTGATCAACGTGGCTACTAGGGTTGAGACGGAGCTGAAGAACGGCCTTGGGAGAAGGACTACCCTGCCGCCACCGATCAGTGCCCCGGTGAGAGGAGACCGAAGCGCCGGCCACACCCCATACCGGCCAAACCCTAACCGGAGCGCCGGATCGCGACCAAACCCTAACCAAGGGTCGGCACCACGGGTAAACCCTAATCTTGGTTCAAAAATCCCTACTACTAACGCTCGGCCAAGTGCCATTGTGTGTTTTAAATGTCAAGGTAGGGGTCACATGGCAAGGGAATGCCCTAACACCCGAACCATGGTGCTTAGAGAGGGAGAAGTCGTGACAGACGACAAGGAGGAACCAATTGTTGAAGAATTGGAGGGAGAATCGAGTGAAGGAGAAGAAGTTGAGGTAGAAGGCTTGGAAAAATTTTCAGCCTTCAGCAATCGAGTGATCACCCCGGCACCGCCCCAGCACAGCGCCCGGCACTGCCCCAGCCCCGCGCCCAGCACTGCCCCAGTACTGCCCCAGCACTACCCCAGCACAGCGCCCGGCACTGCCCCGGCCCAGCGCCCAGCACTGCCCCAGCACAGCGCCCAGCACTGCCCCGGCCCAGCGCCCAGCACTGCCCCGGCCCTGCACCCCGCGCTGCCCCGGCACAGGCCCCAGTACTGCCCCGGCCTGGCACCGGCCCTGCCCCGGCCTAGCATCACGACTGCTCCGGACATCCTGTCCGCGCCGGATGATGTCAATCGGTCCACCCCGGGTCTTTTGAACATTCCTTCGGCCAATCTTGACCAAAAGAAAGCCGGAGGGATCTTTGACGACTTGAAGCCGAGCGCCGGCCCCGACGACCACCCGGCGCCCCCGACGGTCATGAATCCGACGGCCACCCGTCCCGAGATTCAATGGGAAGTCGTCTCCCGGTGGATTTTAAAAGCTGCCCCGAGCGAAGAAGTTCCAGCAGAAGACTCGGATGAGGAAATGAGTGAAGAACCCTCACCCAGCAGCTCCCCGAGCCTTAACATTATTGTTAATGGCATTTATGAAGTGGAAGATATGAAGACTGAAGAAGAAGACACTAAAGAGTCCGAAACATTGTCCAGTACCGACTCGAATGACACCCCTAGGACTACGGATGAAGCTGAATCTCTCCCGGCCGTCGCCCACAAGATTGCTGAAGTTTGGAAAAGAGTGATGGGATCCAGGAAAGATGCCGAGGTGGATTTGGGGACAAATCCCCGTCAAGAAGAGGGGGATGATATGACCCGGCTCCACCGCCCCGGGCCACAAAGGTATACCTACACCCCACCAAGGTACCCCGTAGAAGGCAGCACTCCGGGTCCATACAAAAAGCGCCTAGAACTAAGGACTGGCTACCTACAAGCTCTCAAGCCTAGAAATGAGCTCAAGAACAAGCTCAGGTCTGCCCCACAGGGAAGGAAGACACCCCGAGATGGAAGGGAGTTCCAGGCCATGATACTGGTCGAGAACCTAAGTCCTAGACGAAGCACCGAGTCTCAGTCCTTCCCCAACCTCTCTTCAATGATCCCTCAAGTCAAGCACACGTCAAAAGCCATCTGGAGAGAGTTCTGGCGTACAGAAGACCAGAAGATTCGAGAATATGTGGCCAAGACAGGTTGGCTTCCCAAGGACACTGCCCGGGCCCCGGCGGATACGGCCAACCAGCCCCTGCCACGGCTAACCCTGCTCCACACTCAGAACCTGGCGGACAAGTTGAAGCCAGAAGACTCAGGAGGTCAAAAGACTTGGGAGGAACCTCACTTGTCCGAGGAAATGGCCAGCAGGAAGCCAGAACCGCCCGGCATCACCAAAACCCTAGCATCGGGTCCGGAGCACTTGATGTCGAGCCGGTCACCAGCACCGAAGGACGCCACCCGACCGCCCGGTCACCCGGAACCCGCGGTAATTACAGAAATGCCACCGCGCGGGTTCCGGGCACTCTTCCTAGCCGCGTCCGGAGTCCAGCCCGCGCCCGGAGGGTTTTCCTAAGCTCGATCGGACACGGACACCCGGCGTGCCCTAATCCGCCCGGATTAGGGTTTTGTGCAATTTTTGCCGGTTTTAGAATTTCACTCTCGGACAACTTTGTGTATTTTAATATTTTCTTCGGCCTATCTTTTAGGATTATTTTAGTCTTACCTTATTAGAGTTGGAGACGGCTTAGGCCACCCTTGCGCTATAAATAGAGGCCTCGGCCATCATTGTAAGACACGTTAAGTCATAAATTGAAATTTCAGAACTTTGTTCTTTTTCCTTCAAGTCTTTGCTCGTTGTTGCTTAGCTTAAGGTTTGGTTTATCATCGAAGGTTATCACCCTTTGTTGTGGCACCAATTCGACTGAATACCTTGGGATTCCTAAGTCTATACTTAGTGGATTTCAAGTATTCCCCGCGGTTTCAAAAGTTAGGATTCGTGAAGCTGGTAATATAGTTTTGGGTGTTGAGTCGATCCCTTCATTGAGGAGCGGTTCGCATCAGGGCTACACCCCGAGATCATGCATCAAGTCAACCTACTGAACTATGTTGACTACGATGATCTCAAGGCCCAGCCAACCGTGTGGAGAGAGAGTTGAAGAGGGGCTACCCAAGAAGATCAGCCACTGCCCCGTGGAGAGGAGGCTAGAGTACATGCCAAGCCCCATGGAAGCCCGACCAGCCCCGAGGCTGAAGCTCACGGCCAAACCCTAACCCTAGGGTTTCGACACCACCGGTAACATCTGCCCAACCTACTTCTAAGGTTCAGATTTCTAACCCACGTCCCAGTGGAATCGTGTGCTTTAAATGTCAAGGTAGAGGACACATCTCAAGGGACTGCCCTAACCAACGGACGATGGTGGTAAGAGATGGAGGAATCGAGACCGATGATGAAGAGGAGGAGAAGAAAGAAGAAAAAGAAGAGTTTGATGAAGGAGAAAAAGTTAAGCCCGAAGGGCTTGAGAAGTTTGCAGGGTTCACCTCCCGGCGCCCCGGCCTCAGCCCCGTCCCTGGCCCTGGCACCAGCCCCGGCCCCGGCCCTGGCACCAGCCCCGGCCCCAGCCCCGGTACCAGTACCCAGTCCCGGCACTGTCCGACCAAGCCCCAGCACCCCAGTGCTCGGCCCCAGCCCCGGCGCTGTCCGACCAGTCCTCAGCATCCCAATGCTCGGCCCCAGCCCTGACACTGTCCGACCAGGCCCCAGCACCCCAGTGCTCGGCCCTAGCCCCGGCGCTGCCCGACCAGGCCCCAGCACCCCAATGCTCGGCCCCGACCCCGGCGCAGCCCGACCAGGCCCCAGCGCCCCAGCGCTCGGCCCAGCCTTGGCGCTGCCCGACCAGGCCCCGACGTTTCAGCGCTCGACCCCGACCCCGATTGGCACTGCCTGGCCAGCCCCGACGGCCCAGCGCCCGGCCCCGACTGGCGCTACCCGACCAGCCTCCACGCCCCAGCACCCAGCCCCGATGCTGCCCGACCAGGCCTGACCAGCCTTGGCACCCCAGCACTCGGCCCCGACCCCGGTGGTGCCCGACCAGGCCCCGGCGCCGCAGCATTCGGCCCTGATGCCGACTGGCCCACCCCGACCAATCCGAGCGCCCCAGCACCCGACACCGCTCTGCCCGACCAAGCTCCGGCCACCCCAACACCCGGCCCCGACCTGTCGCTGCCCGACGCCCCGCGGCGCATCACCACCCGACGTGGCCCCCGACCACGAGTCCAGCGCGTCCCTGCCCAACGCTCAGCCCCGGTCCTACCCGACCCCGGTTGCCCCAACACGATGATGCCCGATGCTACCGACCTGCCCGCCGCCGCCGGCTCTCCACTGCCCGCCGCCACCGGCTCTCCACTGCCCGCTGCCAGCTCCCCATTGCCGGCCGCCGCCTTCCCACTGTCTGCCGCACCAGTGCCCGCCGCCGCCGCCTTTCCACTGCCCGATGCCGCCGCCGTCCCACTGCCCAACGCGTCACTGCCCGACAACGCCGCCTCCCCACTACCCGACGCCGCCACTCTACCCGGCGTGCCCTAGTTTACCTCCGGCACCTCCGGCACCCCCGTGCCCCGACCCGATGCTTCACCTATGGTTCCCTGTGCACCAAAGATTTAATGGGAGATCACCTCCCAAAGGATTCTAAGGACTGCCTGAAGTGACTCCGGGCAGCCGACCGGCTGCCAATGCCTACTCCTACACCCCGCCGGGGTCACCCACAAGGGCAAAGGCCTTAGTGCCTTATAAGAAGCGCTCAGAACCTCGCCAGATAAACCCTCGGAGGGTTACCAAGCCCCAACAAGTGGTGAGGTTCAAGCACAGCCCTCCCCGAAGGGCTCAACAAGCACGGATGAGCATCCGGACCCATCCGGCCCTAACTTGGGCCCCGACGCTCATGGCAGTCAAGGCACTAAGCTTGCCCGGCCCCTCGGGCAACAAGTCTAAGGAACCAGGAGGTGCTACACAACCCTGGGATCCTCTAGAGGCCTTCCTGGAAGAATGCCGACTGAAGAAAGCCAAGTTCCAGCCTAAGGGAGCACCAACCGGCCCCGGCCCGAGCGCCCCTCCAGCCCTAGCATCAAGGCTAGGCTTCTAAGAGCTCAAGGACCGAATGATGACCTTAGGAGAACCTCTAAGGACCTTCCTAGACAACTGGGATAAACAGGGAAGGCCAAGCCTGAGCATACCCGGAGAAGGCCCGAAGACAGACGGCACCCGAGCGCCAGCCCCAGCCTCAGAAGGCCCCGCTCGGGCCCTAACACTCAGCCATCAGGGAACCCGAGCCCTGGGAGGTTTAGCACCTGCCCTCAACTCCATACAAGGCCTGGAGCCAAGCCTAGGAGCTGCCCGCCTAGGAACCACGAAGGAAATGGAGGAAATGAGGAAATGGGAAGACGGCCGAGCAGACAGGCCGAGCAAGAACCCCGGAGGCCGACCGGCATCAGCATCAGACCCGCCGGAGCCCAACTCAAGAAGCCCGGTCATCACCCAGCCCGAGCAGCCGCCGCCGCCGCCAATTCCACGCTCGATAGCAAAGGCGGCGCCGGCTTTCCTAATTTGGCCAGCGCGTGAGCAGAACACCCGACCGGACCCACCGAATTAGGGTTTTAGCCGGCTCTTGTATTATTTTAGTCTTTTTAAGTATTTTATTCGGATTTTCTTCTTAGTTTTGATTCTTTAGGAGCAAGTAAGTCTTATTATATTCTAAATAGGACTTAGGCTATTATTTTATTATTTTAGAGTTATTTTTCGAGTAGGAAACGTGAGCCTGTTCACGATTTCCCTCACCTATAAATAAGAGGCTTCGACCTCATTGTAAGACGAACCCCTTTGAATCAATTAATCAAATAAGAACTTTGTTCTCTCAATTCTTAGTTTTATGATGCGTGCATAGCTTAGAGTCGGTATTATCAACAGAAGTATTCCCCTTCTGTCGTGGAGCCATTCCTGGACACTTAGGGTTCTCGGTCAATCGCGGCCGACGGGTCCAAGTACTTTCCCGCCCCGGTGCCAACATTGATCGAGCGAAGGGTCAAGACTAGCGGTGGTTAGGGTCGTCTGCCCACGGTTGTGGCGGTTCACACCAGTTTTGGTATCAGAGCTTCGGTTCAACTCGAGGAACCACAATCTATCCCAGTCTTCAGGTTTGAAACCCTGGATTCATATCCTTTATTTTCGGTCTTAGAAAAATCCTTGAAAAACCCTATCTATCTGTTTTTTTCGTGTTATTAGAAAATCAGTTTAGAAAATCCATCTGTTTTTCATTCTTGTTCGAAGCATTGTAAGAAAAAGAAAAGAAAACAAAAAGAAAGGCAATCTACCCTAGGGTTTCTCGTTCATTATAGGTTGATCTTAAGAAGAGGGGTAGATAGATATATTTTGGTTCCCTGTTCTATCAACTAACATGGCAGACGAAAGACTCAACCACGTGGAGACCAACGTTCTCAACATCACTCAAGTTCTAAACACGTTACAAGAATCTATGGCCCAGATGGAAAGGATAGCCGCGGAGCAAGGATTTGGGAGGGACAGACCTCGCGGCGACCGAGAGCGGGAGGACAGAAGACCGCCCCAACATGTTGACGACGATGTGAGCAGTCTCAAGCTCACTGTACCTAAGTTCAACGGGAAGACCAACGCCGACAACTACCTGGATTGGGAAAGAAGCATGGAGGACTTCTTGGATTGCCACAACTACTCCGAAAGAAAGAAGATCAAGGTGGCGACCATAGAATTCACCGACTACGCCGCCTTATGGTGGAGTCCGTACCGGCGATAGATCCTCAGAGAAGAAGAAGAACCCGTGGGAACATGGAGAGAATTGAAGAGAATCATGAGGAAGAAGTTTGTACCGGCTGCCTGATGAATTGTCGTTGTGCTGAGCAGGTTCAATCAAATAACTATCAAGCTCAAGAGCTAGGATAGATCGTATTCCACGGGCCTTCAAGTGATTGGCTACTTCAGAACTAACAAATTACTCAAGGAAAAACACGTTGTGCGTGGTGTGAGTTCCACGACTTCTAATTCTAAGGAATGCAGAAAAATTAAAAAGGTTAAACTAAAGCAGATTGAGAATTAGGGTTTGGAAACAAGAATGACAGACGAACTTAGACTTTGAATCCCCCTTCGTTCCCCAGAGCATTGGCAATCAACAGATCTGCGGATTTCGATTCTCATTCAACCAATTACTAAGACACCACCATAACTCCTTACCCTTAGGTTTAAGACCGGCGAACGTTCGCTCTATCCGTTCTAACTACCAAGATTAACTAGCCACCCGGGTACGGTCGCCTCTCGCAACGACTTAATTAATTGGTGAGATTACTAGTGATTAATGAGTTACTCTTGCAGTGAATTAACCCTAACCGATTGCTACGAAAGGCACACTCCAATTATAAGGTTAATTGTTTAATTCGATGTTCTAAAGTAAGGCGAGCGTTCGCTTCTATCCTTAGCTTAACAAGAATCTAATCTAGGTGATCAATCCAGACAAGAAACATGAACAATGAAGAACGAATCAAACATGAAAAAGAACTGATTGAATTTTGAATCTAATCACCGCCGATCCGTGACCGCTTTAAAGCCCTGGGTCATTTAGGGTTCATCTAGTCTAAGCTCTAAAGAGTTTAGCTACTCATGATCATTACGAAAGACACAAAGACAAGGAAAGAGTTCATCATTCAGAGGAAGAACAGAAAAGGATCTGAAAAACCTAATTCAGACGACTCTGACAGACTCCGATCTTTGATAAGTTGCACTCCCAGCTCCGGTTATCCGAGAAGGAAGGGATGGCGTCACGATCTCTATCCGGCTCTTCGAACTCCCACTCTTCGCTCCAGAACTTCAGAGGATTCTGATCTCCAAAAGTTGTGTTTTTCGAATTATGAAATTGTATATCGTCTTACTCCTCGGGCCGCCGGATTAAGTATAAATACTTAAACCTAGTTGGGCCGGGCTGAGCTGATATTTTCGCCGAAACCATAGGGGTAGTTTCGGCGAAAATTCTTGTGTAAATGGCCATGATTTCTCTGCCTTGCATTTTCGGTCCGAAGAGCTTAATGGTTTCGCCAAAATCAGTTATTCACTTGGCATCAGCTGATTTGCATTGTTGATTTCGCCGAAACTGTGAGATCATTTTCGCCGAAACTGTAAGTGTGAATGGCAGGTTTTCGGTTTGACTTGATTGACTCCTTTGATCGATTCCGGTTTGATTCCTCGAGGTTCCTACGCCTTAGACACGTCCATGGCTACGCTATTTGACGGCAAAAACCTGTGCTAACACAAAAACACTAGAAAACCATCAAATAGACCCGAAACGGGCCAAGGTAACACAAATGGCACGAGATAGGGCAATCGATTGAATATTCGTTATTCTACCCTAAAAACAATGTCTTAAGCAAAGAAATGTCGCTTAAATGAGGCTGATAATCACGTCAAATCGAGTGTCATCACTGCCTATACAAGAGACTTGCATATCAAGCTACAAACCCTAAGACAAGGCAGTATGTCCGTGGAGGACTATCACAAAGAAATTGAGATGCTCGTAACACGGCTTGATCTTAAAGAGGATGATGAAGCTAGAATAACCCGTTTTACCAACGACCTACAAAGAGATATCATGCATCAAGTCAACATCCTCCACTATGTTGACTACAAAGACTTAGTAACCTTGGCGATCCGAGTAGAAAGGGAGATCAAGAATGGCTTTGGCAAGAGGACCGCGCCACTCGCCACTAGCACTTGGAAGGGAGCTGCCAGCACCAGCCAGCCCCATGGAAGGCCGACCCTAACCAGGCCCAAGGCAGCAAGCCAAACCCTAACATCGCCGCCAACCGGGTAACACCAAGCACTACCCCTACTGTACCGAGTACTAACCCTAGGCCTAGCGGCATTGTTTGTTTTAAATGTCAGGGCCGAGGACATGTAGCTAGAGATTGCCCCAATCAGAGGGTCATGGTGCTCAAAGACGGAGAAGTCGTCACCGACGACGAAGAAGAAGAAGCCAAGGGCGGCAAAGAAGAAGACTCCGACAGCGGAGAAGAGGTCGAGGTTCAAGGGCTTGAAAAATTCACGGGAATGTTCGTGAAAGACCTGACCTTAGGTACCAAGGCCTGGCGAGATACCTTGGCCGAGCCATACATCCCTGGCGACAGCCCGAATCTAGAACAGCGCCCGGCCAGCATCGGGTCAACCCCGAGCCAGTACCCGGCACCCTACAGGGCAGCACCCGAGCACCCCCTGGCCAGCCCCCTAATGATGCAGGAGCAGCACCCGGACACACCGAGGCCCCCGAGGGACACACAGGCCATCCGGGACATGCACACCGAAGAGGTGTCACACCGACTCTTGCGGCTGGCACCCATCCGACTCCGCCTACCTCCAAACCCGACGGCGGTCGAGAAAAGCCCTAGTAAGGAGGATGGGCTCCATTGGGATGACCTATACTCCCCTATGTCTTCCACGAGCCTCAACATCAAAGTCAACAGTCCCTCGACTGATGACAACATGAGCACCGACGGTGCTAGCTGAGAAGACCCTGAGCCTTGGTCAGACTCGGACTCCAACGAGTACCCGAGCCCCCGAAGCATGAAGGAAGGCAGCCCCAACATTACCCCACGAGCCGCCGACTTGGAGAAACCCCTGCCCAGTACGGACACGAAGGATTGGGATTCGAGGACGAATCCCTTACAAGAAGAGGGGAATGAAGTGACTCCGGGCAGCCGATCGGCTGCCAATGCCTACTCCTACACCCCGCCGGGGTCACCCACAAGGGCAAAGGCCTTAGTGCCTTATAAGAAGCGCTCAGAACCATGCCAGATAAACCCTCGGAGGTTTACCAAGCCCCAACAAGTGGTGAGGTTCAAGCATCGCCCTCCTCGAAGGGCTCAACAAGCACGGATGAGCATCCGGACCCATCCGGCCCTAACTTGGGCCCCGACGCTCATGGCAGTCAAGGCACCAAGCTTGCCCAGCCCCTCGGGCAACAAGTCTAAGGACCCAGGAGGTGCTACACAACCCTGGGATCCTCTAGAGGCATTCCTGGAAGAATGCCGACTGAAGAAAGCCAAGTTCCAGCCTAAGGGAGCACCAACCGGCCCCGACCCGAGCGCCCCTCCAGCCCTAGCATCAAGGCTAGGCTTCCAAGAGCTCAAGGAACGAATGATGACCTTAGGAGAACCTCTAAGGACCTTCCTAGAAAACTGGGATAAACAGGGAAGGCCAGGCCTAAGCATACCCGGAGAAGGCCCGAAGACAGACGGCACCCGAGTGCCAGCCCCGGCCTCAGAAGGCCCCGATCGGGCCCTAACACTGAGCCATCAGGGAACCCAAGCCCTGGGAGGTTTAGCACCTGCCCTCAACTCCATACAAGGCCTGGAGCCAAGCCTAGGAGCTGCCCGCCTAGGAACCACGAAGGAAATGGAGGAAATGAGGAAATGGGAAGACGGCCGAGCAGACAGGCCGAGCAAGAACCCTGGAGGCCGACCGGCATCAGCATCAGACCCGCCGGAGCCCAACTCAAGAAGCCCCGGTCATCACCCAGCCCGAGCAGCCGCCGCCACCGCCAATTCCACGCTCGATAGCAAAGGCGGCGCCAGCTTTCCTAATTTGGCCAGCGCGTGAGCGGAACACCCGACCAGACCCGCCAGATCCGCCGAATTAGGGTTTTAGCCGGCTCTTGTATTATTTTAGTCTTTTTAAGTATTTTATTCGAATTTTCTTCTTAGTTTCGATTCTTTAGGAGCAAGTAAGTCTTATTATATTCTAAATAGGACTTAGGCTATTATTTTATTATTTTAGAGTTATTTTCCAAGTAGGAAACGTGAGCCTGTTCACGATTTCCCTCACCTATAAATAAGAGGCTTCGGCCTCATTGTAAGACGAACCCCTTTGAATCAATTAATCAAATAAGAACTTTGTTCTCTCAATTCTTAGTTTTATGTTGCGTGCATAGCTTAGAGTCGGTATTATCAACATAAGTATTCCCCTTCTGTCGTGGAGCCATTCCTAGACAATTAGGGTTCTCGGTCAATCGCGGCCGACGGGTCCAAGTACTTTCCCACCCCGGTGCCAACATTAATCGAGCGAAGGGTCAAGACTAGCGGTGGTTAGGGTCGTCTGCCCACGGTTGCGGCGGTTCACACCACTGCCCCAATTGAAGAAGATCCGGATGCTGACCCGGACGTAGAAATGAGTGAGGAACTCTCACCCGCTACCTCCCCGAGCCTTAACATTATTGTTGATAGTTTTTCAGGAGAGGGAGATATGGAGACCGATGGAGAAAGCACTTAAGGACCCGAGCCTTGGTCCGTTACAAACTCAAATGACACTCCTAGGCCTAAAGATGATGCTGAGTCTTCCCCAACCGTGGCCAACAAGATTGCTGAAGTTTGGAAGAGGGTGATGAGTGCTAGAAGAGAAACCGAGATGGATTTGGGGACAAATCCAAGGCAAGAAGAGGGGAATGATATGATCCAACAATGCTGCCCTGATGCCAACCGGTACTCCTACACCCCACCAGGGTCACCAGGCCGAGATAAGATGCTAGGACCTCACAAAAGGCATAAAGAGCCTAGGGCATGCCATCTTCAAACCCTAAAGCCAAGGTACGCTCTAAAATATCAACTAAGTCCTTCCCTTGCAGGTAGAAAGGCTCCATGAGATGGAATGCTATTCCAGGCCATGCTGCTGGCCAAGGATCTAAACCCTAGCAAGGAAGAACAACCTCAACCTGCTCCTAGCCTGACCTCCAGAAGCCCTAAAGAAGAAGTCGGCCATTTGAGCAACCCTCTGGAAGAATTTCTGGAGTATAGGAGGAAAAAAGCCCGAGAATACCTGGCCTGGAGAGGAGAGCTTCCAAGGAATGACCCTGAGCTGAACCATTAGAAGAATTGGAGTCCATGGCCCCAAGGCGTGACACTTAGGCCGACCCAGCCCCCGGAGAGCTACATCAGGAGCTACTTGGATGCCTACTTGAAGCTTAAAGAAGAAGGTCTGAGCGAAAATGAAGAAGGCCCAAGGAGAGAACAGCCCCAGCCCTAGACCGGCAACCGGGCCAATCAGAGAAATTCTATGGAGTCGGCCACGAAGAACATGTCAATTGGACAAGGCCCTTACCACCGAACTAGCCCAGAGTACCATGCCCACGACCGCCACCCGAACCAAGCCCAGCGCCCGGCCGGTCAAGCCCACCGGGCCGCCACACGTGCCCAACCGGCCCGAGCAGCCGTACGCGGCCAGATTAGGGTTTTTGACCTAATTTAGGTCTTTTATTTTGCTTTAAAGACTACAACTATTATTTTATGTTTTATTCCTTTTTAGTAGGATTATTTAGGGGTTTTAGGATTCTTTTTCGAAGTAGGACTCTTTATTTTATTCCTATTTAGGAAGTAGTGATTAGGGAGGAGAGCTTGTTCCCTCACCTATATATAGAGGCCGCCGGCCTCCCTTGTAAAACAGACTTTTATGAAATAAACAACCCCCTTTGAAAGAACTTTGTTCTGAAACCCTTATTGTATCTGCATGTTGCGATACTGAAGGCCCGACTTATCATCAGGAGCATCCATCTCTTGGCGTGGCGTCTACGACTCGATACTTCTGGTTCCCGGCTATTATATAGCTGACGGGTCAAAGTCCTCTCCACCCCGGTTCCCAACGGTCCTACCTCGTTCCACGGTGTCCAACTTGCGGTGTTCAAGGGTCGTCTGCCCACAGTTGCAGTGGTTCACATCAGAATGGGTCCCTACCTAAGGTGACTCGGCGAAGATGATGCAGCTTGGGCACTGGATGAAGTACATGTAGGTGTTTGCGGCACTCATCTGGGAGAGAGGAATCTAGAAAAAAATTTGATCTATCAAGGGTTTTACTGGCCAACAATGAGAAAAGAAGCGGGCGATCTAGTGAAGAAGGGTCACAAATGTCAAGAATTTGCAAACTATCACAAGTTGCCAGCTGATGTGAACCGCTGCTACCATGGGCAGACGACCTTTGAACACCACAAGCTGATGATCCTAGCAACGTGAAGAACCTATGGAACCGGGGCGGATTAGGACTTTGACCCGCTAGCTATAAAGGAGCTAGGAACCAGAAGTATCAAGTCGAGGGCGCCACGGCAAGAGATGGATGCTCTTGATGATAAGCCAAACCTTAAGCCGTGCTCTTGGACATACTCAAAGGGGTTTAGAACAATGTTCTGAAAAAGGGTCTATTGATTGATAAAAGTCTGAATCACAACGGTGGCCGGCAGCTTCTATTTATAGGGAGGGAACAAGCTCTCCTCACCTATTTAGCTACTTCCTAACTAGAAATAAAATAATCTAATCCTAACTAGGAAAGATTAAATCCGACCTAAACAAGCTAACTAAATAAGGAAAACGAAAAAGGGAAAGATAAAAGTGTCTTGGTATGCAAGGAAAAATAAATAGGCAAAATCCAGCAATCCGGGCAAAAACCCTAAATCCGGGCAGCTTCATGGGTGGTCGGGCAGTTCTGGGCCGGCGGGCAGGACTTCTCACGCGGCTTTGGCCTTCTGATGGTGTCCCAGTCCTAGAAGGACTTAGGCCCGGTGTCTTCTGGTTGTGGCAACCTGTTCTCTTGGCCCGGTGGGAATCTTTGTCTCGGTGGGATTGCATGCATGAACTCGGATCATGTATGAGCACTTCTGATGACACTCGATTTGACGTGATTATCAGCCTCATTTAAGCGACATTTCCTTGCTTAAGACATGTTTTTTAGGGTAGAATATTGAATATTCACTCAACTGCTCTATCATGTGCCATTTGTGTTACTTTGGCCCGTTTCGGGTCTATTTGATGGTTTTCTAGTGTTGGTAGCACAAGTTTTTGCCGTCAAATAAAGTAGCCAAGGACGTGTCTAAGGCATTGAAACCTCGAGGAACTGCACCGGAACTAGTCCAAGAAGTCGATCAAGTCAACAAAAATCCTGCCCAGATTTATACTACAGTTTTCTGCAAAAACACCTCAGATTTTGGTGAAAACTCCAGAAGAAATCGGCAGAGCTCACATGAAGAAGTTTTTGGCGAGAAGTCACAGTTCTCGCCAAAAACTCTGAACTTTAAACTCACAGGAGAATCAGTCGACGGAAGCAGCAATCTACAAAGAAGTTTTCGGCGAAAACTCATCAAGTTTTCGCCAAAAATCCTTAACAAATCCGGTGACTTAGGGTTAAGTATAAATACTTAAACCGGCGGCCCACATAAGGATACCTCATAACATAACATAATACATCTCATAATTCAGAACTTTCACGAGTTCCAGACCTAAGGAGTTCAAGAGAGCAGAGTTTTAGAGTTCCAAGAGCCAGGAAGAGATCGTGACGCCATCCCTTCACCTCAAAAACTTGGAGCTAGGATTGAAGATTACCGGAGAGCGAAGCTTTGCCAGAGTCATCTTAATTAGGTTTTATAGTTTCTATCTGTTCTCCCTTTTCACGATGAACTCTGTTTCTGTCGTTGATTCTGTCGTTATGAACATGAGTAGCTAAACTCGTAGAGCTTAGACTAGATGAACCCTAAGTGACCCAGGGCTTTAAAGCGGTCACAGATCGGCGGTGATTAGATTCAAAGTTCAATCAGTTTCTCTTTCATGTTTGATTTGTTCTTCGTTGTTTATGTTTCTTTTCTGGATTGATCATCTAGCTTAGATTCTTGTTAAGCTAAGGATAGAAGCGAACGCTCGCCTTACTTTAAAACACCAAATCAACAATTAACCTATTCATTGGAGTGTGCCTTTCGTAGGAACCAGTTAGGGTTAATCCACTGCAAGAGTAACTCATTAATCATTAGTAATTCCACCAGTTAGTTTAGTCATTGCAAGAAGCGACCGTACTCGGGTGGCTAATTAATATTGGTAGCTAGATCGGATAGAGCGAACGTTCGCCAGTCTTAAACCTAAGGGTTAGGAGTTATGGTGGTGTCTTAGAATTCATTGAACGAGAATTGAAATCCGCTGATCTGTTGATTGCCAATGCTCTGGTGAACTAAGGGGATTCAAAGTCTAAGCTTGTCTGTCGTCTTTGTTAAGTCAACCAATCTTTCAATCTGTATTTTAGTTTAGTTTTTAATTTGCTTGCATTTTCTAGAATAGAAGTCCTGGAACTCACACCACGCACAACGTATTAAACCTGAGTAATCTGCCTTTACATTTGAGTAGACAATTATTAGAAGACCCATTTAATACGATCTGCTTAGCGTTTACCTAAGTAGTTATTTGATATCGCTAAAACTGCATTCATCAAATTGGCGCCATTGCCGGGGACTTCTTTTAATTGTTCGAAAGAAGAACTGGCATTTTATTCTTCTACTTTCCATCTTTCATTTTTCCATCCACTTCGATTTTACACTGTTTTTGTTTGTTTTTCTCATTTGTAGGTTGTTCACATGTTTATGCATCACCACCCTCTCACGCGCTCCCAAACTGCCAAGAACGACAAGAATAATAGTGTAGAGAGACCAGGCAGTTCTGCTCCGCCAAGACAATCACAAATTTCAACGAGTTCCTCATCTTCATCTTCACCGTCATCTTCATCCGCTTCATACACCGAATAACTTTCACCTCCTCCATCTCCTAGGATGGGTGATGAGTTACCACCACCACCAGGCGGTCAAGCACCACCACCACTGGGTGTACCGAAGAGTCTAGCTGACTACAACAAGCCGAGCGCGACTAGCGTTCGATCTTCTATTGCCGTGCCACACATCGAAGGAGATCCTGACTATGAGATCAAGATTCCTTTCTTGACTATGATCTCTAGGGATCTATAATGAGATGGTAGGCCACTGGACAATCCGTGCACGCATTTGGCGGATTTCATTGATCTCTGCGGCACTTTCAAGAATGGGAATCTCGACAAGAACACTCTATGCTTGAGAGCTTTCCCGTTCTCTCTTAAAGGCGCAGCTAAGAGGTGGCTCACTGGCAAACCACCTGGTTACTATAGAGATTGGGATACTCTTGCTCAAGATTTCGTCGAAGAGTACTTCCCTCCTTCTAGAACGACAGCCTTCAAGGACAACATTGCCAGATTCTCCCAGAAGCAAGGAGCAAGCTTATATGACACTTGGAATGAATTCCAAGAACTTCTCTACAACTGTCCTCACCATGGTTTCGAGCAGAGACAGTTAGCTGAAATCTTTGCTCGAGGTCTTCGTGAAGAATCTGCTAAATGGGTCAATTCCTTAGCTGAAGGGGACTGCACTACCCTCACACCTGAAGTTGCTCTTCTTCATTTCGCGAACTGTGCTTCCAAGTCAAGGAACTGGGAACGACAATTAGAAGGATCAAGGAGCAAGCTCGATCTCGAAGCAACCATTAAAGCAGAAGTTTAGAAGCATCTGAAGAAGTCTTCTGCACCTATCAAGCCGCCAGCAGCCTCTGTCTACGTTCCTGATTGCAAGTGGTGGGGAGCTTGTGCTCATAATGGAGGCCGATGCCAGAACTTTGGTAAAATAGAAGTCTGGTCTGCTGAAGAAATCAATTTTGTTTCTCAAGGCTTCAACAACAATCAAAACGGTTATGTTGGCTACCGCAACTACAGACAACACGAAAATTACCAAGATCGACCTCCCTATAATGTCAATGCCAACCAGAACCAAGGCTAGAATTAGAATAGCCGACCAACTGGTCCAACTCAGGATCAGAAGCCGAACAATCCGCCGGGAGGTGCCTACCAGCCTCCGCACCAAAATTCGAGTAACTATGGAACTGCTCCTGGCAATCGCCAGAATCAATATCTGAACAATACTTATATAGGACAGCAACATGAGAAGGAGAACAACGTCAGTGAACTCGACAAGAAGCTCAATCAGATCATCACCAGACTTGACGATCATGATAGTCAGTTCAAAGCTCAAGCTCTCCTCAACCAAGAACAGATTGCTTTCGGTCATAGAATAGAGCAGTCAGTTAACCAGATCTCTAGCATGCTAGCATCCGGTTGACCATTTGGCCAGCTCCCCAGTCAAACAGAGACGAATCCAAGAAAGGAGCAAGCTAAGATGGTATCTATTCAAGATCTGACAAACTCACCTATTAATGCTTCTTCTAATTTATGCAGGACCAATGAAGTTCCGGAGAAGAAGGAAGCAAAGGAAGAGGCGCCTAAGGAGTATGATCCTCCTCTTGCTCTGTACTACGAGAAGCCTCCTTTTCCAAGAGCATTGCTACCGAACGCAAGGATCGAGACTGGCATGTGGGGAAACAAAGAACGATATCCTTCTACCCGTAGCAAGAAGCCTTCCTCGGCATATCCAGCTAAGTGTTCCGATCCTGGTTCTTTCACGCTACCTCTAGTTATTAATGATATTGAGATAGAACGTAGTTTTGTTGATCTAGGTGCGTCTGTCAATGTTATGCCTATGAGTTTGTTTGAGAAATTGAATTTACGAGAACTTGAACTGACTAGCATGCAACTTGTCTTTGCTGATAGATCATTGAAAACGCCTAGTGGAGAGATCAAAGATGTTGTTACTAAATGTGGTCCTTTCACTTTCTTAGCTGATTTTGTGATCATAGATACTAACGAGGAGGATTCTACTATTCTTATAGGTCGACCCTTCATGGCAACAACCGGAATGAAAATTAGTGTTCTGAGTGGTTCTTTGACCTAGAGGGATGGTAAGGAAACAATAACATTCCACCTTAAGGACGGTAAGAAATACTCTCTCATGAAAGAAGAACCTCACTGTCTTGCTGTTGAAAATGTGGAGTTGACTCCGGTCAACTCCGTTACTGATGTCTCTTCCAGTGTTCCTAGATCAACTGTTGTTGTTGGTGTTGCATAGATTACCAAGCAGAAACCAGGATCTTCATCTCAAAAGCCGCCAAAGAAGAAGGAACTGAAAGTCTCTTCTTCACCACCAAGCAAGGAACCTGGCAGGCTACGGAGGATGAATCATAAGAAGACTCAAATGGTCTGGAGGCCAATTGCTCCGCCATCCTCTTCCGAGCTAGCCACACCACCAGTCCCTGTCAAGCCACCGGCGTAGGAGCAAGTAAAGAAGGAGAAGCCAGAAGCATCTCCCAAGGTAGCGCCAAAGATCACGGATCCCGGTGAATTGAAGTCGGAGGTCAAAGAGAAGATAAAGCCGACTGTCCTCATTCCTTCCATTGTAACACTCACAAAGGATGATCTCTCAAGAGAACTGTTCGGACTGTTCAAGATCACTAATCATCTTCCTGATGGACGCGCTAAGCTCACTCATGCTAATGGGAAGAAATTCACGCTCGACGGAGATACCCCGAAGCTCTACTTCATGAATTCCGACGCTAGCGTTAAGGAGATCCTGAGTTGGGATGTCTCCTAATACCGTCCAGGTATCATCCAACTCAAGGACGTTAATCAAAGAGCGCTTCGTGGGAGGCAACCCACGGCTGGAGTTGGTTTTTAATTTGTGTCGAACTCCTTGTTTTAGAGTCGGTTCGGGGGAGGCAAAAGTGTCAGTTTGCAAGATTTCTTATTTTTCCTGTGTAATTTGTGTGTCATCGTTTCAATCGCAAGTTGTTTGAGGTTGTTCCGATTTTTGTCAAATTAATTCTGATTTTATGAAGTTTGCCTGGATTGCAAAAATATTTTCAAACATGCATGTCAAAGTTTTCGGCGAAAATCACTTCACTTTTTGGTGAAAACTACTCTTTAAATCCCACTGTGTTTTCTGACCGATTTTTGATAAACTTTTCAGCGAAAAGTACCCTACTTTTCAGTGAAAACTAGCTTTGAAATCCGGCCGACATTTTGAACTGAAGTTTTCGGCGAAAATTGCACTTCTTTTCAATGAAAAATTCAAGAAAATCCAAAAATCTTATCCCCTTTTTCCCGGTGTCTCTCTCTCTCCTCACTTTCTCATTTCATTTTCGAACGAACGAAACCCCCCTTTTTTCAAAAAGAAAATCATCGCCGACCTATTTCCACCACCGCCGTCATCGACCGCAACCGCATCATTCATCTCTCTCTCCCGATCATTTCAAGCCGTAGATCATCCGAATCGGAGCTCTAGAGCTCCAATTCCACCGAAACCTAGTTTTTCAAGTTTTTCTCCGATTTCTCTCATTTCGTTCGTTTTCAGTAGCTATGGCTTCAAGGTAAGTTGTAGAACTTTTCATTTTGAGTCTTTTGACATGTTGAATGGTAAATTTCATCGGGGTTGACTTCTGTTGACTTTTTTTGTCTACCTCGATATGCGTGCCGACTGTTTCGTGTGAACTTAGGTTAGCTGATTTCTTTGGACTGATCTAGCATGCTTAGGGAGAATTGTGCTGAATTCTACTACCATTTGATCATATGTTGTTTTGCTTAAAGAATGATTCTTTGTTGCGTTGACTTTTGTGAAATGTCAGTTTGACCATGAACTGCTTATGCTCATTTGGTTGCCATGTTTGTTCATTCACGTTCATATCTCTTTGTTAAATGATGTTATGCTGTCATTTTCTGCTTTGAGCTAGTAATTGCCATCATTAGGGTTCAATGTGTTCCAATGTTGACTTATTGAATGTCGTTTTGACTTCTGAACTCTAATTGTGATATTGACTTTCCGGCTAGACATGTGCATGCTTTATGATTCATTGTGATTATCAGTTACTTACTTTGCTTACCCCCACTCGGTTTTCCTCATTTCTTTGTGAAATTGAGTTTTTCTACTAAGTGTGTGGTGGGTTATTAGTTGACTAATCTAGTTTCATCTCTTGCTATAGGAATGTCACTCATGAGCGCAAGACCAAAGCCAGACTTGACATCGGGTCTAGCTCCCAGGCGCATGCCCCTGTCACTCCTGCCGTCCATGGCCCTCCTCCAGCACTTCTAGGGTATCACTGCACCATCGCCCACCTACCCGTGTACTACTTCGAGCGCTACCAGCAGATCCAGGACACCCAGTCGCTGACGTACGTCCACTTTCCATGCACTCCCTCCTCGCTCATGATGAGGATTGGCACCAGAACGTGCATGCCTCTTTGGCAGCTGCAGGCCTCCTGGAGCTGACCACCATGGCTGACGACTTCCCTGAGGTCGCCCTACGGGAGTTCTGGGCCACATTTGGGCTGGACACGCACGTGAGGCGCCAGCGCAAGAAGATCATCTCCTTCTATCTTTGTGGGGTGTACAGAACCCTCACCTACGATGAGTTTGCATCTCATCTTGGCATCCCGCCCGAGCACTACCGCGACCATCAGCTCGGTTGGGAGGACAACTCGGGTAGCGGAGCACCATATGACGAGCTCTGGAGTCACGTCACTGGAGTTCCGGGTTCTCAGACTTTGAGTCATAACTCCGTCAGGTCACTCTCTCACCCTCTCTTTCGCTTTATTCATATGGTTTAGCGTAGATCCAGTTTATTTGCTCCAGAGAAGGATCACCACCACATTAGCAGAGAGGAGCTCATTATGCTCCGTTTTATCCGAGAGGGCCGCCCACTTCATCCTAGTTGGGTGTTGGCACGCCTCTTCCACAAGAAGACCAAGACGAACAAGGACCCTCATTTTCTCCTTGGTGGCAACTTCGTAGGTCGCCTCATCCTTGCCTTCGGTCTGAGCCAGTCTTACGGACCTGAGGTCCCACGCCACATTGTACGCACCGTCGATGGTGACTTAGTTGCTGAGCTCGACCTCCAGCTGGACTACAGTCCGTATGTGGCAGCCGTTCTTCCTCCGCCCCCAGAGGATGCGTCAGAGGAAGAAGATGAATCCGAGGAGCAGCTTCCTCAGCCGGAGCAGGAGTTTGATGACCATATACCCTCGCCACAGCATCAGCCAGGGTATGACGATCAGTACCAGCTGCCCCTTCCAGATCCATTCCAGGCACCTCATCCTCAGCACCGACCGCATCCAGCTGATATTGGGGAGCTGTATGAGCGACTCTAGAAGTGGCGAGTCACAGACACCGCCACTTAGGATGCCAGATGGGTTATTATGCAGCAGCACATGCACCGCTCTGACGAGGGATACGAGGCGCAGCTGGCGTGGCAGCGGCAGGTCAACGACGTCCTCCACATTCCTCCTCCCGATGCACCTGACCAGCAGTGATCGGGTTGTATCATTTTCCTTGTCTTTTCTTTTTATTTCTTCTTTTCGGATTTCGATCCAACTTTTTTCTGCGTGGATCCGGGACACTTATCCCGGTTTCCTTTTTATCTTTAATTTGTTTTGCAGGTAGTTTGGGAGATTCCCTTTGCTTCGGGTCTACTACACTCCCCTTCACTTCAGTAGATTCCCTCCGCTCTGAGGAACCGTGTTCATCCCCTACATCAGTCATCTCGGTCCAGGTTCTTCTTGTAACTTCCCAAACTTTAAACCTTTGAAAACAACTTTTATTGCGTAAAGTAGTAGGAAACACAATACCAAAGTCGTTGGAAAACGTTCAAAGGCAAAAATGCAAAGCGGGCCCCAAAGCATGGCCAGAACCAACACACGAGTTTTAGTTATTACAAACCAAGCACACAATTTCAAAACACACTCCACATAAATAGAAACAATTGTCCAACACCCTTGACCACTCACTGAGAGTCTCCCGACATGATTTCTGAGGCTCCTTCTGCACCGCTTACTCTTGATTAGCTGCGAAGTGACTTGGTGGGTGGTTCAGGGGTCAGTCCTTAACATTCAAGTATAAAGGAATGTTAAAAGTAAAGAGGGGCATATGACCGAACTGGCATGGTCCTCAATTTCATGGCCGAACTACGAGAAAATCATATAACCGTTAGTTCAACAATAACACCACAATTAACATCGAAATAGGGCGTCCCCTCTTCCCGCCTAGCTAACCTCTATGCCATCATTGATAAGGCTTACTCATGAGCCTATAATAGGGACTTCACAAGAGTCGCTACTCTTCCCGACTACCATGAATCGATTGGGGCTAACAATACGCAACTCCCATCATCCGGTTGGGGCTATCCGTACTCATCTACCGTGATTCGATTGGGGCTAACAATACCTAACTTCCATCACCCGGTAGGAACCCGTATCCATCGATGTTCCCGGCGGAGGACTAGCTAGCGAGGCTCTACTTTCCACCTATACACACTAGGTGCCAAACATTATTAGATAACATCACGGTTTAACCATAACCGAATCAAACACTATTAGGTATAAAACCAATGGTTCCAGAAAGATGGAACTTTCCGTAGAAACGACACCTTGTTGTCAAAACCAAGACTTTCCGTCTTAATTTCCAGGTAAGTAGGGGAGTCACTCGGACTACTTAAGTCCCTCTAACCTTAGGCATCATAACTTTATAAACTGGAATTAATGAGGATCCGCGTCACTCATTACTCTGAATAATCTAACTTATCGGGAAACCAACTCAGATGGGTTAGTACTTGGTTAGCAATAAAATCACCACAAAAATTATAAGGACCTTAATTTAAGCATGCACGAGTCCAAAATAAGGCCCGAGTACCTCACTCGTTGATTCGGTTCCCGTCAAACGATTAATTCGGAATTATCACAATATTTGGTTAGTGACAAAGTTTAACCAAATAGCTATTTAAATTGAGGAATTAATTAATCCAAGGAATTTACCCCCTTAAACCAACTCACCTAAAGAGTCAACTCGAAGATAGGGAGTTAACGGCTGCGCAACTTCCTGGATCAAACTGTCAAAGCTGAAAAGAGGTTAAATGCCAAAAATTTGACAGTTAAGGATCAAACTGTCACGAGGGAAAACTTCAAGGGCCGAAATAAAAAAGGAAAAAGAAGGAGGGACTACACATGTAATTTACCTGTTCCCTGTTCATGCACTACGGTTCTGCCAATTTTTGACAATCAGACTACACGATTTGGTGAATGGAAACTCAATTCTGAGAAGGGGTTAGTTTTAGGAGTTTGAGACGAGCTGATAGAGGGTTTCAGTTTAGACTGACGATGCCTGGAACCCTTAAACCCATATTTGGTCGGAGATGGTGTCAGAGTGATGGAGAGATGGCTTTTGGAAGATATACGCTTTGATTCGAAGAAAGAGCCGGGTTTTATAGGCTTCAGGGAGTCGATTAGAGGCAAAAGAGATAAGGTTCACGGGTTGAGTGGCACTCTGGAAAAGTCGCCGTTTTTCTGAGATTTTTGCCGAAGTGGGATCAACTCCTTATCCGTTTTGTCCATTTCTGATTGGACTCAAGCTCCAATCTCGATTCCCACGTGTTTCTTCACGTTCTGGTGGGGTTCCTTGTCCCGAATAGTCTAAAAACATGCCTCTTCGCTATTTGGAAAAGTCACCGGAGTGATTCCGGTCGCCGAAAAAATTAATGGCCATTGAACTGATAGGCCAAGGAAGAAGATGACCCAAAACGGCGTAGTTTTGGTGCTTGGCGGATTTTAAAAAATAAATAAAATGAAATGTCAAGGCTGGGATTCGAACCTAGGTCGGCTAAGTGCTGGTCTGGTTCCAAAACAAATTGGGCTACAGGTCATTCATCAATCAGTATTACCCAGCTATCTGATAACTCGGTCTGATGGGTTTGATTCACCTTTCCAAATTAGATCCTACCAACGACCTACTCGAATTAACCCTTAAGTGTAACCTCGAATGAGCTCGTGTTCCCCCCCTTTTGCAAAGAACGATTAAAAAAAATTGGGGTGTAACATTTCTCCCCTCCTTCAGGAAATTTCGTCCCAAAATTCTAGTTAATGAATTTATGAGGAAAAAAGAGATTTATAACTTAGACGAACAAAGATTACCAACCTGGTTTAGTCTAAGAAGAGCTCAGGGTACTTCTCCCTCATACTCTTCTCTGTTTCCCATGTTGCAGCTTCCATTCCCTGATTCCTCCATACGACCTTAACCATAGGAATCTTTTTCTTCCGTAGATCCTTCTCTTGTCGATCTACTATCCGAACTGGAACCTCCTCATAGGTTAAGTCGTCAGATAACTCAATGTCTTCCAATTTTAGTACGAGTTCCGGGCTAGAACTGTAAGCTCGAAGCATGCTTACATGGAATACATCGTGTATTCGAGATAAGCTAGGAGGTAACGCCAGCCGGTATGCTAATGGACCGATACGTTCTATTATATCATACGAGCCGATGTACCGGGGACATAATTTCCCTTTCTTTCCAAATCGCATGACTCCCTTCCACGGAGACACCCGCAGAAATACTCGCTCTTTTACTTCGTATGAACGCGGTGGCCCAGGCCTTTTTGCGTTACTCTTCTGACAGTCTTGAGCAGCTTTAAGATTCCGTCATATTTCCTCAACTTTTTCTACCGTCTTCTGAATGATCTCAGGCCCTTCCAGTTGCCTTACTCCCTCTGCGTCCCAGTATAATGGGGTTCGACATTTCCTCCCGTAGAGTACTTCATAAGTCGCAGCTTTTATCAAACTATGATACTGATTGTGGTAAGCGAATTCTATCAACGGCAGATGTTCATCCCATGCTCCCTTCATGGTTAGGGCACAAGCGCGAAGGAGATCCTCTAAGGTTTGAATGGTCCTCTCCGATAGGCCGTCGGTTTGGGGGTGATACGCCGTGGAGAAGTGCACTTTTGTGCCCAAGGCCTTCTGAAGACTCACCCAGAATCGAGAGGTAAAGCTAGGGTCTCGATCTGACACAATGCTGACCGGAACTCCGTGCAACCACACAATTTCTCAACTCTGCCAGCTCATCCGGTCCGGGCTTGAATTTGATGGGAATGAAGTGGGCCGCTTTTGAGAATCTATCCACTATGACCCAAGCGCCATCGTGTCCCTTAGGAGTCCTTGGTAGCCCGTACAGAAAATCCATGGTAATCTTCTCCCACGTCCACTCAGGAATCTCCAGAGGTAAATCCTGGATTGCTGGGGCCTGATGTTCTGCCTTAATCATCTGACATTCAAGGCAACGATGAACGTGCTCCGCTACTTCTTTTTTCATGCCAGGCCACCAATAGTGCTTCTTCAAGGTTTGGTACATCTTGGTAGCTCCCGGGTGCATTGCGTAAGGTGCCGAGTGGGCTTCATCGAGTATGTCTTGACGAAGTTTGTGTACATTTGGGACACAAGCCCGTCCTTGACAAGTTAGTAAGCCATTGACCAGAAGAAATCTTGAAGCCTTTTCTACCTTGAGCCGTTCCTTGAGTTTCCTTATTTCTGGGTCGTCCTCCTGCTTCTCCTTGATTTTGTCGTAGAGTAACGAACGAATCTTCAAATTTGCTAAGAGAGCTGTGACTCCCTCTATGTGAAGTTCAATGTTCAAAGCCCGAAGTGCTGTGAGTTCTGGTAGTGGGCTATCCTTTTTCCTACTTAAGGCATCTGCAACCAAATTGGCCTTCCTGGGATGATATTTGATTATACAGTCATAATCATTGAGCAATTCGATCCACCTCCTTTGTCTCATATTTAACTCCTTTTGCTTGGTTAGATGTTGAAAGCTCTTGTGATCCGTAAAAATGGTGAACGTTTCGTCGTAAAGGTAGTGTCTCCATAACTTCAAGGTGAATACCAGGGCTGCTAACTCCAAGTCATGGGTGGGTTAATTGACCTCATGCGGGCGTAGTTGTCGAGAGGCGTAGGCAATAACCCGCTTTCCTTGCATTAGTACGCATCCCAAGCCTTGGTGTGATGCGTCACTATAAACCGAGTACTCTTCCCCACTTTGTGGAAGAGTGAGGACAGGCGCGGAGGTCAGCTTCCTTTTTAGCTCGTCAAAAGCTTCTTGACACTTCTCATCCCAGATGAATGTTCCTCCCTTGTGAAATAGCTAAGTCATTGGTCGAGCAATGCGTGAGAATCCTTCCATGAACTTCCGATAGTACCCTGCCAAGCCCAGGAAGCTTCGTACCTCAGACACATTCTTTGGGGGTGCCCACTTAACTACGACTTCGATCTTTCTCGGGTCTACTTCTACACCTTTACCGGAGATGAGGTGGCCCAAGAATAGGACCTCCCTTAACCAAAATCCACACTTGGAGAATTTTGCGTAGAGCCATTCCTCCTTCAGCCATTGTAGGACGGTCCTTAGGTGCTCCTCATGGTCCTCCCGATTCTTTGAGTAAATCAGGATATCGTCTATGAAGACTATGACAAATTTATCTAAGTACTCATGCAGCACTCCATTCATGAGGGCCATGAATGCAGCAGGTGCGTTGGTTAGCCCAAACGGCATTACCAAGAATTCGTGATGACCAAAGCGAGTCCGAAAAGCAGTTTTTGGAATCGAAGCTTCGGCTACCCGCATTTAATGATACCCAGACCTCAAGTCGATCTTCGAGAAAATCGTTGCCCCTTGAAGTTGGTCCAACAAATCGTCTATCCTGGGTAGCGGGTATCGATTTTTGATGGTCACCTTATTTAACTTCCGATAGTCGATGCACAACCTCAAACTTCCATCCTTCTTCTTTATGAACAACACTGGAGCTCCCCAGGGTGAAACGCTGGGTCGGATGAATCCCTTGTCAAGTAGCTCCTGAAGCTGCTCCTTCAATTCCTTTAGCTACACAGGAGCTATCCGATAAGGTGGAATTGAAATTGGTGCGGTTCCGGGAACCATCTCGATGTCAAACTCCACCTCTCTTAAGGGCGGAAGACCAGGAAATTCCTCTAGGAAAACTTCATGAAAATCCCTTGCTACAGGTACGTCCTTAAGCTATACGGTTGGTGCTCCACCACGTGTGCCAAATAAGCTTCACATCCTTCTCAAATTAAGGTGAAAGCTCGAGTAGACGACATAAGAGCTCCAGGAACGGGCCTCCGAATTCCCTTGAACAGCGCGGTGCCTCGGCCTTCTACCTTAAAGCTTACTTCCTTGTTCAAGCAGTCTAGTTTCGCGTGATTTCGAGACAACCAATCCATACCCAGGATTACGTCGATCTCGTAGAAAGGAAGGAGGATTATCGTATCCAGCTATTACGATAATGCAACTTTGAAAAACTGAATCGACGATCAAGGTATCACCGACCGGCGTTCGTATTCCTAAATTTTGACCTAGAGGAGTGGGTTCTATTCCTAGTTTATGAGCAAACGTACTAGAAATAAATGAATGCGTAGACCCAGAATCCATTAAAGTAAAAGATGGCTGACCGAAAATCGTAATCATACTAGTAACCACATCAGGAGCTGCGTTGGCCTCCTCCCTCTGCAGAACAAAGAGTCTGGGTTGTCCTCCAACTCGAGACGCCTGGCTTTGGTCTCGGCGGTCGTACCCTCCTTCGTTGTTGTGACCTCGATCTCGCCTGCTTCCAGATCGGATTCCTGATGGTGCCCTTCCGCCATTAACGGTTGGCTCCGACGTAGCCCTTCCTTGAACTACTCTATTAGGACATTCATGCTTGTAATGTCACTGCTATCCACATCTGAAGCAGGTGCCGGTGCGAATTTTGCACTCGCCAAGATGTGGTCTTCCACAAAAATTGCAGATGGGTGGGGCTCCTAGAGAGGAGGGTAAGTGTAACCATGGTTAAAGGTCCTAGCCATCTTTTTTTTTTTTGAACGAGAGGTGCGTGGTGACTCCTCACGTGACCCAACCACCTTCCTCTTTCCCGATTCCTTGCTCGCAACCTTTTGTTTTAGAATTCGCTGGTCGGCCCTTTCCAAGTTCATCGCCGCATGGTAGGCTTCCCAATGATCCTTCCAGGCGATGGTGCACAAGGACTTGTAGAGCTGAGGCCTTAATCCATTGAGATAGTGATCTCGCTGGGCTACCGGGTCCTCATAGAGGAGTCCTCCATAAGGTAACAGCTGTTCGAACCGAGCTGTGTAGTCAGCCACCGATTCTCGATCCTCACTTCCCCACTCCTGTTTGATGGTGAGGAAATCTTGCATTTTATCCTCATGATAAGATGGTGGAAGGAAGCGGTCCCTGAAGGCTGGTAGAAATTCTTCCCACGTGATCTCTGGTGGGTACTGCTGACTAGCGGGTTGCGTGAGCCACCAGTGATACGCGGTGCCCTGAAGGAGGTTTAAGGTTAAGAGAACCTTATCCTCATCGGCAACTCGCATCTCCTGAAGTGTGTGAATAACCTTTCCTAACCATCACTCAATGACGACAGGGTGTCAATCGTCGTAAAAGAAGTCTTCCACCCCCAGGTATCGAAAAGCTTTGGAGTTAGGTGCCACCCTAGCTGGTCGCACGCGTGTAGGAGGCGGAGGCTGTCGGGGCTCCTTAAGCTGTTGGTCGTAACTGGCTCTGTTGAGACATAGAACATTCTCAAGTTAGCACCGTAACGAGGGAATCATATTTGTGGAGTGTTTTGAAACTGTTAAAACATTGAATCTGAAGCGCTTCAGAAGGACTATTTGACTCAATCTTCATTTTTAAAACCGAAAAAAAACGTGGCTTAAAAATCCAATTTTGTTCTTAAAACTCTTCATTTCAAAATTCGACCGACTTCCATATCTTCTGGGTAACCAAGAAACAAAGGGAAGACCGGCTCTGATACCAAAATGTAACGTCCCAAGCTTTAAACCTTTGAAAACAACCTTTATTGCGTAAAGTAGCAGGAAACACAATACTAAAGTCGTTGGCAAATGTTCAAAGGCAGAAACGCAAAGTGGGCCCCAAAGCATGGGCAAAACCAACACACGAGTTTTAGTTATTACAAACCAAGCACACAATTTCAAAACACACTCCACATAAATAGAAACACTCGTCCAACATCCTTGACCACTCACTGAGAGTCTCCCGACATGATTTATGAGGTTCTTTCTGCACCGCTTACTCCTAATTAGTTGCGAAGTGACCTGATGGGTGGTTCAGGGGTTAGTCCTTAACATTTAAGTATAAAGGAATGTTAAAAGTAAAGAGGGGCATATGACCAAACTGGCATGGTCCTCAATTTCATGGCCGAACTGCGAGAAAATCATATAACCGTTAGTTGAACAATAACACCACAATTAACATCGAAATAGGGCGTCCCCTCTTCCCGCCTAGCTAACCTCTACACCATCATTGATAAGGCTTACTTATGAGCCTATAATAGGGACTTCACAAGAGTCGCTATTCTTCCCGACTACCATGAATCGATTGGGGCTAACAATACCCAACTCCCATCATCCGGTTGGGGCTATCCATACTCATCTACCGTGATTCAATTGGGGCTAACAATACCCAACTTCCATCACCCGGTAGGAACCCGTATCCATCGATGTTCCCGACGAAGGACTAGCTAGCGAGGATCTACTTTCCACCTATATACACTAGGTGCCAAACATAATCAGATAACATCACGATTTAACCATAACCGAATCAAACACTATTAGGTATAAAACCAATGGTTCCGGAAAGATGGAACTTTTCGTAGAAACGACACCTTGTTGTCTAAACCAAGACTTTCCGTCTTAATTTCTAGGTAAGTAGGGGAGTCACTCGGACTACTTAAGTCCCTCTAACCTTAGGCATCATAACTTTATAAACTAGAATTAATGAGGATCCGCGTCACTCATTACTCTGAATAATCTAACCTATCGGGAAACCAACTCAGATGGGTTAGTACGCGGTTAGCAGTAAAATCACCACAAAAATTATAAGGACCTTAATTTAAGCATGCACGAGTCCAAAATAAGGCCCGAGTACCTCACTCGTTGATCCGGTTCCCATCAAACGATTAATTCAGAATTATCACAATATTTGCTTAGTGATAAAGTTTAACCAAATAGCTATTTAAATTGAGGAATTAATTAATCCAAGGAATATACCCCCTTAAACCAACCCACCTAAAGAGTCGACTCGAAGATAGGGAGTTAACGGCTGCGCAACTTCCTGGATCAAACTGTCAAAGCTGAAAAGAGGTTAAATGCCAAAAAGTTGACAGTTAAGGATCAAACTGTCACGAGGGAAAACTTCAAAGGCCGAAATAACAAACGAAAAAGAAGGCGGACTGCATAGGTAATTTACCTGTTCCCTGTTCCTACACTGCGGTTCTGCCAATTTTTGACAATCAGACTACACGATTTTGGTGAATGGAAACTCAATTCTGAGAAAGGGGTTAGTTTTAGGAGTTTGAGACGAGCTTATAGAGGGTTTCAGTTTAGACCGACGATGCCTGGAACCCTTAAACCCATCTTTGGTCGGAGATGGTGTCAGAGTGACGGAGAGATGGCTTTTGGAAGAGATACACTTTGATTCGAAGAAAGAGCCTAGTTTTATAGGCTTCAGGGAGTCGATTAGAGCCAAAAGAGATAAGGTTCATGGGTTGAGTGGCACTCTGGAAAAGTCGCCGTTTTTCCGAGATTTTTGCCGAAGTGGGATCAACTCCTTATCCGTTTTGTCCATTTCTGAATGGACTCAAGCTCCAATCTCAATTCCCACGTGTTTCTTCACGTTCTGGTGGGGTTCCTTGTCTCGAATAGTCTAAAAACATGCCTCTTGGCTATTGGGAAAAGTCACCGGAGTGATTCCGGTCACCGAAAAAATTGCTGGCCATTGAACTGATAGGCCAAGGAAGAAGATGACCCAAAATGACGTAGTTTGGGTGTTGGGCGGATTTTAAAAAATAAATAAAATGAAATGTCAAGGCTGAGATTCAAACCTGGGTCGGCTGAATGCTGGTCTGGTTCCAAAACCAGCTGGGCTACAGGTCATTCACCAATTAAAACCAGCTGGGCTACAGGTCTGATTGGTTTGATTCACCTTTCCAAATTAGATCCTACCAACGACCAACTCGAACTAACTCTTAAGTGTAACCTCGAATGAGCTAGTGTTCCCCCCCTTTTGCTAAGAACGATAAAAAAAATTTTGGGGTGTAACAATTCTATTCCACTCTCGACTCTAGTTTTAGTCTTGTGAGGACACAAAATGATTTAAGTGTGGGGTAGGATGCTAGAGAACCTTGCATGAACTTGATTGCCCTTGATTGTGTTTTTGTGTGTTCTGTGGTTCCTTTCCAGTTTCTCTAGCGTTAGAATTGCTCGGTTCTTGATTTTTTATGTTAAGTTGTTGTTCAATCTGTCACAATGATGCTTAGACTGCTTAACCTAGAACCTTAGAACCAACGTGTATACTTTGATGCTAAATTGCCTGGTCAGAACAGATTTTAAAAAAAATCACACTTGTAGTTTGTCGCCTTGATTGCATGAAAATGATCAAATCCGACTAGCAAACCAAATGTGAGCTTTTGATCCATTGCACGTAACTTGCAATTTCAATTCTTTTTGAGTGGTTTTCTGTTTGCTTGAATGAGTTAGAATTTGCATGAGACCTACTGATGCGCAAGATTTAACTCACGACATTCAAGGTCGTATTCCACAAGGTCCTCTCATAAGCTAATACTCACAAGGTTCATGAACGGTCTAATTATTTGAATTGTGATTTGGTTTTTGAAAGTGAACTAATCAAAAGCATAAACAAACAAGATAAAACTAACAAGTAAAGATGAGGATCAATCAAGAGAAAAGGAAGTCTAGCTTAGTAAGGGGTTTCTTCAAGCTCAAGGTTCATGAAAGCTGGATTGAATCTCAAGCAACGATGTGTAAACTAATGACCATGCAAATCACTCAAGTAGAATCAATGAACTCTCGCACAGTTGACTCTGTACTCCTAGACCAAATGCACCATGCTTTCGCTATGTGAACGAAAGGAAATGGAGTGCTTTAACTAGTTCAATGAAATGCTCAACACTTGATCTCTATGCTAACATTCATCTAACACAAGGTAAATGATGCAAGACACTCTCATGCCAATCATATAACACTAGTCTAGCAATCAAAAGGGTCTTTCAACCTTCAAATGAAAGAAAACTAAATGCACACCAAGTGTTTGATAAAATGACAGCAAAGAAAACAAGCTCAAAATGGTTGTAATTGCATAATCCAATCTCTCAAATCATTCAATTACAATCCTACAACCTTAGATCAACATCAATCAATCATTCTCATGTATTGAAAGACATAAACAAACCAAAAGAACAAGTCAAGCTCTCATGATCAACAAGCACCAGGTTTAGGATCATCAACTTACACAAATGGCTATGAGAAACTCAATCCATACAATCAATCATCTATCCTAGCTTGATCCATCCCCCTCTAAACTGAACCTAAGCTTAGCCTAGCATAACCATGGAAGAAACCTGAAATTGAGTAGAGGAGACCATCCTTGTTTCCATGGAGGATCTTGCAACTTGGCTCTTCAAGCTTCAATCCAAAGTATGGAGGACTTCACTTAGCTCCTTGATCTTCACGTTGATCAACAATGAGAGGGAAGGATGATCGGTTATTGGGGAAGCTGATGAACGACAATTGGGGTTGAGAGAAAAACGTCGAGTGTTGTTGTAAAATTAATGAACGCCCCCTTAATTTTTGCCTGCTACGTCTTTATATATTGCGCTGGAAAGACCCGGAATTTTCGGCGAAAACTCCTACAATTTTTGCCAAAAACTTTTTTGCAAATCACCGAGCAGCTTTGACATTTCTTCATAGGTTTTCGGCAAAAACTCTGGAAGTTTTCGCCGAAAACTTCTTCACAAATCAAATGTCAGCCTCCTGTAATTCTACTGCTTGAAAACGTTGAGGGTTTTCAGCGAGGACTTAGAGTTCTCGCCGAAAACTTCTTCAGTGGAAGGAAGCATTTTTCTCATTTTTGTAACGGCCATATCTCCTCTATCCTTGCTCTGATTGACCTCCCGTTTGATCTTACGTGCTCCTTGTCACCAGTAATTTAATGGAAAATCCTGAAAATGCAAAGAAAACAACTCCAAAAGACACGGAGTTGGCCTCAAAGTGGTAATCGAATAACAAAAGAGCACTTTGCATAAAACTTTGATAAAAGCATATCTAACCATGGCAAAATAAGATCAAACATGGGAGATCCCTAGGCTAATCGAGGGCTTAAAATGCACTAAATAAGTCACATCAAATTCCCCTACGACTAAGCTTTGCTTTTCCTCAAGCAAAAGAATCAGAAAACATCCAAGTTCACAAATGACAAGATCGATCCCATTGAGATTCAAACGATAACAATTTGGCTTAAACTGTTCCACGGATAAACTCAACCTACACATGCAAGAACGTCAACAAAACAAGTCTAAACCTCACCATATTTTGCACACTTCAAGCAGTGGTTAATTGGGATACAGAAAAACCGACCACGACAACACCAACTCTAATCAAAAGGACTTGAACTCGGGAAATAGAACAGATTAGGTGGGGGTAGGAAATATTTTGGGAAGTTGTGAGTGATCGTGATGTGGCTATCGACTCGACTTCGTCCGCCTCTAGATCTACACTTTTTACGCTCAAGCTAGGATCACTACAACAAGGGCCACATTGAGAACTCTTTCTTTTCTCTTTTTTTTTCCTACTGCATACTAGTGCTCGATCCAACACTTCACTTAGGTGTTGAACCTGCCTAGCTCACAGCCTTTGCCTTTGCTAGTGCTCAACCCAACACTTCACTTAGGTGCCGAGCTCACCTAGCTTTTCTTTTGGCACTTCAAGAGTTTCAGCAACTTGAACACTTTCTTTTGAGCATTTTCTTTTTTTTCTTTTCTTCGCAAATTAGCCACTTGATCCTTAGCCCCTTAACTTCCACACAAGATTTCAAATAGGATTCCGTCTAATCTCAAGCCACAATCACAAGGGATAAAAAAGGTGATGAAAAACATGGAATATGGTGAAAATGTGTATGATCCAACAAACAGGCCAAGGCTCAACGGGTTATCCTATAGGAAACTGATTCGGGTAGGCTTTTTGGCTGAATGTGGAGGAATTCTAATTGCCTTCATCATCTTAGACCGGTGTTATCGAGCAGTACAAAAACACGTATCAAACCAATCAACCAACATACAAGAGTGATAAGATCTCTGATCTGACCTAGACTCATTTAATATTAGTGCCAACATGCTGGTTATAGGTTCTAAGTGGAACAGTCTAAATGTCATTGTGAAAGATCGAAGTCAATTAAACACCAAAAGTCAAGAACCGAATGATTCTACGATAGAGGAATTTGACATTCAATCAAGATCATGCAACTCATCAAAGCATAGCATTGGACTTTGGACTTCTACCAACAAATATTCACACCAAAGCTCAAACTCCCCCTACGACTAACATGAGCATTGCCCTCAATGATCAAGAGAGAGAGGGTAAGGTGGAATGAGAGTACCGCATTGGTAGAGAAGAGCTTAGGAAGCGAAAGTAGAGGAAGAGTCTCATTGTGAAGAGTGATCCGCCTAAGTGCTTGCCAACATCTTATTCAACAAACTAAAACAACACAAAAACATAAAAGTGGAAAGGTAAGGATAACATGGGGTGCCTCCCATGAAGCGTTTCTTTAACGTCTCTTGCTAGACGAAACCTAGAGCACTCAAGGCATAACCAAGGATAAAACCTCGACCGCACCAATAGCATCATGAACAACATAATGTTTAAGTCGATGGCCATTCACCTTAAAAGGCTCGGCTTGGGACGGAGAAATTACCTTGACGGTGCCATAAGGAAAAACTTGAGTTACCGTGAATGGTCCAGACCAACGAGATCTCAACTTCCCGGGAAAAAGTTTGAGCTGAGAGTTGTATAGGAGGACTTGATCACCAACTTTGAAATCCTTGCCCGGTTTCAATCGGGAGTCATGAATGAGCTTCGTCCTCTCCTTGTACAGCTTAGCACTCTCATATGCATGATGGCGATACTCCTCGAGCTCATGTACCTGAAACATACGCTCTTCTCCTGCGAGACTCATATCAAGGTTTAGAAATTTCAACGCCCAAAGAGATCGGTGCTCAAGCTCTACCGGTAAATGGCAAGCTTTACCATAGACCATCCTATAGGGGTAGTGCCTATAGGGGTCTTGTAAGTCGTGCGGTAGGCCCATATAGTATCATCAAGCTTCGTCGACCAATCTTTTCGTGATTGGTCGATCATTTTCTCCAAAATTCTCTTAAGTTCCCTATTCGTCACCTCGACTTGGCCACGAGTTTGAGGGTGATACGAGGTAGACATCCGATGAGTGACACCAAACCGTCGACATACTCTATCAAATTGCCCTTGAAAATGAGTACCTCGATCACTAATGATAGCACGAGGGGCACCAAAACGGGTGAACAACTTAACAAGAAATTTCCCTACAACTCGGGCATCATTGGTAGGCAAAGCTTGTGCCTCCGCCCATTTAGACACATAATCAACCGCAACTAATATATACTTGTTACCATGCGAAGGAGGAAACGGTCCCATGAAATCAATACCTCAAATATCAAATATTTCTACCACTAACGACACATTTTGAGGCATTTCATCACGGGAAAAATGTTACCTGAACGTTGACACGCATCGCAAGACTTGACAAAGTCTTGACAGTCTCGAAAGATTGAGGGCCAAAAGAATCCGGACTCAAGTACCTTGCGAGCCGTGCGATTCGCCCCATGATGCCCACCCGTAGGACCGGAGTGGCAATGTAGTATGATGTCCTTCGCTTCTCTATGGTTAACACATCTTCTAATCATACCATCCGAGCCAACTCGAAAAACAAAAGGATCGTCCCAATAGTAATGCTTCAAATCCGCAAAGAACTTCCTTTTGTCTTGAGTGGAGAGGCCCTCCTTCAGGTATCCACTAGCAAGATAGTTAGCTAAATCTGCGAACCAAGGTTCCTCGAACTCCAAAGTCGCTATAGCGAATAATTGCTCATCGGGGAAGTTGTCGTTGATCTCTTCATTACCATTGTGTACCATTTCAGCTTCTTCCAAATGAGACAAGTGATCGGCGGCTACATTCTCGGATCCTTTCTTATCCCGAATCTCAATGTTGAACTCTTACAACAAAAGAACCCATCGAATCAATCTTGGTTTAGCATCGGTCTTAGATAGAAGGTACCTCAAAGCTTGGTGGTCCGTGAAGACGATCGTGTGAGAAAGCACCAAGTAGGACCTAAACTTATCAAAAGCAAACACTATAGCCAAGAACTCCTTTTCCGTAGTTGTGTAGTTCCTTTGAGCTTCATTGAGAGTCTTACTTGCATAGTATATTGGATGGAATCGCTTGTCGATTCGTTGGCCTAGAACCGTTCCAATAGCGTAATCACTAGCATCGTACATCAACTCAAACGACTTCGACCAATCCGGAGCAATGAGTATAGAAGCATTTGTGAGCTTACCCTTTAGGAGTTCAAAGGCTCGCATGCACTCGTCGTCAAAACAAAATTCCACATCCTTCTCGAGAAGCTGAGTCATAGGAGTAGTTATCTTGGAGAAGTCTTTAATGAAGCGCCTATAGAAACCGGCATGCCCCAAGAAACTTCTCACGGCCTTCACGGAGGAAGGTGTGGAAGTAGAGAGATGGTTTGTAACTTTGCCTTATCGACCTCAATGCCTTTTCTAGAGATCTTGTGACCAAGAACAATCCCCTCATTGACCATGAAATTGCACTTCTCCCAACTCAATGCGAGATTGGTCTCTTCACAACGATGCAACACCTTCTCAAGGTTCCTCAAACAAAGATCAAACGAATCCCGAAAGACCGAGAAATCATCCATGAACACTTCCATGATATCTTCCACAAAATCATCAAAGATAGCAAGCATACATCGTTGGAAGGTAGCGGGAGCGTTGCACAATCCAAATGGAATTTGGCGATAGGCAAACATACCAAAAGGGCATGTGAATGTAGTCTTCTCGATGTCCTCCGGAGCAATCGGTATTTGGAAGTATCCGGACATGCCATCTAAGAAGCAATAGTACTCGTGACCGGAGAGACGCTCGAGCATTTGATCCATGAAAGGTAGAGGAAAATGATCCTTCCTAGTGGCCTCATTGAGTCGACGATAATCTATACAAACATGCCACCCGGTGATCGTCCTGTTGGTAGCTCATTCTTGTCATTAGCTACCACTGTGATCCCTCCTTTCTTGGGAACAACTTGCACGGGGCTAACCCAAGGACTATCCGAGATAGGAAAGATAATCCCCGCATCCATAAGCTTAATAACCTCTTTCTTCACAACCTCCTTCATGTTAGGATTTATCCTTCTTTGTGGTTGCACAACCGGCTTGAAATCTTCCTCCATAAGGATCCGATGTGAGCAAAATGTGGGACTTATACCTCGAATATCCAAGATGCTCCACCCAATAGCTCTCATGTACTTCTTGAGGAGCTCCACTAGGCGGTCCTTTTGCTCGGGTAGGAGCTTAGAATTGATGATGACTGGTAGCTTAGAATTTGGCATGAGGAAAGCATACTCCAAATGTGTGGGAAGAGGCTTGAGCTCGAGAGTAGGTGGTTCATCATAGGATGTCTTCACACTTTCCACCTTCGGGAGAGCCACAAAAACCGTTTCACTCTCTAACTTGTCTCTCCCTTCATCAAGGGAAGCCACTTGAGCTTTTAACTCCGGAGTATCTAAATATTCCTGCACATTCATTCTAAGGCAAACATCCAAAGAATCTCGACACACGAAGTTAGAAATACTACACACACTAGCCGAAGCAATGGTATCGCAAGAGTACTCTAAATCATCTTGTGCGTGAGCAAATTTCATGCCATCGCCTATGCAAAATGTAACACTCTCTTGTCCTACTCTCAATGTCAATTTCCCATTATGCACATCAATTAAAGCACGAAAGTAGCAAGAAATGGTCTACCAAATATCAATGAGACATCCACATCATCGGTATCTATGACCGCAAAGTCAACCAGGAAAACAAAAGGGCCTACCTTAACTAGCACATCATCAACAATCCCCCTAGGACTCTTGGTTGACTTGTCCGCAAGTTGAATATACATATGAGTAGGACGAAGATTAGACAACCCTAGCTTCTCAAATATGCAATAAGGCATGACATTGATACTAGCACCTAGATCCGCAAGACCATTCGCAAGAGAGATATTACCTATAGCACAAGGAATAGTAAAAGTACCTGGATCCTTGAGCTTTTCCGGTGGACTCTTGAAGAGAACGGTGGAGCATTCCTCATTGAGGTGGACTAAAGATGTCTCCGGTAACTTCCTCTTGTTGGTGTAGAGTTCCTTCATGAACTTAGCATATTGAGGCATCATAGTCATAGCTTCGGGAAACGGAAAAGAGAATTGCATTTGACTAAGCCGCTCCACAAACTTCTTGAAAACCTTCTCAAGGCCATCCTTCTTTAATCGAGATGGGTATGGAAGCTTAGGCTTGTATGGAGGTACAACCGGTGCTGGAGGAGAGATCGGTGGTGTACTCGATGTAGCCTTACTAGGTTCCTTGGCAACCTTAGTGCTCACATTACCCGTGGGAGGTTCGACTTCAACCTCAACTTCATCGACCTTAACTTCATCCGAAGGATCTTTAATATCATCTTCATCAACCATTAGATTAGGAGCTTGTACCTTTTGGGAGTCAATTGGGGAAGGGGTTGTATCTTGCAAGGGTTTTCCACTTCTCAAGGTCGCTACCTTGCAATGCTCTGGGCCTTTGGGGTTGATCTCGGTGTTGGAAGGTAGAGTGCCCGAAGGTCGTTCCGAGAGTGTCTTAGAAATCTGACCCATTTGATTCTCCAAATTCGCAATTGAAGTTTGTTGATTCTTGATAAGTTGAATCATTGCCGCATTGGTGTCTTCTTGAGAGATTGAAGAACCGCCCTCTTTGTTTTGAGGGGGTTTGTTGAATCCGGGTGGTCCATCACCTTTATGGTTGTACATTCGCGGTGGGGTAGGACCTTGGGGGCCTTGATTTGAATGTCCACCTTGATTCCATTGATTACCTTGGCTTTGGTTACCTCCTTGAGTCCATTGGTTACCTTGATTGTACCATCTATAACCTTGGAATCCACCTTGATTACCTTGGTTGTAACCCTTGTTATAACCACCACCTTGATTACCTTGGCCTTGGTACCCTTGGTTAGGCTTGTTGTACCCACCTCCTTGGTTCCAAGGACGGTTGTAGTTACCCCCTTGATAGTTCCCTTGGGGGTTGAAATTACCATGGAATCCTTGACCTTGTGCGAAGCTTACCTCCTCATTGTGGTCGCCTTGGCCAAGCTCATGAGTGGCGGGGTGGCAAGCATTGACATCGTGGCCTTGGCCCCCACAGCATTCACAACAATATATCGAAGCAAACGGCGGATTACCCAAATGAGATGATGGAACCTTAGAGGGACGCTTAGGCATACTAAGATTGCTTACTTGAGAGGCCATGGCATCAATCTTGGACATGAGGAGAGCAAACATGGGGTCATCTTCATCACGATGTCCCAGCAACTTAGGTTTCTTCCCATAGCTAGAGGATTACTTTTGTGCATCAACACTTACGGCTCGAGAGTCATAGTGCGTGTCGCTTCCATACTTAGACTTAGGAGGTTGTTGTCGAGACCAACTCCGTGTCTTGTTGGCCATTTCCGCGAAGAGTTATAGAGCATCTCCGGGAGTGAGCATCCTTAGATCACCTCCGGCGGCTTGGTTGATCATCCTTGTATTCTCAAAGTCAAGGGATCTAGCAAAGATGTCCGCCACCATTCGGCGAAGTTGTGATGAGGACAAGACCGAAGAAGGGCTTAGAACCTATTCCAAGTCTCATGGAAGAGCTCTCCCGTGTGTTGTGTGAAGTGGTTGATACGATCTCGGATTGCATCCGTCATATAAGGAGGAAAGAACTCCTCAAGGAAAGCTTCGGCTAGGCCTTCCCATGTGGTGAAAGTTCAACTCGGTTGGTTCTCCAACCATGACTTAGCTCTCCCTTTGAGTGAGAAAGGAAAGAGCCGGAGTCTCACACAATCCAGGTGAACTTGATCATTTTTCACCGTGTCGCATATCTCCAATAAGTCTTTGAGGTGCCTAGATGGACATTCTCCATCAATGCCATTGAAAACCACTCCGTTTTGCACCATCTGAATCATATTAGGCTTTCACCGGTCTTCGCACGATGCTCGAGGCTGCTCCTTCAAGAGTAGGACGAGCATAGTCTGCCAAGGTCCGCCTAGCACCTCTTTGTGATTGATCGTCGTCATTGGTGTGATGGGAATGCACCGAATGGTTATCTTCGCCCTCGTGATGAGACATAGTGTGGTGTGAGATGTGTTCAACTTCTTCTACTACAACTGTATGAGGTGGGGAAGTAGTTGGTGGCTCAATCACTTGTGCAAGTACTTGGATTCGTGCTTGAAGACGAGCTAAACGCCTCATGCACTAGCACAAGTTTCCTGCAAACAAGCACAAAAAACACCCGAGTAATACAACGATGCGGGATAACAAAGTAGACAAAAAGAAACAAGGAAGCAAAAAGGAAAATGGAAGGAAGTGTAAAGATCGGTTCACTAACAATTGCTTTCTTAGGAATGAGAGAGTCCCCGGCAAAGGCGCCAAAAACTTGATGCGCAAGATTTAACTCACGACATTCAAGGTCGTATTCCACAAGGTCCTCTCATAAGCTAATACTCACAAGGTTCATGAACGGTCTAAACGTTTCAATTGAGATTGGTTTTTGAAAGAGAACTAATCAAAAGCATAAACAAACAAGATAAAACTAACAAGTAAAGATGAGGATCAATCAAGAGAGAAGGAAGTCTAGCTTAGTAAGGGGATTTGACGTGATTATCAGCCTCATTTAAGCGACATTTCTTTGCTTAAGACATGGTTTTTATGGTAGAATAACGAATATTCAATCGATTTCCCTATCTCGTGCCATTTGTGTTACCTTGGCCCGTTTCGGGTCTATTTGATGGTTTTCTAGTGTTTTTATGTTAGCACAGGTTTTTACCTTCAAATAAAGTAACCAAGGACGTGTCTAAGGCATTGGAACCTCGAGGAATCAAACCAGAATCGATCCAAGGAGCCGATCAAGTCGAACCAAAAGTCTGCCCGTTCACACTTACATTTTCGGCAAAAATAAGCATATGTTTTCGGCGAAAATAAGCATATGTTTTTGGCAAAAATAATAGTACAAATCGATTGACGCCAAGTGAAGGAGATTTTCGGCGAAAGTGTTGAGTTTTCGGACTGAGAATAAAAGGCCGAGGAATCAGCTGGCGGGACTTCCATTCACAAGTATATTTTTGGCGAAAATGATTCACTATTTTCGGCGAAAATATTAGAAGAAATCCGGCTGATTAGGGTTAAGTATAAATACTTAACCCGGCGGCCCAAAAAAGAAGAGACCTCATAATCATATCATAATTTAAACTTTCGAATCAGAATCCTCTCAAGTTCTGGAGCGAAGAGTTAGAGTTCGAAGAGCCGAAAAGAGATCGTGACGCCATCCCTTTCATCTCAGAGAACCGGAGCTAGGAGTGTTATTTACCGAAGATTGAAGTCTGTCAGAGTCGTCTAAATTAGGTTTTTCAGATTCTTTTCTGTTCTCCCTCTGGATGATGAACTCTCTCTTTGTCTTTGTTTCTTTTGTAATAATCATGAGTAGCTAAACTCGTTAGAGCTTAGACTAGATGAACCCTAAGTGACCCAGGGCTTTAAAGCGGTCACGGATCGGCGGTGATTAGATTCGAAATTCAATTAGTTCTTTTTCATGTTTGATTTGTTCTTCTTTGTTCATGTTTCTTGTCTGGATTGATCACCTAGATTAGATTCTGGTTAAGCTAAGGATAGAAGCGAACGCTCGCCTTACTTTCGAACATCGAATTGAACAATTAACCTTATAATTGGAGTGTGCCTTTCGTAGGAATCGATTAGGGTTAATTCACTGCAAGAGTAACTCATTAATGATTAGTAATTGCACCAGTTAATTAAGTCGTTGCGAGAGGCGACCGTACCCGGGCGGCTAGTTAATCTTGGTAGTTAGAACAGATAGAGCGAACATTCGCCGGTCTTAAACCTAAGGGTAAGGAGTTATGGTGGTGTCTTAGTAATTGATTGAATGAGAATCGAAATCCGCTGATCTGTTGATTGCCAATGCTCTGGGGAACGAAGGGGGATTCAAAGTCTAAGTTCGTCTGTCATCCTTATTTTCAAACCCTAAATTCTCAATCTGCTTTAGTTTAATTTTTAATTTATCCGCATTTCGTAGATTTAGAAGTCGTGGAACTCACACCACGCACAACTTGCTTGCATTTGAGTATTTTGCCAGTTTTAAAGTAGTCAATCTTAGAAGACCCCTGGAATACGATCTACCCTAGCTTTTGTAGCTTTGTTAGTTATTTGTGTGAAACGCATCACAACGACTGCGCGTTCACCAAATTGGCGCCGTTGCCGGGGACTTCTTTTGATTGTTCGAAAGAAGAACTGGCAATATATTCTTCTACTTTCCATCTTTCACCTTTCCATCCACTTCGATTTTACACTGGTTTTGTTTGTCTTTTTTATCTGTAGGTTTACAGTGTATGCCTCACCGTCCTTGGACTCTCTCTTAAACCGAACAGGCTAAGAGTGTAGAGAGACCAGGCAGTTCTGCTCCACCTCTACGATCACAGATTCTGAAGAAAGGCAGATCCAATCCATTCATCACTCCGATCAAGATCGAGGAACTGAAGGAGAGTTCCTCATCTCCATTTTCACCCGCATTGTCATCTTCATCCGCTTCATACACCGAGTCACTCTCACCTCCTCCATCTCCCGCCATGGACGATAGATTACCACCACCACCACCAAATGGCGATCAACCGCCGCCGCCACCACCTGCACAGAAGAGTCTAGCAGACTATAACAAGCCGAGCGCGACTAGCGTTCGATCTGCCATTGCCGCTCCGCGCATTGAAGGAGATCCTGACTATGAGATCAAGATTCCATTATTGACGATGATCTCTAGGGATTTACAGTTTGAAGGCAGGCCCCTAGACAATCCGTGCACTCATCTTGCAGATTTCCTTGATCTCTGCAGCACTTTCAAGAGCGGAAACCTCGACAAGAACACTCTTTGTCTGAGAGCTTTCCCGTTCTCTCTGAAAGGCCCTCTAAGAGGTGGCTTACTGGCAAACCACCTGGCTATTACACTGATTGGGATACTCTGGCTCAGGACTTTGTTGAAGAATACTTCCCTCTGGCCAGAACAACCGCCATCAAGGACAGCATTGCCAGATTCTCCCAGAAAGAAGGAGAAAACTTATATGATACTTGGAATCGATTCCAAGAATTTCTCTACACCTGCCCTCATCATGGATTCGAGCAGAGGCAGTTAGCTGAAATCTTTTCTCGAGGACTTCGAGAAGAATCTGCCAAGTGGGTCAATTCTCTAGCTGAAGGGGATTGCACTACACTAACACCTGAAGCTGCTCTTCTTCACTTCGCAAACTGTGCTTCCAAGTCAAGGAACTGGGAACGACAATCTGAAGGATCAAGGAGCAAGCTAGATCTCGAAGCTACAATCAAAGCAGAGGTAGAGAAGCATTAGAAGAAGTCTACCACACCGAACAAGCCGCCGACAGCTTCCGTCTACGTTGCCGATTGCGAGTGGTGTGGAGCTTGCGCACATAACGGAGGCCGTTGTCAGAATTTTGGTAAGGCAGAAGTCTGGTCTGCCGAAGAGATAAATTTCATCCAACAAGGCTTCGTCAATAATCAGAATGTTTATGCTGGCTACCGTAACTTCAGACAGCAAGGGAACTATCAAGACAGACCTCCCTACAATGCCGGCGCCAACCATAACCATAACCAGAACTAGAATAACCGCCCGGCTGGTCCAGCTCAGGATCAGAAGCCTAACCATCCGTCGGCAGGTGTCTACCAGCCGCCCCATCGTAATCCGGGTAATTATGGAACTGCTCCTGGCAATCGCCAGAATCAATATCTTAATAATACCTATCCAGGGCAGCAGCATCAAAGAGAGAACAATGTCAGTGACCTGGATAAGAAGCTCAGCCAGATCATCACAAGACTCGATGATCATGACAGTCAGTTTAAGGCTCAAGCTCTTCTCAAGCAAGAACAGATAGCATCTGGACAAAGAATTGAGCAAGCCGTGAACAACATCTCGAGCATGCTAGCATCTGGTCGACCATTTGGCCAACTTCCAAGCCAGACAGAGCCGAATCCGAGGAAGGAGCAAGCCAATATGGTAACCGCTCGAAAACTCCCAAACTTAATTGCTGATGCTTGTTCTGTATTGTGCAGGATCGCTGAGACTCCGGAGGAAGAAGAAAAAGAAGAAGAACAGAAACCGGCGCCTAAGGAGGATGATCCTCCTCTTGCACCGTACGTCGTGAAACCTCCTTTTCCTAGAGCATTGCTGCCAAATGCAAGGATCGAGACTGGCATGAAGGGGAACAAGAAAGGATATCCTGACATTTGTATTAAGAAACCTGCTTCTCCATATCCAGCTAAGTTATCTGATCCTGGTTCTTTTACTTTGCCTTTGGTCATTAATGATGTTGAGATTGAACGTTGTTTAGTTGATCTAGGAGCGTCTGTTAATGTCATGCCTATGAGCCTGTTTGAAAAGTTAAACCTAGGAGAACTTGAACCGCCTAGTATGCAACTTGTCTTTGCTGATAGATCACTTAAAACCCCTAAGGGAGAGATTAAAGACGTTGTCACTAAATGTGGTCCGTTCACGTTCTTAGCTGACTATGTGATTATGGATACTAGTACAGATGATGCTACTATTCTCATAGGTCGACCTTTCATGGCTACTACTGGAATGAATATTAACATTCCAAATGGTTCCTTAACTCTAAGGGTCGGTAAAGAAACGAAAATGTTCCGTCTTAAAGATGGCATGAAATATAACTCTAGGAATGAAGAATCTCACTGCCTAGCTGTTGAAACTGTGGAGTTGACTCCAGTCAACTCCGTTAATAATGCTTCTTCTAGTGTCTCTAGATCAATTGTGGCTGCAGATATTAAACAAGTCATTAAGAAGAAGCCAGAAACTTCGGTTCAGAAACTGCCCAAGAAGAAGAAGGAACTGCAAACCTCTTCTAAACCACCAAGCACTAAATCGAGCAGGCCTCAGGGAAAGAATAAGAAGACGAAGACCCAAATGGTCTGGAGGCCAAAAACTCCACCGTCTTCCACCGAGCCAGCTGCACCACCAATTAGTTCTGAGAAACCGGCGCCGGAACAAGTATGGAAGGAGAAGCTGAAGCATCTCCTAAGGAAATACTGACGATCACCGATCCTGGTGATACCAAGCCGATGATAAAAGAAAAGAAGAAGCCGACAGTCTTCATTCCTTCCATCGTAACAATCAAGAAGGATGATCTCTCCAGATAACTCTTTGGACCATTCAAGTTCGTCGATCATCTTCCCGATGGACGTACCAAGCTTTTGCATGCAAACGGGAAGAGATTCACGCTTACCGGAGAACTCCCGAAGCTGTACTTCATGAACTCCGACGCGAGCGTTAAGGAGAATCTGAGTTGGGATGTCTCCTAATACCGTCCAGGTATCGTCCAGCTCAAGGACGTTAATAAAAGAGCGCTTCGTGGGAGGTAACCCACAGCTGGAGTCTGTTTTAATTTTTGTTGAACTTGGTATTTTAGAGTCGGTTCGGGGGAGCCAAAAGTGTCAGTTTGTTTGATTTATTATTTTTCGTGTAGATTTTGTGTGTCATAGAGTCAGTTGCTGTTGATTGAGATCGTTCTGATTTTTGTGGATTTCACTGTGATTTTCTGAAGTTGGCCGGATTAGTTTAAAATATTTTTCACCCGAGTAGTTTAAAATTTTCGGCGAAATCACCCTTTATTTTTGGCGAAATCACCCTTTGATTTTCGAACCCGGTCTCCTGTTTCATATTTTCGGTTCGAATAGTTGTGTGTTTTCGGCGAAATCCTTTGAATCCGGCGGTCATTTTAACTCCCATTTTCGGCGAAAACAACCTATTGGTTTCGCCGAAAATTCCTTTAAAAATCAGAAAATCCCCTCTTAAAAATCCGGTCTCCCTCCTCTCTCTCCTCACTTCCCATTTTCGTTCAAAACCCGAAAATAAACCCTCTCCCCTTTTGTTTCAAAATCGCCGCCGCCACCCCACTTTAAAACCGCCGTCGCCGCCGTTTCCCACCGCCGCCACTCAACTCCCCTCCCCATTCCGATTCCATCGAGCCCTAGAACAGCCGAATCGGTGCTCTACAGCTCCAGTTCACCGAAATCCTCGTTTTCAAAGTTTTTCGTCGATTCCTCCCAACCCGTTCATTTTTAGCAGTCATGGCTTCAAGGTAAGTTGTAGAACTTTTCAATACGAATCTTTTGACATGTAGATTGCTGAATTTCGTCGGGGTTGACTTTCGGTTGACTTTTCGGTTTGCCTTGATTTGCGTGCCGACTATTTTCGTGTGAACTAGGTTAGCTGAACTTATAGAACTGTTCTAGCATGCTTAGGGAGTTCCGTGCTTAATTTCCATATCATTTGATCATGTGTTGCTATACATACGATTAATTCTTTGTTATGTTGACTTATGAGACATGTCAGTTTGACCATGAACTGTTTTTGATCATTTGGCTGCCGTACGTGTTCATTCTCGTTCAGATTATCGTGCTTGCCATTTGAAATCATATTTTACCGTCATTCCCCAAGTTGTGATAGTCCTGCCATGATTAGGGTTCAATATGCTATACATGTTGACTCTCTGAATGTCGGTTTGACTTTTTTGAACTCTGATTGTGCTTATCCGATTCTGGCTGTTCCTAAGTATGTATTTTACTGTCTATGATTACCGGTTACTCCGCTTTGCTTACCCCACTTAGTTTCCCTCATTTCTTTGTGAAATTGAGTTTTTCTACTAAGTGTGGGGTAGGGTTTTGGTTGACTAATATGGTTTCATTCTGGTTTTAGGAACACCACTTATGAGCGCAGGACTAAGGCGCGACTTGATGGCGCCTCGAGCTCAGGAGCTGCCGCCCCTGTCACACCCATCGTTCTGGGTCCTCCACCCGCACTACCTCGTCGGGCTGGATACCATCGCACTATCGCCCATCTACCTGACTTCTACTTCGAGTGCTTCCAGAAGATCGAGCACACTCATGGAGCTGACGTGCGCCCTCTTTCCATGGAGTCCCTGCACGATCATGATGAGGACTACCACCGAAACGTGCATGACGCCCTAGCACCGGCAGGCCTCCTCGAGCTAACCACCATCGCCGCCGAGTTCCCAGACATTGCCCTCCAGGAGTTGATGTGATCCTGGCCACCCTCAGGCAAACCCCGAGCCGAGAGCCTGAACAAGGCCTCAGGACAAATGCTACGAGCCCTGGACCGACCCCACGCCCCTAATGACCCTCTGGAGACCTTCCAAAAGATGTGGCCGAAGCATAATGAAGAAAGCCTGGCCAGAAGAAGCTGGCACCCGAAGATAGACCCCGGTACGAGCCCCGTACCGGGCCAAATGCCAGAACTAAGCTCCATGATCGAAGCCTCGATCCCTGTACCAGCACCAGCCCTTGAAGACCCCATGATAGCATTCCTGAAGACCTGGCCGAAGCATAAAGCAGAAGGCTTGGCCAGAATTGAAGAAGGCCCAGCACGGAGCCAGCCCCGGGCGCCGGACCGAGCGCCGGGCACCACAGAAGCGTGCTTTTGGCCCAGCCAACAAATGGCTGGAGCCTTTTGTAAGATTCCAGTTTCTATGGATAGCTTGAAGTCCCAGGAGCACTCTCCAACAAACGGAGCTGAATTTGGAGAAGAACTGAAGGAGATAGAGCTCGGCCAAGTCCTAGCAAAGCATGGGCGGAGCATCAAGGAGTGGAGCCCGGATGCTGATCCGAGGCTGCACACGATAGGAGCTGTAATCAGGCCACCTCCTGAGCCTGATCCCAACCTTGGAGAAGAGCCAAGAGGTCAGCCCATGACCGAGCAGCCACGGGCCAAAGCTGGACTAATACTAAGCAAAGCTGGATTTCTGGACAGATTCGTAGCCCGACAAAGAGTGACGAATATGGGCTACTTGGACACAGAATTTGGGCTGATGTCCAACATGAAAGTTGTAGCCCATGTAGTCTAGTAGTGATCTGCAAAACATCAGAATTTTACGAATTTGTTTAGTATTTATTTGGCTAATATTTTCAGAACCCGTTTAGCTGTTTTTAGGATTTTCCAGCCTCCTTTTTAGGAGTTCTTGTTTAGGTAGGATTCTCTTCCCTTATAGGGTTGGAGTCCGAATTATCCCTTCTTTTAGTCTAGGTTAGGATTAGTTAAAGTCTTCTTTAGGTTTTCTAATTAGGACTCTTTTTATTTCTTTATTTTATTATTATTTAGGAAGTAGTGTTTAGGGAGGAGAGCTTGTTCCTCACCTATATATAGAGGCCGCCGGCCACCCTGGTAACACAACCTTTGAATTGAATAAACACTTGAAACTTTGGTTTTTCTCTTAGCATGGAATTGCTAATCTCTTCTCGACTTTCATGGAATTAACTGTCGTTTAGATCGGCTTATCATCAAGAGCATCCATCTCTTGGCGTGGCGTCTTCGACTGGACACTTCTGGTTCCCGGCTGTTATATAGCCGACGGGTCAAAGTACTTTTCCACCCCGGTTCCCGACGTTTCTACCTCGTTGCACGGTCTCAACTTGCGGTGGTTAGGGTCATCTGCCCACGGTTGCAGCGGTTCACATCAGTTGGTATCAGAGCACGGTTCAGCTCACGGACCACAATCTATCCCAGTCTTCAAGTTTGAAACCCTGGATTCATATCCTTTACTTTTGTTCTTAGAAAATTGTTTAGAAAATCTCCATCTATTTTCATTCTGTTCGAAGTTATTGTAAGGCAAGAAAATATTGGTGGCCGATCAAGCTATCAAACGAAAAATATCAAAAGAGTCAGAAAAACAGAAAAACAAAAAAAGCAAGGCCACCCTTGCCAAGTTCTTTCTTTCGTTGTAATAGTGGCTTTAAGAAGAGGGGATAGACTAGCTTATGTTGCTTGTGTTAAACCGAGCCACGACCCTACTTTTAACCACCAAGTTGTACTTTGCATCGAGCCCTAGAAAAAGAATCTTAGAAAATATATTAGAAAAAGTCTTTGTGTTCGTTTGTTCTTCTAACCATGTCAGAGTTGAGGCTACTTACGTTGGACCTTCGAATCAACAGTGCACGCCTAACCATGAATGACATAGTAGATTCCATTCGAAGATTGGACAGAAAAGCCGAAGCCAAGAGTGCCAACACTAGGCCCAGCACTAGGCTCAGCGCCTGGCCAGCACTGGCCCAGCACCAGGCCAGCACTCGGTGCAACGCCTACCCAGCACCAGTCCCAGCACCAGCCCAGCGCTGCCAGCACCAGCCCAGCGCAAGCACCAGCGCCCGAGCAGCGCCCAGCGCACAAGCGGAGCCCAGCGCCCGAGCGCAGCCCAGCACCCGGCCGGCGCCGAGCGCCCGACCGGAGTCCAGCGCCCGACCGGCACCCAGCGCCCGAGTAGCGCCCAGCACCCAGCACCAGCGCCCCCGCGCCCAGCCCCGACACCTGTCCCGGCACCAGCCCTGGCCCTAGCCCCGGAACCAGCCCTGGCCCCAGCCCCGACATCAGCCCCGGCCCCAGCCTCGGCACCAGCCCCGGCACTAGTCTCGACCCCAGCCCAGGTTCAGCAACCGGCCCCAGCCCCAGCGCCCGACCAGTCCCTGGAGCCCGAGCAGCCCCCGGCGCCGCCTGACCCCGACGCCGCCCTGACCGACCCCGGCCCGACGCCGCCTGACCCTGGCCCGACGCCGCCAGACCCCGGCCCGACGCCACCTGATCCCGGCCCGACGCCGCCTGACCCCGGCGCCGCACTGTCCACCCCCGGCCAGACGCCGCCCTACCCCGCTGCCACCCTGTCCACCCCGGGTCCGACACCACCTGACGTGACCCAGGTCACCAAGGCCGGCGTGGACACGCCACCACGGACACCCGACCAGGAAAACTCCACGAGAGCGCCAGACAAGGAGAATTTAATGGCCGTTCGGCCTAGAGACTTGATGCCGAGCGAGGACTACACCGGCCCCAGGCTTACACCAACGGAAAAGGATGGAACGAAGAGAAGCTGAAAATTTCCCACGAAGAGCATGGACGAGTAGAGGAAGGCCGAGCCGAACCACACAAGGTATCTATAAACCTATTAACCCTTTGAGTGGGATTATTTGTGATGAGTGCCCAGTACGAGATCACACGGTGAGAGCCTGCCCCAACAAACGAGCAATGGTGGAAAGACCGAGAGAAAAGGGAAGAAGAGGGCTATGGCGCCAGAATTGGGCTAGCATCAGCCCTGCCCCGGGCCAGCATCAGCCCTGCCCCGGACCAGCATCAGCCCTGCCCCGGACCAGCATCAGCCCTGCCTCGGACCAGCATCAGCCCTGCCCCGGACCAGCATCAGGCCTGCTCCGGACCAGCATCAGGCTTGCCCCGGACCAGCATCAGCCCTGCCCCGAGCCAGCACCAGGCCAGCACTCGGCGCAGCGCCGACCCAGCACCAGTGCCAGCAGAAGGGCCAGCCCCAGCCCCAGTACCGGCCCAGCGCCTAGCGCTAGCACCAGCACCAGCACCAGCACCAGCACTAGCGCCAGTACCGGCCCAGCGCCCAGCGCTAGCACCAGCACCAGCACTAGCCCCGGCACCCCAGCGCCCAGCACCCGAGCGCCCGGCACCCGAGCGCCCAGCACCCGAGCGCCCAGCACCGGCGCCCCAGTGCCTAGCCCCGGCGCCCCAGCGCCCGCCCCAGGCGCCCGACCAGCCACCGACGCCCGACCGGCGCCCAGCGCCCAAGCAGCCACCAGCGCCCGACCGGCGCCCAGCGCCCGAGCAACCCCCGGCGCCCGACCAGTTCCCGTCGCCCGACCAGCCACCGGCGCCCGACCAGCGCCTGGCGCCCGAGCACGGAGCCCCCATACCAGCCCCGGTATGGCCCAAAGACCTCAGGTCCGAGCCCCGAGCACTCGTACCAACCCCGGTGCGGCCCGAACACCCCTGGAGTGCCAATAAAGCACCAGGTCAAGTCCTATACTCCCTGTGATTATTTTTATTATTCGTAAAGGATTACCAGGTATGGATTCGAGGACGAATCCTTTTCAAGAAGAGGGGAATGACGTGACCCTGGTCACCAAGGCCGGCGTGGACACGCCACCCACGGACACCCGACCAGGAAAACTCCACGAGAGCGCCAGACAAGGAGAATTTAATGGCTGTTCGGCCTAGAGACTTGAAGCCGAGCGAGGACTACACCGGCCCCAGGCCTACACCGGCACCACCTCCGGATCCGTGGAGAGACAAAGGTCCAAGATCAGGCCCCAGGCCAAGCCTAGGGCCAAGTCCAGCCCCGAGCCCGGATAAAGGCGTAGCACCTAAACTAGGCCCCATGCCAAATGCCACGAGCTCTAGACCGACACCAGCCCCTTAAGAAATCCCTAGGGTACCCTGGAAAGAAGGCTCGAAGCAGAACTCAAAAGGCCTGGACAGATTTGAAGAAGGCCCCAAGCTAAGCCTGCCATAGGCACAAGGCCCATGCCAGCACCCGTCAAAGGAGCACTTTTGGCCCAGCGAACGATTGACCCGTGCCTTTTGGGATTTTCCAAAGGCACTGGAATCCTTATGGCTCCAGGAATACTCTCCAACAAACGGAGCTGAATTTGGAGGAGAACTGAAGGAGATAGGGCTAGAACAATTCCTAGTGATGCTTGGCCTAAACATCAAGGAGTGGAGCTCGGATGCTGATCCGAGGGAACCAATGCTAGGAGCTGTGACCAGGCCACCACCTGAGCCTGATCCAAGGAGGGATGGACTACCATTCATGATACAGGAAATGGAGAGGAGATGCCAAATACATCCGAACACGGAATCCTAATCAAGCTAGGATTTCCCGGTTTTGGACAGATTCCTAGTCTGACAAGGATTGACGAATACGGGCTACTTGGAGGCAGAATTTGGACTGATGTGCAACATGAAAGTTGAAGCCCATGAAGTCTACTAGTGATCTGCCAAAGGGCTTAATTTTTCGAATTTATTTGCTATTTATTTGGCTGAATCTTCCAGAACCCGTTTAGCTGTTTTTTAGGAATTTCCAGCTTTTTCCCTTTTAGTGTTTTTGTTTAGGAATGACTCTTTTCCTTGGTGAACAAGGCTACGAATTTCAGTCCTATTTTTTGTATTCTTTATTAGCTTTATTAGCTATTTCGTAGGAGGAAAAGGAGAGCCTGTTCTCCCTTCCTCACCTACAAATAGAGGCGTCTAGCCTCATTGTAAACAACAACTTTGAAAGAAATAAACACTCAAAACTTCGGTTTTTCTCTTAGCATGGAATTGCTAATCTCTGTTCGACCATCATGGAATTGATCGTCGTCTAGACCGGTTTATCATCAAAGGCATTCATCCTTTGTTTGTGGCACCGAATTCGACCGAATACTTGGGGTTCCTAAGTCATTACTTAGTGGATTTCAAGTGTTCTCCGCGGTTTCAAAGGTTAGGTTCTCGTGGGGCTGATAATATAGTTTTGGATGTTGAGTCGATCCCTTCCTGGAGAAGGCGGTTCGCATCACCACCCGACCCCGACGCGGCACTGGCCTACCCCGAAGCACCCGTACCAGCCCCGTTGCGGCCCAAACCCCTGAAGAGCGTCCATGAACAACCAGGTCAAGTCTTATACTCCCTTGTGATTATTTTCATTATTTCTAATGGATTATCAGGCAAGGATTCGAGGACGAATCCTCTTCAAGAAGAGGGGGATGATGTGATCCTGGCCACCCTCAGGCCAACCCCCGAGCTGAGAGCCTGAACAAGGCCTCAGGACAAATGCTACGAGCCCTGGACCGACCACAGCCCCTGATGACCATCTGGAGACCTTCCAGAAAATGTGGCCAAAGCATAATGAAGAAAGCCTGGCCAGAAGAAGCTGGCACCCGAAGATAGACCCCGGTACGAGCCCCGGATCGGGCCAAATGCCAGAACTAAGCTCCAGGATCGAAGCCTCGATCCCTGTACCAGCACCAGCCCTTGAAGACCCCATGAGAGCATTCCTGAAGACCTGGCCGAAGCATAAAGCAGAAGGCTTGGCCAGAATTGAAGAAGGCCCAGCACGGAGCTAGCCCCGGGCGCCGGACCGAGCGCCGGGCACCACAGAAGCGTGCTTTTGCCCCAGCCAACAAATGGCTCGAGCCTTTTGGAAGATTCCAGTTGCTATGGATAGCTTGAAGTCCCAGGAGCACTCTCCAACAAACGGAGCTGAATTTGGAGAAGAACTGAAGGAGATAGAGCTCGGCCAAGTCCTAGCAAAGCATGGGCGGAGCATCAAGGAGTGGCTGCACACGATAGGAGCTGTAATCAGGCCACCTCCTGAGCCTGATCCAAACCTTGGAGAAGAGCCAAGAGGTCAGCCCATGACCGAGCAGCCACGGGCCAAAGCTGGACTAATACTAAGCAAAGCTGGATTTCTGGACAGATTCGTAGCCCGACAAAGAGTGACGAATATGGGCTACTTGGAGACAGAATTTGGGCTGATGTCCAACATGAAAGTTGTAGCCCGTGGAGTCTACTAGTGATCTGCAAAAGATCAGAATTTTACGAATTTTTTTAGTATTTATTTGGCTAATATTTCCAGAACCCGTTTAGCTGTTTTTAGGATTTTCCAGCCTCCTTTTTAGGAGTTCTTGTTTAGGTAGGATTCTCTTCCCTTATAGGGTTGGAGTCCGAATTATCCCTTCTTTTAGTCTAGGTTAGGATTAGTTAAAGTACTCTTTAGGTTTTCTAATTAGGACTCTTTTTATTTCTTTATTTTATTATTATTTAGGAAGTAGTGTTTAGGGAGGAGAGCTTGTTCCCTCACCTATATATAGAGGCCGCCGGCCACCCTTGTAACACAACCTTTGAATTGAATAAACACTTGAAACTTTGGTTTTTCTCTTAGCATGGAATTGCTAATCTCTTTTCGACTTTCATGGAATTGACTGTCGTTTAGATCGACTTATCATCAAGAGTATCCATCTCTTGGCGTGGCGTCTTCGACTGGACACTTCTGGTTCCCGGCTGTTATATAGCCGACAGGTCAAAGTACTTTTCCGCCCCGGTTCCCGACGTTTCTACCTCGTTGCACGGTCTCAACTTGCGGTGGTTAGGGTCGTCTACCCACGGTTGCAGTGGTTCACATCAGTTGGTATCAGAGCACGGTTCAGCTCACGGACCACAATCTATCCCAGTCTTCATATTTGAAACCCTGGATTCATATCCTTTACTTTTGTTCTTAGAAAATTGTTTAGAAAATCTCCATCTATTTTCATTCTGTTCGAAGTTATTGTAAGGCAAGAAAATATTGGTGGCCGATCAAGCTATCAAACGAAAAATATCAAAAGAGTCAGAAAAACAAAAAAACAAAAAAAGCAAGGCCACCCTTGCCAAGTTCTTTCTTTCGTTGTAATAGTGTGTTTAAGAAGAGGGGATAGACTAGCTTCTGTTGCTTGTGTTAAACCGAGCCACGACCCTACTTTTAACCACCAAGTTGTACTTTGCATCGAGTCCTAGAAAAAGAATCTTAGAAAATATATTAGAAAAAGTCTTTGTGTTCGTTTGTTCTTCTAACCATGTCAGAGTTGAGGCTACTTACGTTGGAGCTTCGAATCAACAGTGCACGCCTAACCATGAATGACATAGTAGATTCCATTCGAAGATTGGACAGAAAAGCCGAAGCCAAGAGTGCCAGCACTAGGCCTAGCACTAGGCTCAGCGCCTGGCCAGCACTGGCCCAGCACCAGTCCAGCACTCGGTGCAGCGCCTACCCAGCACCAGTGCCAGCGCCAGCCCAGCGCCTGCCCAGCACCAGTCGAGCGCCAGCACCAGCGCCCGAGCAGCGCCCAGCGCACGAGCGGAGCCCAGCGCCCGAGCGGAGCCCAGCACCTGACCGGCGCCCAGCGCCCGATCGGAGTCCAGCGCCCGACCAGAGCCCAGCGCCCGACCGTCACCTAGCGCCCGAGCGCCCAGCATTAGCGCCCCCGCGCCCAGCCCCGGCACCTGTCCCGGCACCATCCTTGGCCCTAGCCCCGACACCAGCCCTGGCCCCAGCCCCGACATCAGCCCCGGCCCCAGCCCCGGCCCCAGCCCCGACACTAGTCTCGGCCCCAGCCCAGGTTCAGCAACCGGCCCCAGCCCCAGCGCCCGACCAGCCCCCGGCGCCCGACCAGTCCCCGGAGCCCGAGAAGCCCCCGGCGCCGCCTGACCCCGACGCCGCACTGACCGACCCCGGCCCGACGGCGCCTGACCCCGGCCCAACGCCGCTTGACCCCGGCCCGACACCACCTGATCCCGGCCCGACGCCTCCTGACCCCGGCGCCGCACTGTCCACCCCCGGCCAGACGCCGCCCTACTCCGGCGCCACCCTGTCCACCCCGGGTCCAACACCACCTGACGTGACCCTGGTCACCAAGGCCGGCGTGGACACGCCACCACGGATACCCGACCAGGAAAACTCCACGAGAGCGCCAGACAAGGAGAATTTAATGGCCGTTCGACCTAGAAACTTGAAGCTGAGCGAGGACTACACCTGCCCCAGGCCTACACCGGCACCACCTCCGGAGCCTTGGACAGACAAAGCTCCAAGATCAGGCCCCAGGCCAAGCCGAGAGCCAAGTCCAGCCCCGAGCCGAGGGCCACCACTAGGCCCTGACCTGATTCCCATGAGCCCTGAAGGTACTGACCACTCCTGGGATCCTCCAGAGACATTCTTGGAGCCCAGGAAACAAAGGACCCAAGAGTGTCTGGCCAGAAAAGCGTGGTGCCCGAAGATTGACCCCGAAACGAGCCCCGGACCACCCCATGTGCTCAAATGGAGCTCAAGACCATTTGTCACGAGCCCTGGGCCATTAACCATCCCTGAAAGCCTCATGTGGACATTACTGAAGAGCTGCTCAAAGCAGAACTCAAAAGGCCTGGACAGAATTGAAGAAGGCCGAGAGCTAAGCCCGATGCCCGAGCCGAGCCCGTGCCCGGCTGCCACAGAGAAGCACTTTTGGCCCATCCAACAATTGGCCCGTGCCTTTTGGGAAATACAAAGTGCACTGGATAGTTTGAAGCCTCAGGAGCACCCTCCAACAAACGGAGCTCGATTTGGAGGAGTATTCAAGGAGATAGGGCTAGAACAAGTCCTAGTGATGCTTGGCCTAAGCATCAAGGAGTGGAGCTCGGATGCTGATCCGAGGAAGGCCAAGCAAGGAGCTGTGATCGGGCAACCACCTGAGTCTGATCCAAGAGGAGAGGATCAAGGAGAATCCAACCTTGGAGGAGAGCCAAGAGTTCAGCCCACGACTAAGAAGCTACGGGCCCGAACTAAAGTGAACAAGGGCCAAACCCGGATTTCTGGACAGATTCCTAGTCCGACAAGGATTGACGAATATGGGCTACTTGGAGACAGAATTTGGACTGATGTCCGGCATGAAAGTTGTAGCCCATGGAGTCTACTACGGATCTGCAAAAGATCAGAATTTTAGGAATTTGTTTAGTATTTATTCGGCCAATAATTCCAGAACCCGTTTAGGCTGTTTTTAGGGAAACTTGGCTCCCAAGTTAGGAGTTCTTGTCTAAGTAGGATTCTTTTTCTTGTAGGAATAGAGTTCCGAATTTCAGTCCTTTTTAGGACTCTTTTTGTATTCTTTATTATCTTTATTAGCTATTTCGTAGGAGGAAAAGGAGAGCCTGTTCTCCCTTCCTCACCTATAAATAGAGGCGTCTAGCCTCATTGTAAACAACAACTTTGAAAGAAATAAACACTCAAAACTTCGGTTTTTCTCTTAGCATGGAATTGATAATCTCTGTTCGACCATCATGGAATTGACCGTCGTCTAGACCGGTTTATCATCAAAGGCATTCATCCTTTGTTTGTGGCACCGAATTCGACCGAATACTTGGGGTTCTTAAGTCATTACTTAGTGGATTTCAAGTGTTCTCTGCGGTTTCAAAGGTTAGGTTCTCGTGGGGCTGATAATATAGTTTTGGGTGTTGAGTCGATCCCTTCCTGGAGAAGGCGGTTCGCATCAGCTGGTATCAGAGCACGATTCAACTCTTGGACCAACAATCTACCCAGTTTCCAGGTTCTTCTTGGATTCATATCCTTTACTTTTTGTTCTTAGAAAATTGTTTAGAAAATTGTAACACCCATCCCAAACCGACCCGAGTTCACCCGTGGTCGAACCGATTTGAGTGCTACTTGAAGAACCAGCTTTCAAAGAAAAGAGTAAAACGCAGCGGAAACAGAAACAACTCTTAAATACAAGTTTAAAACGAAGGAGGCCTCCACTTAATAAAACCGAAATACAATTGAAATCCGAAATCCGATCACAACCGATCACAAAATCTCAAAACGATTATAAATCTTCCAACCCAAAAGTGTCAACTGAAATCTAAATTTAAAACAATGGTCGCTCCACAATAGCTTCCTAATTCTTCACTTCACAACTCCAACCTGCAACTCCTCCGAACTCAACCGAACACCTGAAAAGAGAAACTGGGGGGGGATCAGCTTCCTAATGAAACTGAGTGAACCCACTGGGTCTACCTATGCGCCGAACCTAGCCTATGAGTGATCCCAACTCCGCACACAAACAACACAACGGAATCTGACACAGCCATTATCATTTTAATCCTAGCATGCTACTAGGTGATCACACAAGAACTTACCTCCACCAGTACACACAATTAACAAAATTCAGCAATGTACACAAGTCATCAATCCTCACTACAACATCACTATCAGGGTTAGAACATGCACACCGGTCAATCTCATACCGCAATATAATAGCATCAACGAAGTCATCATACACACGATATAACACTGAATTACAATACATCTTCCAACACGAATAGCACCCACTTTCATACTTCAACCACACAACTCGCAATTCACAGTTTCACAGTTACTAACATCAACCAAGCACAACACTACCAACCCCTGTCCCACAGACTCCACACATCATACTGTCACAACACGACTCGACTCATTAAATTCTAGGTGAGTTATTAGGCGCCTAGGAGTTGCTCCACACCACCACTGCCGGCCAACAATCCCCGGTAATACAACCCAGGGTGATCTACTCAACGTAGACCGATACCACAACCATAATCCCAGGTACTTGACCTGGGTGATCCACTCGACGTAGACCGACTCAACATAAATCCCTGGTAGCTAACCAGAGTGATTCACTCAACGTGAACCGGACACAACTCATCACATCTCAAGGTGGGCAGTGTGGACTCCTACCGGTTCTATCATTCAATCAACACAACCAATTACTCAACACTTGCAACCAACCGTCATACTCATCCCATAGCTTATTCGCATCATCCAATCCAACCATCAGAACTCACATCAATTCCCACCACCAACATCAACATCAATCGCATACTCAACCATATCCCAAACTACACCACTTGCACTCATTCACACACCTCGACAACCACACACACACACACACATAGCATCATCACAATTCCACATCACACATAACCACACATCACAAGTCATTCAACGCCTCCCACGGCATAAACAGTTTAAGGGTAAACGGCTAGCTCACCGGCCACCCCCACCTGCAAGTACAGGGGAAGCCATGTCATGAGTCGTAGGGTTACCCTCCTGTACGTCCTTCATTGGACGACCCCACATTGGTGGGACCATCCACCTGTTCGTCAATTAAGGGCGACCCCACATTGGCAGGACCACCCTCCTGCAACCACAGATTAACAATTCCAGGCAGAAATACACTTACAGCATCATACCCCTGCCCTCCTACACTCGTTACTACATCCAATCCATTAAGCATCAAGGTTAATCTTTCCCCCATTCATCGCACATAACGAACAGCCCGCTATCATCATGCAATTCATCATATCAACAAGCATACAACAACCAACAACAATCGCAAATACTCAACAATCAATCACATAACGAAATTCCCTTTTACTCTCTTTCAATTTCATGCAATGCCCTACATTCTTCTAAGTCAAGTTTCAACTCCTCACGTCGACCAATTCTACCTATCGTACGCTAAACCCTCACCTGACAAGAAGACGAGGCTCTAAAACAACTCCCGGAACCCGAACGACCAAGCTCTACCACTCCAAAGTCGTAGCTCTTCTCCTCCTCACCGACAGCAGCCTACTCCGAACCACCCAGAACCACGATGTGTGATCTCTTCCTCTCGTCGCCACGAATGCGTAGCAACAAACGGATCACAAATCGAAGCTCTACAACTCCCGAAATCAAGGATTGAAACTTGGGGAATTTTAGTTCGTCAAAAACGAAGTTGGGGGAAAAAAGAGGAAGGAATTTGTGAATTCCCGTGCTGGATCCGCCTTTTTATGCACGAAAAGTGCGCCTGGCATGTCCAAAAGTGCGCCAGCGCACATTGACCCCCAAAAGGCGCACATTTTGAATATTCTGGCGAAAGTTTGCTGAATTAATTGAAAAGTGCGCCTGGCACTTCTAAAAGTGCGCCTGCGCACTTCAGGGCCCAAAATCAGCACTTTTGGTACTGTACACTGTTCCCCTCTTTTGCAACTTCAACCCGGGACACACCCAAACGTCCCAGACCTCAAGAGACCCTCTTAAGTACCGTTTCCGGCACTCTAGTCACCCAGACTTGAGTTCTAACCCGTTCGGTTGGGCGGGGATGTTACAAGTCTCCCCAACTTTAAGAGATTTCGTCCCCGAAATCACAACCCGACTTGCTCTAGCAATGCAACCATACATCACAGCAACAAATGCAGCAATTCAAGATCACATTACCTCCCGAAAATCCCTTTTAACGGCTCTAGCAACACACACCTTCTAAGGGCACTACTCCCACACTACTTCAAACTTCTACCTAACAGACACGCACAACCGAACCTCAACGGCACTACTCACAACAAGAACACAACCAAAACACAATCAAACAAAACCCACTCAAGAGCACAACCACAACGCAAGAGCTCAACAAAACACAACTCACACCAACAAGAACTATGAAGCTAACACCTTCGACTAAAACTCACACCCTCAAGCACCCTACTCACTTAACCAAATTCTACAAGGCTCTACTCCTCTAACCAATTTCCCAACCTGCTACTACTTCCACTCTCAACTACTCCGCCACCCTCTTCACTACAGGAGGACACAAAACGTTTCAGTTGACCAATTTTAAGAAATCACATTTCATTTCAAATCACTTTCCTTTCAAATTCACAACACTTTCCTTTCAAAACTTCCCACCCAATTCAAAACGATTTGAAAATCCCTAGAAAGTTGGTCCTGTGCCGATGCTTCATCCCTTCCCCCTACGAGGTTAATTACTCCTCTAGAAGAAAAGACGAATCGCCAACACAGCAGCAACTAACCAGGCTCTGATACCACTTGTAACACCCATCCCAAACCGACCCGAGTTCACCCGTGGTCGAACCGGTTTGAGTGCTACTTGAAGAACCAGCTTTAAAAGAAAAGAGTAAAACGCAGCGGAAACAGAAACAACTCTTAAATACAAGTTTAAAATGAAGGAGGCCTCCACTTAATAAAACCGAAATACAATTGAAATCCGAAATCCGATCACAACCGATCACAAAATCTCAAAACGATTATAAATCTTCCAACCCAAAAGTGTCAACTGAAATCTAAATTTAAAACAATGGTCGCTCCACAATAGCTTCCTAATTCTTCACTTCACAACTCCAACCTGCAACTCCTCCGAACTCAACCGAACACCTGAAAAGAGAAACAGGGGGGGATCAGCTTCCTAATGAAACTGAGTGAACCCACTGGGTCTACCTATGCGCCGAACCTAGCCTAGGAGTGATCCCAACTCCGCACACAAACAACACAACGGAATCTGACACAACCATTATCATTTTAATCCTAGCATGCTACTAGGTGATCACACAAGAACTTACCTCCACCAGTACACACAATTAACAAAATTCAGCAATGTACACAAGTCATCAATCCTCACTACAACATCACTATCAGGGTTAGAACATGCACACCGGTCAATCTCATACCGCAATATAATAGAATCAACGAAGTCATCATACACATGATACAACACTTAATTACAATACATCTTCCAACACGAATAGCACCCACTTTCATACTTCAACCACACAACTCGCAATTCACAGTTTCACAGTTACTAACATCAACCAAGCACAACACTACCAACCCCTGTCCCACAGACTCCACACATCATACTGTCACAACACGACTCGACTCATTAAATTCTAGGTGAGTTATTAGGCGCCTAGGAGTTGCTCCACACCACCACTGCCGGCCAACAATCCCCGGTAATACAACCCAGGGTGATCTACTCAACGTTGACCGATACCACAACCATAATCCCAGGTACTTGACCTGGGTGATCCACTCGACGTAGACCGACTCAACATAAATCCCTGGTAGCTAACCAGAGTGATTCACTCAACGTGAACCGGACACAACTCATCACATCTCAAGGTGGGCAGTGTGGACTCCTACCGTTCTATCATTCAATCAACACAACCAATTACTCAACACTTGCTACCAACCGTCATACTCATCCCATAGCTTATTCGCATCATCCAATCCAACCATCAGAACTCACATCAATTCCCACCACCAACATCAACATCAATCGCATACTCAACCATATCCCAAACTACACCACTTGCACTCATTCACACACCTCGACAACCACACACACACACACACATAGCATCATCACAATTCCACATCACACATAACCACACATCACAAGTATTTCAACGCCTCCCACGGCACAAACAGTTTAAGGGTAAACGGCTAGCTCACTGGCCACCCCCACCTGCAAGTACAGGGTAAGCCATGTCATGAGTCGTAGGGTTACCCTCCTGTACGTCCTTCATTGGATGACCCCACATTGGTGGGACCATCCACCTGTTCGTCAATTAAGGGCGACCCCACATTGGCAGGACCACCCTCCTGCAACCACAGATTAACAATTCCAGGCAGAAATACACTTACAGCATCATACCCCTGCCCTCCTACACTCGTTACTACATCCAATCCATTAAGCATCAAGGTTAATCTTTCCGCCATTCATCGCACATAACGAACAGCCCGCTATCATCATGCAATTCATCATATCAACAAGCATACAACAACCAACAACAATCGCAAATACTCAACAATCAATCACATAACGAAATTCCCTTTTACTCTCTTTCAATTTCATGCAATGCCCTACATTCTTCTAAGTCAAGTTTCAAATCCTCACGTCGACCAATTCTACCTATCGTACGCTAAAGCCTCACCTGACAAGAAGACGAGGCTCTAAAACAACTCCCAGAACCCGAACGACCAAGCTCTACCACTCCAAAGTCGTAGCTCTTCTCCTCCTCACCGACAGCAGCCTACTCGGAACCACCCAGAACCACGATATGTGATCTCTTCTTCTCGTCGCCACGAACGCGTAGCAACAAACGGATCACAAATCGAAGCTCTACAACTCCCGGAATCAAGGATTGAAACTTGGGGAATTTTAGTTCGTAAAAAACGAAGTTGGGGGAAAAAAGAGGAAGGAATTTGTGAATTCCCGTGCTGGATCCGCCTTTTTATGCACGAAAAGTGCGCCTGGCATGTCCAAAAGTGGGCCAGCACACATTGACCCCCAAAAGGCGCACATTTTGAATATTCCGCCGAAAGTTTGCTGAATTAATTGAAAAGTGCGCCTGACACTTCTAAAAGTGCGCCTGCGCACTTCAGGGCCCAAAATCAGCACTTTTGGTACTGTACACTGTTCCCCTCTTTTGCAACTTCAACCCGGCACACACCCAAACGTCCCAGACCTCAAGAGACCCTCTTAAGTACCGTTTCCGGCACTCTAGTCACCCAGACTTGAGTTCTAACCAGTTCGGTTGGGCGGGGATGTTACAAGTCTCCCCAACTTTAAGAGATTTCGTCCCCGAAATCACAACCCGACTTGCTCTAGCAATGCAACCATACATCACAGCAACAAATGCAGCAATTCAAGATCACATTACCTCCCGAAATTCCCTTTTAATGGCTCTAGCAACACACACCTTCTAAGGGCACTACTCCCACACTACTTCAAACTTCTACCTAACAGACACGCACAACCGAACCTCAACGGCACTACTCACAACAAGAACACAACCAAAACACAATCAAACAAAACCCACTCAAGAGCACAACCACAACGCAAGAGCTCAACAAAACACAACTCACACCAACAAGAACTATGAAGCTAACACCTTCGACTAAAACTCACACCCTCAAGCACCCTACTCACTTAACCAAATTCTACAAGGCTCTACTCCTCTAACCAATTTCCCAACCTGCTACTACTTCCACTCTCAACTACTCCGCCACCCTCTTCACTACAGGAGGACACAAAACGTTTCAGTTGACCAATTTTAAGAAATCACATTTCATTTCAAATCACTTTCCTTTCAAATTCACAACACTTTCCATTCAAAACTTCCCACCCAATTCAAAACGATTTGAAAATCCCTAGAAAGTTGGTCCTGTGCCGATGCTTCATCCCTTCCCCCTACGAGGTTAATTACTCCTCTAGAAGAAAAGACGAATCGCCAACACAGCAGCAACTAACCAGGCTTTGATACCACTTGTAACACCCATCCCAAACCGACCCGAGTTCACCCGTGGTCGAACCGGTTTGAGTGCTACTTGAAGAACCAGCTTTAAAAGAAAAGAGTAAAACGCAGCGGAAACAGAAACAACTCTTAAATACAAGTTTAAAATGAAGGAGGCCTCCACTTAATAAAACCGAAATACAATTGAAATCCGAAATCCGATCACAACCGATCACAAAATCTCAAAACGATTATAAATCTTCCAACCCAAAAGTGTCAACTGAAATCTAAATTTAAAACAATGGTCGCTCCACAATAGCTTCCTAATTCTTCACTTCACAACTCCAACCTGCAACTCCTCCGAACTCAACCGAACACCTGAAAAGAGAAACTGGGGGGGGGGGATCAGCTTCCTAATGAAACTGAGTGAACCCACTGGGTCTACCTATGCGCCGAACCTAGCCTAGGAGTGATCCCAACTCCGCACACAAACAACACAACGGAATCTGACACAACCATTATCATTTTAATCCTAGCATGCTACTAGGTGATCACACAAGAACTTACCTCCACCAGTACACACAATTAACAAAATTCAGCAATGTACACAAGTCATCAATCCTCACTACAACATCACTATCAGGGTTAGAACATGCACACCGGTCAATCGCATACCGCAATATAATAGCATCAACGAAGTCATCATACACACGATACAACACTTAATTACAATACATCTTCCAACACGAATAGCACCCACTTTCATACTTCAACCACACAACTCGCAATTCACAGTTTCACAGTTACTAACATCAACCAAGCACAACACTACCAACCCCTGTCCCACAGACTCCACACATCATACTGTCACAACACGACTCGACTCATTAAATTCTAGGTGAGTTATTAGGCTCCTAGGAGTTGCTCCACACCACCACTGCCGGCCAACAATCCCCGGTAATACAACCCAGGGTGATCTACTCAACGTAGACCGATACCACAACCATAATCCCAGGTACTTGACCTGGGTGATCCACTCGACGTAGACCGACTCAACATAAATCCCTGGTAGCTAACCAGAGTGATTCACTCAACGTGAACCGGACACAACTCATCACATCTCAAGGTGGGCAGTGTGGACTCCTACCGGTTCTATCATTTAATCAACACAACCAATTACTCAACACTTGCAACCAACCGTCATACTCATCCCATAGCTTATTCGCATCATCCAATCCAACCATCAGAACTCACATCAATTCCCACCACCAACATCAACATCAATCGCATACTCAACCATATCCCAAACTACACCACTTGCACTCATTCACACACCTCGACAACCACACACACACACACACATAGCATCATCACAATTCCACATCACACATAACCACACATCACAAGTCATTCAACGCCTCCCACGGCACAAACAGTTTAAGGGTAAACGGCCAGCTCACTGGCCACCCCCACCTGCAAGTACAGGGGAAGCCATGTCATGAGTCGTAGGGTTACCCTCCTGTACGTCCTTCATTGGACGACCCCACATTGGTGGGACCATCCACCTGTTCGTCAATTAAGGGCGACCCCACATTGGCAGGACCACCCTCCTGCAACCACAGATTAACAATTCCAGGCAGAAATACACTTACAGCATCATACCCCTGCCCTCCTACACTCGTTACTACATCCAATCCATTAAGCATCAAGGTTAATCTTTCCGCCATTCATCGCACATAACGAACATCCCGCTATCATCATTCAATTCATCATATCAACAAGCATACAACAACCAACAACAATCGCAAATACTCAACAATCAATCACATAACGAAATTCCCTTTTACTCTCTTTCAATTTCATGCAATGCCCTACATTCTTCTAAGTCAAGTTTCAACTCCTCACGTCGACCAATTCTACCTATCGTACGCTAAACCCTCACCTGACAAGAAGACGAGGCTCTAAAACAACTCCCGGAACCCGAACGACCAAGCTCTACCACTCCAAAGTCGTAGCTCTTCTCCTCCTCACCGACAGCAGCCTACTCGGAACCACCCAGAACCACGATGTGTGATCTCTTCCTCTCGTCGCCACGAACGCGTAGCAACAAACGGATCACAAATCGAAGCTCTACAACTCCCGGAATCAAGGATTGAAACTTGGGGAATTTTAGTTCGTCAAAAACGAAGTTGGGGGAAAAAAGAGGAAGGAATTTGTGAATTCCCGTGCTGGATCCGCCTTTTTATGCACGAAAAGTGCGCCTGGCATGTCCAAAAGTGGGCCAGCGCACATTGACCCCCAAAAGGCGCACATTTTGAATATTCCGCCGAAAGTTTGCTGAATTAATTGAAAAGTGCGCCTGGCACTTCTAAAAGTGCGCCTGCGCACTTCAGGGCCCAAAATCAGCACTTTTGGTACTGTACACTGTTCCCCTCTTTTGCAACTTCAACCCGGCACACACCCAAACGTCCCAGACCTCAAGAGACCCTCTTAAGTACCGTTTCCGGCACTCTAGTCACCCAGACTTGAGTTCTAACCAGTTCGGTTGGGCGGGGATGTTACAAGTCTCCCCAACTTTAAGAGATTTCGTCCCCGAAATCACAACCCGACTTGCTCTAGCAATGCAACCATACATCACAGCAACAAATGCAGCAATTCAAGATCACATTACCTCCCGAAATTCCCTTTTAATGGCTCTAGCAACACACACCTTCTAAGGGCACTACTCCCACACTACTTCAAACTTCTACCTAACAGACACGCACAACCGAACCTCAACGGCACTACTCACAACAAGAACACAACCAAAACACAATCAAACAAAACCCACTCAAGAGCACAACCACAACGCAAGAGCTCAACAAAACACAACTCACACCAACAAGAACTATGAAGCTAACACCTTCGACTAAAACTCACACCCTCAAGCACCCTACTGACTTAACCAAATTTTACAAGGCTCTACTCCTCTAACCAATTTCCCAACCTGCTACTACTTCCACTCTCAACTACTCCGCCACCCTCTTCACTACAGGAGGACACAAAACGTTTCAGTTGACCAATTTTAAGAAATCACATTTCATTTCAAATCACTTTCCTTTCAAATTCACAACACTTTCCTTTCAAAACTTCCCACCCAATTCAAAACGATTTGAAAATCCCTAGAAAGTTGGTCCTGTGCCGATGCTTCATCCCTTCCCCCTACGAGGTTAATTACTCCTCTAGAAGAAAAGACGAATCGCCAACACAGCAGCAACTAACCAGGCTCTGATACCACTTGTAACACCCATCCCAAACCGACCTGAGTTCACCCGTGGTCGAACCGGTTTGAGTGCTACTTGAAGAACCAGCTTTAAAAGAAAAGAGTAAAACGCAGCGGAAACAGAAACAACTCTTAAATACAAGTTTAAAATGAAGGAGGCCTCCACTTAATAAAACCGAAATACAATTGAAATCCGAAATCCGATCACAACCGATCACAAAATCTCAAAACGATTATAAATCTTCCAACCCAAAAGTGTCAACTGAAATCTAAATTTAAAACAATGGTCGCTCCACAATAGCTTCCTAATTCTTCACTTCACAACTCCAACCTGCAACTCCTCCGAACTCAACCGAACACCTGAAAAGAGAAACTGGGGGGGGGGATCAGCTTCCTAATGAAACTGAGTGAACCCACTGGGTCTACCTATGCGCCGAACCTAGCCTAGGAGTGATCCCAACTCCGCACACAAACAACACAACGGAATCTGACACAACCATTATCATTTTAATCCTAGCATGCTACTAGGTGATCACACAAGAACTTACCTCCACCAGTACACACAATTAACAAAATTCAGCAATGTACACAAGTCATCAATCCTCACTACAACATCACTATCAGGGTTAGAACATGCACACCGGTCAATCGCATACCGCAATATAATAGCATCAACGAAGTCATCATACACACGATACAACACTTAATTACAATACATCTTCCAACACGAATAGCACCCACTTTCATACTTCAACCACACAACTCGCAATTCACAGTTTCACAGTTACTAACATCAACCAAGCACAACACTACCAACCCCTGTCCCACAGACTCCACACATCATACTGTCACAACACGACTCGACTCATTAAATTCTAGGTGAGTTATTAGGCGCCTAGGAGTTGCTCCACACCACCACTGCCGGCCAACAATCCCCGGTAATACAACCCAGGGTGATCTACTCAACGTAGACCGATACCACAACCATAATCCCAGGTACTTGACCTGGGTGATCCACTCGACGTAGACCGACTCAACATAAATCCCTGGTAGCTAACCAGAGTGATTCACTCAACGTGAACCGGACACAACTCATCACATCTCAAGGTGGGCAGTGTGGACTCCTACCGGTTCTATCATTCAATCAACACAACCAATTACTCAACACTTGCAACCAACCGTCATACTCATCCCATAGCTTATTCGCATCATCCAATCCAACCATCAGAACTCACATCAATTCCCACCACCAACATCAACATCAATCGCATACTCAACCATATCCCAAACTACACCACTTGCACTCATTCACACACCTCGACAACTACACACACACACACACATAGCATCATCACAATTCCACATCACACATAACCACACATCACAAGTCATTCAACGCCTCCCACGGCACAAACAGTTTAAGGGTAAACGGCTAGCTCACCGGCCACCCCCACCTGCAAGTACAGGGGAAGCCATGTCATGAGTCGTAGGGTTACCCTCCTGTACGTCCTTCATTGGACGACCCCACATTGGTGGGACCATCCACCTGTTCGTCAATTAAGGGCGACCCCACATTGGCAGGACCACCCTCCTGCAACCACAGATTAACAATTCCAGGCAGAAATACACTTACAGCATCATACCCCTGCCCTCCTACACTCGTTACTACATCCAATCCATTAAGCATCAAGGTTAATCTTTCCGCCATTCATCGCACATAACGAACAGCCCGCTATCATCATGCAATTCATCATATCAACAAGCATACAACAACCAACAACAATCGCAAATACTCAACAATCAATCACATAACGAAATTCCCTTTTACTCTCTTTCAATTTCATGCAATGCCCTACATTCTTCTAAGTCAAGTTTCAACTCCTCACGTCGACCAATTCTACCTATCGTACGCTAAACCCTCACCTGACAAGAAGACGAGGCTCTAAAACAACTCCCGGAACCCGAACGACCAAGCTCTACCACTCCAAAGTCGTAGCTCTTCTCCTCCTCACCGACAGCAGCCTACTCGGAATCACCCAGAACCACGATGTGTGATCTCTTCCTCTCGTCGCCACGAACGCGTAGCAACAAACGGATCACAAATCGAAGCTCTACAACTCCCGGAATCAAGGATTGAAACTTGGGGAATTTTAGTTCGTCAAAAACGAAGTTGGGGGAAAAAAGAGGAAGGAATTTGTGAATTCCCGTGCTAGATCCGCCTTTTTATGCACGAAAAGTGCGCCTGGCATGTCCAAAAGTGGGCCAGTGCACATTGACCCCCAAAAGGCGCACATTTTGAATATTCCGCCGAAAGTTTGCTGAATTAATTGAAAAGTGCGCCTGGCACTTCTAAAAGTGCGCCTGCGCACTTCAAGGCCCAAAATCAGCACTTTTGGTACTGTACACTGTTCCCCTCTTTTGCAACTTCAACCCGGCACACACCCAAACGTCCCAGACCTCAAGAGACCCTCTTAAGTACCGTTTCCGGCACTCTAGTCACCCAGACTTGAGTTCTAACCAGTTCGGTTGGGCGGGGATGTTACAAGTCTCCCCAACTTTAAGAGATTTCGTCCCCGAAATCACAACCCGACTTGCTCTAGCAATGCAACCATACATCACAGCAACAAATGCAGCAATTCAAGATCACATTACCTCCCGAAATTCCCTTTTAATGGCTCTAGCAACACACACCTTCTAAGGGCACTACTCCCACACTACTTCAAACTTCTACCTAACAGACACGCACAACCGAACCTCAACGGCACTACTCACAACAAGAACACAACCAAAACACAATCAAACAAAACCCACTCAAGAGCACAACCACAACGCAAGAGCTCAACAAAACACAACTCACACCAACAAGAACTATGAAGCTAACACCTTCGACTAAAACTCACACCCTCAAGCACCCTACTCACTTAACCAAATTCTACAAGGCTCTACTCCTCTAACCAATTTCCCAACCTGCTACTACTTCCACTCTCAACTACTCCGCCACCCTCTTCACTACAGGAGGACACAAAACGTTTCAGTTGACCAATTTTAAGAAATCACATTTCATTTCAAATCACTTTCCTTTCAAATTCACAACACTTTCCTTTCAAAACTTCCCACCCAATTCAAAACGATTTGAAAATCCCTAGAAAGTTGGTCCTGTGCCGATGCTTCATCCCTTCCCCCTACGAGGTTAATTACTCCTCTAGAAGAAAAGACGAATCGCCAACACAGCAACAACTAACCAGGCTCTGATACCACTTGTAACACCCATCCCAAACCGTCCCGAGTTCACCCGTGGTCGAACTGGTTTGCGTGCTACTTGAAGAACCAGCTTTAAAAGAAAAGAGTAAAACGCAGCGGAAATAGAAACAACTCTTAAATACAAGTTTAAAACGAAGGAGGCCTCCACTTAATAAAACCGAAATACAATTGAAATCCGAAATCCGATCACAACCGATCACAAAATCTCAAAACGATTATAAATCTTCCAACCCAAAAGTGTCAACTGAAATCTAAATTTAAAACAATGGTCGCTCCACAATAGCTTCCTAATTCTTCACTTCACAACTCCAACCTGCAACTCCTCCGAACTCAACCGAACACCTGAAAAGAGAAACTGGGGGGGATCAGCTTCCTAATGAAACTGAGTGAACCCACTGGGTCTACCTATGCGCCGAACCTAGCCTAGGAGTGATCCCAACTCCGCACACAAACAACACAACGGAATCTGACACAACCATTATCATTTTAATCCTAGCATGCTACTAGGTGATCACACAAGAACTTACCTCCACCAGTACACACAATTAACAAAATTCAGCAATGTACACAAGTCATCAATCCTCACTACAACATCACTATCAGGGTTAGAACATGCACACCGGTCAATCTCATACCGCAATATAATAGCATCAATGAAGTCATCATACACACGATACAACACTTAATTACAATACATCTTCCAACACGAATAGCACCCACTTTCATACTTCAACCACACAACTCGCAATTCACAGTTTCAAAGTTACTAACATCAACCAAGCACAACACTACCAACCCCTGTCCCACAGACTCCACACATCATACTGTCACAACACGACTCGACTCATTAAATTCCAGGTGAGTTATTAGGCGCCTAGGAGTTGCTCCACACCACCACTGCCGGCCAACAATCCCCAGTAATACAACCCAGGGTGATCTACTCAACGTAGACCGATACCACAACCATAATCCCAGGTACTTGACCTGGGTGATCCACTCGACGTAGACCGACTCAACATAAATCCCTGGTAGCTAACCAGAGTGATTCACTCAACGTGAACCGGACACATCTCATCACATCTCAAGGTGGGCAGTGTGGACTCCTACCGGTTCTATCATTCAATCAACACAACCAATTACTCAACACTTGCAACCAACCGTCATACTCATCCCATAGCTTATTCGCATCATCCAATCCAACCATCAGAACTCACATCAATTCCCACCACCAACATCAACATCAATCGCATACTCAACCATATCCCAAACTACACCACTTGCACTCATTCACACACCTCGACAACCACACACACACACACACATACCATCATCACAATTCCACATCACACATAACCACACATCACAAGTCATTCAACGCCTCCCACGGCACAAACAGTTTAAGGGTAAACGGCTAGCTCACTGGCCACCCCCACCTGCAAGTACAGGGGAAGCCATGTCATGAGTCGTAGGGTTACCCTCCTGTACGTCCTTCATTGGACGACCCCACATTGGTGGGACCATCCACCTGTTCATCAATTAAGGGCGACCCCACATTGGCAGGACCACCCTCCTGCGACCACAGATTAACAATTCCAGGCAGAAATACACTTACAGCATCATACCCCTGCCCTCCTACACTTGTTACTACATCCAATCCATTAAGCATCAAGGTTAATCTTTCCCCCATTCATCGCACATAACGAACAGCCTGCTATCATCATGCAATTCATCATATCAACAAGCATACAACAACCAACAACAATCGCAAATACTCAACAATCAATCACATAACGAAATTCCCTTTTACTCTCTTTCAATTTCATGCAATGCCCTACATTCTTCTAAGTCAAGTTTCAACTCCTCACGTCGACCAATTCTACCTATCGTATGCTAAACCCTCACCTGACAAGAAGACGAGGCTCTAAAACAACTCCCGGAACCCGAACGACCAAGCTCTACCACTCCAAAGTCGTAGCTCTTCTCCTCCTCACCGACAGCAGCCTACTCCTAACCACCCAGAACCACGATGTGCGATCTCTTCCTCTCGTTGCCACGAACGCGTAGCAACAAACGGATCACAAATCGGAGCTCTACAACTCCCAGAATCAAGGATTGAAACTTGGGGAATTTCAGTTCGTCAAAAACGAAGTTGGGGGGAAAAAAGAGGAAGGAATTTGTGAATTCCCGTGCTGGATCCACCTTTTTATGCACGAAAAGTGCGCCTGGCATGTCCAAAAGTGCTCCGGCGCACATTGACCCCCAAAAGGCGCACATTTTGAATATTCCGCCGAAAGTTTGCTGAATTAATTGAAAAGTGCGCCTGGCACTTCTAAAAGTGCGCCTGCGCACTTCAGGGCCCAAAATCAGCACTTTTGGTACTGTACACTGTTCCCCTCTTTTGCAACTTCAACCCGGCACACACCCAAACGTCCCAGACCTCAAGAGACCCTCTTAAGTACCGTTTCCGGCACTCTAGTCACCCAGACTTGAGTTCTAACCCGTTCGGTTGGGCGGGGATGTTACAAAAATCTTCATTTATTTTAGTTCTTCTATTCGAGTCTTTCATTGTAAGGCAAGAAAATATTGGTGGCCGATCAAGCTATCAAAGAAAATACACAAAAGAAGAGTAGAAAAAAGGAAAACAAAAAGCAAGGCCACCCTTGCCAAGTTCTTATTTTTCGTTGTAATAGTTGTAACCTAGTTGGATTAGAACTTGATTCTTTTATCCTTTTCCTAGTTGGTTTAGGATTTTAGTCTACATATTCTTTTCCTAGTAGATCTAGGGTTTGTGTTGTAGAAGGGTTGCTTCTTGTACTAATCATGATAGATGAGAGGCTAATTGCTATGGAGGCACGATTGACTGCCGCTATGGAGGCACGATTGACTGCCATGGCTGAAAACATGGCCCGACTCACCGAGCAGCTTGGAGCACCTAATGGAGATAGTCACCAACGGGAAAGGATGGAACGAAGAGAAGCTGAAAATTTCCCACGAAGAGCATGGACGAGTAGAGGAAGGCCGAGCCGAACCACACAAGGTATCTATAAACCTATTAACCCTTTGAGTGGGATTATTTGTGATGAGTGCCCAGTACGAGATCACACGGTGAGAGCCTGCCCCAACAAACGAGCAATGGTGGAAAGACCGGAGAAAAGGGAAGAAGAGGGCTATGGCGCCAGAATTAGGCCAGCATCAAGTCTGCCCCGGACCAGCATCAGCCCTGCCCCGGACCAGCAACAGGTGATGAACCCCCAGTGCCCTGGACCTGGCCAGACCTGCCCTTGACCCGGAGCCAAGTTAAAGCCTTCAAGACACGGGTCACCGCTTACATAGGAGATTGGAGTCGAGCCAAGCATGAAGAACTGGACCAGAGGTTCATCAGGGAAGGATGCACGGTGCTAACCCTTGATGGCCGGCAAATGCCCTAAAGACACTACCCCGGCCCTGGCGGATACGGCCAATCAGCCCTTACCTCGGGCAACCCTGCTCAGCACTCAGAATCTGGCGGACAAGTTGAAGCCAGAAGACTCAGGAGGTCAAAAGACTTGGGAGGAACCTCACTTGTCCGAGGAAATGTCCAGCAGAAGGCCAGAACAGCCCGGCATCACCAAAACCCTAGCTCCGGATCTGGAGCAGTTGATGCCGAGCCGGTCACCAGCACCAAAGGACGCCACCCGACCGCCCGGTCACCCGGAACCCGCGGTAATTACCGAAATGCCACCGTGCGGGTTCCGGGCACTTTTCCTAGCCGCGTCCGGAGTCCAGCCCGCGTCCAGAGGTTTTCCTAGTCCCACCCGGACAAGGACACCCGGTGTGCCCTAATCCGCCCGGATTAGGGTTTTGCTCGATTTTGCCGGTTTAGGAGTTTTTTTATTTCGGACAACTTAGTTATTTTTAATATTTTCCTCGGCCTATCTTTTAGGATTATTTTACTTTTTCCTTGTTAGAGTTGGAACCGGCCTTGGCCACCCTTGAGCTATAAATAGAGGCCATCGGCCATCATTGTAAGACACGTTGAATGATTATTGAAATTTCAGAACTTAGTTCTATTTCCTTCAAGTCTTTGCTCGTTGTTGCTTAGCTTAAGGTTTGGTTTATCAAAAAGGCTATCATCCTTTGTTGTGGCACCAATTCGACCAAATACTTGGGGTTCCTAAGCCAATACTTAGTGGATTTCAAGGATTCTCCGTGGTTTCAAAGGTTAGGTTCTCGTGGGGCTGATAACATAGTTTTGGGTGTTGAGTCGATCCCTTCCTAGAGGAGGCGGTTCGCATCAGCTGGTATCAGAGCACGGTTCAACTCTTGGACCAACAATCTATCCCAGTTTTCAGGTTCTTCTACTTGAATTCATATCTTTTAGCTTTCGTTGTTTTCAGTTTCAGAAAAACCCTAAAAAAATCGTGCATTGTGTTTGTTCTATTCTTCTACCTTTCTTTAAGTTTTTTTGTTGTGAGAAAAAGCTGTGGCCGATCAAAGAAAAAGAAAAGAAAAGAAAAGAAAAATCAAAGGTCTAGAAAAATTGACCTAGCTAAAAAAAAGCAAGGCCACGTTCACAATCAAGGTAGTAGAATAAGTTCAAGAAGAGGGGTTTTTCATAAGTTTAGCTACTAGCTTTCGTACTACTAGCTTTCTAAGAAGAACACCCAAATTTGTTTGTCTTGTCATCCCACGACCTAGCATCAAGATTCTGGCCCCTAGAAATCCGAAACCCTAGGTATAAGGTCTTGTTTGTGTCATTGGTAGACTTAGACTGCATAGCTTCGAAGAAACTTGCAACTACTTGAATTGAGATTGTCGTTGTTTTGAAATTTTCAAAGAAAACCCTAATTTGAGTGACTTTAAAATTTCATACACGAGTGGTAAGAAAAAGAGTGTGTGAGGTTTCTTAGAGTGATTTTGTGAGGTCCATTGTTCTGTACTAATCATGGCAGATGAGAGGCTAACTGCTATGGAGGCACGATTGACCGCCATGGCTGAAAACATGGCCCGAATCGCCGAGCAGCTTGGAGCCCCGAATGGAGATGGGCCCCGGTGGCCAAGGAGGAATGTGCAGGAGGAAGATGATGATGTGAGCAGTTTGAAGCTCAATGTACCTAAATTTGCTGGCAAGGCCAACCCCGACGAGTACATTGATTGGGAGAGGAGCATGGAGGATTTCTTTGAGTGCCATAACTATTCCGAGAGGAAAAAGGTAACCCTAGCCACAATTGAGTTTACTGACTATGCTGCCTTGTGGTGGGCTCAACTCAGGAATCAGATCCGGAGAGAAGAAGAGGACCTCGTCCTTAGTTGGATGAGTCTCAAGAGAAAGATGAGAAGAAGGTTTGTACCGAGCAGCTACAACCGAGACTTGCATACCAAGCTTCAATTTCTGAAGCAAGGGAACATGTCGGTTGAGGAATACAGCAAGGAGATGGAGATCCTGGTTGCACGGCTTGACCTGAATGAAGAGGAAGATGCCAAGATAGCACGATTCACCGGAGGATTGCAGAAGGAGATTCTACACCAAGTCAACATCCTCAACTTTGTTGACTATAATGACTTGGTAATCGTGGCTACTAAGGTTGAGAAGGAGCTGAAGAATGGTCTTGGAAGAAGGACTACCCCTCCACCACCGATCAGTGCCCCGGTGAGAGGAGACAGAAGTGCCGGACACACCCCATACCGGCCAAACCCTAACCGGAGTTCTGGATCGAGGCGAAACCCTAATCAGGGATCGGCATCACGGGTAAACCCTAACCCCGGCTCAAAAATCCCTACTACTAACGCTCGGCCAAGTGCCATTGTGTGTTTAAAGTGTCAAGGTAGGGGTCACATAGCAAGGGACTGCCCTAATACCCGAGCCATGGTGCTTAGAGAGGGAGAAGTTGTGACGGACGACGAGGAGGAACCAATTATTGAAGAAATTGAGGAAGAGTCTAGTGAAGGAGAAGAAGTTGATACGGAAGGCTTAGAAAAATTTTCAGCCTTCCACAGCCGAGTGATCACCCCGATCACGCTGACTGACGCCGAGCAGCACTACCTCGGGTCAGCACCAGCACTGCCCCAGCACAGTGCCCAGCACTGCCCCGGCCCAGCACCAGCACTGCGCCAGCCCAGTGTGGTGTGAACCGCCGCAACCGTGGGCAGACGACCCTAACCACCGCTAGTCTTGAACCTTCGCTCGATCACTGTTGGCACCGGGGCGGGAAAGTACTTGGACCCATCGGCCGCGATTGACCGAGAACCCTAAGTGTCCAGGAATGGATCCACGACAGAAGGGGAATACTTCTGTTGATAATACCGACTCTAAGCTATGCACGCAGCATAAAACTAAGAATTGAGAGAACAAAGTTCTTATTTGATTAATTGATTCAAAGGGGTTCGTTTTACAATGAGGCCGAAGCCTCTTATTTATAGGTGAGGGAAATCGTGAACAGGCTCACGTTTCCTACTCGGAAAATAACTCTAAAATAATAAAATAATAGCCTAAGTCCTATTTAGAATATAATAAGACTTACTTGCTCCTAAAGAATCGAAACTAAGAAGAAAATCTGAATAAAATACTTAAAAAGACTAAAATAATACAAGAGTCGGCTAAAACCCTAATTCGGCGGATCCGGCGGGTCCGGTCAGGTGTTCCGCTCACGCGCTGGCCAAATTAGGAAAGCCGGCGCAGCCTTTGCTATCGAGCGTGGAATTGGCGGCGGCGGCGGCTGCTTGGGCTGGGTGATGATCGGGGCTTCTTGAGTTGGGCTCCGGCGGGTCTGATGCTGATGCCGGCCTCCGGGGTTCTTGCTCGGCCGTCTTCCCATTTCCTCATTTCCTCCATTTCCTTCGTGGTTCCTAGGCGGGCAGCTCCTAGGCTTGGCTCCAGGCCTTGTATGGAGTTGAGGGCAGGTGCTAAACCTCCCAGGGCTCGGGTTCCCTGATGGCTGAGTGTTAGGGCCCGTTCCAGGCCTTCTGAGGCCGGGGCTGGCACTCGGGTGCCGTCTGTCTTCGGGCTTTCTCCGGGTATGCTTAGGCCTGGCCTTCCCTGTTTATCCAAGCTGTCTAGGAAGGTCCTTAGAGGTTCTCCTAAGGTCATCATTCGGTCCTTGAGCTCTTGGAAGCCTAGCCTTGATGCTAGGGCTGGAGGGGTGCTCGGGGCGGGGCCGGTTGGTGCTCCCTTAGGCTGGAATTTGGCTTTCTTCAGTCGGCATTCTTCCAGAAAGGCCTCTAGAGGATCCCAGGGTTGTGTAGCACCTCCTGGGTCCTTTGACTTGTTGCCCGAGGGGCCGGGCAAGCTTGGTGCCTTGACTGCCATGAGCGTCAGGGCCCAAGTTAGGGCCGGATGGGTCTGGATGCTCATCCGTGCTTGGTGAGCCCTTCGGGGAGGGCTGTGCTTGAACCTCACCACTTGTTGAGGCTTGGTAAACCTCCGAGGGTTTATCTGGTGAGGTTCTGAGCGCTTCTTATAAGGCACTAAGGCCTTTGCCCTTGTGGGTGACCCGGACGGGGTGTAGGAGTAGGCATTGGCAGCCGGTCGGCTGCCTGGAGTCACTTCATTCCCCTCTTCTTGTAAGGGATTCGTCCTTGAATCCCAATCCTTCGTGTGCGTACTGGGCGGGGGTTTCTCCAAGTCGGCGGCTCGTGGGGTAATGTTGGGGCTGCCTTCCTTCATGCTTCGGGGGCTCGGGTACTCGTTGGAGTCCGAATCTGACCAAGGCTCCGGGTCTTCTGAGCTAGCACCGTCGGTGCTCATGTTGTCATCAGTCGAGGGACTGTTGACTTTGATGTTGAGGCTCGTGGAAGACATAGGGGAGTATAGGTCATCCCAATGGAGCCCATCCTCCTTACTAGGGCTTTTCTCGACCGCCGTCGGGTTTGGAGGTAGGCGGAGTCGGATGGGTGCCAGCAGCAAGAGTCGGTGTGCATGTCCCGGATGGCCTGTGTGTCCCTCGGGGGCCTCGGTGTGTCCGGATGCTGCTCCTGCATCATTAGGGGGCTGGCCAGGGGGTGCTCGGGTGCTGCCCCGTAGGGTGCCGAGTACTGGCTCGGGGTTGACCCGATGCTGGCCGGGCGCTGTTCTGGATTCGGGCCGTCTCCAGGGATGTATGGCTCGGCCAAGGTATCTCGCCAGGCCTTGGTACCTAAGGTCAGGTCTTTCACGCACACTCCCGTGAATTTTTCAAGCCCTTGAACCTCGACCTCTTCTCCGCTGTCGGAGTCTTCTTCTTGGCCGCCCTTGGCTTCTTCTTCTTCGTCGTTGGTGACGACTTCTCCTTCTTTGAGCACCATGACCCTCTGATTGGGGCAATCTCTAGCTACATGTCCTCGGACCTGACATTTAAAACAAACAATGCCGCTAGGCCTAGGGTTAGTACTCGGTACAGTAGGGGTAGTGCTTGGTGTTACCCGGTTGGCGGCGATGTTAGGGTTTGGCTTGCTGCCTTGGGCCTGGTTAGGGCCGGCCTTCCATGGGGGCTGGCTGGTGCTGGCAGCTCCCTTCCCAGTGCTAGTGGCGGGTGGCGCGGTCCTCTTGCCAAAGCCATTCTTGATCTCCCTTTCTACTCGGATCGCCAAGGTTACTAAGTCTTCGTAGTCAACATAGTGGAGGATGTTGACTTGATGCATGATATCTCTTTGTAGGCCGTTGGTAAAATGGGCTATTCTAGCTTCATCATCCTCTATAAGATCAAGCCGTGTTACGAGCATCTCGATTTCTTTGTGATAGTCCTCCACGGACATACTGCCTTGTCTTAGGGTTTGTAGCTTGATATGCAAGTCTCTTGTATAGGCAGCCGGTACAAACTTCTTCCTCATGATTCTGTTCAATTCTCTCCATGTTCCCACGGGTTCTTCTTCTTCTCTGAGGATCTGTCACCGGTACTGACTCCACCATAAGGTGGCGTAGTCGGTGAATTCTATGGTCGCCACCTTGATCTTCTTTCTTTCGGAGTAGTTGTGGCAATCCAAGAAGTCCTCCATGCTTCTTTCCCAATCCAGGTAGTTGTCGGCGTTGGTCTTTCCGTTGAACTTAGGTACAGTGAGCTTGAGACTGCTCACATCGTCGTCAACATCTTGGGGCGGTCTTCTGTCCTCCCGCTCTCGGTCGCCGCGAGGTCTGTCCCTCCCAAATCCTTGCTCCGCGGCTATCCTTTCCATCCGGGCCATAGATTCTTGTAACGTGTTTAGAACTTGAGTGATGTTGAGAACGTTGGTCTCCACGTGGTTGAGTCTTTCGTCTGCCATGTTAGTTGATAGAACAGGGAAGCAAAATATATCTATCTACCCCTCTTCTTAAGATCAACCTATAATGAACAAGAAACCCTAGGGTAGATTGCCTTTCTTTTTGTTTTCTTTTCTTTTTCTTACAATGCTTCGATTTAGAATGAAAAACAGATGGATTTTCTAAACTGATTTTCTAATAACACGAAAACAAAGATAGATAGGGTTTTTCAAGGATTTTTCTAAGACTAAAAATAAAGGATATGAATCCAGGGTTTCAAACCTGAAGACTGGGATAGATTGTGGTTCCTCGAGTTGAACCGAAGCTCTGATACCAAAACTGGTGTGAACCGCCGCAACCATGGGCAGACGACCCTAACCACCGCTAGTCTTGAACCTTCGCTCGATCACTGTTGGCACCGGGGCGGGAAAGTACTTGGACCCTTTGGCCTCGATTGACCGAGAACCCTAAGTGTCCAGGAATGGCTCCACGACAGAAGGGGAATACTTCTGTTGATAATACCGACTCTAAACTATGCACGCAGCATAAAACTAAGAATTGAGAGAACAAAGTTCTTATTTGATTAATTGATTCAAAGGGGTTCGTTTTACAATGAGGCCGAAGCCTCTTATTTATATAGGTGAGGGAAATCGTGATCAGGCTCACGTTTCCTACTCGGAAAATAACTCTAAAGAATCGAATATAATAAGACTTACTTGCTCCTAAAGAATCGAAACTAAGAAGAAAATCCGAATAAAATACTTAAAAAGACTAAAATAATACAAGAGCCGGCTAAAACCCTAATTTGGCGGATCCGGCGGGTGGTTGCTCGGGCTGGGTGATGACCGGGGCTTCTTGAGTTGGGCTCCGGTGGTTCTGATGCTGATGCCGGTCGGCCTCCGGGGTTCTTGCTCGGCCTGTCTGCTCGGCCGTCTTCCCATTTCCTCATTTCCTCCATTTCCTTCGTGGTTCCTAGGCGGGCAGCTCCTAGGCTTGGCTCCAGGCCTTGTATGGAGTTGAGGGCAGGTGCTAAATTTCCCAGGGCTCGAGTTCCCTGATGGCTGAGTGTTAGGGCCCGATCGGGGCCTTCTGAGGCCGGGGCTGGCGCTCGGGTGCCGTCTGTCTTCGGGCCTTCTCCGGGTATGCTTAGGCCTGGCCTTCCCTGTTTATCCCAGTTGTCTAGGAAGGTCTTTAGAGGTTCTCCTAAGGTCATCATTCGGTCCTTGAGCTCTTGGAAGCCTAGCCTTGATGCTAGGGCTGGAGGGGCGCTCGGGCGGGGGCCGGTTGGTGCTCCCTTAGGCTGGAATTTGGCTTTCTTCAGTCGGCATTCTTCCAGGAAGGCCTCTAGAGGATCCCAGGGTTGTGTAGCACCTCCTGGGTCCTTAGACTTGTTGCCCGAGGGGTCGGGCAAGCTTGGTGCCTTGACTACCATGAGCGTCGGGGCCCAAGTTAGGGCCGGAAGGGTCCGGATGCTCATCCGTGCTTGTTGAGCCCTTCGAGGAGGGCTGTGCTTGAACCTCACCACTTGTTGGGGCTTGGTAAACCTCCGAGGGTTTATCTGGCGAGGTTCTGAGCGCTTCTTATAAGGCACTAAGGACTTTGCCCTAGTGGGTGACCCCGGCGGGGTGTAGGAGTAGGCATTGGCAGCCGGTCGGCTGCCCGGAGTCACTTCACAGTGCCCAGCACTACCCCGGCCCAGCCTCAGCACTGCCCGACTGGTGTGAACCGCCGCAACCGTGGGCAGACGACCCTAACCACCGCTAGTCTTGAACCTTCGCTCGATCACTGTTGGCACCGGGGCGGGAAAGTACTTGGACCCGTCGGCCGCGATTGACCGAGAACCCTAAGTGTCCAGGAATGGCTCCACGACAGAAGGGGAATACTTCTGTTGATAATACCGACTCTAAGCTATGCACGCAGCATAAAACTAAGAATTGAGAGAACAAAGTTCTTATTTGATTAATTGATTCAAAGGGGTTCGTTGTTACAATGAGGCCGAAGCCTCTTATTTATAGGTGAGGAAGGGAGAACAAGCTCTCCTTTTCCTCCTATAAAATAGCTAATAAAATAATAAAGAAATACATAAAAAAGGACTGAAATTCGGAGCCTTGTTCACCAAGGAAAAGACTCCTTCCAAACCAAGAACTCTAAGAAAGAAAGCTGGAAAATTCCTAAAAAACAGTTACAGGGGTTCTGGAAGAATCAGCCAAATAAATAGTAAATTAATTCAGAAAGTGAAGCCCATTGGTAGACTTCTAGAAGATTCCATGGGCTACAACTTTCGTGTTGAGAGTCAGTTCTAATTCTGTCTCCAAGTAGCCCAAATTCGTCAATCTTCGTCAGACTAGAAATCTGTCCAAAACCGGGAAATCCTAGTTTGATTAGGATTCCTTGTTTTGGAGGTACTTGGCTTCTTCTCTCCATTTCCCGCGTTCATCATGGTCAAGCATCCTTCCTTGGATCAGGCTCAGGAGGTGGCCTGATCCTAGCTCCTAGTATTGGCTCCCTCGGATCAGCATCCGAGCTCCTCTCCTTGATGCTTAGGCCAAGCATCACTAGGGCTTGTTCTAGCCCTATCTCCTTCAATACACCTCCGAATTCAGCTCCGTTTGTTGGAGGGTGCTCCTGAGACTTCAAGCTATCCAGGGATGCTATAATCTCCCAAAAGGCACGGGCCAATTGTTGCCTGGGCCAAAAGCACGCTTCTGTGGTGCCCGATGCTCGGTCCAGCGCACGGGGCTGGCTCAGTGCTAGGCCTTTGTCAATTCTGGCCAAGCCTTCTGTTTTCTGCTTCGGCCAGGTCTTCAGGAATGCTCTCAAGGGGTCTTCAATGGCTGGTACTGATCTGGGGCTCGTGGTACTTGGCCTGAGGCCTAGTTTAGGTACTAGGCCTAGTCCTCGATGGGCTCTGGGCCTGTCTTCGGGCTCCAGTGAGTTTCAGCCGGGCCCTTTTCTTTCTTCATCCGCCAATGCTCTAGGAATGCTCCTAGAGACTCCCCATGCTCCTCTTTACTCCCAGGGCTTGTGGCAATCAGGTGAGGGCCTAATGGAGGCCCTCGGCTCAGGGCTAGTTTTGGCTCGGGGTCGGGACTTGGGGCTTTGGCTCTCCAAGGTTCCGGAGGTGGTTCTGGCGTAGGCCTAAGCCTGGTGTAGTCTTGGCCCGACATTAGTGTTGGGGTTGGGTTGGCATCAGTCGGGTCGGGTCGGGTGGCCCGGATCACTCCACTGGCACAGCGCCCCGCACTGCCCTGACTCAACGCCCAGTCCTACCCCGGACATCCTGTCCGCGCCGGTTAATGTCAATCGGCCCACCCCGGGTCTTTTGAACATTTCCTCGGCCAATTTTGGCCTGAAGAGAGCAGGAGGACTCTTTGACGACCTGAAGCCGAGCGTCGGCCCCGACGGCCACCCGGCGGCCCCAACGGTCAAAGAACCAACAACCACCCGTACCCGGATTCAATTTTCAGCCGTCACCCGATGGATCCTGAGTGCACAGCCTAAAGAAGATGGATGGGAACTGAGGGACCAATGCAGTGAGCTTGGAACTTGTCAAAGGCTTGGGAATTCCTACACACGCACACCCTAAACCCTACCGACTGCATTGGTTGAGTAATAGTGGAGATCTGAAGGTCAGCAAGCAAGCACACATCCCTTTGAGCATTGGAAGATACAAGGATGTGGTGCTTTGTGATGTAGTGCCCATGGAGGCTGCCCATGTCTTGCTTGGAAGGCCTTGGCAGTTTGATCGGTACTCACAACATGATGGGAGGACCAACAAGTACCAACTCATACATGGAGACACTACTTTTAAGTTCAAACCATTATCACCTACGGAGATACTCAAGGATCAACTAGAGAGAAAGGTGAGCCGAGAGAAAAAAGAGAGAGAGCTCAAGAAATGAGAGATGAGAGAAGAAAAGAGTGAGCCCTAAAAAGAAAAAGATACAAAAACAGAATCTCATGATCCTAAGGATCAAAGAGCTCAAAAGAGTAAGGTCGAGAGGAGAGAAAACCTGTTAGCCAAACCTACTGAGATCAAACAAACCCTAGTCCCTAGGAAATCCCTCGTGGTCATTCTATACAAAGAATGTTTGATTTCTAACCCTAACACTTCTCTTCCTAGTGCTATGACTTCACTTTTGCAGGATTTTAAAGATGTTTTTCCCAAAGACATCCCTAGTGGATTACCTCCCATACGAGGCATTGAGCATCAAATCGACCTTGTATCGGGAGCATCACTTCCTAACAAGGCTGCCTATCGGAAAAATCCGGAGGAAACCAAGGAAATCCAGAAACAAGTAGAAGAATTAATGGACAAGGGCTATGTGAGAGAAAGCATGAGCCCATGTGCCGTGCCGGTCATCCTTGTGCCAAAGAAGGAAGGAACTTGGAGGATGTGTTTCGACTGCCGAGCCATCAATAACATCACAGTTAAGTACCGACACCCCATCCCTAGGTTAGATGATATGCTTGATGAACTACATGGAGCCAGAATCTTCTCTAAAATAGAATTAAGATCAGGCTATCACCAAATCCGAATGAAGGAAGGTGATGAATGGAAAACTGCCTTTAAAACTAAACTAGGATTGTATGAATGGATGGTTATGCCTTTTGGTTTGACTAATGCACCTAGTACCTTCATGAGGTTAATGAACCAAGTCCTTAGGCCTTTCATAGGAAAATTTGTAGTAGTTTATTTCGATGACATTTTAATCTACTCAAAAACCCTAGAAGATCACCTAGGTCACTTGAAGTCCGTCCTAGAAACCCTAAGACAAGAACAACTATATGCAAACATGGAAAAGTGCATCTTTTGCACCGATCATCTTGTATTTCTTGGCTTTGTTGTTAGCTCTACAGGAATTAGGGTTGATGAGGACAAGATCAAAGCAATCAAGTCATGGCCAACCCCAAAGAACATCACGGATGTCCGAAGCTTCCATGGACTTGCGAGCTTCTATAGAAGATTTGTGAGAGACTTTAGCACCATAGCTGCCCCTCTCACGGCTGTCATCAAGAAAAATGTTCCCTTCCATTGGGGAGCACCTCAAGAGGCAGCCTTTGAAGCACTCAACAGAAAACTCACCGAAGCCCCCTTACTCAAGCTACCTGATTTCTCAAAACCTTTTAAAATCGAGTGTGATGCTTTGGGAGTAGGAATTGGAGCTGTATTGATGCAAGAAGGAAGACCTATTGCCTATTTCAGTGAAAAATTGAGTGGTGCCACCCTCAATTACCCACTTACGACCAAGAATTGTATGCCCTGGTCCGAGCCTTGAAAACTTGGCAACATTACTTGTGGCCCAAGGAGTTCATAATCCGCACCGATCATGAGTCCCTTAAATATTTGAAGGCTCAACATAAATTGAACAAAAGGCATGCAAGGTGGGTGGAGTTCATTGAGTCCTTCCCTTACATCATCCCCTACAAACAAGGTAAGGAGAATGTGGTAGCCGATGCCCTTTCTCGAAGGTATGCTCTAATCACTGTCATGAGTTCAAAATTCATTGGTTTTGAGCATATCAAGGATTTATATGTGACTGACCCCGACTTTAAAGATATCTTTGAGTCATGCACACATGTAGGGTTTGAGGACTATTATAGGCAGAATGGGTATTTGTTCAAAGGAGCTAGGCTATGCTACCCTAGCCATTCAAGCCGAACCCTAGTCATAAGAGAAGCTCATGGAGGAGGTCTCATGGGTCATTTTGGAGTTTCCAAGACCGTAGCTTGCCTTAAGGAACACTTCTACTGGCCTAGGATGAGGAAAGAAGTAGAGAAGATCATCAACCAATGTGCCAAATGCCAGCGAGCTAAGTCACACCTTCAACCCTTTGGTTTATACACCCCTTTACCTATCCCCGAACACCCTTGGATAGACATATCTATGGATTTTGTTCTAGGATTACCTAAGTCTAGGAAGGGCAAAGATTCAATTTTTGTGGTTGTAGATAGGTTTTCAAAAATGGCTCATTTCATTGCTTGCCATAAGGTTGATGATGCATCCCACATAGCTGACTTATTCTTTGGTGAAATAGTTGGACTCCATGGCATCCCTAAGACCATAGTTTCTGACCGAGACTCAAAATTCCTAAGCTACTTTTGAAAAACCTTGTGGGCTAAACTAGGTACCAAGCTTATGTTTTCCACAACCTGCCACCCTCAAACAGATGGTCAAACAGAGGTTGTCAACCGGTCTCTAACCCAAATGCTCAGAGCCATCATTAAGTCCAACCTTAGGACTTGGGAGGACTGTCTACTCCATGTTAAGTGAGCCTACAATCGATCTGTCCACTCAGCCACTCAATACTCTCCTTTTGAATTGGTTTATGGTTTTAACCCCCTAACCCCATTGGATTTATCCCCATTGCCTATACATGAGTTTTTGGATGCAGATGGACACACTAAGGCTGAGTATGTTCGAAAGCTTCATGAGAAAGCCAAAGCCAACATTGAAAAGAGGACAGCTGAATACCTAAGGAATGCAAACCGTGGGAGAAAGGAGAAAATCTTCCAACCTGGCGACCAAGTGTGGATCCACTTCAGAAAGGATAGGTTCCCTGAGTAAAGGAAATCTAAGTTGCTGCCAAGAGGAGACGGACCCTACACTGTCGTTGAAAGGATAAACAATAATGCTTATGTTTTAGATTTGCCTAACACCTATGGTGTAAGTGCTACTTTCAATGTTGCTGACTTAACTCCTTTCTATGATGATGATTTTGTAGAAACAGATTCGAGGACGAATCCTCCTCAAGAAGAGGGGAATGATGAACCCCCGGTGCCCTGGACCCGGCCAGACCTGCTGGTGTGAACCGCCGCAACCATGGGAAGACGACCCTAACCACCGCTAGTCTTGAACCTTCGCTCGATCACTGTTGGCACCGGGGCGGGAAAGTACTTGGACCCGTCGGCCGCGATTGACCGAGAACCCTAAGTGTCCAGGAATGGCTCCACGACAGAAGGGGAATACTTCTGTTGATAATACCGACTCTAAGCTATGCACGCAGCATAAAACTAAGAATTGAGAGAACAAAGTTCTTATTTGATTAATTGATTCAAAGGGGTTCGGTTTTACAATGAGGCCGAAGCCTCTTATTTATAGGTGAGGAAGGGAGAACAAGCTCTCCTTTTCCTCCTATGAAATAGCTAATAAACTAATAAAGAAATACATAAAAAAGGACTGAAATTCGGAGCCTTGTTCACCAAGGAAAAGACTCCTTCCTAACCAAGAACTCTAAGAAAGAAAGCTGGAAAATTCCTAAAAAACAGCTACATGGGTTCTGGAAGAATCAGCCGAATAAATAGTAAATTAATTCAGAAAGTTAAGCCCTTTGGCAGACTTCTAGAAGATTCTATGGGCTACAACTTTCGTGTTGAGAGTCAGTTCTAATTCTGTCTCCAAGTAGCCCAAATTCATCAATCTTCGTCAGACTAGAAATCTGTCCAAAACCGGGAAATCCTAGTTTGATTAGGATTCCTTGTTTTGGAGGTACTTGGCTTCTTCTCTCCATTTCCCGCGTTCATCATGGTCAAGCATCCTTCCTTGGATCAGGCTCAGGAGGTGGCCTGATCCTAGCTCCTAGTATTGGCTCCCTCGGATCAGCATCCGAGCTCCTCTCCTTGATGCTTAGGCCAAGCATCACTAGGGCTTGTTCTAGCCCTATCTCCTTCAATACACCTCCGAATTCAGCTCCGTTTGTTGGAGGGTGCTCCTGAGACTTCAAGCTATCCAGGGATGCTAGAATCTCCCAAAAGTCACGGGCCAATTGTTGGCTGGGCCAAAAGCACGCTTCTGTGGTGCCCGACGCTCGGTCCAGCGCACGGGGCTGGCTCAGTGCTAGGCCTTTGTCAATTCTGGCCAAGCCTTCTGTTTTCTGCTTCGGCCAGGTCTTCAGGAATGCTCTCAAGGGGTCTTCAATGGCTGGTACTAGTCTGGGGCTCGTGGTACTTGGCCTGAGGCCTAGTTTAGGTACTAGGCCTAGTCCTCGATCGGCTCTGGGGCCTATCTTCGGGCTCCAGTGAGTTCCAGCCGGGCCCTTTTCTTTCTTCATCCGCCAATGCTCTAGGAATGCTCCTAGAGACTCCCCATGCTCCTCTTTACCCCCAGGGCTTGTGGCAATCAGGTGAGGGCCTAATGGAGGCCCTCGGCTCAGGGCTAGTTTTGGCTCGGGGTCGGGACTTGGGGCTTTGGCTCTCCAAGGTTCCGGAGGTGGTTCTGGCGTAGGCCTAAGCCTGGTGTAGTCTTGGCCCGACATTAGTGTTGGGGTTGGGTTGGCATCAGTCGGGTCGGGTCGGGTGGCCCGGATCACTCCACCGGCACAGCGCCCCGCACTGCCCTGACTCAACGCCCAGTCCTACCCCGGACATCCTGTCCGCGCCGGTTAATGTCAATCGGCCCACCCCGGGTCTTTTGAACATTTCCTCGGCCAATTTTGGCCTGAAGACAGCAGGAGGACTCTTTGATGACCTGAAGCCGAGCGCCGGCCCCGACGGCCACCCGGCGGCCCCAACGGTTAAAGAACCAACAACCACCCGTACCCGGATTCAATTTTCAGCCGTCACCCGACGAATCCTGAGTGCACAGCCTAAAGAAGATGGATGGGAACTGAGGGACCAATGCAGGGAGCTTGGAACTTGTCAAAGGCTTGGGAATTCCTACCCACGCACACCCTAAACCCTACCGACTGCATTGGTTGAGTAATAGTGGAGATCTGAAGGTCAGCAAGCAAGCACACATCCCTTTGAGCATTGGAAGATACAAGGATGTGGTGCTTTGTGATGTAGTGCCCATGGAGGCTGCCCATGTCTTGCTTGGAAGGCCTTGGCAGTTTGATCGGTACTCACAACATGATGGGAGGACCAACAAGTACCAACTCATACATGGAGACACTACTTTTAAGTTGAAACCATTATCACCTACGGAGATACTCAAGGATCAACTAGAGAGAAAGGTGAGCCGAGAGAAAAAAGAGAGAGAGCTCAAGAAATGAGAGATGAGAGAAGAAAAGAGTGAGCCCTCAAAAGAAAAAGATACAAAAACAGAATCTCATGATCCTAAGGATCAAAGAGCTCAAAAGAGTAAGGTCGAGAGGAGAGAAAACTTGTTAGCCAAACCTACTGAGATCAAACAAACCCTAGTCCCTAGGAAATCCCTCGTGGTCATTCTATATAAAGAATGTTTGATTTCTAACCCTAACACTTCTCTTCCTAGTGCTATGACTTCACTTTTGCAGGATTTTAAAGATGTTTTTCCCAAAGACATCCCTAGTGGATTACCTCCCATACGAGGCATTGAGCATCAAATCGACCTTGTATCGGGAGAATCACTTCCTAACAAGGCTGCCTATCGGAAAAATCCGGAGGAAACCAAGGAAATCCAGAAACAAGTAGAAGAATTAATGGACAAGGGCTATGTGAGAGAAAGCATGAGCCCATGTGCCGTGCCGGTCATCCTTGTGCCAAAGAAGGAAGGAACTTGGAGGATGTGTGTCGACTGCCGAGCCATCAATAACATCACAGTTAAGTACCGACACCCCATCCCTAGGTTAGATGATATGCTTGATGAACTACATGGAGCCAGAATCTTCTCTAAAATAGAATTAAGATCAGGCTATCACCAAATCCGAATGAAGGAAGGTGATGAATGGAAAACTGCCTTTAAAACTAAACTAGGATTGTATGAATGGATGGTTATGCCTTTTGGTTTGACTAATGCACCTAGTACCTTCATGAGGTTAATGAACCAAGTCCTTAGGCCTTTCATAGGAAAATTTGTAGTAGTTTATTTCGATGACATTTTAATCTACTCAAAAACCCTAGAAGATCACCTAGGTCACTTGAATTCCGTCCTAGAAACCCAAAGACAAGAACAACTATATGCAAACATGGAAAAGTGCATCTTTTGCACCGATCATCTTGTATTTCTTGGCTTTGTTGTTAGCTCTACAGGAATTAGGGTTGATGAGGACAAGATCGAAGCAATCAAGTCATGGCCAACCCCAAAGAACATCACGGATGTCCGAAGCTTCCATGGACTTGCAAGCTTCTATAGAAGATTTGTGAGAGACTTTAGCACCATAGCTGCCCCTCTCACGGCTGTCATCAAGAAAAATGTTCCCTTCCATTGGGGAGCACCTCAAGAGGCAGCCTTTGAAGCACTCAAAAGAAAACTCACCGAAGCCCCCTTACTCAAGCTACCTGATTTCTCAAAACCTTTTGAAATCGAGTGTGATGCTTCGGGAGTAGGAATTGGAGCTGTATTGATGCAAGAAGGAAGACCTATTGCCTATTTCAGTGAAAAATTGAGTGGTGCCACCCTCAATTACCCACTTACGACCAAGAATTGTATGCCCTGGTCCGAGCCTTGAAAACTTGGCAACATTACTTGTGGCCCAAGGAGTTCATAATCCGCACCGATCATGAGTCCCTTAAATATTTGAAGGCTCAACATAAATTGAACAAAAGGCATGCAAGGTGGGTGGAGTTCATTGAGTCCTTCCCTTACATCATCCACTACAAACAAGGTAAGGAGAATGTGGTAGCCGATGCCCTTTCTCGAAGGTATGCCCTAATCACTGTCATGAGTTTAAAATTCATTGGTTTTGAGCATATCAAGGATTTATATGTGACTGACCCCGACATTAAAGATATCTTTGAGTCATGCACGCATGTAGGGTTTGAGGACTATTATAGGCAGAATGGGTATTTGTTCAAAGGAGCTAGGCTATGCTACCCTAGCCATTCAAGCCGAACCCTAGTCATAAGAGAAGCTCATGGAGGAGGTCTCATGGGTCATTTTGGAGTTTCCAAGACCGTAGCTTGCCTTAAGGAACACTTCTACTGGCCTAGGATGAGGAAAGAAGTAGAGAAGATCATCAACCAATGTGCCAAATGCCAACAAGCTAAGTCACACCTTCAACCCTTTGGTTTATACACCCATTTACCTATCCCCGAACACCCTTGGATAGACATATCTATGGATTTTGTTCTAGGATTACCTAAGTCTAGGAAGGGCAAAGATTCAATTTTTGTGGTTGTAGATAGGTTTTCAAAAATGGCTCATTTCATTGCTTGCCATAAGGTTGATGATGCATCCCACATAGCTGACTTATTCTTTGGTGAAATAGTTAGACTCCATGGCATCCCTAAGACCATAGTTTCTGACCGAGACTCAAAATTCCTAAGCTACTTTTGAAAAACCTTGTGGGCTAAACTAGGTACCAAGCTTATGTTTTCCACAACCTGCCACCCTCAAACAGATGGTCAAACAGAGGTTGTCAACCGGTCTCTAACCCAAATGCTTAGAGCCATCATTAACTCCAACCTTAGGACTTGGGAGGACTGTCTACTCCATGTTAAGTTTGCCTACAATCGATCTGTCCACTCAGCCACTCAATACTCTCCTTTTGAATTGGTTTATGGTTTTAACCCCCTAACCCCATTGGATTTATCCCCATTGCCCATACATGAGTTTTTGGATGCAGATGGACACACTAAGGCTGAGTATGTTCGAAAGCTTCATGAGAAAGCCAAAGCCAACATTGAAAAGAGGACAGCTGAATACCTAAGGAATGCAAACCGTGGGAGAAAGGAGAAAATCTTCCAACCTGGCGACCAAGTGTGGATCCACTTCAGAAAGGATAGGTTCCCTGAGCAAAGGAAATCTAAGTTGCTGCCAAGAGGAGATGGACCCTACACTGTCCTTGAAAGGATAAACAATAATGCTTATGTTTTAGATTTGCCTAACACCTATGGTGTAAGTGCTACTTTCAATGTTGCTGACTTAACTCCTTTCTATGATGATGATTTTGTAGAAACAGATTCGAGGACGAATCCTCCTCAAGAAGAGGGGAATGATGAAACCCCGGTGCCCTGGACCCGGCCAGACCTGCTGGTGTGAACCGCCGCAACCATGGGCAGACGACCCTAACCACCGCTAGTCTTGAACCTTCGCTCGATCACTGTTGGCACCGGGGCGGGAAAGTACTTGGACCCTTCGGCCGCGATTGACCGAGAACCCTAAGTGTCCAGGAATGGCTCCACGACAGAAGGGGAATACTTCTGTTGATAATACCGACTCTAAGCTATGCACGCAGCATAAAACTAAGAATTGAGAGAACAAAGTTCTTATTTGATTAATTGATTCAAAGGGGTTCGTTGTTACAATGAGGCCGAAGCCTCTTATTTATAGGTGAGGAAGGGAGAACAAGCTCTCCTTTTCCTCCTATGAAATAGCTAATAAACTAATAAAGAAATACATAAAAAAGGACTGAAATTCGGAGCCTTGTTCACCAAGGAAAAGACTCCTTCCTAACCAAGAACTCTAAGAAAGAAAGCTGGAAAATTCCTAAAAAACAGTTACAGGGGTTCTGGAAGAATCAGCCGAATAAATAGTAAATTAATTCAGAAAGTTAAGCCCATTGGCAGACTTCTAGAAGATTCCATGGGCTACAACTTTCGTGTTGAGAGTCAGTTCTAATTCTGTCTCCAAGTAGCCCAAATTCGTCAATCTTCGTCAGACTAGAAATCTGTCCAAAACCGGGAAATCCTAGTTTGATTAGGATTCCTTGTTTTGGAGGTACTTGGCTTCTTCTCTCCATTTCCCGCGTTCATCATGGTCAAGCATCCTTCCTTGGATCAGGCTCAGGAGGTGGCCTGATCCTAGCTCCTAGTATTGGCTCCCTCGGATCAGCATCCGAGCTCCTCTCCTTGATGCTTAGGCCAAGCATCACTAGGGCTTGTTCTAGCCCTATCTCCTTCAATACACCTCCGAATTCAGCTCCATGTGTTGGAGGGTGGCCCTGAGACTTCAAGCTATCCAGGGATACTAGAATCTACCAAAAGGCACGGGCCAATTGTTGGCTGGGCCAAAAGCACGCTTTTGTGGTGCCCGGCGCTCGGTCCAGCACACGGGACTGCCTCAGTGCTAGGCCTTTGTCAATTCTGGCCAAGCCTTCTGCTTTCTGCTTCATCCGGGTCTTCAGGAATGCTCTCAAGGGGTCTTTAATGGCTGGTACTGGTCCGGGGCTCGTGGTACTTGGCATGAGGCCTAGTTTAGGTACTAGGCCTAGTTCTCGTTCGGCTCTGGGGCCTGTCTTCGTGCTCCAGTGAGTTCCAGTCGGGCCCTTTCCTCTCTTCCTCCGCTGATGCTCTAGGAATGCGCCTAGAGACTCCCAATGCTCCTCTTCACCTCCAGGGGTCGTGGTAATCAGGGTAGGGCCTAGTGGCGGCCCTCGGCTTAGGGCTGGAATTGGCCCTACACTTGGCTTAGGGTCTGGATCTAGGGCTTTGTGGAGTGATCCGGGCCACCGACCTGAAGTGACTCCGGGCAGCCGACCGGCTGCCAATGCCTACTCCTACACCCCGCCGGGGTCACCCACAAGGGAAAAGGCCTTAGTGCCTTATAAGAAGCGCTCAGAACCTCGCCAGATAAACCCTCGGAGGTTTACCAAGCCCCAACAAGTGGTGAGGTTCAAGCACAGCCCTCCCTGAAGGGCTCAACAAGCACGGATGAGCATCCGGACCCATCCGGCCCTAACTTGGGCCCCGACGCTCATGGCAGTCAAGCCACCAAGCTTGCCCGGCTCCTCGGGCAACAAGTCTAAGGACCCAGGAGGTGCTACACAACCCTGGGATCCTCTAGAGGCCTTCCTGGAAGAATGCCGACTGAAGAAAGCCAAGTTCCAGCCTAAGGGAGCACCAACCGGCCCCGCCCCGAGCGCCCCTCCAGCCCTAGCATCAAAGCTAGGCTTCCAAGAGCTCAAGGACCGAATGATGACCTTAGGAGAACCTCTAAGGACCTTCCTAGTCAACTGGGATAAACAAGGAAGGCCAGGCCTAAGCATACCCGGAGAAGCCCCGAGGACAGACGGCACCCGAGCGCCAGCCCGGCCTCAGAAGGCCCCGATCGGGCCCTAACACTCAGCCATCAGGGAACCCGAGCCCTGGGAGGTTTAGTGAAGTGACTCCGGGCAGCCGACCGGCTGCCAATGCCTACTCCTACACCCCGCCGGGGTCACCCACAAGGGCAAAGGCCTTAGTGCCTTATAAGAAGCGCTCAGAACCTCGCCAGATAAACCCTCGGAGGTTTACCAAGCCCCAACAAGTGGTGAGGTTCAAGCACAGCCCTCCCCAAAAGGCTCAACAAGCACGGATGAGCATCCGGACCCATCCGGCCCTAACTTGGGCCCCGACGCTCATGGCAGTCAAGGCACCAAGCTTGCCCGGCCCCTCGGGCAACAAGTCTAAGGACCCAGGAGGTGCTACACAACCCTGGGATCCTCTAGAGGCCTTCCTGGAAGAATGCCGATTGAAGAAAGCCAAGTTCCAGCCTAAGGGAGCACCAACCGGCCCCGGCCCGAGCGCCCTTCCAGCCCTAGCATCAAGGCTAGGCTTCCAAGAGCTCAAGGACCGAATGATGACTTTAGGAGAACCTCTAAGGACCTTCCTAGACAACTAGGATAAACAGGGAAGGCCATGCCTGAGCATACCCGGAGAAGGCCCGAAGACAGACGGCACCCGAGCGCCAGCCCGGCCTCAGAATGCCCGATCGGGCCCTAACACTCAGCCATCAGGGAACCTGAGCCCTGGGAGGGTTTGCACCTGCCCTCGGTCCAGCACACGGGACTGGCTCAGTGCTAGGCCTTTGTCAATTCTGGCCAAGCCTTCTGCTTTCTGCTTCATCCGGGTCTTCAGGAATGCTCTCAAGGGGTCTTTAATGGCTGGTACTGGTCCGGGGCTCGTGGTACTTGGCATGAGGCCTAGTTTAGGTACTAGGCCTAGTTCTCGTTCTACTCTGGGGCCTGTCTTCGTGCTCCAGTGAGTTCCAGTCGGGCCCTTTCCTCTCTTCCTCCGCTGATGCTCTAGGAATGCGCCTAGACACTCCCAATGCTCCTCTTCACCTCCAGGGGTCGTGGTAATCAGGGTAGGGCCTAGTGGCAGCCCTCGGCTTAGGGCTGGAATTGGCCCTACACTTGGCTCAGGGTCTGGATCTGGGACTTTGTGGAGTGATCCAGGGCCACCGACCTGAAGTGACTTCGGGCAGCCGACCGGCTGCCAATGCCTACTCCTACACCCCGCCGGGGTCACCCACAAGGGAAAAGGCCTTAGTGCCTTATAAGAAGCACTCAGAACCTCGCCAGATAAACCCTCGGAGGTTTACCAAGCCCCAACAAGTGGTGAGGTTCAAGCACAGCCCTCCCTGAAGGGCTCAACAAGCACGGATGAGCATCCGGACCCATCCGGCCCTAACTTGGGCCCCGACGCTCATGGCAGTCAAGCCACCAAGCTTGCCCGGCCCCTCGGGCAACAAGTCTAAGGACCCAGGAGGTGCTACACAACCCTGGGATCCTCTAGAGGCCTTCCTGGAAGAATGCCGACTGAAGAAAGCCAAGTTCCAGCCTAAGGGAGCACCAACCGGCCCCGCCCCGAGCGCCCCTCCAGCCCTAGCATCAAAGCTAGGCTTCCAAGAGCTCAAGGACCGAATGATGACCTTAGGAGAACCTCTAAGGACCTTCCTAGTCAACTGGGATAAACAAGGAAGGCCAGGCCTAAGCATACCCGGAGAAGCCCCGAGGACAGACGGCACCCGAGCGCCAGCCCCGGCCTCAGAAGGCCCCGATCGGGCCCTAACACTCAGCCATCAGGGAACCCGAGCCCTGGCAGGTTTAGTGAAGTGACTCCTGGCAGCCGACCGGCTGCCAATGCCTACTCCTACACCCCGCCGGGGTCACCCACAAGGGCAAAGGCCTTAGTGCCTTATAAGAAGCGCTCAGAACCTCGCCAGATAAACCCTCGGAGGTTTACCAAGCCCCAACAAGTGGTGAGGTTCAAGCACAGCCCTCCCCAAAGGCCTCAACAAGCACGGATGAGAATCCGGACCCATCCGGCCCTAACTTGGGCCCCGACGCTCATGGCAGTCAAGGCACCAAGCTTGCTCGGCCCCTCAGGCAACAAGTCTAAGGACCCAGGAGGTGCTACACAACCCTGGGATCCTCTAGAGGCCTTCCTGGAAGAATGCCGATTGAAGAAAGCCAAGTTCCAGCCTAAGGGAGCACCAACCGGCCCCGGCCCGAGCGTCCTTCCAGCCCTAGCATCAAGGCTAGGCTTCCAAGAGCTCAAGGACCGAATGATGACTTTAGGAGAACCTCTAAGGACCTTCCTAGACAACTGGGATAAACAGGGAAGGCCAGGCCTGAGCATACCCGGAGAAGGCCCGAAGACAGACGGCACCCGAGCGCTAGCCCGGCCTCAGAATACCCCGATCGGGCCCTAACACTCAGCCATCAGGGAACCCGAGCCCTGGGAGGTTTAGTGAAGTGACTCCGGGCAATGCCTACTCTTACACCCCGCCGGGGTCACCCACAAGGGCAAAGGCCTTAGTGCCTTATAAGAAGCGCTCAGAACCTCGCCAGATAAACCCTCGGAGGTTTACCAAGCCCCAACAAGTGGTGAGGTTCAAGCACAGCCCTCCCCAAAGGGCTCAACAAGCACGGATGAGCATCCGGACCCATCCGGCCCTAACTTGGGCCCCGACGCTCATGGCAGTCAAGGCACCAAGCTTGCCCGGCCCCTCGGGCAACAAGTATAAGGACCCAGGAGGAGCTACACAACCCTGCGATCCTCTAGAGGCCTTCCTGGAAGAATGCCGATTGAAGAAAGCCAAGTTCCAGCCTAAGGGAGCACCAACCGGCCCCGGCCCGAGCGCCCTTCCAGCCCTAGCATCAAGGCTAGGCTTCCAAGAGCTCAAGGACCGAATGATGACTTTAGGAGAACCTCTAAGGACCTTCCTAGACAACTGGGATAAACAGGGAAGGCCAGGCCTGAGCATACCCGGAGAAGGCCCGAAGACAGACGGCACCCGAGCGCCAGCCCGGCCTCAGAATGCCCCGATCGGGCCCTAACACTCAGCCATCAGGGAACCTGAGCCCTGGGAGGGTTTGCACATGCCCTCGGTCCAGCACACGGGACTGGCTCAGTGCTAGGCCTATGTCAATTCTGGCCAAGCCTTCTGCTTTCTGCTTCATCCGGGTCTTCAGGAATGCTCTCAAGGGGTCTTTAATGGCTGGTACTGGTCCGGGGCTCGTGGTACTTGGCATGAGGCCTAGTTTAGGTACTAGGCCTAGTTCTCGTTCGGCTCTGGGGCCTGTCTTCGTGCTCCAGTGAGTTCCAGTCGGGCCCTTTCCTCTCTTCCTCCGCTGATGCTCTAGGAATGCGCCTAGACACTCCCAATGCTCCTCTTCACCTCCAGGGGTCGTGGTAATCAGGGTAGGGCCTAGTGGCGGCCCTCGGCTTAGGGCTGGAATTGGCCCTACACTTGGCTCAGGGTCTGGATCTGGGGCTTTGTGGAGTGATCCGGGCCACCGACCTGAAGTGACTTCGGGCAGCCGACCGGCTGCCAATGCCTACTCCTACACCCCGCCGGGGTCACCCACAAGGGAAAAGGCCTTAGTGCCTTATAAGAAGCACTCAGAACCTCGCCAGATAAACCCTCGGAGGTTTACCAAGCCCCAACAAGTGGTGAGGTTCAAGCACAGCCCTCCCTGAAGGGCTCAACAAGCACGGATGAGCATCCGGACCCATCCGGCCCTAACTTGGGCCCCGACGCTCATGGCAGTCAAGCCACCAAGCTTGCCCGGCCCCTCGGGCAACAAGTCTAAGGACCCAGGAGGTGCTACACAACCCTGGGATCCTCTAGAGGCCTTCCTGGAAGAATGCCGACTGAAGAAAGCCAAGTTCCAGCCTAAGGGAACACCAACCGGCCCCGCCCGAGCGCCCCTCCAGCCCTAGCATCAAAGCTAGGCTTCCAAGAGCTCAAGGACCGAATGATGACCTTAGGAGAACCTCTAAGGACCTTCCTAGTCAACTGGGATAAACAAGGAAGGCCAGGCCTAAGCATACCCGGAGAAGCCCCGAGGACAGACGGCACCCGAGCGCCAGCCCCGGCCTCAGAAGGCCCCGATCGGGCCCTAACACTCAGCCATCAGGGAACCCGAGCCCTGGCAGGTTTAGTGAAGTGACTCCTGGCAGCCGACCGGCTGCCAATGCCTACTCCTACACCCCGCCGGGGTCACCCACAAGGGCAAAGGCCTTAGTGCCTTATAAGAAGCGCTCAGAACCTCGCCAGATAAACCCTCGGAGGTTTACCAAGCCCCAACAAGTGGTGAGGTTCAAGCACAGCCCTCCCCAAAGGCCTCAACAAGCACGGATGAGAATCCGGACCCATCCGGCCCTAACTTGGGCCCCGACGCTCATGGCAGTCAAGGCACCAAGCTTGCTCGGCCCCTCAGGCAACAAGTCTAAGGACCCAGGAGGTGCTACACAACCCTGGGATCCTCTAGAGGCCTTCCTGGAAGAATGCCGATTGAAGAAAGCCAAGTTCCAGCCTAAGGGAGCACCAACCGGCCCCGGCCCGAGCGCCCTTCCAGCCCTAGCATCAAGGCTAGGCTTCCAAGAGCTCAAGGACCGAATGATGACTTTAGGAGAACCTCTAAGGACCTTCCTAGACAACTGGGATAAACAGGGAAGGCCAGGCCTGAGCATACCCGGAGAAGGCCCGAAGACAGACGGCACCCGAGTGCCAGCCCGGCCTCAGAATACCCCGATCGGGCCCTAACACTCAGCCATCAGGGAACCCGAGCCCTGGGAGGTTTAGTGAAGTGACTCCGGGCAATGCCTACTCTTACACCCCGCCGGGGTCACCCACAAGGGCAAAGGCCTTAGTGCCTTATAAGAAGCGCTCAGAACCTCGCCAGATAAACCCTCGGAGGTTTACCAAGCCCCAGCAAGTGGTGAGGTTCAAGCACAGCCCTTTCCAAAGGGCTCAACAAGCACGGATGAGCATCCGGACCCATCCGGCCCTAACTTGGGCCCCGACGCTCATGGCAGTCAAGGCACCAAGCTTGCCCGGCCCCTCGGGCAACAAGTATAAGGACCCAGGAGGAGCTACACAACCCTGGGATCCTCTAGAGGCCTTCCTGGAAGAATGCCGATTGAAGAAAGCCAAGTTCCAGCCTAAGGGAGCACCAACCGGCCCCGGCCCGAGCGCCCTTCCAGCCCTAGCATCAAGGCTAGGCTTCCAAGAGCTCAAGGACCGAATGATGACTTTAGGAGAACCTCTAAGGACCTTCCTAGACAACTGGGATAAACAGGGAAGGCCAGGCCTGAGCATACCCGGAGAAGGCCCGAAGACAGACGGCACCCGAGCGCCAGCCCGGCCTCAGAATGCCCCGATCGGGCCCTAACACTCAGCCATCAGGGAACCTGAGCCCTGGGAGGGTTTGCACATGCCCTCGGTCCAGCACACGGGACTGGCTCAGTGCTAGGCCTATGTCAATTCTGGCCAAGCCTTCTGCTTTCTGCTTCATCCGGGTCTTCAGGAATGCTCTCAAGGGGTCTTTAATGGCTGGTACTGGTCCGGGGCTCGTGGTACTTGGCATGAGGCCTAGTTTAGGTACTAGGCCTAGTTCTCGTTCGGCTCTGGGGCCTGTCTTCGTGCCCCAGTGAGTTCCAGTCGGGCCCTTTCCTCTCTTCCTCCGCTGATGCTCTAGGAATGCGCCTAGACACTCCCAATGCTCCTCTTCACCTCCAGGGGTCGTGGTAATCAGGGTAGGGCCTAGTGGCGGCCCTCGGCTTAGGGCTGGAATTGGCCCTACACTTGGCTCAGGGTCTGGATCTGGGGCTTTGTGGAGTGATCCGGGCCACCGACCTGAAGTGACTTCGGGCAGCCGACCGGCTGCCAATGCCTACTCCTACACCCCGCCGGGGTCACCCACAAGGGAAAAGGCCTTAGTGCCTTATAAGAAGCACTCAGAACCTCGCCAGATAAACCCTCGGAGGTTTACCAAGCCCCAACAAGTGGTGAGGTTCAAGCACAGCCCTCCCTGAAGGGCTCAACAAGCACGGATGAGCATCCGGACCCATCCGGCCCTAACTTGGGCCCCGACGCTCATGGCAGTCAAGCCACCAAGCTTGCCCGGCCCCTCGGGCAACAAGTCTAAGGACCCAGGAGGTGCTACACAACCCTGGGATCCTCTAGAGGCCTTCCTGGAAGAATGCCGACTGAAGAAAGCCAAGTTCCAGCCTAAGGGAACACCAACCGGCCCCGCCCCGAGCGCCCCTCCAGCCCTAGCATCAAAGCTAGGCTTCCAAGAGCTCAAGGACCGAATGATGACCTTAGGAGAACCTCTAAGGACCTTCCTAGTCAACTGGGATAAACAAGGAAGGCCAGGCCTAAGCATACCCGGAGAAGCCCCGAGGACAGACGGCACCCGAGCGCCAGCCCCGGCCTCAGAAGGCCCCGATCGGGCCCTAACACTCAGCCATCAGGGAACCCAAGCCTTGGCAGGTTTAGTGAAGTGACTCCGGGCAGCCGACCGGCTGCCAATGCCTACTCCTACACCCCGCCGGGGTCACCCACAAGGGCAAAGGCCTTAGTGCCTTATAAGAAGCGCTCAGAACCTCGCCAGATAAACCCTCGGAGGTTTACCAAGCCCCAACAAGTGGTGAGGTTCAAGCACAGCCCTCCCCAAAGGCCTCAACAAGCACGGATGAGCATCCGGACCCATCCGACCCTAACTTGGGCCCCGACGCTCATGGCAGTCAAGGCACCAAGCTTGCCCGGCCCCTCAGGCAACAAGTCTAAGGACCCAGGAGGTGCTACACAACCCTGGGATCCTCTAGAGGCCTTCCTGGAAGAATGCCGATTGAAGAAAGCCAAGTTCCAGCCTAAGGGAGCACCAACCGGCCCCGGCCCGAGCACCCTTCCAGCCCTAGCATCAAGGCTAGGCTTCCAAGAGCTCAAGGACCGAATGATGACTTTAGGAGAACCTCTAAGGACCTTCCTAGACAACTGGGATAAACAGGGAAGGCCAGGCCTGAGCATACCCGGAGAAGGCCCGAAGACAGACGGCACCCGAGCGCCAGCCCGGCCTCAGAATGCCCCGATCGGGCCCTAACACTCAGCCATCAGGGAACCCGAGCCCTGGGAGGTTTAGTGAAGTGACTCCGGGCAGCCGACCCGGCTGCCAATGCCTACTCCTACACCCCGCCGGGGTCACCCACAAGGGCAAAGGCCTTAGTGCTTTATAAGAAGCGCTCAGAACCTCGCCAGATAAACCCTCGGAGGTTTACCAAGCCCCAACAAGTGGTGAGGTTCAAGCACAGCCCTCCCCAAAGGGCTCAAAAAGCACGGATGAGCATCCGGACCATCCGGCCCTAACTTGGGCCCCGACGCTCATGGCAGTCAAGGCACCAAGCTTGCCCGCCCCGGCACAGTGGACCCAAGGGACAGGCCTACCCTGGGAATACAGAGGCCTTCCTGGAAGAATGACCTGGAAGAGCCAATTCCAGCTAAGGGTGAGCACCAACCCGCCCTCCCGAGGCCCTACGCCATAGCATCAGGCGGCTCCATAGAGCCTAATGGGCCCCGAAATGACTTAGGAGAACCTCTAAGGACCCTTCCCCTAGACAAGGATAAACCAGGAGGCCAGCCACCTGGACTCCTAGAAGGCCCGGAAGACATGCGGCACCGAGCGCCAGCCCCCTAAGGAGCCCAACCGGCCCAACACTCAGCCCCAGGACCAGCCTAGGAGGTTCGCAGCTGCTCGGCCAAGCACAGGGACTCTAGGCCTTCCTTTGTCAATTCTGGCAAACATTCTGCTGTCATGGCTCATCCGGGTCAGGAATGCTCTCAAGGGGCATCTAATGAGCCAGCGTACTAGGCCGGGGCTCACGCATGCTACTTGGCAGGGCCTAGTTTAGGTACTAAGGCCTAGTGCTTCGAGCCTCGGACGCTGCGTACCTCGGAGTTACCAGGGCCCTTTCTAGTTCCTCCCACCTGCCCAAAGTCGCCAGACGATACATGCTCCTCTCACCTCAAGGGGCGTCTGGAATCAGGAGGCGCGAAGCTCCGGCCTGGCTGGAACAAGTCTAACGACTTGGCAGGTGTCTGATCCCTGGGTTCTGTGAGGATCCGGCACGATGCCGATTAACAGCAGTCGACCGGCTGCCAATGCCTACTCCTACACCCCGCCGGGGTCACCCACAAGGGAAAAGGCCTTAGTGCCTTATAAGAAGCACTCAGAACCTCGCCAGATAAACCCTCGGAGGTTTACCAAGCCCCAACAAGTGGTGAGGTTCAAGCACAGCCCTCCCTGAAGGGCTCAACAAGCACGGATGAGCATCCGGACCCATCCGGCCCTAACTTGGGCCCCGACGCTCATGGCAGTCAAGCCACCAAGCTTGCCCGGCCCCTCGGGCAACAAGTCTAAGGACCCAGGAGGTGCTACACAACCCTGGGATCCTCTAGAGGCCTTCCTGGAAGAATGCCGACTGAAGAAAGCCAAGTTCCAGCCTAAGGGAGCACCAACCGGCCCCGCCCCGAGCGCCCCTCCAGCCCTAGCATCAAAGCTATGCTTCCAAGAGCTCAAGGACCGAATGATGACCTTAGGAGAACCTCTAAGGACCTTCCTAGTCAACTGGGATAAACAAGGAAGGCCAGGCCTAAGCATACCCGGAGAAGCCCCGAGGACAGACGGCACCCCAGCGCCAGCCCCGGCCTCAGAAGGCCCCGATCGGGCCCTAACACTCAGCCATCAGGGAACCCGAGCCCTGGGAGGTTTAGTGAAGTGACTCCGGGCAGCCGACCGGCTGCCAATGCCTACTCCTACACCCCGCCGGGGTCACCCACAAGGGCAAAGGCCTTAGTGCCTTATAAGAAGCGCTCAGAACCTCGCCAGATAAACCCTCGGAGGTTTACCAAGCCCCAACAAGTGGTGAGGTTCAAGCACAGCCCTCCCCAAAGGCCTCAACAAGCACGGATGAGCATCCGGACCATCCGACCCTAACTTGGGCCCCGACGCTCATGGCAGTCAAGGCACCAAGCTTGCCCGGCCCCTCGGGCAACAAGTCTAAGGACCCAGGAGGTGCTACACAACCCTGGGATCCTCTAGAGGCCTTCCTGGAAGAATGCCGATTGAAGAAAGCCAAGTTCCAGCCTAAGGGAGCACCAACCGGCCCCGGCCCGAGCGCCCTTCCAGCCATAGCATCAAGGCTAGGCTTCCAAGAGCTCAAGGACCGAATGATGACTTTAGGAGAACCTCTAAGGACCTTCCTAGAGAATGGGATAAACAGGGAAGGCCAGGCCTGAGCATACCCAGAGAAGGCCCGAAGACAGACGGCACCCGAGCGCCAGCCCGGCCTCAGAATGCCCCGATCGGGCCCTAACACTCAGCCATCAGGGAACCTGAGCCCTGGGAGGGTTTGCACCTGCCCTCGGTCCAGCACACGAGACTGGCTCAGTGCTAGGCCTTTATCAATTCTGGCCAAGCCTTCTGCTTTCTGCTTCATCCGGGTCTTCAGGAATGCTCTCAAGGGGTCTTTAATGGCTGGTACTGGTCCAGGGCTCGTGGTACTTGGCATGAGGCCTAGTTTAGGTACTAGGCCTAGTTCTCGTTCGGCTCTGGGGCCTGTCTTCGTGCTCCAGTGAGTTCCAGTCGGGCCCTTTCCTCTCTTCCTCCGCTGATGCTCTAGGAATGCGCCTAGACACTCCCAATGCTCCTCTTCACCTCCAGGGGTCGTGGTAATCAGGGTAGGGCCTAGTGGCGGCCCTCGGCTTAGGGCTGGAATTGGCCCTACACTTGGCTCAGGGTCTGGATCTGGGGCTTTGTGGAGTGATCCGGGCCACCGACCTGAAGTGACTTCGGGCAGTCGACCGGCTGCCAATGCCTACTCCTACACCCCGCCGGGGTCACCCACAAGGGAAAAGGCCTTAGTGCCTTATAAGAAGCACTCAGAACCTCGCCAGATAAACCCTCGGAGGTTTACCAAGCCCCAACAAGTGGTGAGGTTCAAGCACAGCCCTCCCTGAAGGGCTCAACAAGCACGGATGAGCATCCGGACCCATCCGGCCCTAACTTGGGCCCCGACGCTCATGGCAGTCAAGCCACCAAGCTTCCCCGGCCCCTCGGGCAACAAGTCTAAGGACCCAGGAGGTGCTACACAACCCTGGGATCCTCTAGAGGCCTTCCTGGAAGAATGCCGACTGAAGAAAGCCAAGTTCCAGCCTAAGGGAGCACCAACCGGCCCCGCCCGAGCGCCCCTCCAGCCCTAGCATCAAAGCTAGGCTTCCAAGAGCTCAAGGACCGAATGATGACCTTAGGAGAACCTCTAAGGACCTTCCTAGTCAACTGGGATAAACAAGGAAGGCCAGGCCTAAGCATACCCGGAGAAGCCCCGAGGACAGACGGCACCCGAGCGCCAGCCCGGCCTCAGAAGGCCCCGATCGGGCCCTAACACTCAGCCATCAGGGAACCCGAGCCCTGGCAGGTTTAGTGAAGTGACTCCGGGCAGCCGACCGGCTGCCAATGCCTACTCCTACACCCCGCCGGGGTCACCCACAAGGGCAAAGGCCTTAGTGCCTTATAAGAAGCGCTCAGAACCTCGCCAGATAAACCCTCGGAGGTTTACCAAGCCCCAACAAGTGGTGAGGTTCAAGCACAGCCCTCCCCAAAGGCCTCAACAAGCACGGATGAGCATCCGGACCCATCCCGCCCTAACTTGGGCCTCGACGCTCATGGCAGTCAAGGCACCAAGCTTGCCCGGCCCCTCAGGCAACAAGTCTAAGGACCCAGGAGGTGCTACACAACCCTGGGATCCTCTAGAGGCCTTCCTGGAAGAATGCCGATTGAGAAGAAGCCAAGTTCCAGCCTAAGGGAGCACCAACCGGCCCCGGCCCGAGCGCCCTTCCAGCCCTAGCATCAAGGCTAGGCTTCCAAGAGCTCAAGGACCGAATGATGACTTTAGGAGAACCTCTAAGGACCTTCCTAGACAACTGGGATAAACAGGGAAGGCCAGGCCTGAGCATACCCGGAGAAGGCCCGAAGACAAACGGCACCGAGCGCCAGCCCGGCCTCAGAATGCCCCGATCGGGCCCTAACACTCAGCCATCAGGGAACCTGAGCCCTGGGAGGGTTTGCACCTGCCCTCGGTCCAGCACACGGGACTGGCTCAGTGCTAGGCCTTTGTCAATTCTGGCCAAGCCTTCTGCTTTCTGCTTCATCCGGGTCTTCAGGAATGCTCTCAAGGGGTCTTTAATGGCTGGTACTGGTCTGGGGCTCGTGGTACTTGGCATGAGGCCTAGTTTAGGTACTAGGCCTAGTTCTCGTTCGGCTCTGGGGCCTGTCTTCGTGCTCCAGTGAGTTCTAGTCGGGCCCTTTCCTCTCTTCCTCCGCTGATGCTCTAGGAATGCGCCTAGAGACTCCCAATGCTCCTCTTCACCTCCAGGGGTCGTGGTAATCAGGGTAGGGCCTAGTGGCGGCCCTCGGCTTAGGGCTGGAATTGGCCCTACACTTGGCTCAGGGTCTGGATCTGGGGCTTTGTGGAGTGATCCGGGCCACCGACCTGAAGTGACTCCGGGCAGCCGACCGGCTGCCAATGCCTACTCCTACACCCCGCCGGGGTCACCCACAAGGGAAAAGGCCTTAGTGCCTTATAAGAAGCGCTCAGAACCTCGCCGGATAAACCCTCGGAGGTTTACCAAGCCCCAACAAGTGGTGAGGTTCAAGCACAGCCCTCCCTGAAGGGCTCAACAAGCACGGATGAGCATCCGGACCCATCCGGCCCTAACTTGGGCCCCGACGCTCATGGCAGTCAAGCCACCAAGCTTGCCCGGCCCCTCGGGCAACAAGTCTAAGGACCCAGGAGGTGCTACACAACCTGGGATCCTCTAGAGGACTTCCTGGAAGAATGCCGACTGAAGAAAGCCAAGTTCCAGCTTAAGGGAGCACCAACCGGCCCCCGGCCCGAGCGCTCCTCCAGCCCTAGCATCAAGGCTAGGCTTCCAAGAGCTCAAGGACCGAATGATGACCTTAGGAGAACCTCTAAGGACCTTCCTGGACAACTAGGATAAACAAGGAAGGCCAGGCCTAAGCATACCCGGAGAAGCCCCGAGGACAGACGGCACCCGAGCGCCAGCCCCGGCCTCAGAAGGCCCCGATCGGGCCCTAACACTCAGCCATCAGGGAACCCGAGCCCTGGGAGGTTTAGTGAAGTGACTCCGGGCAGCCGACCGGCTGCCAATGCCTACTCCTACACCCCGCCGGGGTCACCCACAAGGGCAAAGGCCTTAGTGCCTTATAAGAAGCGCTCAGAACCTCGCCAGATAAACCCTCGGAGGTTTACCAAGCCCCAACAAGTGGTGAGGTTCAAGCACAGCCCTCCCCAAAGGGCTCAACAAGCACGGATGAGCATCCGGACCCATCCGGCCCTAACTTGGGCCCCAACGCTCATGGCAGTCAAGGCACCAAGCTTGCCCGGCCCCTCGGGCAACAAGTCTAAGGACCCAGGAGGTGCTACACAACCCTGGGATCCTCTAGAGGCCTTCCTGGAAGAATGCCGATTGAAGAAAGCCAAGTTCCAGCCTAAGGGAGCACCAACCGGCCCCGGCCCGAGCGCCCTTCCAGCCCTAGCATCAAGGCTAGGGTTCTAAGAGCTCAAGGGCCGAATGATGACTTTAGGAGAACCTCTAAGGACCTTCCTAGACAACTGGGATAAACAGGGAAGGCCAGGCCTGAGCATACCCAGAGAAGGCCCGAAGACAGACGGCACCCGAGCGCCAGCCCGGCCTCAGAATGCCCCGATCGGGCCCTAACACTCAGCCATCAGGGAACCTGAGCCCTGGGAGGGTTTGCACCTGCCCTCAACTCCATACAAGGCCTGGAGCCAAGCCTAGGAGCTACCCGCCTAGGAACCACGAAGGAAATGGAGGAAATGAGGAAATGGGAAGACGGCCGAGCAGACAGGCCGAGCAAGAACCCCGGAGGCCGACCGGCATCAGCATCAGAACCGCCGGAGCCCAACTCAAGAAGCCCCGGTCATCACCCAGCCCGAGCAGCCACCGCCGCCGCCAATTCCACGCTCAATAGCAAAGGCGGCGCCTGCTTTCCTAATTTGGCCAGTGCGTGAGCGGAACACCCGACCGGACCCGCCGGCTCCGCCGAATTAGGGTTTTAGCCGGCTCTTGTATTATTTTAGTCTTTTTTCGTATTTTCTTCTTAGTTTCGATTCTTTAGGAGCAAGTAAGTCTTATTATATTCTAAATAGGACTTAGGCTATTATTTTATTATTTTAGACTTATTTTCCGAGTAGGAAACGTGAGCCTGTTCACGATTTCCCTCACCTATAAATAAGAGGCTTCGGCCTCATTGTAAAACGAACCCCTTTGAATCAATTAATCAAATAAGAACTTTGTTCTCTCAATTCTTAGTTTTATGCTGCGTGCATAGCTTAGAGTCGGTATTATCAACAGAAGTATTCCCCTTCTGTCGTGGAGCCATTCCTGGACACATAGGGTTCTCGGTCAATCGTGGCCGACGGGTCCAAGTACTTTCCCGCCCCGGTGCCAACAGTGATCGAGCAAAAGTTAAAGACTAGCGGTGGTTAGGGTCGTCTGCCCACGGTTGCGGCGGTTCACACCATTTAGCACCTGCCCTCAACTCCATACAATGCCTGGAGCCAAGCCTAGGAGCTGCCCGCCTAGGAACCACGAAGGAAATGGAGGAAATGAGGAAATGGGAAGACGGCCGAGCAGACAGGCCGAGCAAGAACCCCGGAGGCCGACCGGCATCAGCATCAGACCCGCCGGAGCCCAACTCAAGAAGCCCCGGTCATCACCCAGCCCGAGCAGCCGCCGCCGCCGCCAATTCCACGCTCGATAGCAAAGGCGGCGCCGGCTTTCCTAATTTGGCTAGCGCGTGAGCGGAACACCTGACCGGACCCGCCGGATCTGCCGAATTAGGGTTTTAGCCGATTCTTGTATTATTTTAGTCTTTTTAAGTATTTTATTCAGATTTTCTTCTTAGTTTCGATTCTTTAGGAGCAAGTAAGTCTTATTATATTCTAAATAGGACTTAGGCTATTATTTTATTATTTTAGAGTTATTTTCCGAGTAGGAAACGTGAGCCTGTTCACGATTTCCCTCACCTATAAATAAGAGGCTTCGGCCTCATTGTAAGACGAACCCCTTTGAATCAATTAATCAAATAAGAATTATGTTCTCTCAATTCTTAGTTTTATGCTGCGTGCATAGCTTAGAGTCGGTATTATCAACAGAAGTATTCCCCTTCTGTCGTGGAGCCATTCCTGGACACTTAGGGTTCTCAGTCAATCGCGGCCGACGGGTCCAAGTACTTTCCTGCCCCGGTGCCAACAGTGATCGAGCGAAGGGTCAAGACTAGCGGTGGTTAGGGTCGTCTGCCCATGATTGTGGCGCTTCACACCAGTTTTGGTATCAGAGCTTCAGTTCAACTCGAGGAACCACAATCTATCCCAGTCTTCAGGTTTGAAACCCTGGATTCATATCCTTTACTTTCAGTCTTAGAAAATCCTTGAAAAACCCTACCTATCTTTATTTTCGTGTTATTAGAAAATCAGTCTAGAAAATCCCATCTATTTTCATTCTTGTTCGAAGCATTGTAAGGCAAGAAAAGATTGGTGGCCGAATCAAGTCATCCAAAGAAAATATAAAAAAGAAGAAAAAGAACATTAAGCAAGGCCACCCTTGCCAAGTTATTTCTTTTCGATTGTAATAGTGTGTTTAAGAAGAGGGGATAGATTAGCTTTCGTTGCATGTGTTATTCACCGAGCCACGACCCTACTTTTAGCCACTAAATTATTGTTTGCGTCGAGTCATAGAAAATAGAGTCTTAGAAAATCATATTAGAAAAAGTCTTGGTGTTCGTATATTTTACTAACCATGGCAGAAAAGAGGTTAGCTCTACTGGAGGCTACCATGCCGACCATCTTTCAAATTTTAGTCTAGATGAAGGCTTCAATGGAAAGGATCGAAAGAGCAGCAGGTGGAAGCCGAGTGCCAGCATCAGGCCTGCCCCTGACCGGCATCAGGCCAGCATCAGGTCCGCCCCGGCCCAGCATCAGGTCAGCCTCGGACTGGCATCAGACCAGCATCAGGTCTGCCCCGGACCAGCATCAGGCCAGCACAGGGCCAGCACCAGACCTAGCATCAGGCCAGCACAGGGCCAACCCCGGGCCAGCACCAGCGCCAGCACCGGCCCAGCGCCCAGCGCTAGCACCAGCGCCAGCACCAGCGCCCAGCGCTAGCACCAGCACTAGCCCAGCGCCCAGCGCTAGCACCAGCGCCAGTACCGGCCCAGCGCCCAGCGCTAGCACTAGCACCAGCGCCAGCACCGACCCAGCGCCCAGCGCTAGCACCAGCCCCGCGCCCAGCACCGGCACCAGCCCCGGCCCCAGACTCGGGAACAGCCTCGGCACCAGCCCCGGCCCCGGGCACCCGAGCAGCGCCCGGCACCCGAGCAGCGCCCGGCACCCAAGAAGCGCCCAGTGGCCGAGCAGCGCCCAGCGCCCAGCGCCTGACCGGAGCCTAGCGCCCGACCGGAGCCCAGCGCCCGAGCCAAGCCCAGCACCCGACCGGAGCCCAGCGACCGACCGGAGCCCCGCGCCCGAGCGGAGCCAAGCGCCCGAGCGGAGCCCAGCGCCCGACCGGAGCCAAGCGCCCGACTAGAGCCCAGTGCCCGACCGGCGCCTTGCGCCCGACCGAAGCCACCGGCGCCCGACCATCATCCGGCGCCCGATCAGCGTCCCGCGCCAGACCCGCGCCTGATCAGTCCGATCAGCCGGAGTGCCCCGAGCGCCCAGATCACCCCCGAGCACCCGTACCTGTCTTGGTACGGCCCAAAACCGCAAGGAGCGCCCACGAACTACCAGGTCCAATCCGATGCACCCTTGTTAATATTTTTAAAATCTCTAACGAATTACCAGGTGCGGATTCGAGGATGAATCCTTTTCAAGAAGAGGGGAATGGAGTGATCTGGGCCACCCGACCTGAAGTGACACCGGGCAGCCGACCGGCTGCCAATGCCTACTCCTACACCCCGCCGGGGTCACCCACAAGGGCAAAGGCCTTAGTGCCTTATAAGAAGCGCTCAGAACCTCGCCAGATAAAACCCTCGGAGGTTTACCAAGCCCCAACAACTGGTGAGGTTCAAGCACAGCCCTCCCCGAAGGGCTTAACAAGCACGGATGAGCATCCGGACCCATCCGGCCCTAACCTGGGCCCCGACGCTCATGGCAGTCAAGGCACCAAGCTTGCCCGGCCCCTCGGGCAACAAGTCTAAGGACCCAGGAGGTGCTACACAACCCTGGGATCCTCTAGAGGCCTTCCTGGGAGAATGCCGACTGAAGAAAGCCAAGTTTCAGCCTAAGGGAGCACCAACCGGCCCCGGTCCGAGCGCCCCTCCAGCCATAGCATCAAGGCTAGGCTTCCAAGAGCTCAAGGACCGAATGATGACCTTAGGAGAACCTCTAAGGACCTTCCTAGACAACTGGGATAAACAGGGAAGGCCAGGCCTAAGCATACCCAGAGAAGGTCCAAAGACAGACGGCACCTGAGCGCCAGCCCCGGCCTCAGAAGGCCCCGATCGGGCCCTAACACTCAGCCATCAGGGAACCCGAGCCCTGGGAGGTTTAGCACCTGCCCTCAACTCCATACAAGGCCTGGAGCCAAGCCTAGGAGCTGCCCGCCTAGGAACCACGAAGGAAATGGAGGAAATGAGGAAATGGGAAGACGGCCGAGCAGACAGGCCGAGCAAGAACCCCGGAGGCCGACCGACATCAGCATCAGACCCGCCGGAGCCCAACTCAAGAAGCCCCGGTCATCACCCAGCCCGAGCAGCCGCCGCCGCCGCCAATTCCACGCTCGATAGCAAAGGTGGCGCCGGCTTTCCTAATTTGGCCAGCGCGTGAGCGGAACACCCGACCGGACCCGCCGGATCCACCGAATTAGGGTTTTAGCCGACTCTTGTATTATTTTAGTCTTTTTAAGTATTTTATTCGGATTTTCTTCTTAGTTTCGATTCTTTAGGAGCAAGTAAGTCTTATTATATTCTAAATAGGACTTAGGCTATTATTTTATTATTTTAGAGTTATTTTTCGAGTAGGAAACGTGAGCCTGTTCACGATTTCCCTCACCTATAAATAAGAGGCTTCGGCCTCATTGTAAGACGAACCCCTTTGAATCAATTAATCAAATAAGAACTTTGTTCTCTCAATTCTTAGTTTTATGCTGCGTGGATAGCTTAGAGTCGGTATTATCAACAGAAGTATTCCCCTTCTGTCATGGAGCCATTTCTGGACACTTAGGGTTCTCGGTCAATCGCGACCGACGGGTCCAAGTACTTTCCCGCCCCGGTGCCAACAGTGATCGAGCGAAGGGTCAAGACTAGCGGTGGTTAGGGTCGTCTGCCCACGGTTGCGGCGGTTCACACCACTTTGTCTCTCCAAGGCTCCGGAGATGGTACTGGCGTAGGCCTATGATGCGAACCGCTCCTCAATGAAGGGATCGACTCAACACCCAAAACTATATTACCAGCTTCACAAATCCTAACTTTTGAAACCGCGGGGAATACTTGAAATCCACTAAGTATAGACTTAGGAATCCCAAGGTATTCAGTCGAATTGGTGCCACAACAAAGGGTGATAACCTTCGATGATAAACCAAACCTTAAGCTAAGCAACAACGAGCAAAGACTTGAAGGAAAAAGAACAAAGTTCTGAAATTTCAATTTATGACTTAACGTGTCTTACAATGATGGCCGAGGCCTCTATTTATAGCGCAAGGGTGGCCTAAGCCGTCTCCAACTCTAATAAGGTAAGACTAAAATAATCCTAAAAGATAGGCCGAAGAAAATATTAAAATACACAAAGTTGTCCGAGAGTGAAATTCTAAAACCGGCAAAAATTGCACAAAACCCTAATCCGGGCGGATTAGGGCATGCCGGGTGTCCGTGTCCGATCGGGCTTAGGAAAACCCTCCGGGCGCGGGCTGGACTCCGGACGCGGCTAGGAAGAGTGCCCGGAACCCGCGCGGTGGCATTTCTGTAATTACCGCGGGTTCCGGGTGACCGGGCGGTCGGGGTGGCGTCCTTCGGTGCTGGTGACCGGCTCGGCATCAAGTGCTCCGGACCCGATGCTAGGGTTTTGGTGATGCCGGGCGGTTCTGGCTTCCTGCTGGCCATTTCCTCGGACAAGTGAGGTTCCTCCCAAGTCTTTTGACCTCCTGAGTCTTCTGGCTTCAACTTGTCCGCCAGGTTCTGAGTGTGGAGCAGGGTTAGCCGTGGCAGGGGCTGGTTGGCCGTATCCGCCGGGGCCCGGGCAGTGTCCTTGGGAAGCCAACCTGTCTTGGCCACATATTCTCAAATCTTCTGGTCTTCTGTACGCCAGAACTCTCTCCAGGTGGCTTTTGACGTGTGCTTGACTTGAGGGATCATTGAAGAGAGGTTGGGGAAGGACTGAGACTCGGTGCTTCATCTAGGACTTAGGTTCTCGACCAGTATCATGGCCTGGAACTCCCTTCCATCTCGGGGTGTCTTCCTTCCCTGTGGGGCAGACCTGAGCTTGTTCTTGAGCTCATTTCTAGCTTGAGAGCTTGTAGGTACCCAGTCCTTAGTTCTAGGCGCTTTTTGTATGGACCCGGAGTGCTGCCTTCTACGGGGTACCTTGGTGGGGTGTAGGTATACCTTTGTGGCCCGGGGCGGTGGAGCCGGGTCATATCTGCCTAGGCCTAGTGTGGTCTCGGTACGGTATTAGGGTTGGGGCCGGGTCGACGTCAGTCGGGTCGGGTCGGGTGGCCCGGATCCCATCACCTGCCCTTGACCCGGAGCCAAGTTAAAGCCTTCAAGACACGGGTCACCGCTTACATAGGAGAATGGAGTCGAGCCAAGCATGAAGAACTGGACCAGATGTTCATCAGGGAAGGATGCACGGTGCTAACCCTTGATGGCCGACAAAAGATCAATAATGAAGGCAAATGCCCTAAAGACACTACCCTGGCCCCAGCGGATACGGCCAATCAGCCCTTACCTCGGGCAACCCTGCTCAGCACTCAGAATCTGGCGGACAAGTTGAAGCCAGAAGACTCAGGAGGTCAAAAGACTTGGGAGGAACCTCACTTGTCCGAGGAAATGTCCAGCAGAAGGCCAGAACAACCCGACATCACCAAAACCCTAGCTCCAGATCCGGAGCAGTTGATGCCGAGCCGGTCACCAGCACCGAAGGACGCCACCCGACCGCCCGGTCACCCGGAACCCGCGATAATTACCGAAATGCCACCGCGCGGGTTCCGGGCACTTTTCCTAGCCGCGTCCGGAGTCCAGCCCGCGTCCAGAGGTTTTCCTAGTCCCACCCGGACAAGGACACCCGGTGTTCCCTAATCCGCCCGGATTAGGGTTTTGCTCGATTTTGCCGGTTTATGAGTTTTTTTATTTCGGACAACTTAGTTATTTTTAATATTTTCCTCGGCCTATCTTTTAGGATTATTTTAGTTTTTCCTTGTTAGAGTTGGAACCGGCCTTGGCCACCCTTGAGCTATAAATAGAGGCCATTGGCCATCATTGTAAGACACGTTGAATGATTATTGAAATTTCAGAACTTAGTTCTATTTCCTTCAAGTCTTTGCTCGTTGTTGCTTAGCTTAAGGTTTGGTTTATCACAAAGGCTATCATCCTTTGTTGTGGCACCAATTCGACCGAATACTTGGGGTTCCTAAGTCAATACTTAGTGGATTTCAAGGATTCTCCGCGGTTTCAAAGGTTAGGTTCTCGTGGGGCTGATAATATAGTTTTGGGTGTTGAGTCGATCCGTTCCTAGAGGAGGCGGTTCGCATCATCAGGTCTGCCCCAGACCAGCATCAGCCCTGCCCCAGACCAGCATCAAGCCTGCCCGGGACCAGCATCAGGCTTGCCCCGGACCAGCATCAGCCCTGCCCCGAGCCAGCACCAGGCCAGCACTCGGTGCAGCGCCGGCCCAGCACCAGTGCCAGCACAAGGGCCAGCCCCAGCACAAGCCCCAGCCCCAGTACCGGCCCAGCGCCCAGTTGATGCGAACCGCCTCCTCTAGGAAGGGATCGACTCAACACCCAAAACTATATTACCAGCTTCACGAATCCTAACTTTTGAAACCGCGGGGAATACTTGAAATCCACTAAGTATAGACTTAGGAATCCCAAGGTATTAAGTCGAATTGGTGCCACAACAAAGGGTGATAACCTTCGATGATAAACCAAACCTTAAGCTAAGCAACAACGAGCAAAGACTTGAAGGAAAAAGAACAAAGTTCTGAAATTTCAATTTATGACTTAACGTGTCTTACAATGATGGCCGAGGCCTCTATTTATAGCGCAAGGGTGGCCTAAGCCGTCTCCAACTCTAATAAGGTAAGACTAAAATAATCCTAAAAGATAGGCCGAAGAAAATATTAAAATACACAAAGTTGTCCGAGAGTGAAATTCTAAAACCGGCAAAAATTGCACAAAACCCTAATCCGGGCGGATTAGGGCACGCCGGGTGTCCGTGTCCGATCGGGCTTAGGAAAACCCTCCGGGCGTGGGCTGGACTCCGGACGCGGCTAGGAAGAGTGCCCGGAACCCGCGCGGTGGCATTTCTGTAATTACCGCGGGTTCCGGGTGACCGGGCGGTCGGGTGGCGTCCTTCGGTGCTGGTGACCGGCTCGGCATCAAGTGCTCCGGACCCGATGCTAGGGTTTTGGTGATGTCGGGCGGTTCTGGCTTCCTGCTGGCCATTTCCTCGGACAAGTGAGGTTCCTCCCAAGTCTTTTGACCTCCTGAGTCTTCTGGCTTCAACTTGTCCGCCAGGTTCTGAGTGTGGAGCAGGGTTAGCCGTGGCAGGGGCTGGTTGGCCGTATCCGCCGGGGCCCGGGCAGTGTCCTTGGGAAGCCAACCTGTCTTGGCCACATATTCTCGAATCTTCTGGTCTTCTGTACGCCAGAACTCTCTCCAGATGGCTTTTGACGTGTGCTTGACTTGAGGGATCATTGAAGAGAGGTTGGGGAAGGACTGAGACTCGGTGCTTCGTCTAGGACTTAGGTTCTCGACCAGTATCATGGCCTGGAACTCCCTTCCATCTCGGGGTGTCTTCCTTCCCTGTGGGGCAGACCTGAGCTTGTTCTTGAGCTCATTTCTAGGCTTGAGAGCTTGTAGGTAGCCAGTCCTTAGTTCTAGGCGCTTTTTGTATGGACCCGGAGTGCTGCCTTCTACGGGGTACCTTGGTGGGGTGTAGGTATACCTTTGTGGCCCGGGGCGGTGGAGCCGGGTCATATCATCCCCCTCTTCTTGACGGGGATTTGTCCCCAAATCCACCTCGGCATCTTTCCTGGATCCCATCACTCTTTTCCAAACTTCAGCAATCTTGTGGGCGACGGCCGGGAGAGATTCAGCTTCATCCGTAGTCCTAGGGGTGTCATTCGAGTCGGTACTGGACAATGTTTCGGACTCTTTAGTGTCTTCTTCTTCAGTCTTCATATCTTCCACTTCATAAATGCCATTAACAATAATGTTAAGGCTCGGGGAGCTGCTGGGTGAGGGTTCTTCACTCATTTCCTCATCCGAGTCTTCTGCTGGAACTTCTTCGCTCGGGGCAGCTTTTAAAATCCGCCGGGAGACGACTTCCCATTGAATCTCGGGACGGGTGGCCGTCGAATTCATGACCGTCGGGGCGCCGGGTGGTCGTCGGGGCCGGCGCTCGGCTTCAGGTCGTCAAAGATCCCTCCGGCTTTCTTTTGGTCAAGATTGGCCGAAGGAATGTTCAAAAGACCCGGGGTGGACCGATTGACATCATCCGGCGCGGACAGGATGTCCGGAGCAGTCGTGATGCTAGGCCGGGGCAGGGCCGGTGCCAGGCCGGGGCAGTACTGGGGCCTGTGCCGGGGCAGCGCGGGGTGCAGGGCCGGGGCAGTGCTGGGCGCTGGGCCGGGGCAGTGCTGGGCGCTGTGCTGGGGCAGTGCTGGGCGCTGGGCCGGGGCAGTGCCGGGCGCTGTGCTGGGGTAGTGCTGGGGCAGTACTGGGGCAGTGCTGGGCGCGGGGCCGGGGCAGTGCCGGGCGCTGTGCTGGGGCGGTGCCGGGGTGATCACTCGATTGCTGAAGGCTGAAAATTTTTCCAAGCCTTCTACCTCAACTTCTTCTCCTTCACTCGATTCTCCCTCCAATTCTTCAACAATTGGTTCCTCCTCGTCGTCTGTCACGACTTCTCCCTTTCTAAGCACCATGGTTTGGGTGTTAGGGCATTCCCTTGCCATGTGACCCCTACCTTGACATTTAAAACACACAATGGCACTTGGCCGAGCGTTAGTAGTAGGGATTTTTGAACCAAGATTAGGGTTTACCCGTGGTGCCGACCCTTGGTTAGGGTTTGGTCGCGATCCGGCGCTCCGGTTAGGGTTTGGCCGGTATGGGGTGTGGCCGGCGCTTCGGTCTCCTCTCACCGGGGCACTGATCGGTGGCGGCGGGTAGTCCTTCTCCCAAGGCCGTTCTTCAGCTCCTTCTCAACCCTAGTAGCCACGTTGATCAAGTCATCATAGTCAGCAAAGTTGAGAATGTTGACTTGATGTAGAATCTCTCTTTGCAACCCTCCGGTGAAACGGGCTATCTTGGCATCTTCATCCTCACTCAGATCAAGCCGTGCAACCAGGATCTCCATCTCCTTGTTGTATTCCTCAACCGTCATGCTCCCTTGCTTCAAGGATCGAAGCTTGGTGTGCAAGTCTCGGTTGTAGCTACTCGGTACAAACTTCCTCCTCATCTTTCTTTTAAGACTCCTCCAAGTAAGGACGGGGTCCTCTTCTTCTTTCCTGATCAGATTCCTGAGTTGGGACCACCACAAGGCAGCATAGTCAGTAAACTCTAGTGTGGCTAGGGTTACCTTTTTCCTCTCGGAATAGTTGTGGCATTCAAAGAAATCCTCCATGGCTCTCTCCCAATCGATGTAGTCGTCGGGATTGGTTTTGCCAGTGAATTTAGGCACACTGAGCTTCAGGCTGCTCACATCATCATCTTCTTCCTGCTCATTCCTCCTTGGCCGCCGGGGGCCATCTCCATTCGTGGCTCCAAACTGCTCGGCGATTCGGGCCATGTTTTCAGCCATGACGGTCAGCCGGGCATCAAAAGCGTTGAATCTCTCATCTGCCATGGTTAATCACGAACAATAGGCCTCAGAAAATCTCTCTAATGAACCTCACACACTCTTGTTCTTACCACTCGTGTATGAATCTTTTTTTTTTTATTTATCAAGTCACTCAAATTAGGGTTTCTTTGAAATTTTCAAAACAAAGTCAATCTCAATTCATATTGCAAGTTTCTTCGAAGCTAGCAGTCTAAGTCTACCAATGACACTAACAAGACCTTATACCTAGGGTTTCGGATTTCAGGGGCCAGAATCTGAGTTAGGACGTGGGAATGACAAGACATACAAATTTGGGTGTTTCTACCAAGAGAGCTAGTAGTGCGGAATCTAGTAGCTAACTTATGAAAAAACCCCTCTTCTTGAACTTAGTCTACTATCTTGATAGTGAACGTGGCCTTGCTCTTTTTTTTTTTTTTTTAGCTAGTAAATTTTTCTAGACCTTTGATTTTCTTTTCTTTTCTTGCTTTTGATCGGCCACAGCTTTTTCTCACAACAAACTTGAAGAAAGGTAGAAGAATAGAACAAACACAATGAAGCTATTTTTTTTTTAGGTTTTTCTGAAACTGAAAACAACAAAAACTAAAGGATATGAATTCAAGTAAAAGAACCTGAAAACTGGGGATAGATTGTTGGTCCAAGAGTTGAACCGCGCTCTGATACCAGCTGATGCGAACCGCCTCCTCTAGGAAGGGATCGACTCAACACCCAAAACTATATTACCAGCTTCACGAATCCTAACTTTTGAAACCGCGGGGAATACTTGAAATCCACTAAGTATAGACTTAGGAATCCCAAGGTATTCAGTCGAATTGGTGCCACAACAAAGGGTGATAACCTTCGATGATAAACCAAACCTTAAGCTAAGCAACAACGAGCAAAGACTTGAAGGAAAAAGAACAAAGTTCTGAAATTTCAATTTATGACTTAACGTGTCTTACAATGATGGCCGAGGCCTCTATTTATAGCGCAAGGGTGGCCTAAGCCGTCTCCAACTCTAATAAGGTAAGACTAAAATAATCCTAAAAGATAGCCGAAGAAAATATTAAAATACACAAAGTTGTCCGAGAGTGAAATTCTAAAACCGGCAAAAATTGCACAAAACCCTAATCCGGGCGGATTAGGGCACGCCGGGTGTCCGTGTCCGATCGGGCTTAGGAAAACCCTCCGGGTGCGGGCTGGACTCCGGACGCGGCTAGGAAGAGTGCCCGGAACCCGCGCGGTGGCATTTCTGTAATTACCGCGGGTTTCGGGTGACCGGGCGGTCGGGTGGCGTCCTTCGGTGCTGGTGACCGGCTCGGCATCAAGTGCTCCGGACCCGATGCTAGGGTTTTGGTGATGCCGGGCGGTTCTGGCTTCCTGCTGGCCATTTCCTCGGACAAGTGAGGTTCCTCCCAAGTCTTTTGACCTCCTGAGTCTTCTGGCTTCAACTTGTCCGCCAGGTTCTGAGTGTGGAGCAGGGTTAGCCGTGGCAGGGGCTGGTTGGCCGTATCCGCCGGGGCCCGGGCAGTGTCCTTGGGAAGCCAACCTGTCTTGGCCACATATTCTCGAATCTTCTGGTCTTCTGTACGCCAGAACTCTCTCCAGATGGCTTTTGACGTGTGCTTGACTTGAGGGATCATTGAAGAGAGGTTGGGGAAGGACTGAGACTCGGTGCTTCGTCTAGGACTTAGGTTCTCGACCAGTATCATGGCCTGGAACTCCCTTCCATCTCGGGGTGTCTTCCTTCCCTGTGGGGCAGACCTGAGCTTGTTCTTGAGCTCATTTCTAGGCTTGAGAGCTTGTAGGTAGCCAGTCCTTAGTTCTAGGCGCTTTTTGTATGGACCCGAGTGCTGCCTTCTACGGGGTACCTTGGTGGGGTGTAGGTATACCTTTGTGGCCCGGGCGGTGGAGCCGGGTCATATCACCAGCGCTAGCACCAGCACCAGCACTAGCCCTAGTACCGGCCCAGCGCCTAGCGCTAGCACCAGCACCAGCACTAGCGCCAGTACCGGCCCAGCGCCCAGCGCTAGCACCAGCACCAGCACTAGCCCCGGCGCCCGAGCGCCCAGCACCCGAGCGCCCAGCACCGGCGCCCCAGCGCCCAGCACCGGCGCCCCAGTGCCTAGCTGATGCGAACCGCTCCTCAATGAAGGGATCGACTCAACACCCAAAACTATATTACCAGCTTCACGAATCCTAACTTTTGAAACCGCGGGGAATACTTGAAATCCACTAAGTATAGACTTAGGAATCCCAAGGTATTCAGTCGAATTGGTGCCACAACAAAGGGTGATAACCTTCGATGATAAACCAAACCTTAAGCTAAGCAACAACGAGCAAAGACTTGAAGGAAAAAGAACAAAGTTCTGAAATTTCAATTTATGACTTAACGTGTCTTACAATGATGGCCGAGGCCTCTATTTATAGCGCAAGGGTGGCCTAAGCCGTCTCCAACTCTAATAAGGTAAGACTAAAATAATCCTAAAAGATAGGCCGAAGAAAATATTAAAATACACAAAGTTGTCCGAGAGTGAAATTCTAAAACCGGCAAAAATTACACAAAACCCTAATCCGGGCGGATTAGGGCACGCGGGGTGTCCGTGTCCGATCGGGCTTAGGAAAACCCTCCGGGCGCGGGCTGGACTCCGGACGCGGCTAGGAAGAGTGCCCGGAACCCGCGCGGTGGCATTTCTGTAATTACCGCGGGTTCCGGGTGACCGGGCGGTCGGGTGGCGTCCTTCGGTGCTGGTGACCGGCTCGGCATCAAGTGCTCCGGACCCGATGCTAGGGTTTTGGTGATGCCGGGCGGTTCTGGCTTCCTGCTGGCCATTTCCTCGGACAAGTGAGGTTCCTCCCAAGTCTTTTGACCTCCTGAGTCTTCTGGCTTCAACTTGTCCGCCAGGTTCTGAGTGTGGAGCAGGGTTAGCCGTGGCAGGGGCTGGTTGGCCGTATCCGCCGGGGCCCGGGCAGTGTCCTTGGGAAGCCAACCTGTCTTGGCCACATATTCTCGAATCTTCTGGTCTTCTGTACGCCAGAACTCTCTCCAGATGGCTTTTGACGTGTGCTTGACTTGAGGGATCATTGAAGAGAGGTTGGGGAAGGACTGAGACTCGGTGCTTCGTCTAGGACTTAGGTTCTCGACCAGTATCATGGCCTGGAACTCCCTTCCATCTCGGGGTGTCTTCCTTCCCTGTGGGGCAGACCTGAGCTTGTTCTTGAGCTCATTTCTAGGCTTGAGAGCTTGTAGGTAGCCAGTCCTTAGTTCTAGGCGCTTTTTGTATGGACCCGGAGTGCTGCCTTCTACGGGGTACCTTGGTGGGGTGTAGGTATACCTTTGTGGCCCGGGGCGGTGGAGCCGGGTCATATCATCCCCCTCTTCTTGACGGGGATTTGTCCCCAAATCCACCTCGGCATCTTTCCTGGATCCCATCACTCTTTTCCAAACTTCAGCAATCTTGTGGGCGACGGCCGGGAGATATTCAGCTTCATCCGTAGTCCTAGGGGTGTCATTCGAGTCGGTACTGGACAATGTTTCGGACTCTTTAGTGTCTTCTTCTTCAGTCTTCATATCTTCCACTTCATAAATGCCATTAACAATAATGTTAAGGCTCGGGAGCTGCTGGGTGAGGGTTCTTCACTCATTTCCTCATCCGAGTCTTCTGCTGGAACTTCTTCGCTCGGGGCAGCTTTTAAAATCCGCCGGGAGACGACTTCCCATTGAATCTCGGGACGGGTGGCCGTCGGATTCATGACCGTCGGGGGCGCCGGGTGGTCGTCGGGGCCGGCGCTCGGCTTCAGGTCGTCAAAGATCCCTCCGGCTTTCTTTTGGTCAAGATTGGCCGAAGGAATGTTCAAAAGACCCGGGGTGGACCGATTGACATCATCCGGCGCGGACAGGATGTCCGGAGCAGTCGTGATGCTAGGCCGGGGCAGGGCCGGTGCCAGGCCGGGGTAGTACTGGGGCCTGTGCCGGGGCAGCACGGGGTGCAGGGCCGGGGCAGTGCTGGGCGCTGGGCCGGGGCAGTGCTGGGCGCTGTGCTGGGGCAGTGCTGGGCGCTGGGCCCGGGCAGTGCCGGGCGCTGTGCTGGGGTAGTGCTGGGGCAGTACTGGGGCAGTGCTGGGCGCGGGGCCGGGGCAGTGCCGGGCGCTGTGCTGGGGCGGTGCCGGGGTGATCACTCGATTGCTGAAGGCTGAAAATTTTTCCAAGCCTTCTACCTCAACTTCTTCTCCTTCACTCGATTCTCCCTCCAATTCTTCAACAATTGGTTCCTCCTCGTCGTCTGTCACGACTTCTCCCTCTCTAAGCACCATGGTTCGGGTGTTAGGGCATTCCCTTGCCATGTGACCCCTACCTTGACATTTAAAACACACAATGGCACTTGGCCGAGCGTTAGTAGTAGGGATTTTTGAACCAAGACTAGGGTTTACCCGTGGTGCCGACCCTTGGTTAGGGTTTGGTCGCGATCCGGCGCTCCGGTTAGGGTTTGGCCGGTATGGGGTGTGGCCGGCGCTTCGGTCTCCTCTCACCGGGGCACTGATCGGTGGCGGCGGGGTAGTCCTTCTCCCAAGGCCGTTCTTCAGCTCCTTCTCAACCCTAGTAGCCACGTTGATCAAGTCATCATAGTCAGCAAAGTTGAGAATGTTGACTTGATGTAGAATCTCTCTTTGCAACCCTCCGGTGAAACGGGCTATCTTGGCATCTTCATCCTCACTCAGATCAAGCCGTGCAACCAGGATCTCCATCTCCTTGTTGTATTCCTCAACCGTCATGCTCCCTTGCTTCAAGGATCGAAGCTTGGTGTGCAAGTCTCGGTTGTAGCTACTCGGTACAAACTTCCTCCTCATCTTTCTTTTAAGACTCCTCCAAGTAAGGACGGGGTCCTCTTCTTCTTTCCTGATCAGATTCCTGAGTTGGGACCACCACAAGGCAGCATAGTCAGTAAACTCTAGTGTGGCTAGGGTTACCTTTTTCCTCTCGGAATAGTTGTGGCATTCAAAGAAATCCTCCATGGCTCTCTCCCAATCGATGTAGTCGTCGGGATTGGTTTTGCCAGTGAATTTAGGCACACTGAGCTTCAGGCTGCTCACATCATCATCTTCTTCCTGCTCATTCCTCCTTGGCCGCCGGGGGCCATCTCCATTCGTGGCTCCGAACTGCTTGGCGATTCGGGCCATGGCGGTCAGCCGGGCATCAAAAGCGTTGAATCTCTCATCTGCCATGGTTAATCACGAACAATAGGCCTCACAAAATCTCTCTAATGAACCTCACACACTCTTGTTCTTACCACTCGTGTATGAATCTTTTTTTTTTTTATTTATCAAGTCACTCAAATTAGGGTTTTCTTTGAAATTTTCAAAACAAAGTCAATCTCAATTCAAGTAGTTGCAAGTTTCTTCGAAGCTATGCAGTCTAAGTCTACCAATGGCACTAACAAGACCTTATACCTAGGGTTTCGGATTTCTAGGGGCCAGAATCTTGAGTTAGGACGTGGGATGACAAGACATACAAATTTGGGTGTTCTACCAAGAGAGCTAGTAGTGCGGAATCTAGTAGCTAACTTATGAAAAACCCCTCTTCTTGAACTTAGTCTACTATCTTGATAGTGAACGTGGCCTTGCTCTTTTTTTTTTTTTTTTTAGCTAGGTCAATTTTTCTAGACCTTTGATTTTCTTTTCTTTTCTTTTCTTTGATCAGCCACAGCTTTTTCTCACAACAAACTTGAAGAAAGGTAGAAGAATAGAACAAACATAATGAAGCTATTTTTTTTATTTTTTTTTCTTAGGGTTTTTCTGAAACTGAAAACAACAAAAACTAAAGGATATGAATTCAAGTAAAAGAACCTGAAAACTGGGATAGATTGTTGGTCCAAGAGTTGAACCGCGTTCTGATACCAGCTGATGCGAACCGCTCCTCAATGAAGGGATCGACTCAACACCCAAAACTATATTACCAGCTTCACGAATCCTAACTTTTGAAACTGCGGGGAATACTTGAAATCCACTAAGTATAGACTTAGGAATCCCAAGGTATTCAGTCGAATTGGTGCCACAACAAAGGGTGATAACCTTCGATGATAAACCAAACCTTAAGCTAAGCAACAACGAGCAAAGACTTGAAGGAAAAAGAACAAAGTTCTGAAATTTCAATTTATGACTTAACGTGTCTTACAATGATGGCCGAGGCCTCTATTTATAGCGCAAGGGTGGCCTAAGCCGTCTCCAACTCTAATAAGGTAAGACTAAAATAATCCTAAAAGATAGGCCGAAGAAAATATTAAAATACACAAAGTTGTCCGAGAGTGAAATTCTAAAACCGGCAAAAATTGCACAAAACCCTAATCCGGGCGGATTAGGGCACGCCGGGTGTCCGTGTCCGATCGGGCTTAGGAAAACCCTCCGGGCGCGGGCTGGACTCCGGACGCGGCTAGGAAGAGTGCCCGGAACCCGCGCGGTGGCATTTCTGTAATTACCGCGGGTTCCGGGTGACCGGGCGGTCGGGTGGCGTCCTTCGGTGCTGGTGACCGGCTCGGCATCAAGTGCTCCGGACCCGATGCTAGGGTTTTGGTGATGCCGGGCGGTTCTGGCTTCCTGCTGGCCATTTCCTCGGACAAGTGAGGTTCCTCCCAAGTCTTTTGACCTCCTGAGTCTTCTTGCTTCAACTTGTCCGCCAGGTTCTGAGTGTGGAGCAGGGTTAGCCGTGGCAGGGGCTGGTTGGCCGTATCCGCCGGGGCCCGGGCAGTGTCCTTGGGAAGCCAACCTGTCTTGGCCACATATTCTCGAATCTTCTGGTCTTCTGTACGCCAGAACTCTCTCTAGATGGCTTTTGACGTGTGCTTGACTTGAGGGATCATTGAAGAGAGGTTGGGGAAGGACTGAGACTCGGTGCTTCGTCTAGGACTTAGGTTCTCGACCAGTATCATGGCCTGGAACTCCCTTCCATCTCGGGGTGTCTTCCTTCCCTGTGGGGCAGACCTGAGCTTGTTCTTGAGCTCATTTCTAGGCTTGAGAGCTTGTAGGTAGCCAGTCCTTAGTTCTAGGCGCTTTTTGTATGGACCCGGAGTGCTGCCTTCTACGGGGTACCTTGGTGGGGTGTAGGTATACCTTTGTGGCCCGGGGCGGTGGAGCCGGGTCATATCACTAGCCCCGGCGCCCCAGCGCCCGCCCCCGGCGCCCGACCAGCCACCGACGCCCGACCGGCGCCCAGCGCCCGAGCAGCCACCAGCGCCCGACCGGCGCCCAGCGCCCGAGCAACCCCCGGAGCCCGACCAGCCCTACCAGCGCCTGGCGCCCGAGCACGGAGCCCCCATACCAGCCCCGGTATGGCCCGAAGACCTCAGGCCCGAGCCCCGAGCACCCGTACCAGCCCCGGTGCGGCCCGAACACCCCTGGAGTGCCAATAAAGCACCAGGTCAAGTCCTATACTCCCCTGTGATTATTTTTATTATTCCTAAAGGATTACCAGGTACGGATTCGAGGACGAATCCTTTTCAAGAAGAGGGGAATGACGTGACCCTGGTCACCAAGGCCGGCGTGGACACGCCACCACGGACACCCGACCAGGAAAACTCCACGAGAGTGCCAGACAAGGAGAATTTAATGGCCGTTCGGCCTAGAGACTTGAAGCCGAGCGAGGACTACACCGGCCCCATGCGTACACCGGCACCACCTCCGGAGCCTTGGAGAGACAAAGCTCGAAGGTCAGGCCCCAGGCCAAGCCGAGAGCCAAGTCCAGCCCCGAGCCGAGGGCCACCACTAGGCCCTGACCTGATTCCCACGAGCCCTGAAGGTACTGACCACTCCTGGGATCCTCCAGAGACATTCTTGGAGCACAGGAAACAAAGGACCCAAGAGTGTTTGGCCAGAAAAGCGTGGTGCCCGAAGATTGACCCCGGAACGAGCCCCGGACCACCCCATGTGCTCAAATGGAGCTCAAGAACATTTGTCACAAGCCCTGGGCCATTAACCATCCCTGAAAGCCTCCTGTTGACATTACTGAAGAGCTGCTCGAAGTAGAACTCAAAAGGCCTAGACAGAATTGAAGAAGGCCGAGAGCTAAGCCCGACGCCCGAGCCGAGCCCGTGCCCGGCTGTCACAGAGAAGCACTTTTTGCCCATTCAACAATTGGCCCGTGCCTTTTGGGAAATACAAAGTGCGCTGGATAGTTTGAAGCCTCAGGAGCACCCTCCAAGAAACGGAGCTCGATTTGGAGGAGTATTGAAGGAGATAGGGCTAGAACAAGTCCTAGTGATGCTTGGCCTAAGCATCAAGGAGTGGAACTCGGATGCTGATCCGAGGAAGGCCAAGCAAGGAGCTGTGATCAGGGCACCACCTGAGCCTGATCCAAGAGGAGAGGATCAAGGAGAATCCAACCTTGGAGGAGAGCCAAGAGTTCAGCCCACGACTAAGAAGCTACGGGCCCGAACTAAAGTGAACAAGGGCCAAACCCGGATTTCTGGACAGATTCGTAGTCCGACAAGGATTGACGAATATGGGCTACTTGGACTCAGAATTTGGACTGATGTCCAACATGAAAGTTGTAGCCCAAGGAGTCTACTACGGATCTGCAAAAGATCAAAATTTTAGGAATTTGTTTAGTATTTATTCGGCCAATAATTCCAGAACCCGTTTAGGCTGTTTTTAGGGAAACTTGGCTCCCAAGTTAGGAGTTCTTGTCTAAGTAGGATTCTTTTCCTTGTAGGAATAGAGTTCCGAATTTCAGTCCTTTTTAGGACTCTTTTTCCCTTTTAGTGTTTTTGTTTAGGAATGACTCTTTTCCTTGGTGAACAAGGCTACGAATTTCAGTCCTATTTTTTGTATTCTTTATTAGCTTTATTAGCTATTTCGTAGGAGGAAAAGGAGAGCTTGTTCTCCCTTCCCCACCTACAAATAGAGGCGTCTAGCCTCATTGTAAACAACAACTTTGAAAGAAATAAACACTCAAAACTTCGGTTTTTCTCTTAGCATGGAATTGCTAATCTCTGTTCGACCATCATGGAATTGATCGTCGTCTAGACCGGTTTATCATCAAAGGCATTCATCCTTTGTTTGTGGCACCGAATTCGACCGAATACTTGGGGTTCCTAAGTCATTACTTAGTGGATTTCAAGTGTTCTCCGCGGTTTCAAAGGTTAGGTTCTCGTGGGGCTGATAATATAGTTTTGGGTGTTGAGTCGATCCCTTCCTGGAGAAGGCGGTTCGCATCACCACCCGACCCGACGCGGCACTGGCCTACCCCGAAGCACCCGTACCAGCCCCGTTGCGGCCCAAACCCCTGAAGAGCGTCCATGAACAACCAAGTCAAGTCTTATACTCCCCTGTGATTATTTTCATTATTTCTAATGGATTATCAGGCAAGGATTCGAGGACGAATCCTCTTCAAGAAGAGGGGGATGATGTGATCCTGGCCACCCTCGGGCCAACCCCAAGCCGAGAGCCTGAACAAGGCCTCAGGACAAATGCTACGAGCCCTGGACCGACCACAGCCCTTGATGACCCTCTGGTGCAGTGATCCGGGCCACCAAGGCCGACCCGACTGATGTCGACCCGGCCCCAACACTAATCTCGGGCCAAGACTACACCAGGCTTAGGCCTACACCAGAACCACCTCCGGAACCTTGGAGAGCCAAAGCCTTAAGTCCCGACCACGAGCCAAAACTAGCCCTGAGCCGAGGGCCTCCACTAGGCCCTCACCTGATTGCCACAAGCCCTGGAGGTAAAGAGGAGCATGGGGAGTATCTAGGAGCATTCCTAGAGCATTGGCGGATGAAGAGAGGAAAGGGTCCGGCTGGAACTCACTGGAGCCCGAAGACAGGCCCTAGAGCTGATCGAGGACTAGGCCTAGTACCTAAACTAGGCCTCAGGCCAAGTACCACGAGCCCCAGACCCGTACCAGCCATTGAAGATCCCTTAAGAGCACTCCTGAAGACCTGGCCGAAGCAGAAAGCAGAAGGCTTAGCCAGAATTAACAAAGGCCTAGCACTGAGCCAGCCCCGTGTGCTGGACCGAACGTCCGGCACCAAAGAAGCGTGCTTTTGGCCCAGCCAAAAATTGGCCCGTGCCTTTTGGGAGTTTCCAGCATCATTAGATAGCTTGAAGTCTCAGGAGCACCCTCCAACAAATGGAGCTGAATTTGGAGGTGTATTGAAGGAGATAGGGCTAGAACAAGTCCTAGTGATGCTTGGCCTAAGCATCAAGGAATGGAGCTCGGATGCTGATCTGAGGGAGCCAATACTAGGATCTAGGATCAGGCCACCTCCTGAGCCTGATCCAAGGAAGGATGCTTGACCATTTATGATACGGGAAATGGAGAGAAGAAGCCAAGTACATCCGAACAAGGAATCCTAATCAAGCTAGGATTTCCCGGTTTTGGACAGATTTGTAGTCTGACGAAGATTGATGAATATGGGCTACCTGGAGACAGAATTAGGACTGATGCTTAACACGAAAGTTGTAGCCCATGGAATCTTCTAGAAGTCTGCCAAAGGGCTTAATTTTATGAATTAATTTACTATTTATTCGGCTGATTCTTCCAGAACCCGTGTAGCTGTTTTTTAGGAATTTTCCAGCTTTCTTTATTAGAGTTCTAGTTTAGGAAGGAGTCTTTTCCTTGGTGAACAAGGCTCCGAATTTTAGGCTATTATTTTATTATTTTAGAGTTCTTTTCCAAGTAGGAAACGTGAGCCTGTTCACGATTTCCTCACCTATAAATAAGAGGCTTCGGCCTCATTGTAACAACGAACCCCTTTGAATCAATTAATCAAATAAGAACTTTGTTCTCTCAATTTTTAGTTTTATGCTGCGTGCATAGCTTAGAGTCGGTATTATCAACAGAAGTATTCCCCTTCTGTCGTGGAGCCATTCCTGGACACTTAGTGTTCCAGCCTTGTCGCCTGGCCCAATAATGGAAGCCCAAGCCTGTTGGTCCTCCGGGAGTGGTGTACCTCGTAAGCAACGTGGGGGGAAGTTATATCAAGGAAAAGGGGAGGCGATCAGTTTAAGGAATGGGAGAGGGAGGCGAGTAACGTACCGCGGAGCGTTTTGTCCGCTGAGTAAAAGTGTTGTCCCCTGGTTAATAGGGTATACGGGGGTATTTATAGTACCCCTGCCTTGGTCGCCAAGGCTGAATCTTAGCCACTCGTTTGTAGCCCCCGTAGGATGTTGACACGTGTCTGCTCTGTCTTGGAACCCTAAGTGTCACCAAGTAACCCTAGGAGGCCGCCGAGTTGGGCCGTCGCTTTGGGCCTTACTCCACTTCCTAGGCCTGCCTGTTCGGCCCATCTGATTTACCGCCTAAATTCGGACCTCCAGCCCTAGCCGCTGTGTTCAGGCTGCCGTGTGGGCCGCCTCATGGGCCGCCGTGTGGGCCTTTGGGCCTCGTCGGGCCGGGCCCATCAATTGCCCCCAAGCCCTTAGTCGAGCTTTGCTTGGTTGAGGGCTTACTTATAACTTGGATCGCTTGTCTTGTGATCACCGTAGGAGGGCCCATCAATTACCCCCGAGCCCTTAGTTCGAGCTTTGCTTGGGTGAGGGCTTACTTATAACTCGGATCGCTTATGTTGTGTCGCTTTATCGCTTTGCTGTCCTATCACCTTGTTGCTTTGTTGTTTTGCCGCTTTGGTGTCTTGGTTCTTATCGCCTTATCTCTTTTGTCGCTGCTTTCTATCGCGCCCCTTCTTTCCAGTTTTTCATGCACCTCTCTATCGCTCAGGGTATTATGGTCTTTTACTCCCTACCTTGCTGGAGAAGTTGGGGAAATCGGGGTATTTCAGTAATTGCCCAGAAAGCCATCATTACCTTATCCCTTCAGACGTCACCTCAGCTGCGCGTGCCCCCAATGAAACGTCGCGACGGCTCAACTTCCCGCCAACACGCCCTTTTAACCACACGTGTGCCTCATTCGTTCACCGCAACGGTTCCACTCCCGCTCACTGCACTCCTATATAAACCCCATTCTTACCGTCTTCCTCCATTTTTTACTCTTTCTCTGCCACCTTGCCTCTCTGTTTTTACAGTCTTCTCGCCTCCCCTGCTTCTTCCTTCCTCTACCAATCAGAAAATGCTCCATTTTTCCTTCTTCCGACCACCGGAAAACGTTCATCTCTCTTTGCCATTTTTCAGATGTCTGGAGCTCCCCGACGCCCACCTGGTACGTGACTCCTCCCTTCTTTCTCACTCTCATTGCCGTCCTGCCGTGTGTTTCCTTCTTTTTTCTGCTTCTTGATATTAGTCTTGAACCATGGATTCCGATTCCGATAGCCAAAACCAAAGTCATTCCTACTCCGCGGGTACCGACTCTTCACCTTCTCCTTCATCCTCTCCTTCATCCCCTCCTTCAACTTCCAGCCAGTCTCCTGAACCAGTGTCCTTAAATCCTCCATCTATGGCTGAAACCTCGTCTGCCCAAATTTCCGACGTAGCAGAGGAGAATTTTGATGAATCTCCTGCCCTGCCTTTTTGGGGTCCCCACCAAAAAGGATTCGAGCGAGCCCGTCATGGGGTCGAGATTGATCCTGAGGCGACTAGAGTCACCGGCTCCTACTCCATTGGCAACTGGCGGTCTATGTGGGGAAGAGCTACTTGTGACGAGCGCACGGTCATCGGCCCGGGCTACTTTCCTTCATGGTCGGTGGAGAAGATCGCACGTGTTCTTCCATTCGCCATGCTGCCGTCTACCTGGGAATTCGCCGTGGCCTCTCGGCTTTCCACTATTGGCAATTGCCTGCCAGGGTGGCACGACGTCTGGACCGAGGCCTTCACCAATGGCCTTCGCCTTCCGCCATCCTCGTTCACGGTCGCCCTGCTTGGGTGCTTTGGCGCTTCTCTTGGCGCCTTTAACGTCGGGTGTTGGGCTACAGCCTCTGCTTTTGAATGCAGCTGCGTGACTAAGAAGATCGCCCCCACTCTGCGGTTGTTTCAATTAATTCATTATGCCAAACACACCTCCAATGGCATCAGTTTCGTTCGCCGAGCTGATCTTACTCAAAAGGGCACTTACTCATCACCGAAACCTCGCCCTACATGGTACCATTCGTTTTTCTACTTCCGCCCCAGCGACACGGATCACCATTGGGCTTTGCTGCTCCCTTCATCCTGGTCTTCTGGTGACGTGAGTTCTTTCAACGCCGAGCTTGATCCTACTCCTGATGAAATACTCCTACGTCGCCAGATCCTTCTTGATTGCCATCACTTATCGACCACTTCTGGCCTGCGGACTGCCCAGGCGGGGATACGAGGAGGTATACTTTATGTCTTAGGCGGTGCTGATTGTTTTCCTCCCTTCCTAGCTGTCGCCGTTCATCTTGCGTAATTGAGTCGTCGTAGCCAAACCCTTAGGAATGTATAACCTTTATATTATCACCTTTTTGTGCTCTCTTCTCTTTCCTTTTTTTTTTATACTAATCTTTGGATGTACTTTTCCTAGGCGCCGTAAGCCTCGCTGGGTGCCTCCTTAGTACCACCGCGCGTGGTCCTGTCGCCGAGACTCGTCCCAGCCGCTCTGAGGCTGCCCCCGTCGCCCCTGCTTCTGCCCAACCTTCGCCTGACAAATCTAAGGGGAAGATGAAGGCGGCTGAGACGGATGAAAGCCTCCTTTCTTCAAAGAGGAAGAAAAAAGCTGGGGTTTCCAAGCCGAGGAGAAAGGCAGGTGAGGGCTCCAGCAATCCACCGTCGCCGCCCCCACCAGTGATAGAGGTGGAGGATGTCGATGCTGAGACTGAAACTCCCCTCCGCCGCTCTCGTCGCCAATCGCCTCCGGCAAATGACAATCCTTTTGCGAGGGAGCCCTTAGAGCATCCTGCTGACGAGAACGTCATCTCATATGACGACTCCTATCTTCCTGACGAACCTATCCCTCTTCCCCGGGATCTGGAGCATCTCGAGTCTACGCCGGCTGCGGAGCTTGATCTTCGTCCCACCGAGCCTGCTCGCGACCACTCTCGCCCGCCTCCTGTCAACACCGACCGTGCCCGCCGGGCCAGCTGGACAGAGCGAGCTAACACTCTCTTCGATCGCCCTGCTCCTGCTGGTCGCGAGGGCGAGGGTCCCTTTCACCTTCCCTACTTTGCTGTCGTTCATCCGGTGGCATCCCACATATCGCCCCGGATGGCGAGTGATATCACGGAGGAGTTCTCTCGAGGTGTCTACGAGGGGGTGACCGCTCCTAGTGAGGGCTCGGAGATTTCAGACCTGCATGGGGCAACTTCCTGCCGCCTCCTTCAGGTATTTATGGAATGCGTCATTTATTTGCTTTGTCTTGTTACCTTAGCTCTGCTCGTTGCTTCTTACCCCTTACATTTGTTTTGCTGCCTAGGCCGTGGCCGAGCTCGGCGATCTTTCCTTTGCATGTAAACACATGCAGGAGGAGAATCGGAGGCTGAAGGAGGATGTTGAGAATCTGCGCTCTTTGCGCATGGATCTCACCCGTTATCATAACGAGGAGAAGGTATTTACTCATCTGCCTCTTCTTTCTCCCCTTTTATATATACTATTTCCCGGCTTGTCACCTTACGATCCTTACTAAACCCGCACGTTGTTGTTTGTTTTTTTTTTATCTTAGCGACGGGCAGATGCAGCGACCTCTGCTGCTGAGTCTCTGAAGGAAAGCATGGCTGAGGCGACTGGGCGGATCTCCCAGATGGAGGGCGTCCAGGAGGACTTGCAATCTGCTAATAAGCACATTGTCGCCCTTGAAGCCGAGTTGGATGAGGCTCGTGTCAAGGTTGCTCAGGTGGAGGAGATAGCCGCCGAAAGGGACAGAGCTAAGGAGCTGCTTAATGACTCTCTGGCGGCTGAATCGACGGTGGATCGTGATCTTGCCGCTGCCAAGGCTCAGTATGATGAGACTGTGGCTTATTACACTCATGCTCTCGGCGAGAGTATGCGTGTGGTAATGCGCAGCTGTCGTAATGAGTTCTACGAGCTGTTTCCCAACAAGGGCTGGCCGGGGCGAAAAATGGTTCGAGCCGTCCTTCGAGGTCTCAATCGCTATAACTTTGGGGTTCCCGACCTTCCCGATGCCGAGGAGGAGACTTATTTTCGAGATGTTGCTCGCTTGGAGCGGGAGATAGTGGCGACAGATGCTGAATATGTGGCGGCCACTCGCCGCAGCCGTGGCCTGCCTGATCTGAATCTCGATGGATTAGAGGTTCAGCCGCCATCATCTGATCAAGCCCCCTCGACTAGCGGCAGGGACTTCAATTCCGCCGCTGACCCTTCCAAGGCTGGCGAGAAGGGCTCCGGCGCTAAAGACCCATGATCTCGCTTTCAACCTGCTGTTATTATTGCTATCTTTTCAGACAATCATCATGTTTCTGCGTGCTGTTGCTGTTTTCCTCTCTTTCTCCTTCTCTTTTTTTTGTAAAAACTGCTTTATTAAACTCTTCCTCGCGAATTTTCAATCTTTGGTCTTTTATCTTATTACACCTCTCTTGATCGCTTTGCTTCTTTTCATCATTAACTAGATGTTATACCGATAACTTTGATGCCCTTAGGTCTTACATAGCGATCCCAATGCCCTTAGGTCTTACATAGTGATTTGTTAATGCCCGTAGGTCTTACATAGTGATCCCAATGCCCTTAGGTCTTACATGATAAATTTGATGCCCTTAGGTCTTACACAGCGATTTGTTAATGCCCGTAGGTCTTACATAGCGATCCCAATGCCCTTAGGTCTTACATGATAAATTTGATGCCCTTAGGTCTTACACAGCGATTTGTTAATGCCCGTAGGTCTTACATAGCGATCCCAATGCCCTTAGGTCTTACATGATAAATTTGATGCCCATAGGTCTTACACAGCGATTTGTTAATGCTCGTAGGTCTTACATAGCGATCCCAATGCCCTTAGGTCTTACATGATAAATTTGATGGCGCGAAGACATATATTAGATTCAATCATTAGGGCCCTTAGTTGCCTTAAAAACTAGCCTCGGTTACAAGTGTCTTTTTAATCATAATATCGTCTGAGATGCATGGAGTTCCAAGTTTTGGGGATCTTTGCTTTATCTAACTCTGCTAGTTTGAAGGTGTTGGCCCCTACCACTCGCCGTACTCTGTATGGGCCTTCCCATCCGGGGTTGAGGTTGGCCGCCCCGACCGCCGGCCTGAAGATCTTTCGCAGCACTAAGTCATTGAGCGCGATGTGATGTGGTCGGAGCTTTAAATTGTACCGCCTGGCTAACTGCTCCTTTTCAGCGATCATCCGCATCTGTGCCTTTTCTCTTTTTTCCTCAATCATATCTACGTTAAGCATCAATTCTTGTTCGTTGACCTCATCCCTGTATTCCTGTATTCGGATAGATGGGATTGAGATTTCTACCGGAAGGACCGCCTCAGTCCCGTACGTCAATGTGTAGGGAGTCTCCCCTGTCGCCATTTTATAAGCCGTACGGTGAGCCCATAGTACATGATCAAGCTCCTCGACCCATATGCCCTTACAGCCATCCACTCTTTTCTTTAATCCTTGTAGAATAAGCTTATTAGCCGCCTCTGCTTGTCCATTAGCTTGTGGGTAGGCGACCGAAGCGAATCTCAGATTTATCCTCAGGTCATCACAAAATTCTTTAAAGACCTGTGAGTCAAACTGAGTTCCATGGTCACATATAATACTTTCTGGTATACCAAATCTGGTGACGATACTTTTAAATGCAAACTTCTGTATCTGCTTGGCGGTGATACTTGCCACCGCTTCTGCCTCAACCCACTTGGTGAAATAATCAACCGCCACGATGAGGAATTTCCTTTTCCCCGAGGCTTCCGGAAATGGGCCTAGGATATCCATCCCCCACCTCGCGAATGGCCACGGGCTGACATTCGCCTAGAGCGCTGTTGCTGGCAACTTGTGATAACTTGCAAATTCCTGACATTTGTGGCATTTCTTCACCAGGTCGCCAGCCTCCTTTCTCATTGTTGGCCAATAGAAGCCCTGGTATATTAAGTTCCTTTCCAAACTTCTTGTTCCCAAGTGAGTACCACATACTCCTGAATGTACTTCCTCTAGGGCCCAAGTTGCATCCTCCTCTCCCAGGCATCGCAAGTATGGACCCATAGCTGATTTTCGATACAGCTCTCCCCCTATTATAGTACACCTCCCTGCTTTTCGCTGGAGCTTGGTCGCTTCTAACGGGTCACTTGGTACAGTGTCGTTATCCAAGTATTGAATAATAGGCGTTCGCCAGTCGCTTTTCCCAATTCCGTTAATCACGTGAAAACACTACTTCCTCCTTGTTTCTTTTTCCACTGTGACCATTCGCCCTTCTTCAAAATCTGTCGCCGTTGCTAGTTTCGATAATGCATCCGCGTGGCAATTCTCCTCCCTAGCAATCTGGGATATAACCACCTTCTTGAATTCCGATATAAGCAGTTTTACCTCATCAAAATAAGGGAGGAGCGACTCCTCCTTTACCTCAAAGCTCCCATTAACTTGGTTGACTACTATCGCCGAGTCTGAGAAAACTTTGATGTTAGTAACTCCCATACTCTTAGCAATTCGCAAGCCAGCCTCCAATGCCCCGTACTCAGCTGCATTGTTGGTTCGATTAGTTGCAAATCGCAATGCGACCTCGTGGAGGATCCCCCCAGGAGACCTTAGGACTATCCCCGCGCCTGACCCTCCTTTACTCGAGGCGCCGTCTGTAAATAACGTCCATTCATCGCCTTCGTCGGTGTCTTCTTGTACTGCACCTTCGACTACAAAGTCAGCAAGGACTTGGGCCTTGATCGCCGTTCGCGGTTGGTATCGAATGTCATACTCGCTTAGCTCGATCGCCCACTTAGCTAATCGCCCTGTCATGCTCATAGATCTTAACGCATTCTTAATCGGAAGATTCGTGAGCACATGTATTGTGTGTGCCTGAAAATATGGTCGCAACTTTCTGGCCGCGCAGACCACAGCGTATGCCATTTTTTCTATCGCCGGGTACCTTGTTTCAGCATCGACCAAGGTTTTACTTGTATAAAAAACAGGGTGTTCGTCTTTGTCCTCTCTTCGAACTAAGACCGCACTAACTGCCTTTGGAGAGATCGCAATATAGAGAAATAAATCTTCATTTGACTTTGGAGATGCAAGTACAGGAGGGGTAATTAAAAATTACTTCAGCTCTTCAAAAGCCTTGTTACATTTGTCATTCCATGCAAACTTTGATGCATTCTTTAAAGTCGCAAAGAATGGAGCGCAGCGGTCGGCGATCCTGGGAATGAATCGATTGATTGCCGTCAGTCTTCCAGATAGAACCTGAACCTCCTTCACAGTCTTTGGAGGGGCCATCGCTGTAATCACCGCGATCTGCGCTGGATTAGCTTCAATTCCTCTCCTGGTTATGAGGTATCCCAAGAACTTTCCTGATGTTGCCCCGAACACACACTTCAAAGGGTTCAACCTGAGCGAATACTCCTGCAGTGTATTGAAGGTTTCCCTTAAGTCGCCATGATGGTCATTAGATCTCTTACTTTTGACCAGCAGGTCATCCACATACACCTCCAAGTTTCGGCCGAGCTGCTTGACAAAGACTTTGTCGATCATTCTCTGGTAAGTCGCGCCAGCATTCTTGAGCCCGAATGGCATCACTCGATAGCAGTAGTTCGCCGTGGGCGTCATGAAAGCCGTTTTCTCTTGATCTTGCTTGCTTAAAGGTATTTGATGATATCCTGAGAACATGTCCAGAAAGGACAGCATTTCATTGTTCGCCGTTGCGTCTACCAGCTGCTCTATGTTGGGCAAGGGGTACGGATCCTTGGGGCAAGCATCGTTAAGGTTGGTGAAGTCGACACACATTCGCCATGTCTCTGACGATTTCTTGACAAGAACTACATTAGCCAACCACTCAGGATACTGTACCTCTTTGATAAACCCTGCCTTCAAAAGTTTGTCCACTTCATTTGCCACCGCTTGCTGCCTTTCTCTGCAGATGTTCCGCCGCTTTTGCTGGACTGGGCGACTCCCGGGTTCGATCGCTAGAGAGTGTTTGATGATGTCTGGAGCAATTCCTGGCATGTCACTTGGTGACCATGCGAACAGGTGCGAGAACTCTCGGAGCAACTTGACCAACTCCTGTTTCTTGTTATCGCTCAGGTAGGACGAAACTCGAACTATCTTACTTTCATCTTCTTCGAACAGCGGTATTGGGACGTCCGATTCTGCTGGTACGACTCTTTCTCCCTCATTCTCCGCCTCCAAGCTTATGGTGAGGCACGTGCTTTTAGTCGCCGCCCTGTAACAGCTTCTGGCGATGTCCGGGTGTCCCTAGGCAAAACCTATCCCTTCATTAGTAGCGAACTTCAGTACTTGGTGCACTGGGGAGGAGATTGCTTGGAAGGCGGCGAGTGCAGGTCGCCCTAGGATCATGTTGTACGTGGATTGACAATCCATGACATGGAAGTCGATGGATCGGGTGACCTGCAAGTCTCCATCCCCAATGGTTATTGCCATCGTGGCTATCCCCTTGATGGGAACTGTGTGTCCTGAAAATCCTGAGATGGTAGTTTTTGTCTGCCTGAGCAAGCTAGCTGGCAGGTTCATCTTTTTGTACAGCTCCCAGAAAATAATGTCCACAGAGCTCCCTTCGTCAACCATCACTCGCTCCACTCGGCTATTGTGTGTGATTACTTGAATCACCATCGCTTCCAAACTTGGGTCTCCTACCCTAGCCATGTCTTCTTCCAAGAATCCCAACGTTGGGCGACTGACTTGGTCGATCATCATCACCTCCTTTGTTTCCTCCTTTCTGACTTTCTTTGTCGGGCAACTTTCCCCCCCAAAAATGGTTTGATAAAAGTGGTTTTCCTCAGGTCGAGGCTTTTTCTTGCTATCTGCATTGTCCATAGGCTCCTTAAGTCGGGCGAAGACATCACCCTTCTTGTCTTGTGATTCTCCTTGTCCACGACGATCATCTTCTTGCGGCTTGTTTTTTCCGCTTTGAGCTGACAATGAAATCTCTGAGACGTCCTTCGTTTATCCACCTTTCGATTTCGTTTTTCAATTCCCTGCAGTCTTCAGTGGTATGCCCATGAGAGTCATGGAAATCGCAAAACTTTTGGCGACTTCGCTGATCCGCCGGAGTGAACATTGGCCCCGGCCAGCTGATGGGATGTCCCTTATGCTGCATATATAGCAGAATCTTTCTTCGCGATTCTGAGAGGGGTGTATAATCTGTCCTCTCCTCTTGGTATCCTCTCTCCTGATAACCCCTTTGCCCCCCCAGGGTATCCTCTCTCTTGGTAACGCCCTTGCTCCCGTATGGTCGTGTCTCGGAGGGCTGCCCTTTGGCCTGCTTGTTCCCTGTAACGGGCTTTTCTTCCATCTTCGCCGCTCCACCGACAGGCTCTGCTAACTGCTCCTCAATTAAAATAATTTTGTGTACTCTGGTTTCCAAGTCGGACAGCGACTTCGGAGCCACCTGCAGCAGCGACTCCCGCAGCCTGCCGTTTATGAGTCGACTGGAATAAACTTGCCGCAGCGATTTCATGATCTACCCTCTTGATGGATTGGACGACCCCAGTCCATTCATCAAAGAACTCCTTCAGCGACTGGTTCGGCTTTTGCCTCAGGCTCACCAGCGCTTGCAACGGGACCGTCCTTGTTTTCTTGCACTCATACTTCTGTGAGAAGATCCTCGCAAAGCCCTCCCACGATGTTATGATGCCCTCCGGTAGATTCATGTACCACTCCCTGGCTCGCCCTCCCAGTGTCGCCGGAAAAGCTCTGCAATATGCGGCGTCGCCAGCCTGCTGCATTTGCATGGCGACCTGGAAGGCTTGCAAGTGCTCGTCCGGGTCGCCAGTACCTACATACCTATCTAGGTTGGGCGGAACCAACCCCTTAGGTAGTGGCTCGGCGAGTATCGCTTTGGACAGAGGTTGGCGAACCGCCATCTGTGCGGGGGAGATTTGAGTAGCCGGGAGGAATTGCTGTAACACTTCCAAATGGGAGTCCTGTGGCGATTGCCTGTCCTGAGTGTTGGCCCTGAGAGCTTGAGCCTGCTGGGCGATCACCGTTTTCAACATCTGCGTGAGTTCAGCATTCTGTTGCTCAAGGGACCGAAATCGCTGCTCCAACAGCTCATAGGCATCGCCGGCCGGAATAGTACTCTGGGACTCCGAGTCGCCTTCGAATTCACGCTCCATGTTTCTAGTGAGGTTTGGGTCTGTTCGAGAATCTGGGTTGACATGCTTGACAGGTGTTACTCCATCTCCTCTTTCGCCATCCTCGCCCATCAGAGTGGGAATCGCTGATGAAGCCATTCGCCTTGAAAAATCGCCTGATCGCCCCCTATCTGGTGCGCCAATTGTTCCAGCCTTGTCGCCTGGCCCAATAATGGAAGCCCAAGCCTGTTGGTCCTCCGGGAGTGGTGTACCTCGTAAGCAACGTGGGGGGAAGTTAGTTCAAGGAAAAGGGGAGGCGATCAGTTTAAGGAATGGGAGAGGGAGGCGAGTAACGTACCGCGGAGCGTTTTGTCCGCTGAGTAAAAGTGTTGTCCCCTGGTTAATAGGGTATACGGGGGTATTTATAGTACCCCTGCCTTGGTCGCCAAGGCTGAATCTTAGCCACTCGTTTGTAGCCCCCGTAGGATGTTGACACGTGTCTGCACTGTCTTGGAACCCTAAGTGTCGCCAAGTAACCCTAGGAGGCCGCCGAGCTGGGCCGTCGCTTTGGGCCTTACTCCACTTCCTGGGCCTGCCTGTTCGGCCCATCTGATTTACCGCCTAAATCCGGACCTCCAGCCCTAGCCGCTGTGTTCAGGCTGCCGTGTGGGCCACCTCATGGGCCGCCGTGTGGGCCTTTGGGCCTCGTCGGGCCGGGCCCATCAATTGCCCCCAAGCCCTTAGTCGAGCTTTGCTTGGCTGAGGGCTTACTTATAACTCGGATCGCTTGTCTTGTGATCGCCGTAGGAGGGCCCATCACTTAGGGTTCTCGGTCAATCGCGGCCGACGGGTCCAAGTACTTTCCCGCCCCGGTGCCAACAGTGATCGAGCGAAGGGTCAAGACTAGCGGTGGTTAGGGTCGTCTGCCCACGGTTGTGGCGGTTCACACCAGTTTTGGTATTAGAGCTTCGGTTAAACTCGAGGAACCACAATCTATCCCAGTCTTCAGTTTGAAACCCTGGATTCATATCCTTTACTTTCAGTCTTAGAAAATCCTTGAAAAACCCTACCTATCTTTATTTTCGTGTTATTAGAAAATCAGTCTAGAAAAATCCCATCTATTTTCGTTCTTGTTCGAAGCATTGTAAGGCAAGAAAAGATTGGTGGCCGAATCAAGTCATCCAAAGAAAATATACAAAAGAAGAAAAAGAAAATTAAGCAAGGCCACCCTTGCCAAGTTATTTCTTTTCGATTGTAATAGTGTGTTTAAGAAGAGGGGATAGATTAGCTTTCGTTGCTTGTGTTATTCACCGAGCCACGACCCTACTTTTAGCCACTAAATTATTGTTTGCGTCTAGTCATAGAAAAGAGAGTCTTCGAAAATCATATTAGAAAAAGTCTTGGTGTTCGTATATTTTACTAACCATGGCAGAAAAGAGGTTAGCTCTACTGAAGGCTTCAATGGAAAGGATCGAAAGAGCAGCAGGTGGAAGCCGAGTGCCAGCATCAGGCCTGCCCCTGACCGGCATCAGGCCAGCATCAGGTCCGCCCCGGCCCAGCATCAGGTCAGCCCCGGACCGGCATCAGACCAGCATCAGGTCTGCCCCGGACCAGCATCAGGTCTACCCCGGACCAGCATCAGGCCAGCACAGGGCCAGCACCAGACCTAGCATCAGGCCAGCATCAGGGCCAACCCCGGGCCAGCACCAGCGCCATCACCGGCCCAGCGCCCAGCGCTAGCACCAGCGCCAGCACCAGCGTCAGCACCGGTCCAGCGCCCAGCGCTAGCACCAGCACTAGCCCAGCGCCCAGCGCTAGCACCAGCGCCAGTACCGGCCCAGCGCCCAGCGCTAGCACTAGCACCAGCGCCAGCACCGGCCCAGCGCCCAGCGCTACCACCAGCCCCGCGCCCAGCACCGGCCCCAGACCCGGGACCAGCCTCGGCACCAGCCCCAGCAACCGACCAGCGCCCGGCGCCTTACCAGTGCCCGGCGCCCAACCAGCGCCCGGTGCCCGACCAGCCCCCAGCACCCGACCAGCGCCCGGCACCCAAGAAGCGCCCAGTGGCCGAGCAGCGCCCAGCGCCCGAGCAGCGCCCAGCGCCGAGCGCTCAAACCGGAGCCTAGCGCCCGACCGGAGCCCAGCGCCCGAGCCAAGCCCAGCGCCCGACCGGAGCCCAGCGACCGACCGGAGCCCCGCGCCCGACCGGATCCAAGCGCCCGACCGGAGCCCAGCGCCCGACCGGAGCCAAGCGCCCGACTAGAGCCCAGCTCCCGACCGGCGTCTAGCGCCCAACCGAAGCCACCGGCGCCCGACCATCATCCGGCGCCCGATCAGCGTCCCGTGCCAGACCCGCGCCCAGCGCCCTACCTGCGCCCGGCGCCTGATCAGTCCGATCACCCGGAGTGCCCCGAGCGCCCAGATCACCCCCGAGCACCCGTACCAGTCTTAGTACGGCCCAAAACCGCAAGAAGCGCCCACGAACTACCAGGTCCAATCCGATGCACCCTTGTTAATATTTTTAAAATCTTTAACGAATTACCAGGTGCGGATTCGAGGACGAATCCTTTTCAAGAAGAGGGGAATGGAGTGATCCGGGCCACCCGACCCCACTGATGCCAACCCGACCCCAACACTAATGTCGGGCCAAGACTACAACAGGCTTAGGGCAACGCCAGAACCACCTCCAGAACCTTGGAGAGCCAAAGCCCCAAGTCCCGACCCCGAGCCAAAACTAGCCCTGAGCCGAGGGCCTCCATTAGGCCCTCACCTGATTGCCACAAGCCGTGGGGGTAAAGAGGAGCATGAGGAGTCTCTAGGAGCATTCCTAGAGCACTGGCGGATGAAGAAAGAAAAGGGCCCGGCTGGAACTCACTGGAGCCCGAAGACAGGCCCCAGAGCTGATCGAGGACTAGGCCTAGTACCTAAACTAGGCCTCAGGCCAAGTACCACGAGCCCCAGACCAGTACCAGCCATTGAAGACCCCTTGAGAGCATTCCTGAAGACCTGGACGAAGCAGAAAATAGAAGGCTTGGCCAGAATTGACATAGGCCTAGCACTGAGCCAGCCCCTTGCGTTGGACCGAGTGTCGGGCACCACAGAAGCGTGCTTTTGGCCCATCCAACAATTGGCCCGTGCCTTTTGGGAGATTCTAGCATCCCTGGATAGCTTGAAGTCTCAGGAGCACCCTCCAACAAACGGAGCTGAATTCGGAGGTGTATTGAAGGAGATAGGGCTAGAACAAGCCCTAGTGATGCTTGGCCTAAGTATCAAGGAGAGGAGCTCGGATGCTGATCCGAGGGAGCCAATACTAGGAGCTATGATCAGGCCACCTCCTGAGCCTGATCCAAGGAAGGATGCTTGACCATGATGAATGCGGGAAATGGAGAGAAGAAGCCAAGTACCTCCAAAACAAGGAATCCTAATCAAACTAGGATTTCCCGGTTTTGGACAGATTTCTAGTCTGACAAAGATTGACGAATTTGGGCTACTTGGAGACAGAATTAGAACTGACTCTCAACACGAAAGTTGTAGCCCATAGAATCTTCTAGAAGTATGCCAAAGGGCTTAACTTTCTGAATTAATTTACTATTTATTCGGCTGATTCTTCCAGAACCCCTGTAGCTGTTTTATAGGAATTTTCCAGCTTTCTTTCTTAGAGTTCTTGTTTAGGAAGGAGTCTTTTCCTTGGTGAACAAGGCTCCGAATTTCAGTCCTTTTTATGTATTTCTGTATTAGTTTATTAGCTATTTCATAGGAGGAAAAGGAGAGCCTATTCTCCCTTCCTCACCTATAAATAAGAGGCTTCGGCCTCATTGTAACAACGAACCCCTTTGAATCAATTAATCAAATAAGAACTTTGTTCTCTCAATTCTTAGTTTTATGTTGCGTGCATAGCTTAGAGTCGGTATTATCAACAGAAGTATTCCCCTTCTGTCGTGGAGCCATTCCTGGACACTTAGGGTTCTTGGTCAATCGCGGCCGACGGGTTCAAGTACTTTCCCGCCCCGGTGCTAATAGTGATCGAGCGAAGGGTCAAGACTAGCAGTGGTTAAGGTCGTCTGCCCACGGTTGCGGCGGTTCACACCAACTGGCCTACCCCGAAGCACCCATACCAGCCCCGTTACGGCCCAAACCCCTGAAGAGCGTCCATGAACAACCAGGTCAAGTCTTATACTCCCCTGTGATTATTTTCATTATTTCTAATGGATTATCAGGCAAGGATTCGAGGACGAATCCTCTTCAAGAAGAGGGGATGATGTGATCCTGGCCACCCTCGGGCCAACCCCGAGCCGAGAGCCTGAACAAGGCCTCAGGACAGATGGTACGAGCCCTGGACCGACCACAGCCCCTGATGACCCTCTGGAGACCTTCCAGAAGATGTGGCCGAAGCATAATGAAGAAAGCCTGGCCAAAAGAAGCTGGCACCCGAAGATAGACCCCGGTACGAGCCCCGGACCGGGCCAAATGCCAGAACTAAGCTCCAGGATCGAAGCCTCGATCCCTGTACCAGCACCAGCCCTTGAAGACCCCATGAGAGCATTCCTGAAAACCTGGCCGAAGCATAAAGCAGAAGGCTTGGCCAGAATTGAAGAAGGCCCAGCACGGAGCCAGCCCCGGGCGCCGGACCGAGCGTCGGGCACCACAGAAGCGTGCTTTTGGCCCAGCCAACAAATGGCTTGAGCCTTTTGGAAGATTCCAGTTGCTATGGATAGCTTGAAGTCCCAGGAGCACTCTCCAACAAACGGAGCTGAATTTGGAGAAGAACTGAAGGAGATAGAGCTCGGCTAAGTCCTAGCAAAGCATGGGTGGAGCATCAAGGAGTGGAGCCCGGATGCTGATCCGAGGCTGCACACGATATGAGCTGTAATCAGGCCACCTCCTGAGCCTGATCCCAACCTTTTAGGTTTTCTAATTAGGACTCTTTTTATTTCTTTATTTTATTATTATTTAGGAAGTAGTGTTTAGGGAGGAGAGCTTGTTCCCTCACCTATATATAGATGCCGCCGGCCACCCTTGTAACACAACATTTGAATTGAATAAACACTTGAAACTTCGGTTTTTCTCTTAGCATGGAATTGCTAATCTCTTCTCGACTTTCATGGAATTGACTGTCGTTTAGATCGACTTATCATCAAGAGCATCCATCTCTTGGCGTGGCGTCTTCGACTGGACACTTCTGGTTCCCGGCTGTTATATAGCCGACGGGTCAAAGTACTTTTCCACCCCGGTTCCGACGTTTCTACCTCGTTGCACGGTCTCAACTTGCGGTGGTTAGGGTCGTCTGCCCATGGTTGCAGCGGTTCACATTAGGAGTTCTGGGCGACATTTGATCTGGATGAGCACAAGAGGAAGCAGCGCCAGAAGGTTGTCACCTTCTATCTTGGTGGGGTGTACAGGCAGCTCACCTACGATGAGTATGCTGCTCATCTCAGCATCCCCTACGAGCACTATCACGATCATCACCTAGGCTGGGGCGAAGATGATAACGAGGAGGAGTACCACGCGCTCTGGAGCCACATGACAGGCGTACCTGGCGATCGCCTCGGGGCGAGCAACTCAGTTAAGTCGCTCTCTCACCCTCTCTTTAAATTTATTCATATGGTTTGGCATAGATCCCTTTTATATGTACCCGACAAGGATCGCCACCATATCCTCAAGGAGGAGCTCATGCTTCTCCGAGCCATCCGACAGAGCTACCCTCTACACCCCGGCTGGGAACTGGCTCACATCTTCCGTCAGAAGACCAGGAGGAAGACGCCACCTCGCAGACTCTTGGGGGTAACTTCATTGGTCAGCTCATCATCTCCTTCGGCATCAGCCATGAATATGGCCAGCACATTCCATGACACCGAGTTAGGACCGTTGGAGGAGACTTGGCGGTTGAGTACGACTTAGAACTCGACCTCAGTCCCCATGTAGCAGCAGATCCTCCACTCCAGCCTGTGGTCGAGTCGGAGGAAGAGGATGATGCTGAGGAGCAGCAGCCCCAGCTGCCGCCAGTATTCCATGATTATATACCCTCGCCACATCATCAGGCAGGGTATGCTCACCAGTCGCCGCCGCACATTCCCGATCCATACCAGGCACCTCCCCAACTGCCGCGACACCACCCCGCGGATGTTGGAGAGTTATACGAGCGACTGCAGGAGTGGCGCATCACCGACAACGCCACCCAAGAGGCGCGATGGACTATTATGCAGCAACATATGCGCCACGCCGACAGGCGATATGAGGCACAGCTGGCGTGGCAACGCCAGCTCGGCGAATTTCTCCACTTTCCACCTCCCGGCTCACCTGACCACCAGTGACCGGGTTATGTCCTCTTTCTTGTCCCTTCTTTTTCTTTATTCTTTTCATATTTTGGTCCAACTTTTTTCTGTGTGGATCCGGGACACTTGTCTCGGTTTCCTTTTGATGTTTTATTTGTTTTTGTTTTGTAGGAAAGTTGGGAGATTCCCTTTGCTTCGCTTGGGTAGATTCCCTCAGCTCCGAGGACTCGTGCTCATCCCCTACGCCAATCATCTCGGTCCAGGTTCTTCTACTTCACTCTGAACTCTAGAATTAGTCATGTGAGGACACAGTCCGATTTAAGTGTGAGGTAGGACGCTAGAGAACCTTGCATGAACTTGATTGCCCTTGATTGTGTTTTATGTGTGCCTCGTGATTCCACTCCAGTCTCTCTAGCATTAGAATGGCTCAGTTCTTGATTTTTGATGTTAAGTTGTTGTTCAAACCTTCATAATGATGCTTAGACTGCATAACCTAGAACTTGAGAACCAATTTGTATACTTTGATGCTAAATTGCCTGGTTAGAACAGAATTTTGAAATCACACTTGTAGTTTGTTGCCTTGATTGCATGAAAATGACCGAATCCGACTAGCAAACCAACTGTGAGCTTTTGATCCATTGCACGTAACTTGCAATTTTAATTCTTTCTGAGTGGTTTTCTGTTTACTTGAATGAGTTAGAATTTGCATGAGACCTACTCGAGACCACACGATGACACGAGTTCTAGAAGGATAGGGGAACCTAGATTCAGCTACTAAGCCAGATAGCCTACCAAACGATAAATCCACTAGGTTTAGTCCCTTGAGCTTGGCCTGTTCTTTCGGTTCGATAATACATTACAACCATTTCCCATTTCTTTCATTCCCCGTTGATCCCCTGTGGTTGTAGTTCTAGACTGACCTACCGGAAGTCGGTTTGTGGTAACCTGTCTATAGCCATTAAACAGGTGGTCTTAGCTAATATGTCGAGACGTGTAAACCCCTCTAGCAACTAAAAGAAAATCGGCACAAAAGAAAAAAAAAAGTAAAGTAAGAAAAGAAAGAAAATTAAAAAATAGTGAAGAAAAGAAAAAAATCAGAAAAAGTTCAAAGTTTTAGTTCAATAAAACGTTCTTCTCCCTACAAATGGAAGAACAAAGTCAAAAGAAAAGTTCAAAAGAAAGAAAAGAAAAAAATCATGTAAAGAAAAAGAATAAGTGCTAGGTTGCTTGAGGGTATCATAGGACGAGCGTTCATTATTCCACCCGTGTTTCGTTAGACGGTACGAAGCCATAGAACAGATTCGAGGGAAGTTAGTCGAAAGCTACACCGCACAAAGCCATCATCATTCATTCCCATCATCCATCTCATTATAAACCCGAGTAGTGTAGAATTCATTACGGTCCTAGCAGGGAAGTCCTTCTTGACTAGATACTCGTGTTGTCACAGTGGTGGAGATGTGGTCGAAATGCAAACCTATGACAGAATTCGGTAATAGAAAATGATCGAGAGCAGAAACACGTCCTTAAACACAGAGAGTGAGAGTTCCCATTGTACTATATATGTTCTGTGTGAGGAGTCTGGTCGGTCAGGTCAAATTCGTGCATAATTGGTTGCTAATTACTTGTCGTGTGCAGTTTATTAGTGAGACCAGGTAGTTTGGCTGATCTGTATGCATGTTAGGTTTCTTGTTCTAGGATCGATCTGTCTAATAATTCATTGTGTTTGATTGAGCTCCAATTTAATCGATCTTATCATTTATGAACATGAGCGTGTCTATTCAGTTTGCTTGAGGACAAGCAAAAGCTTAAGTGTGGGGTATTTGATGACACTCGATTTGACGTGATTATCAGCCTCATTTAAGCGACATTTCTTTGCTTAAGACATGGTTTTTAGGGTAGAATAACGAATATTCAATCGATTGCCCTATCTCGTGCCATTTATGTTACCTTGGCCCGTTTCGGGTCTATTTGATGGTTTTCTAGTGTTTTTATGTTAGCACAGGTTTTTACCGTCAAATAAAGTAACCAAGGACGTGTCTAAGGCATTGGAACCTCGAGGAATCAAACCGGAATCGATCCAAGGAGCCGATCAAGTCGAACCAAAAGTCTGCCCGTTCACACTTACATTTTCGGCGAAAGTAAGCATATGTTTTCGGCGAAAATAATAGTACAAATCGATTGACGCCAAGTGAAGGAGATTTTTGGTGAAAGTGTTGAGTTTTCGGACCGAGAAGAAAAGGCAGAGGAATCAGCCGGCGGGACTTCCATTCACAAGTATATTTTCGGTGAAAATGATTCACTATTTTCGGCGAAAATATTAGAAGAAATCCGGCTGATTAGGGTTAAGTATAAATACTTAACCCGGTGGCCCAAAAAAGAAGAGACCTCATAATCATATCATAATTTACACTTTTCGAATCAGAATCCTCTCAAGTTCTGGAGCGAAGAGTTAGAGTTCGAAGAGCCGGAAAGAGATCGTGACGCCATCCCTTTCATCTCGGAGAACCGGAGCTAGGAGTGTTATTTACCGAAGATCGAAGTCTGTCAGAATTTTCTAAATTAGGTTTTTCAGATTCTTTTCTGTTCTCCCTCTGGATGATGAACTCTCTCTTTGTCTTTGTTTCTTTTGTAATAATCATGAGTAGCTAAACTCGTTAGAGCTTAGACTAGATGAACCCTAAGTGACCCAGGGCTTTAAAGCGGTCACGGATCGGCGGTGATTAGATTCGAAATTCAATCAGTTCTTTTTCATATTTGATTTGTTCTTCTTTGTTCATGTTTCTTGTCTGGATTGATCACCTAGATTAGATTCTGGTTAAGCTAAGGATAGAAGCGAACGCTCGCCTTACTTTAGAACATCGAATTGAACAATTAACCTTATAATTGGTGTGTGCCTTTCGTAGGAACCGGTTAGGGTTAATTCACTGCAAGAGTAACTCATTAATCATTAGTAATTGCACCAGTTAATTAAGTCGTTGCGAGAGGCGACCGTACACGGGTGGCTAGTTAATCTTGGTAGTTAGAACGGATAGAGCGAACGTTCGCCGGTCTTAAACCTAAGGGTAAGGAGTTATGGTGGTGTCTTAGTAATTGATTGAATGAGAATTGAAATCCGCTGATCTGTTGATTGCCAATGCTCTGGGGAACGAAGGGGGATTCAAAGTCTAAGTTCGTCTGTCATTCTTGTTTTCAAACCCTAAATTCTCAATCTGCTTTAGTTTAATTTTTAATTTATCCGCATTTCGTAGATTTAGAAGTCGTGGAACTCACACCACGCACAACTTGCTTGCATTTGAGTATTTTGCCAGTTTTAAAGTAGTCAATCTTAGAAGACCCCTGGAATACGATCTACCCTAGCTTTTGTAGCTTTGTTAGTTATTTGTGTGAAACGCATCACAACGACTGCGCATTCACCAAAGGGGTGTCTTCAAGCTCAAGGTTCATGAAAGCTGGATTGAATCTCAAGCAACAATGTGTAAACTAATGACCATGCAAATCACTCAAGTAGAATCAACGAACTCTCACACAATTGACTCTCTACTCCTAGACCAAATGCACCATGCTTTCGCTATGTGAACAAAGGGAAATGGAGTTCTTTAACTAGTTCAATGAAATGCTCAACACTTGATCTCTATGCTAACATTCATCTAACACAAGGTAAATGATGCAAGACACTCTCATGCCAATCATATAACACTATTCTAGCAATCAAAAGGGTCTTTCAACCTTCAAATGAAAGAAAACTAAATGCACACCAAGTGTTTGATAAAATGACAACAAAGAAAACAAGCTCAAAATGGTTGTAATTGCATAATCCAATCTCTCAAATCATTCAATTACAATCCTACAATCTTAGATCAACATCAATCAATCATTCTCATGTATTGAAAGACATAAACAAACCAAAAGAACAAGTCAAGCTCTCATGATCAACAAGCACCAGGTTTAGGATCATCAACTTACACAAATGGCTATGAGAAACTCAATCCATACAATCAATCATCTATCCTAGCTTGATCCATCCCCTACTAAACTAAACCTAAGCTTAGCCTAGCATAACCATGGAAGAAACCTGAAATTGAGTAGAGGAGACCATCCTTGTTTCCATGGAGGATCTTGCAACTTGGCTCTTCAAGCTTCAATCCAAAGTATGGAGGACTTCACTTAGCTCCTTGATCTTCAAGTTGATCAACAATGAGAGGGAAGGATGATCGGTTATTAGGGAAGCTGATGATCGGCAATTGGGGTTGAGAGAAAAACGTCGAGTGTTATTGTAAAATTAATGAACGCCCCCTTAATTTTCGCCTGCTACGTCTTTATATATTGCGCTGGAAAGACCTGGAATTTTTGGCGAAAACTCCTACTGTTTTCGCCAAAAACTTCTTTGTAAATCACCGAGCAGCTTTGACATTTCTTCATAGGTTTTCGGCGAAAACTCTGGAAGTTTTCGCCGAAAACTTCTTCACAAATCGAATGTCAGCCTCCTGTAATTCTACTGCTTGAAAACGTTGAGGGTTTTTGGCGAGAACTTAGAGTTCTCGCCGAAAACTTCTTCAGTGGAAGGAAGCCTTTTTCTCGTTTTTGCAACGGCCATATCTCCTCCGTCCTAGCTCCGATTGACCTCTCGTTTGATCCTACGTGCTCCTTGTCACCAATACTTTAATGGAAAATCTTGAAAATGCAAAGAAAACAACTCCAATAGACACGGAATTGGCGTCAAAGTGGCAACTGGATAACAAAAGAGCACTTTGCATAAAACTTCGATAAAAGCATATCTAACCATGGCAAAATGAGATCAAACATGGGAGATCCCTAGGCTAATCGAGGGCTTAAAATGCACTAAATAAGGTCACATCACCTACTCGAGACCACATGATGACACTCGATTTAACGTGATTATCAGCCTCATTTAAGCGACATTTCCTTGCTTAAGACATGGTTTTTAGGGTAGAATAGCGAATATTCAATCAATTGCCCTAGCTCATGCCATTTGTGTTACTTTGGCCCGTTTCGGGTCTATTTGATGGTTTCTAGTGTTTTTATGTTAGCACAGGTTTTTGCCGTCAAATAAAGTAGCCAAGGACGTGTCTAAGGCATTGGAACCTCGAGGAATCGCACCGAAATCGATCCAAGGAGCCAATCAAACCGAACCAAATCCTGCTCCCATTTACAAAGGAATTTTTGGCGAAAATATCTAGGATTTTCGGCGAAAATCATTGAACAAATCGGCAGTGCATTCAATAAGGTATTTTCGGCGAAAACACCAAGTTTTCGCCGAGAACAATCGGTCCGAAAAACACAGGAGAAACAGCCGGCGGTCATCCACTTTTGCAAAGGAATTTTTGGTGAAAATTCCTTCATATTTTCACCAAAAATCCTTGTTAAAATCCGGCGGTATTAGGGTTAAGTATAAATACTTAACCGGCGGCCCAAAATCAGATATAATTTTCATAACCATAATTACCAAATACTTCGAGGATTCTAAAGAGTCCGAGAAGGAGAGTTTAGAGTTCGAAGAGCCGGAAAGAGATCGTGACGCCATCCTTTCCATCTCGAAGACTCGGAGCTAGGATTGCAGCTTACCAGAGATCGGAGCTTCTGCCGGAGTCATCTTAATTAGGTTTTTCAGATCCTTTTATGTTCTTCCTCTGTCAAGATGAACTCTTTCTTTGTCTTTGATTCTTTTGTGAAAAACATGAGTAGCTAAACTCGTAGAGCTTAGACTAGATGAACCCTAAGTGACCCAGGGCTTTAAAGCGTCACGGATCGGCGGTGATTAGATTCAAAGTTCAATCAGTTTCTCTTTCATGTTTGATTTGTTCTTCATTGTTCATGTTTCTTGTCTGGATTGATCACCTAGATTAGATTCTTGTTAAGCTAAGGATAGAAGCGAACGCTCGCCTTGCTTTAGATCATCAAATCGAACAATTAGCCTTATAATTGGAGTGTGCCTTTCGTAGGAACCGGTTAGGGTTAATCCACTGCAAGAGTAACTCATAAATCATTAGTAATTCCACCAGTTAAGTTAATTCGTTGCAAGAGGCGACCATACTCGGGCAACTAATTAATCTTGGTAGCTAGAACGGATGGAGCGAACGTTCGCCGGTCTTAAACCTAAGGGTTAGGAGTTATGGTGGTGTCTTAGAATTGATTGAATGAGAATTGAAATCCGCTGATCTGTTGATTGCCTATGGTCTAGTGAACGAAGGGGGATTCGAAGTCTAAGTTCGTCTATCATCTCTGTTTTCAACCCTAATTTCCAATCTGCTTTTAGTTCAATTTTTAACTTCTCTGCATTTCTTAGAATTAGAAGTCGTGGAACTCACACCACGCACAAAGTGTTTAAACCTGAGTAATTTGCCAGCTTATTTGAGTAGTCGATCTTTAGAAGGCCCGTGGAATACGATCTACCCTAGCTTTTGTTAACTTTGTTAGTTATTTGTTTGAACCAGCACAACGACGGGTGTTCATCAAATTGGCGCCGTTGCCTGGGACTTCTTTTGATTGTTTGAAAGAAGAACTGGCAATTTATTCTTCTACTTTTCCATCTTTCACTTTTTCCACCCACTTCGATTTTACATTGGTTTTTGTTATTTGTAGGTTGCTCACAGGTGTATGCATCGCCGCCCTTGGACTCGCTCTCAAACCGACAAGGCTAAGAGTATAGAGAGACCAAGCAGTTCTACTCCACCTCGACAATCACAGGTTCCAAGGAGAAGCAGAACCAATCCACCTCCATCCATCACTCCGATCAAGATCGAGGAACTGAAGGAGAGTTCCTCGTCTTCACCTTTACCGTCATCTTCATCCGTTTCATACACCGAGTCACTTTCACCTCCTCCATCTCCTCCCATGACTGATCAGTTACCACCACCACCACCACCTGCACAGAAAAGTCTAGCTGTTTACAACAAGCCGAGCGCAACTAGCGTTCAATCTGTCATTGCCGTACCGCGCGTTGAAGGAGATCCTGACTATGAGATCAAGATTCCATTCTTGACTATGATCTCTAGGGATCTATAGTTCGAAGGCAGGCCACTAGACAATCCGTGCACACATCTGGCGGATTTCCTTGATCTCTACAGCACTTTCAAGAACGGAAACCTCACAAGAACACTCATTGCTTGAGAGCTTTCCTGTTCTCTCTGAAAGGCGCAGCCAAGAGGTGGGTTACTGGCAAACCACCTGGATATTACACTGATTGGGATACTCTGGCTCAGGACTTCATTGAAGAATACTTCCCTCCTGCCAGAACAACAGCCATCAAGGACAGCATTGCCAGATTCTCCTAGAAAGAAGGTGAAAGCTTATACGATACTGGGAATCGATTCCAAGAACTTCTCTACAACTGCCCTCATCACGGATTCGAGCAGAGGCAGTTAGCTGAAATCTTTGCTTGAGGTCTTCGAAAAGAATTTGCCAAGTGGGCCAATTCTCTAGCTGAAGGGGATTGCACTACGCTTACACCTGAAGCTGCTCTTCTCCATTTCGCAAACTGTGCTTCTAAGTCAAGGAACTAGGAATGACAATCTGAAGGATCAAGGAGCAAGCTCGATCTCGAAGCTACTATCAAGGCAGAAGTAGAGAAGCATCTGAATAAGTCTTCTACACCAATCAACCCGCCGACAGCTTCTGTCTATGTTGCCAATTGCGAATGGTGTGGAGCTTGTGCGCATAATGGAGGCCTGTAACATCCCCGCCCAACCGAACGGGTTAGAACTCAAGTCTGGGTGACTAGAGTGCCGGAAACGGTACTTAAGAGGGTCTCTTGAGGTTTGGGACGTTTGGGGTGTGTGCCGGGTTGAAGTTGCAAAAGAGGGGAATAGTGTACAGTACCAAAAGTGCTGGTTTCGGGCCCTAATGTGCGCTGGCGCACATTTGGAAGTGCCAGGCGCACTTTTCAATTTTTTCAGCAAACTTTCGGCAGAATATTCGAAATGTGCGCCTTTTGGGGGTCAATGTGCGCTAGCGCACATTTTGACATATCAGGCGCACATTTCGTGCATAAAAGGACGGAAATTGCACAGAAATCCGTATTTTCGTTTCCCTTTCTCTCTCCCCGAAAACCATTGACGAACCAACTTCAAGCAACCTTCGAAGGGTGATTCCGGGAGCTGTAGAGGTCGGAATTGAGTTCCGTTTGTTGCTATGGATTCGTAGCGACGAGGAGAAGAGATCGCTAACCTCGATTTTGGGTTTCTGGGTGTAGGTCGTGAGCAGTAAGGAAGGGTAGAGCTACGAGTTTGGTGGTTGGAAATCGAGTTTCTGGGGAACTAGAAGACGATTAGAGCCTCGTCTTCTATTCCAGGTGAGGGCTTAGCGTTGTGTAAGTAGTTTGGACAGCGTGAGGAGTTTCAATTGGATTTAGAACAAAACCTAGGTTATGCATGAAAACGATGAGCGTAAAAGGGGATAAACTGTTCTGTGAATGTGCTTGTTTGCTATTGTTGATTGCCGTGATTGATCGTTGTTGTTGATTGTTATGATTTGGGGTTGGGTGTGAACTGAAGTGAATTAAGTAATGGATGGACATAGGCATGAGAGTTAGGATGGTTGGGAAATGAGTGCGGGTGCTATGATATTATGAATTGTTGGTTGTGGATGCAGGAGAGTTGCCCTGCCAATGTGGGGTCGCTCTGAATAAGAGGAACAGGTGGGTGACCCCTAGACTCATGACATGGCCTCCCCTGTACTTGCAGGTGGGGGTGGCCGGTGAGCTAGCCGGTTACCTTTATTGTTTGTGGTTGAGATGTGACAGGGGCGTGGATTGGATGGAACACGTGTGCGTGGTGAATGGCGTTATAATGTGGGTGGTGTGAATTGGGTTGTGGTTGTGGATGAATTGTGATGGGTTGGAAGTTCCATGTTAAAAACTTGTATGTGAAAGTAGAACCTGAAGGAGCCCACACTGCCCCACCTGAAGTACTGATGGTTTGAGTCAGATTCACTGGGGTGAATCCCTTGGTTGGATATCAAGGATGGTTGTCGTTCTCCTTAGTGGAAGGATCCCTTGAGGATGCGTCGGATGTCGTTCTCCTTCGTGGAAGGATCCCTAGTGGATGCGTCTGGATGTGTGATGGCCGGCGGTGGTGGTGTGGATAACTCCTTGGCGCCTAATAACTCACCTAGATAATATGAATGTGAATGCTCGTGTGCTTGTGGTTGTGGTAGTGACTTGATTGATGGATGTGTTGTGATGATGCTGTGTGTGCTGTGGATTGATGTATTACTTCTGTGTGATTCTATCGCTATGATTTGTGCTTGAGAACGAGAACTGACCAACGTGATCACCTAGACTGCTTTTAGGGAGTTAAAATAGGAAAGGGAGGTTGGGTTGGTTCCATTGTTGTATGTCTTGTGCGGAGTTGGGACCGCTCCATAGAGTAGGACAACGTGTAGGTAGGCCCAGTGGGTTCACTCAATTTCAATAGGAAATTGATCCCTTTCTCCCTTTCAGGATCTCGTGGCTAGAGAGAGTGGTGTGGTGCCAGAGTTGAGGGTGGATTCCGAGAAGTGCTGGGCTGAAGCTATGAGGTGAAGACTGGTGACTACTTGGAGTTGACCTATTTTTATATTTCAGTTGACTTAGAACATTTTGGGGGTTTTACCGGGATTTATGTATCTTTCTGGTGACGTTGGATTTTATGGGTTTATGTTGCATTTGGAGTTGTAAACAGTTTATGTTTTCAGGTTTTATGGAGGCCTCTCACTTAAACTCTTATTTAAAGTTTGGTTTTTGATTGTTATTCTGTCGTTTTCACTGGGTAATACCCGATACCGGTTCAACCTCGGGTTTCACCGAGCTGATTCGGGTTGGGTGTTACAAATGGTATCAGAGCCTGGTTTGACGCTGCTGTACCGGTTGGTTATCCTCTCTCTTTGGGGAGTAATTAACCTCGTTGGGAGGGAGGATGAGACATCGGTATGGGACCGACATTCCAAGGGTTTTTGTCAAACTGTTTTAAATGGGTGGGATGTTTTGGAATCAGGTGGTGAATTGAGTTGTCTGAAGTTTCTTGAGCGGTCAACTGAAATGTTTAATGTCCTCCTGTAGTGAATCCAGTCAAGCAATGGGAAGTAGGTCCACCGGGAACTCGGGTTTCGGAGGAGGAGCTCCTAGGTTCCAACCGAGTCTGTTGAAGGGATGGAACTTTGGGGAGTTTAGCGGTGAGGTAGCTGACCCTGAGGTGGCGGAGCAGTGGCTTCAGGAATGTGAGTACAAGTTCCTGCAGATGGGACTTGATGAGGAGCTTAAGGTGCAAGCAATGGCCTTCCTGTTTAGGGGTCATGCTTTGAATTGGTGGAAGTCGATGCCGCAGAGTCGAGTGGTTCCGCCAGAGATGGAGTTGGATGAGTTTGTGGAGGTGTTTCGTGATCAGTTCTGCCCGGACCTTTGGCGTGAAGAGAAAGCCAAGGAGTTCATGAGTTTGGAGCAAGGGGAGAAGTCCGTTCTGGCATATTACATAGAGTTCACTTCTCTCTCTAAGTGGTATGATGAGCGGGCCAACCGGGAGAGGAAGCTCATTACCAAGTTCAAGAACGGGTTGAGAGTGGAGATCCAGGAGGGAGTCACCACCGCTGATTTGGGGAGCCTTGTGTCAGTTAAGGCAGCGGCTCTGGAAAGGGAAAGGCTGGAGAACAAGAAGAAGGAAGAGAAGAAGCGGAAGGCGTCGACTCAGCCTTCTCCCTCGGTCACTCATAGCCACCCGGCTAAGAGGGCCCAGACATCTTACTCCGACTTTCGAGGTGCGCGGTCTGCTCCGCAGAGGGGTGTGATGGTTTGTTATACTTGTGGCCTCCCCGGTCATAGGAGTGCTACCTGCCGTAGGGCGGGACCGGCGAGTGGAAGTGGAGCATCGAGAGGGTTGCCGATGTGTGGTATCTGCAAGAAGCCACATTTTGGGGAATGTCATTTACTGAGACCAGCTCCGGTGACCTGCTACACTTGTGGACAGCCGGGTCATAGGAGTAACATCTGTCCGAGGAGGAGTGCTGCACCAGCACAGTCTGTGGGATCGGTGCAGGGGCCTAGGGCTCCATCTAGGAGCTATGGAGGCAGAGTTGGAGGCAGTATGGGGCGAGGGGCTGCGAGTGCTGGTCGAGGAACGGGAGCTAATGCCACACCTGTTGGAGCTGGAGGGGAGCAAGGGAGGCTTTATGCTCTTACCAAGGGTGCGGCAGAGAATGCGAACGACGTGGTGACCGGTATGATCTCCATCTTAGATCTTTCCGTTTACGCTTTGTTTGATTCGGGGTCAACCCATTCCTTTGTATCTGAGAAATGTTTGAGTAGTTTGGGTGTTGTAGCTAGTAGTTTGGGTGTTAGTTGGGGCGTCAGAACTCCTCTGGGGACTTCTGTTCGGGTGGATAGAGTGTGTAGAGGGTGTAGAGTGCTAGTGGGGGGTGTAGAGTTCTTGGCTGATTTGGTGGTGCTTCCTTTCAATGAATTCGACGTTATCCTCGGCATGGATTGGTTGGCTAGGCATGGGGCTTTGCTTGATTGTCAGAAGAAGGAGGTGTTGCTTCAGGTGGGAGGTGTCGGTCAGGTGGTGTTCAAGGGTGTTAGGAAGAGGGAGTCCGCACCTATGGGAGTAATTTCAGCAATGCAAGCCTTCTCTCTGATCCAAGAAGGGTGTGAGGCTTTAATGGTGCAGGTGTCAGTTGAGCAGAATGAGGAGTTGGAGAAGGTACCGATAGCCCGGAGTTTGTGGATGTGTTTGGGGAACTACCCGGAGCACCGATCGAGCGTGAGGTGGAGTTCAATATAGAGCTGGTTCCTGGGACTGCTCCAATCTCTATTCCACCTTATCGCATGGCACCGGCGGAGTTAAAGGAGTTGAAGGAGCAATTGCAGGAGCTCTTGGATAAGGGGTTCATCCGCCCAAGCGTATCACCGTGGGGGGCACCGGTGTTGTTTGTGAAGAAGAAGGATGGGTCGATGCGGATGTGTATTGATTATAGGCGGTTGAACAAGGCGACGATCAAGAATCGTTACCCACTTCCAAGGATAGACGATCTCTTCGATCAATTGCAAGGGGCTGAAGTGTTTTCGAAGATAGACTTGAGGTCGGGTTATCACCAGTTGAAGGTGGAGGAAGGATCGGTGCCAATGACAGCCTTTAGGACCCGTTATGGACACTATGAGTTTCTGGTAATGCCGTTTGGCCTCACCAATGCTCCCGCCGCGTTCATGGCTCTCATGAACAAGGTCTTCCACGAATATTTGGATAAGTTCGTGATAGTGTTCATCGATGATATCCTCATTTATTCTAAGACTAGGGAGGAGCATGAGGAGCATTTGAGGATTGTCTTTCATAAGTTGAGGGAACAGCAACTTTTTGCCAAGTTTTCGAAGTGTGCCTTTTGGTTGGAGGAAGTGTTGTTTCTCTGGCATGTGGTATCTAAGAGAGGCGTGGAGGTTGACCCAAAGAAGATTGAGGCGGTGGTTAATTGGTCTCCACCTAAGGATGTGTCGCAACTGAGGAGCTTCTTGGGGTTAGCTGGTTACTACCGAAGGTTTGTAGAAGGGTTCTCTACCATAGCGTCTCCTCTACATAAGTTGTTGAGGAAGGAGTCGAGGTATGAGTGGAGCGAAGAATGTCAGAGGAGCTTTGAGGAGTTGAAGAAGAAGTTGACTTCAGCTCCGGTGTTGACCTTGCCAGTAGAAGGTGGAGAGTATGTGGTGTATAGTGATGCATCTTTGCAAGGATTGGGCTGTGTGTTGATGCAGAATGGGAAGGTTGTCGCTTATGCCTCCCGACAACTTAGGGTGCATGAGGTGAACTACCCAACCCATGATTTGGAGTTAGCTGCAGTGGTGTTCGCCTTGAAGTTGTGGAGGCATTATTTGTATGGCGAGACGTTTAAGATCATGACCGACCACAAGAGTCTTAAGCACCTTATGGATCAAAAGGAGCTGAATGGTAGGCAACGGCGTTGGGTGGAGCTCTTGAAGGATTATGACTGTACCATTGACTACCATCCTGGTAAAGCTAATGTGGTTGCGGATGCTTTAAGTCGAAAGGAGTTGGTGAATCTTAGAGCTTTAAGGGTGGAGATGCAGTTAGATGATGTGGGAAGTTTGCTTGCCAAGCTCAACATTAGGCCTATGCTGAATGATAGGATTGGTGAGGAGCAGCTCAAGGATGCTACTCTGGTGGATATCCGAGGGGAGGTTGAGAAGGGCTTGGATAATGGATTTGAGGTAGTTGGCGGATTGTTGAAATGCCAGGGTCGAGTGTGCGTACCAGAAGTGGAGGAATTGAGGAAGGGGATTTTGGAGGAGGCTCATTCCTCGATGTATGCTATGCATCCCGGGATGACAAAGATGTACAATGACTTGAAGTTAAGTTTTTGGTGGCCAGGAATGAAGAAGGATGTGGCTCGTTATGTGGCGACTTGCTTGGTTTGTCAGAGGGCTAAGGCGGAGCATAGAGCTCCGGGTGGGTTACTTCAGTCCCTACCTATTCCGGAGTGGAAGTTTGCGGACATCACCATGGACTTCGTATCGGGTTTTCCACCGACTAGAGAGGGGAAAGATGCCGTGTGGGTAATAGTCGATCGCTTGACGAAAGTTGCTCATTTCATACCCATTCGGTTTAAGCCTAGCGTGGAGGTGTTAGCAAAGTTGTACATAGAAGAGGTGGTAAGGTTGCATGGGTTCCTCAATCCATCGTCTCTGACCGGGATCCGAGTTTCACGTCTCATTTTTGGGAGGGGCTGCATACGGCATTGGGAACTAAGCTCAAGTTCTCGACGGCGTATCATCCTCAGACGGATGGGCAATCGGAGAGAACGATCCTTACTTTGGAGGAGTTGTTGAGAAGCTGTGCTATGGAGTTTCAAACCCCTTGGACTGAATTGCTACCTTTGATTGAGTTCGCCTATAATAACTCGTATCATAGTAGTTTGAAGTCCGCTCCTTTTGAGGCCTTGTATGGGAGGAAGTGTAGGACGCCTTTGTGTTGGGATGAGGAAGGTGCGAGGGTGTTGTCGGGTCCTCAAGTTGTGCAAGAGACGGCTGATCGGGTTAAGATTATCAAGGAGAGATTGAGAGCGGCTCAAGATAGGCAAAAAGCGTATGCCGACGGTCGTGCTAGAGAGCTGAGTTTCAACGTTGGGGAGAAGGTATTTTTGAAGGTGTCGCCGTGGAAAGGGCTGATGCGTTTCGGTAGGAAAGGGAAGTTGGCGCCTCGGTATATCGGTCCTTATGAGATCCTCGCTAAGTCGGGTCCGGTGGCTTATGTGTTGGCTTTGCCGAGGGAGTTGGAAAGGATACACAATGTGTTCCATGTGAGCGTGCTTAGGCGGTATCATGGGGACCCTTCTCATATAATTCAGCCGGAGGAGGTGGAGATTGAGCACGACTTGACTTATGAGGAGAAGCCAGTCGCGATCGTGGATAGGCAAGTCCGGGTCTTGAGGAATAAGCAGATTCCGCAGCTCAAGGTGGTATGGAGGAACCATGAGAGCGAGTCGGCTACCTGGGAGACTGAGGAGAGTATGAGGCGGCGGTACCCGGAGTTGGTGGAAGTGTATGATTCAGGTATTAATTTTCCTTGAGGTATGCTTTTGTGTTTGCTTGTGGTGGTGTTGGTTTCAAGAAGGTCTAGGGTGTGTTCGGTGTCATATTGCTAGGGTGAGTTAGAGATGATTTCGGGGACGAAATCCTTGAAGTTGTGGAGACTTGTAACATCCCCGCCCAACCGAACGGGTTAGAACTCAAGTCTGGGTGACTAGAGTGCCGGAAACGGTACTTAAGAGGGTCTCTTGAGGTTTGGGACGTTTGGGGTGTGTGCCGGGTTGAAGTTGCAAAAGAGGGGAATAGTGTACAGTACCAAAAGTGCTGGTTTCGGGCCCTAATGTGCGCTGGCGCACATTTGGAAGTGCCAGGCGCACTTTTCAATTTTTTCAGCAAACTTTCGGCAGAATATTCGAAATGTGCGCCTTTTGGGGGTCAATGTGCGCTAGCGCACATTTTGACATATCAGGCGCACATTTCGTGCATAAAAGGACGGAAATTGCACAGAAATCCGTATTTTCGTTTCCCTTTCTCTCTCCCCGAAAACCATTGACGAACCAACTTCAAGCAACCTTCGAAGGGTGATTCCGGGAGCTGTAGAGGTCGGAATTGAGTTCCGTTTGTTGCTATGGATTCGTAGCGACGAGGAGAAGAGATCGCTAACCTCGATTTTGGGTTTCTGGGTGTAGGTCGTGAGCAGTAAGGAAGGGTAGAGCTACGAGTTTGGTGGTTGGAAATCGAGTTTCTGGGGAACTAGAAGACGATTAGAGCCTCGTCTTCTATTCCAGGTGAGGGCTTAGCGTTGTGTAAGTAGTTTGGACAGCGTGAGGAGTTTCAATTGGATTTAGAACAAAACCTAGGTTATGCATGAAAACGATGAGCGTAAAAGGGGATAAACTGTTCTGTGAATGTGCTTGTTTGCTATTGTTGATTGCCGTGATTGATCGTTGTTGTTGATTGTTATGATTTGGGGTTGGGTGTGAACTGAAGTGAATTAAGTAATGGATGGACATAGGCATGAGAGTTAGGATGGTTGGGAAATGAGTGCGGGTGCTATGATATTATGAATTGTTGGTTGTGGATGCAGGAGAGTTGCCCTGCCAATGTGGGGTCGCTCTGAATAAGAGGAACAGGTGGGTGACCCCTAGACTCATGACATGGCCTCCCCTGTACTTGCAGGTGGGGGTGGCCGGTGAGCTAGCCGGTTACCTTTATTGTTTGTGGTTGAGATGTGACAGGGGCGTGGATTGGATGGAACACGTGTGCGTGGTGAATGGCGTTATAATGTGGGTGGTGTGAATTGGGTTGTGGTTGTGGATGAATTGTGATGGGTTGGAAGTTCCATGTTAAAAACTTGTATGTGAAAGTAGAACCTGAAGGAGCCCACACTGCCCCACCTGAAGTACTGATGGTTTGAGTCAGATTCACTGGGGTGAATCCCTTGGTTGGATATCAAGGATGGTTGTCGTTCTCCTTAGTGGAAGGATCCCTTGAGGATGCGTCGGATGTCGTTCTCCTTCGTGGAAGGATCCCTAGTGGATGCGTCTGGATGTGTGATGGCCGGCGGTGGTGGTGTGGATAACTCCTTGGCGCCTAATAACTCACATAGATAATATGAATGTGAATGCTCGTGTGCTTGTGGTTGTGGTAGTGACTTGATTGATGGATGTGTTGTGATGATGCTGTGTGTGCTGTGGATTGATGTATTACTTCTGTGTGATTCTATCGCTATGATTTGTGCTTGAGAACGAGAACTGACCAACGTGATCACCTAGACTGCTTTTAGGGAGTTAAAATACGGAAAGGGAGGTTGGGTTGGTTCCATTGTTGTATGTCTTGTGCGGAGTTGGGACCGCTCCATAGAGTAGGACAACGTGTAGGTAGGCCCAGTGGGTTCACTCAATTTCAATAGGAAATTGATCCCTTTCTCCCTTTCAGGATCTCGTGGCTAGAGAGAGTGGTGTGGTGCCAGAGTTGAGGGTGGATTCCGAGAAGTGCTGGGCTGAAGCTATGAGGTGAAGACTGGTGACTACTTGGAGTTGACCTATTTTTATATTTCAGTTGACTTAGAACATTTTGGGGGTTTTACCGGGATTTATGTATCTTTCTGGTGACGTTGGATTTTATGGGTTTATGTTGCATTTGGAGTTGTAAACAGTTTATGTTTTCAGGTTTTATGGAGGCCTCTCACTTAAACTCTTATTTAAAGTTTGGTTTTTGATTGTTATTTCTGTCGTTTTCACTGGGTAATACCCGATACCGGTTCAACCTCGGGTTTCACGAGCTGATTCGGGTTGGGTGTTACAAGGCCGTTGCCAGAATTTTGGTAAGACAGAAGTCTGGTCCGCTGAAGAGGTAAAATTCGTTCAACAAGGCTTCGTTAACAATCAAAATGGTTATGCTGGCTACCGCAACTTCAGCAGCAAGGGAACTATCAAGACAGGCCTCCCTACAATAATGGCGCTAACCATAACCAGAACCGGAATAACCGCCCAGCTAGTCTAGCTCAGGATCAGAAGCCTAACCATCAACCGGGAGGTGTCTATCAGCCGCCACACCGTAATCCGGGTAACTATGGAACTGCTCCTGGCAATCGCCAGAATCAATATTTGAATAACACCTATACAGGTCAGCAGTACCAGAAGGAAAACAACGTCAGTGACCTGGACAAGAAGCTTAGTCAGATCATCACCAGACTCGATGATCATGACAGTCAGTTCAAAGCTTAAGCTCTTCCCAATCAAGAACAGATAGCAGCCGGTCAAAGAATTGAGCAGGTTGTGAACACATCTCAAGCATGCTAGCATCTGATCGACCATTTGGCCAACTACCGAGCCAGACAGAGCCGAATCCGAGAAAAGAGCAAGCTAAGAAGGTATTTGTTAAAAAGTTTACAAGTTTATCTGCTGACGCTTGTTCTATTTTAAACAGGATCACTAAATCTCCAGAGAAGAAGGAAGAACAGAAACCGACGCCTAATGAGGATGATCCCCCTCTTGCTCCGTACTACGTAAAGCCTCCTTTTCCAAAAGCATTGCTGCCAAATGCAAGGATCAAGACTGGCATGAAGGGGAATAAGGAAGGATATCCTGATGCTCGTAGCACGAAACCCTCCTCTCCATATCCAGCTAAGTGTTCTGATCCTGGTTCTTTCACTTTACCTCTTGTCACTAATGATGTTGAGATAGAACGTTGTTTGGTTGATCTTGGCGCGTCTATTAATGATATGCCTATGAGTCTATATGAAAAATTGAACCAAGGAGAACTTGAATCGCCTAGAGTACAACTTGTCTTTGCTGATAGATCATTGAAAACCCCTAGGGGAGAGATAAAAGATGTTGTTACTAAATGTGGTCCTTTTACATTCTTAGCTGACTTCGTGATCATAGACACTAGTAAGGATGATTCTACCATTCTCATAGGACGCCCATTCATGGCTACTACTGGAATGCAAATTAATGTTCCAAATGGTTCTTTAACTTTGAGGGTTGGTAAAGACACTATAACGTTCCGCCTTAAAGACGGAATGAAATACACCCCTTTGAATGAAGAATCTCATTGCCTAGCTGTTGAAACTGTGGAAGTGACTCCGGTCAACTCCGTTACTGATGCCTCTTCTAGTGTTTCTAGATCAGTTGTTATTGCAGATGTTGAACAGGTTATGAAGCAGAAATCGAAATCTGCTCCTCAGTCGCCGAAGAAGAAGGAACTGAAAGCCTCTTCTAAACCACCGAGCACAAAACCTAGTAGATCCCGGGGGAAAAATAAGAAGACGAAGACTCAGATGGTCTGGAGACCAGTTGTGCCGCCAGCTGCACCGCCAATTCATTCCGAGATACCGGCGCCGGAACAAGTATGGAAGGAGAAGCCAAAAGCATCCCCTAAGGAAATACCTATGATCACCGATCCTGGTGATACAAAGCCAGAGTTCAAAGAGAAAATGAAGCCAACAGTCCTCATTCCTTCCATCGTAACACTCATGAAGGATGAACTCTCAAGAGAACTGTTCGGGCCATTCAAGGTTACTGATCATCTTCCTGATGGACGCACCAAGCTTGTACATGCTAACGGGAAGAAATTTACGCTTGACGGAGGTACCCCGAAGCTCTACTTCATGAACTTCGATGCTAGAGTTAAGGAGATCTTGAGTTGGGATGTCTCATAATACCGTCCAGGTATCGTCCAGCTCAAGGACGTTAATAAAAGAGCACTTCGTGGGAGGTGACGAGCTGCAGAATAGCGGTCAATCAAATAACTACCCAGCTGTGAAGCTAGGGTAGATCGTATTCCAGGGGTTTCCTCTAATTCCTTACTCAAAGGTGTTGCCAAAATAATTGAAGGTTAAACACGTTGTGCGTGGTGTGAGTTCCACGTCTTCTATACTAAAATGCAAGGAAAAATTGAAATGAAATTAAAGCGAAGAAAGATTGAAGATTGATTGATTGACCAGAAAGATGACAGACAAGCTTAGACTTCGAATCCCCCTTAGATCACCAGAGCAACAGCGGTCAACAGACCAGCGATTTTCGATTCTAGTTCATTCAGTTCACAAACACCACCATAACTCCTGACCCTTAGGTTTAAGACTGGCGAACGTTCGCTCTATCCGATCTAGCTACCACGATTAATTAGCCGCCCGGGTACGGTCGCCTCTCGCAATGACTTAACTTAATTGGTGCAAATTCTAATGATTAATGAGTTACTCTTGCAATGGATTAACCCTAATCGGTTCCTACGAAAGGCACACTCCAATTATAAGGTTAATTGTTCAACTTGATGTTCTAAAGTAAGGCGAGCGTTCGCTTCTATCCTTAGCTTAACAAGAATCTAATCTAGGTGGCCAAACCAGACAAGAAACACAGAGAACGAAGAACAAATCAAACATGAAAGATGAAACTGAATGAATTTTGAATCTAATCACCGCCGATCCGTGACCGCTTTAAGCCCTGGGTCACTTAGGGTTCATCTAATCTAAGCTACACGAGTTTAGCTACTCATATTCAATACAGAAGAATCAAAGACAAACAAAGAATACATCTCAGGTAGGAAGACAGAGAAGAACTGTAAAACCTAATTTCGATGTTTCCTGGCAGCTTCAATCTGCTGGATCTTCAACTCCTAGCACTGGCTCTCCGAGATGGATGGATGGGGTCACGATCCGTTCCTGGCTCCTCGAACTCTATCTACTCTTTTTTTCTCTCTCTCCCCTCTCTAGCTGTGTGTTGTGTGGCGTAAGTTGTAAGTCTCCCTCATTTAGCCGCCGATTTCTGTATTTAAACCTACCCGAGATTTTCTGATTTCCCCTGATATTTTTGCCGAAAATAATAGAGGAATTTTGGCGAAAACTTCTTCTTAATCGGGACAGTGGATTCCTTCTTTCATTTTTGGCAAAAACTCAAGGGTATTTTCGCCGAAAATATATGTGTAAATGGAGCAGGAGTTTCTTTGACTTGAGTGCTCTCTCTCCGGTTGATTTATGTGTGATTCTTCAGGGTTCCAACGTCTAAGACATGTCCTTGGCTACTTATTCGATGGCAAAAACCTGTGCTAACGTGAAAACACTAGAAAACCATCAAATAGACCCGAAACGGGCCAAGGTAACACAAATGGCATGAGATAGGGCAATCGATTGAATATTCGTTATTCTACCCTAAAAATCATGTCTTAAGCAAAGAAATGTCGCTTAAATGAGGCTGATAATCACGTCAAAATGAGTGTCATCAAATACCCCACACTTAAGCTTTTGCTTGTCCTCAAGCAAGCTGAATAGAGACGCTCATGTTCACAAATGATAAGATCAGTTAAATTGGAGCTCAATCAAACACAATGAATTATTAGACAGCTCGATCCTAGAACAAGAAACCTAACATGCATACAGATCAGCCAAACTACCTGGTCTCACTAATAAACTGCACATGACAAGTAATTAGCAACCAATTATGCACGAATTTGACTTGACCGACCAGACTCCTCACACAGGATATAAACAGTACAATGGGAACTCTCACTCTATGTGTTTAAGGAAGTGTTTCTACTCTCAATCATTTTCTGTTACCAAATTCTGTCATAGGTTTGCATTTCGACCACATCTCCACCACTGTGACAACACGAGTATCTAGTCAAGAAGGACTTCCCTGCTAGGACTGTAATGAATTCTACACTACTCGGGTTTATAATGAGATGGATGATGGGAATGTATGATGATGGCTTTGTGCGGTGCAGCTTTCGACTAACTTCCCTCGAATCTAATCTGCGGCTTCCTACCGTCTAACCAAACACGAGTGGAATAATGAATTCTCGTCCTATGATACCCTCAAGCAACCTAGCACTTATTCTTTTTCTTTACACGATTTTTTTTTCAACTTTTTCGAAATTTTCTTTCTTTTCTTACTTTTACTTTTTTTTCTTTTTCTTTTGTGCCGATCTTCTTTTAGTTGCTAGAGGGATTTACACGTCTGGACATATTAGCTAAGACCACATGTTTAATGGCTATAGGCAGGTTACCACAAACCAACTTCCGGTAGGTCAATCTAGAACTACAACCACAGGGGATCAACGGGGAATGAAAGAATCGGGAAATGGTTGTAATGTATTATCGAACCGAAAGAACAGGCCAAGCTCAAGGGTCTAAACCTAATGGATTTATCGTTTGGTAGGTTATCTGGCTAAGTAGTTGAATCTAGGTGCCCCTATCCTTCTAGAACCCGTGTCATCGTTTGGTCTCGAGTAGGTCTCATGCAAATTCTAACTCATCCAAGCAAATAGAAAAACACTCAGAAAGAATTGAAATTGCAAGTTACGTGCAATGGATCAAAAGCTCGCAGTTGGTTTGCTAGTCGGATTCGATCATTTTCATGCAATCAAGGCTACAAACTACAAGTGTGATCTAAAGATTCTGTTCTGACCAGGCAATTTAGCATCGAAGTATACAAGTTGGTTCTCAAGTTCTAGGTTAAGCAGTCTAAGCATCATTATGAAGGTTTGAACAGCAACTTAGCCTCAAAAATCAAAAACTAAGTCATTATGTTGCTAGAGAGACTGGACAAGAATCACGAGGCACACAAGGATATAGGCAATCAAGATCATGCATGGTTCTCTAACACCCTACCCCACACTTAGACTGTTCTGTGTCCTCGCAGGACCAAACTAAAGTAGAGAGAAATGAAGAACCTGGAGGGTGAAGGGCGGTGTAGTGGATGAACACTGAGAGTCCGGAGCGGAGCGGAGTAGCTACTCAAGATCCTACAAAAACAACAACAATAAAAAAGATGAAAAGGATGCTAGGACAAGTGTCCTAGATCCACACAGAATAAAGTTGGGGCGAAACAACCTAATCACTATTCCGCGTGAGGGGGTGGAGGTGGGGTGGGAATGGAGGAAATGGCAAAACGCTGCTCCATCTGCTGTCGCCATGCGACATCGTCCGTGTGTCTGGCAAGCTGGTCGGCCATGAACTGCTGGAGAATTGACCAACGCTCATTCTGAGTCTCCTTGTGTGCTACTCGGTCCTTCTGCCACTGAAGCGAACCAGCCGAGTAGTCTAGCTGCCACTTCTCAATACGCACCAGCATCTCATGCATCTCCGCGGTGATTTGCGCTCGCGACGGCAGGCGCTCAACTGACTAGGGAACTCGGTGAGGGAGTGACGTGCAATGCTCAAAATCCGCTGAAAGGTCGATGCCCTGTGCTATTGCGAGCTCAGCACCTACATGCTCAACCGGGACACAAGGAGTGTCGGGGCCCCATTTGTCACCGAGCTGGAGATTGTCGATCAGAATTGAAATGAAAGGTCCTCCTGGAAGCTCGGAAGGAAGCTTCTTGGCGGTCGTACGCTTGTGAAAGAATCGTGCAAGCCACCATCCGGGATGCAGGTTGGCATCCGCCACTACAGCGCGGAATAATACGAGCTCCTCCAAAGAAACATGGTGACAGCTCGATTTGCTGCAATAACACAGAGATTGCACCCAAACATAATACAAGAATTTAAGAATAGGGTGAAAGATGTCACCGACCGTGGGGTTGACGATAGGTGAGATCTCATCTTCGCAGCAGACCCATCTCCATACGTCTGGGTAAGGAGTACTCGTGATGGAGTATGTGTCCTCGAAGCCAGCTAATGTTGTGTCGAGGTTGACGTGCGGATCCAGCAGGCGGCCGAACTCGCGAAGGGACTTCTCATGAAGAACACCACCGAGGCGAAAGGAAACAAATTTCTGCTCACGTATGGGCTTCGGGGTGAGGCGTCGGAATGAACTCCAGAACTCTTGGAGGGCGACAAGCGGGTAGGGGGAACCATGAGCGGTCAGCACTCGTAAACCGGCTTTATGAAGGGCGGTGTCAATGGTGGAGTGCCAAGCCGGATTGTGCGCCTTGAGACTGTCTAGAGAAAGAACTGCCACCTTAGCTGGAGGAATGTCTTTGATCTTCTGAAAGATCTCTAGTTCGTGCGGTTCCAGAGCTGCAAGGAAAGGATGTAGGGCCCCATTGGCAGGTGCAGGAATAGATGAGATAAGAGTCACAGGGGTTGGTGTATCCTCGGGGATGATGGCTACTGCCCTCGATGTTTGTGCAGCTGGTGCGGGTCATCGGGAGGGTGGTGTCTTGCTCTGGCGAGCTGAGGATCGCTGCGCTCTATCTGCACTGGTAGTCTTAAAACGTTTGGGAGCCCTGTAAAAACACAGCTCAAGAAAGACCAACATCAGAAAACAAGAATCCTACCCCACACTTAGGTTGACAAGCGGAGGTAAGCTAATAAAATCGAGAGATCATCGAATCGAGATATGGCAGAAAAGAGCTGTCGATCAATTAAGCAGGCATGAGGAATTGAATGATTCATGAACACGAACGCACAGAAAACAAGTTACGAGCCTAAGAAGGCCACAAGGGAATGCCAAAACCTAGCCAATTGACACTGACAAAGCAATCATGAAAAATCGAGGGAGAACCAAAAAGTCAACCAAAGTCAACCATGCCGAAAACCAAAAGCCAAAAAGCCAAAAGATTCACAATCCAGGGCTGAACAACTAACCGTGAAGACATGACTTGAGAAAATGATTGGAAATCCGAGGAAATGATGAAGAACTTGAAAACTAGGTCGGCCGGAACCGGAGCTGAAAGGCTCTGATTCTAGGGTTTCGGAAGGGGCTGGGCAAAGGAGAGGGGCGGCGTGGCAATCGGCGGGTAGGCGGCGGCGAATGATCTAGAGGCGGGTGGCGACGAACAGAGAGAGTAAGGTTTGCGGAAAATTTTCGGATGGGGAGGGGTAGTGAATTTCGTGAAAACAGAAAACCGAAGAGGCCTTATATACTGGTGGAAAGGAGGCAAATTTTTGGTGAAAAGGCTGATAGATTTTCGGCGAAAATCTCAGTTTAAATGAAGAAAATTTTTCGGCGAAAAGATGGTGGTCTCGGTCCTAAAAGTTGGAACAGGAGAAACAGGTCGGTATGAAACAGGATTTTTCGGCGAAAATAATGGTACATTTTCGCCGAAAATGAGCTTGAAAATGGCGGCAGTTCTCTTTTGTTTTTTTTTCAAAAGGGTTTAAAACAAAAACGACTCAAAATGAAAAGTTACTGACTCCAGCCGTGGGTTGCCTCCCACGAAGCGCTCTTGTTTAACGTCCGTGAGCCAGACGATACCTGGATTCGTGTCAGGACTCCAAAGCAAAGTAGTGCATGTCTATGGAAGAGACAACTAATCCCTGTAGATACTTCTTGAGCCTATGCCCGTTGACAATAAACGGCTCTTGGTCGTGCAATTTAATGTAGACGCCGCCTAAGGGTGTCTGCCGAACCACGGTATAAGGGCCGGACCATTGGGATTTCAACTTACCTGGAAAGAGCTTCAATCGAGAGTTATACAAGAGGACTTCTTCTCCAGGGTAAAACTGCTTGATCGTCTTTAATTGGGAGTCGTGAATTATCTTCGTGCGCTCTTTGTATAGCTTCGTGCTCTCATAAGCGTGGAGATGGGGCTCCTCAAGCTCAGTGATCTGGTCATGGCGGTTACTACCTGCTACTGCATAGCTCATATTCAACTCTTTGTTAGCCCAGAATGCCTTGTGCTCAAGCTCAACTGGTAAATGACATGCCTTGCCATAGACCAGCTGATACGGTGAGGTGCCGATGGGGGTCTTATAGGCAGTTCGATAAGCCCATAAGGCATCATTGAGCTTAGATGACCAGTCCTTGCGAGACCGGCCAACTGTCCTATCAAGAATCCGCTTGAGCTCACGGTTCGTCACTTCCGCTTGACCATTCGCTTGAGGATGATAAGCTGTGGACATTCGGTGGGTGACACACCCGGTCGAATTGTCCATGGAAATGGGTACCCCTATCGCTTATGATGAAGCGCGGTGAACCGAAACGCGTGAAAAGACGGGTAAGGAACCGACCCACCACTCTAGAATCATTAGTGGGTAAAGCTTCAGCCTCAGCCCACTTAGAAACGTAATCAACGGCTACAAGAATGTACTTGTTTCCGTTGGAGGGTGTGAACGGACCCATAAAATCGATTCCCCAAACATCAAAAATTTCAACAGTTAAAGAAACAATTTGGGGCATCTCATTACGGTTAGAGATGTTACCTGATCGCTGGCATGCATCACAACGTCGAGCAAAAACGTCGCAGTCACTAAAGATTGAAGGCCAATAAAAACCTGTTTCGAGTACCTTTCTTGCCGTGCGGTTTCCTCCAAAGTGTCCTCCAAACTGTCCTTCATGGCACTTACGCATGATGTCAGCTGCTTCAGTGTAAGAGACACATCTCCGGATCATCCCGTCAAGACTGATGCGGTATAAGAAAGGCTCATCCCAGAAGTATGACTTGGCATCTTTAAAGAGCTTTTTGCGTGCATTGAAATCGAGCTCAGGAGGTACAATGCCGTGCGAGAGATAGTTAGCCAGAGTTGCATACCAATGCTCCTCTGAATCGGCGGCATTACTCAGATCTTGAGCGTGAGGGATTGCCCAGGGCTCGATAGCTATGCTGTTAACCTGTTAATATGTTTCAACACGCAACAGCTCGTCAGGGAAAGAATCATTAATAGGGGTAGTAGACTTACCTGTTTGTGATTCCTCTAATCAGGAAAGATGATCCGCTGCTAGATTTTCTGCTCCCTTCTTATCTTTAATTTCAATGTCGAACTCTTGGAGGAGAAGGATCTATCGGATGAGACGTGGCTTTGAGTCCTGCTTGGCTAATAAATGGCGCAGGGCAGCATGATGTGTGTAGACGATGGTATGTGAAAGAACCAGATACTGTCTAAACTTATCAAAGGAGAAAATGATAGCCAGGAGCTCTTTCTCCGTAGTAGTGTAGTTTCTCTGAGCATCATTGAGTGTCTTGCTCGCAAAGTAGATAGGATGAAATCTCTTCTCCTTCCTCTGACCAAGAACCGCGCCAACGGCGAAGTCACTAGCATCGCACATAATCTCGAATGGAAGATTCCAATCCGGTGCTGTAAGAATTGGTGCGGTGGTGAGTTGAGTCTTCAAGGTTTCAAAGGCTTCAATACAGGCTTTATCAAAGACGAAAGGAACATCTTTCTCAAGAAGCTTCGTCATTGGTAGAGTGATCTTGGAGAAATCTCTGATGAATCTTCGGTAAAATCCAGCATGACCCAGGAAACTTCGAACCGTCTTAACTGAGGTCGGCGGGGGTAAGCTGGAAATGGTCTCAAGCTTGGCACGATCGAATTCTATACCTGCCTTAGATATTCTATGGCCAAGATCAATACCTTCTGTAACCATGAAGTGACATTTCTCCCAATTAAGAGCTAGGTTGGTCTCCTCACAACGAGCTAGCACCTTATCCAAATTAGCCAGACATTTTGACAATGAATCTCCATAGACGGAGAAGTCATCCATGAACACCTCTACCACATTCCCTACCAGATATCCGAATATAGCAAGCATGCATCTCTGAAAGGTAGCGGGAGCATTACATAAACCAAAAGGAATACGACGATAAGCAAACGTACCAAACGGGCATGTGAAGGTCGTCTTCTCTTGATCATCAAGCTCAATGGGGATCTGGAAGTAGCCGGACATCCCGTCTAAGAAGCAGTAGTATTCATGACCAGCTAATCGTTCAAGCATCTGATCAATGAACGGTAGTGGGAAGTGATCTTTCTTGGTGGCATCACTGAGTCGTCGATAATCGATACAGACTCTCCATCCGGTCACTGTGCGGGTAGGAATTAGTTCACCCTTCGGATTAGGGATGACTGTGATCCCTCCTTTCTTCGGAACGACTTGAGTCGGACTAACCCAAGGACTGTCTGCAATAGGATAGATGATACCGACATCTAGAAGCTTGAGTACTTCTTTCTTCACAACTTCCTACATCAAAGGGTTAAGTCGACGTTGGGGTTGTCTAACTGGTTTGAATTCTTCATCAACAACTATCCGATGTTTGCAGAAGGTTTCAGAGATGCCTCTGATATCTGCTACATGCTTCTTGAGTAGCCTAATCAATTGCTCTTTCTGCACGGGAGATATGTTCGAACTGATGATGACTGGTAACTGGCAGTCCTTCCCCAGAAATGCGTATTCTAGGTGGTCAAGCAGCTCCTTCAAAGTAAGTTCTGGCGGATTCTCGTATGAGGTAGTAATCTGACTCGATGCTGGCTCAATATGTGTAGGCGCGGTGATGGGTGTGAATGTTGCCTTCTGTTTGTCTAACTCATCTTGCCATAAGCACTGCTCTGGGTCTTCTAATGAATTATCAATCCCTGAAATCAAACATAACTCTAGCGGATCACTAGATAAAGCATTAGTAAAGGAGTTGGCCGAGGCCAACTCTAGGGGATCAACAACATAACATTTATCATCTTGAGCAACAGAATATCTCATGCTATCTTTAATGCAGAATGCGACACTCTCTTGTCCTACACTTAAAGTTAACAGGCCTTGTTTGAAGTTAATATTCACACCAGCAGTTGCTAAGAAAGGTCGACCTAGGATAAGCATTCCGTCTAACTCACAAGTATCTAAAACAACAAAATCCGTAATTATAGTGAACGGACCGCAACAAACAGCTACATCTTCTATTATACCTCTAGGTAGTTTGACAGACCTATCGGCTAAAACGAGATGCAGAGTAATCGGTTTTAATTGCCCTAGATTCAGCTTTTCATATAGATAAACAAGCATAACATTAATAGAAGCACCAGAATCAACCAGACTGCGATCAATTTTAATGCCATTAATAATGCACGGTAATGTAAAAGAACTGGGATCAGGACACTTAGCTGAGGGTGGTGGCAGCTGTCGAATGGGAGATGGCGCACCGAGAATAGACGCGCATTCATTAGTAAGCGTGACAGAGTACACCTCTCCATTCTTCACTTTCTTCACTAGGTCTTTAAAGAACTTCCCAAGTGGTGGTATAATCTCTACAGCTTCTGTCACTGGTATCTTGATTTCAGCCATCTTAAGAACATTGTACCACTTCTTGTACTGAGTGTCCTGATCCTTAGCCTTTCTTCTTGCAGCTTTTGGAAAGGGAATCCAAGGAACATATGGCGCCAAAACAGGCTCAGGAGCTGTCCTGGGCGGAGGAGGAGGAGGAGCGGATGCTTCCTCTTCCTCTTCTGTGATATCTTCAATTTCTGGCATATCCATGGAAGCACTGGTATCTGGTATCACGTCAGGTTCCGGAGCCTTTGGATCAGTTGTTTGCTTGCCGCTCCTGGTGGTAATGGCTTGAGCGTGTTCGCTCTTTGTACCAGAGTCTGCTTGAAATGCTGTTGGATTAAGGAGAGGATTGCTAGTAAAGAGTTTAGTCATATTGCTTATAGCATCCTCTATCCTCTGGCTCTGAGCTCTCTGTCCTTGATTGAGTGCAGCTTGAGCTTTTAATTGAATGTCGTGGTCGTCAAGTCTGCTCATAATCTGATTGAACTTCTTCTCATAGTCCATGTCTCTATTGGAGTACGGCTTTGCTTGAAACTGGTGTTGTCCTCCAATGAATCCCGGAGATTTATAATAAGGATCTACTAACCGGTTGCTCTGGTTCCGTGGCATGTAGTTTCTGTAACCGGCATAGCCTTTTTTATTATTAGCGAAGCCCTGATCGATGAAGTTTATCTCTTCTGTAGACCAGACTTCTGCTGTACCAAAATTGAGGCAGCTTCCACCGTTATGAGCACAGGACCCACACCATCCACAGTCAACTGAAAAGATGGTGGCTGACGGGGGATCTAGGGGAATACCAGCTACTTGTAAATGTTTCTGGACCTCTGCCTTGATCTGCTCTGCAACACTCATCTGACTCTGACTCTTGTTTCCTTCTATTTGCCCCTCCCAGTTTCTAGACTTTGAAGCACAGTTAGAAAATGCAGAAGAGCATCCTGAGGAGTAAGGGCGGTACAATCTCCGCCAGCTAGAGAGTTGACCCAGTTTGCAGATTCTTCGCGCATACCACGAGCAAAGAATTCAGCCAGCTGTCTTTGTTCATACCCATGGTGAGGGCAGGTTAAGAGAAGAGACTGGAATTCATTCCAAGTGTCATACAGGCATGCATCCTCTCTCTGAGTGAATCTGGAAATGCGGTCTTTATAAGCAGTTGTTCTTGCGGGAGGAAAGTATTCCTCACCAAAATCTTGAGCTAATGCTTCCCAGTTAGTGTAATGACCCGGCGGCTTGCTTCCAAGCCACTGCTTAGCTGTACCTCTGAGAGAGAAAGGAAAGACTCAGAGATATAAAGCATTCTTGTTGAGGTTCCCAGACTTGAAGGTGTTACAGACAGCCAAAAAGTCATCTAAATGGGTGCAGGGGTTATCATATGGCCTCCATTCGAATTGCACGTCCTTAGAGATCAGTTCTAGGAGAGGAATCTTAATCTCATAGTCAGGATCATCGTCATTAGAAAGCACGGTGATGGGGGATCGAAAGTTGGATGCACGCGACTTACTGTAATCCATAACACTTTTGAGAGTAGCCATTGCGGTAAAGGAAGATGGAACGGAAGTGATCCGTTTCTGTACCTGCTATGATCTGCAAGAGACAAAAACAAACACAACCGGTGTAAAATCGAAGTGTGATGGAAAATGAAAGATGGAAAGGTAAAGAATAAAAATGCCAACTCTTCTTTCAACGAAATAGAAGAGTCCCCGACAACGGCGCCAATTTGATGAGCTGCAGAATAGCGGTCAATCAAATAACTACCCAGCTGTGAAGCTAGGGTAGATCGTATTCCAGGGGTTTCCTCTAATTCCTTACTCAAAGGTGTTGGCAAAATAATTCAAGGTTAAACACGTTGGGTGTGGTGTGAGTTCCACGTCTTCTATACTAAAATGCAAGGAAAATGATGACACTCGATTTGACGTGATTATTGGCCTCATTTAAGCGACATTTCCTTGCTTGAAACGTGGTTTTAGGGGTAAAATAGCGAATATTCAATCAACTACCCTATTTCCTACCGATTTCGTTACTTTGGCCCTTTTCGGGCCTATTTGATGGTTTTCTAGTGTTTTTGCGTAAGCACAGGTTTTTGCCATCAAATAAAGTAGACATGGACGTATCTAAGGCATAGGAACATCGAGGAACTGAACCGGAATCGATCAAAGGAGCCAATCAAAGTCAAACCGAAAATCTACCCATTCACACTTACACATTCGACGAAAACAAGCCCACATCTTCGGCGAAAAGAGCCCAGGGTTTTCGGCGAAAATGCAAGGGAAAATCACTGGCGCCAACAGAAGGTATTTTCGGCGAAATTGATTAACTCTTCGGACCGAAAATAGAGTACAGAGAAATCAGCCGGCGGTGTCTTCAATTGCAAGAATATTTTCGGCGAAAATACTTCATTATTTTCGGCGAAAATCCCTTCCAAATCCGGTGCTGTATTGGAAACCCTAAAACGTACCTATTTAAAGAAGCAGCCGGCAGCAAGGGGGAGAGAGACAACAATTCATTATTCTTATTTTCTCAAATCAGACTTTTGAGAGTCAGCCGACTCTAGGGTCGATAGATAGAGTTTAGAGAGTTCGAAGATCCGTGGAGAGATCGTGACGCCATCCTTCCACATCGGAGAACTCGGAGCTTAAAGTTGAAGATCCAGGAGATTGAAGCTTCGCGGGAGTCGTCAGAATTAGGTTTTTCAGTTCTTATCTGTTCTTCCTCTGTATGATGATCTTCATTGTTGCCTTTGATTCTCTTGTATCTGATATGAGTAACTGAACTTGTAGAGCTTAGACTAGATGAACCCTAAGTGACCCAGGGCTTTAAAGCGGTCACGGATTGGCGGTAATTAGATTCGAAGTTCAATCAGTTTCTCTTTGCATGTTTGATTCGTTCTTCATTGTTCATGCTTCTTGTCTGGATTGATCCCCTAGATTAGATTCTTGTTAAGCTAAGGATAGAAGCGAACGCTCGCCTTACTTTAGAACATCAAATTGAACAATTAACCTTATAATTGGAGCGTGCCTTTCGTAGGAACCAGTTAGGGTTAATCCACTGCAAGAGTAACTCATAAATCATTAGTAATTACACCAGTTAATTAAGTCGTTGCGAGAGGCGACCGTACCTGGGCGGCTAGTTAATCTTGGTAGTTAGAACGGATAGAGCGAACGTTCGCCGGTCTTAAACCTAAGGGTAAGGAGTTATGGTGGTGTATAGAAACCGATTGAATTAGAATTAAAAACCGCTGGTCTTGTGATTGCCGTTGCTCTGGTGATCTAAGGGGGATTCGAAATCTAAGTTCGTCTATCTTCCCGTTAGTCAATTTTTTAATCTTTCTGTCTTTTGTTTTCCTTTGATTAATAGATTAGAAGTCGTGGAACTCACACCACGCACAACGTGTTTTAACCTGAGTAATTTGCCAGCTTCTTCAAAGTAGTCGATTAGAAGAAACCTTGAGTCGAATACGATCTGCTATATGCTTTTTCTTAGCATTAGTAGTTATTTGGTTGAACGCATCACAACGACACGTTCACCAAATTGGCGCCGTTGCCGGGGACTCTTCTAATTGTTTGAAAGAAGAGTTGGCAAATTATTCTTCTACCTTTCCGCCTTACCATTTATTTTCCCTCCATATTTTCATGATTTACTTGGGTAGTGTTTTTGAGTTTTAATTATACAGGATTACAGGTGGGATGACCAGTACCAAGAGTGGTATGTCGATGAAGCACCATATATTGAGGATAACCAAGAGATGAATATGCTAGCTCATCAGCATCGACAACAGACGACGAGAATAGAATCCTTCTTGGAGAATATCTCTACAGAGCTACAAGCTCACAAAGAGATAGACTCCCAAGTTCATCAAAATCGACAACAGACGGCAAGAGTAGAATCCGCCTTGGATGATCTCATTTCGAAGCTGCAAGCTCGTCTCACGACGGACATCAAGCTCGAGCAACCAAATCAATTAATTGAAGAACACGCTCAGGAGATGTTCGAAGAAGAAGATGAGCCCGTCCATGACTATCATGAGCTAGAAGAATCCTTGGCGGTGGTGGTTGATAAAGACAAAGAGCCAATCCATCTTGAAGTTGAAGCCGAAGAGGAGCACGAAGAAATCAAGGAGATAGCCTAACCTACACTTCCGCCGAGTCAACCTGTAGAGAAGATTGAGCTCATTGATCATGCCGCGCCGTACTACCTCTTTCCTCTTCCAGAAGGAGAATTCAAGAAGAACTGGTCATCCAACCAGAACCACGATCTATTGGAACACTACCGGTTGCATCACCCTTCTGGAGTGCTACATGGCACTCAACCGCTATCCTTGAAGAAGACGATTGACTTCAAGGAACTTCTGAGTTGGGGTCCCTAACAGGTATCGTCCGGCTCAAGGACGTTAAAAGAGAGCGCTTCGTGGGAGGCAACCCACGGCTGGAGTCCGTTTTTCAATTTTTGAGTCAGTCTTTTCGTCGTTCGAGTCAGGTTCTGGGGAGCCAAAGTGTTAGTTTAATTTTGTTTCATTTTGATTTGTTTTCGGTTGGGTTTTAAAAAAAAAAGTATTTTCGGTAAAAAATAATAAATTTCTATCCGAAAACTGCAAACAGTGAACTTCTCATTATTTTTGCCAGTTTTCGAAGATATTTGCGGCGAAAATATTATGAAATTTTCGCCGAAAATTTGTTCTGTTTGTAAAATCAGATTCCTTTTTTCGGTCCGATTCTAACGCATACTTGATCGTCCAAATCGGAGCTCTGTAGCTCCAGTTATGTCCGAAACAAGTTTTTCACGTTTTTGGCCAATTTCTTCGCTTTCCGTCCATTTTCTTGAGTCGTGTCTAAAAGGTTAGTTGTTGGGTTTTCAATTTCGAATCTTTTGACATATTGATTGTTGAATTTCGACGAGTTTAATACCGGTCTACCTCGTTTTGCGTGTCTACTATTTCAATGTGATTTTTTCTGAACTAATTGAGCTTGGATGATCTAGATTGCTCTAGGAGTGTCGTGCCGTGAATTTGAAAAAAAAAAAGAGTCAAAATATTTTCAAAATTCCCCTTAACCTTCTTTGTTCGACTTTTATTCTGTGTGGATCCGGGACACTTGTCCCGGTATCCTTTTGATCTTTTTGTTGTTTTTGTTTTGTAGGATCTTGAGTAGCTACTCCGCTCTGCTTCGGACGCTCCGTGTTCATCCCCTACACCGACCATCACCATCCAGGTTCTTCGTATCTCTCTACTCTAGCTTAATTCTGTGAGGACACATAACCGTTTAAGTGTGGGGTAGGAGTCTAGGATTCTACATGATCTTGCTTGCTATCTATGATTCTATGATTCAAATTTGAAATTTCTCTTGCATAGAATTGCTCAATTCTTGACTTGTGATGTTAAATTGACTTCAAATCCACCATTCCACCACCTCTTCGCCGAAAAATTTTCCACCATTTTCACTACAATTTTCGCCGAAAATCTTCCTTTCTTTTTGCCAAAAATTCTGGTTCAAATGCCCCTGTTTCACCTGTCTAATTTTTTTGCCAAAAATCTCCCTTCTTTTTTGCCGAAAATCCTATGCTTTCCATTGACTATATAAGCGGCCCCAACCCTCATATTCTCGGTCCAACATCCGAAAACTTTAACTGGCTCCCTCTCCTTCCTTACTTTAAAAAACCCCCGCCGCCAAAACCCTCACCACCGCCGTCTCCTTGGATCCGACCAGCCGCCGCCGCCGCCCCACTAAACAGTAGCCGCCGCTACTATCCTTATCCTGCCCTAGTTCCCATCCCTAGAATCGGAGCTTTTCCGCTCTGGCTCCGGACGACCTAGTTTTCAAGTTTTTCATCGATTCCTAGGAGTTCCAATCATTTTCTCGGATCATGTCTTCACGGTTAGTTGTTCAGCCTTTGATTGTGCATCTTTTGGCTTTTTGACTTTCGGTTTTCGGCATTGTTGACTATGTTGACTTTTTGGTTCTCCCTCCTTTTTCTTGATTGCTTTGTCGGTATCAATTGGCTAGGTTCTGGTATTGTTTTTGTGGCCTTTTCAGAAGCGTGACTTATTGTCTGTGAGATCGTGTTCATGCCTCATTCCATTATTCATGCTTGCTAAATGAATTGATAGTTCTTTACCGCCATATCTTGATTCGATGATCTCTCGGTTAATTTGTTTACCCCAACTTGTCAACTTAAGTGTGGGGTAAGAGTTTTATCATCTAATGCTGGTCATCTCTGAGTTGTGTTTTACAGGGCGCCCAAGCATTTTAAGACTACCAGTGCAGATAGAGCGCAGCGATCCTCTGCTCGCCAGAGCAGAACACCATACCGCCGACCACCCGCCCCAACCGCTCAGACATCGACGGCTGTGGCCATCATCCCCGAGGATGCACCGACCCCTGCGACTTCTATTTCCTCTATTCCTACACCTGCCACTAGGTCCGTGCACCCCTTCATCGCAGTCCTAGAACCGCACCAGTTTGAGGTTTTTCAGAGGATCAAAGCCATTCCTCCAGCTAAAGTGGCAGTTCTCTCTCTAGACAGTCTCAAGGCGCACAATTCGGCTTGGCACTCGACCGTCGACACCATCCTTAATAAAGCCGGTTTACGTGTGCTGACTGCTCATGGCTCCCCTTACCCGCTTGTCGCTCTCCAAGAGTTCTGGAGTTCATTCCGGTGCCTCACCCCGAAGCCCATTCATGGCCAGAAATTTGTCTCCTTTCACCTCGGTGGTGTTCTCCATGAGAAGTCCATCCACGAGTTCGGCCTCTTGCTGGACCCGCACGTCGACGCCGATACAACATCATTTGGCTTCGCGGACACATACTCCATCACGGGTGTCCCTTACCAAGACGTGTGGAGATGGGCTACCTGCGGAGTTGAGCCCTCACCCATCCTACACCCCACGGTCGGTGACATCGTTCACCCTATTCTTAAATTCTTGCATTATGTTTGGGTGCAATCTTTGTGTTATTGCAGCAAGACGAGTCGTCACCACGTTTCTTTGGAGGAGCTCATATTATTCCGCGCTTTAGAGGAAGATGCCAACATGCATCCCGGTTGGTGGCTTGCTTGATTCTTTCACAAGCGCACTACCGCCAAGAAGCTTCCGTCTGGGCTTCCAGGGGGGCCTTTCATTTCACTTCTGATCGACAACCTCCAGCTCGGTGACAAATGGGGCCCCGATATCCCTCGTATCCCGATTGAGCATATAGGTGCTGACCTGGCCATGGCACGGGGCATCGACCTGTCATTGGATTTCGAGCATTGCGAACCACTTCCTCACCGCGTTCCACAGTCAGCTGACCGCCCGCCGTCGCGAGCACAAATCACCGCAGAGATGAATGAGAGGCTGGCGTGTATTGAGAAGTGGCAGATAGACTACTCGGCTGGGTCGTTTCAATGGCAGAAGGACCGGGTAGCACATGAGGAGAACCAGAATGAGCGATGGACCATTCTTCAGTAGTTCTTGGCCGACCAGGCTGCCAGACACAAGGAAGAGCTTGCTTGGCGACAACAGATGGAGCAGCGGTTCTCCATTCCTACTGCACCTCCACCTCCTCCCGCGGAATAGTGATCAGGTTGTTTCTATCCTTTTCCTTTCTTTTCTTTCTTCTTTTTGGGTCTCGATCCAATTTTATTCTGTGTGGATCCGGGGCACTTGTCCCTGTTTCCTTTTGATCTTTTTGTTGTTTGTGTTTTATAGGGTTTTGAGTAGCTACTCTGCCCCGCTCTGACGTCTCCGCGTTCATCCACTACACCGCCCTTCACCCTCCAGGTTCTTCGTATCTCTCTCCTTCAGTTTGGTCCTGTGAGGACACAGAACAGTCTAAGTGTGGGGTATTATGGTATTAGAGAACCGTGCATGATCTTGATTGCCTATATCCTTGTGTGTGCCTCGTAATTCCTGTCCAGTCTCTCGAGCATAGAATTGCTCAATTCTTGACTTTTGATGTTAAATTGGCTTCAATTTTTAAACAATGACGTCTAGACTGTTCCACTTAGAACCTGTAACCAACATGTTGGCACTGATATTAAATGAGTCTAGGTCAGAACAGATCATAAATCACTTCTGTAGTTGAAACTTGAATTAATTGAATTGATTGACTGGTTAATAACAAAGCTCGATAACACCGTTATAAGATGATAAATGCTAGCTTCTTCCATGTTTTCACTCCATATTTGATCACCTGTGATTGTGGCTTGAGATTACACGGAAATCCAATTCGAAATCTTGTGTAAAAAGTTATAACTAGCTAGGATTAAGTGGCTAAATGGTGAAATCAAGTAATTGAGTGAATCAAATCAATGTTTAAGTTCTTTAAAGTGCTGAAAAAAAAAAATCAAAGCTAGGCAAGCCCGACACCTAAGTGAAGTGTTCGGGTTGAGCACTAGCATAAGCACAAATACTGTGAGCTAGGCAGGTCCAACACCTAAGTGAAGCGTTTGGTATCGAGCACTAGTATGCAGTAAATAAATTCACTACAATAGTAACTCATTAATCACTAGTAATCACACCAATTAATTAAGTCGTTGCGAGAGGCGACCGTACCCGGGCGGCTAGTTAATCTTGGTAGTTAGAACGGATAGAGCGAACGTTCGCCGGTCTTAAACCTAAGGGTAAGGAGTTATGGTGGTGTACAGAAACCGATTGAATTAGAATTGAAAACCGCTGATCTTGTGATTGCCGTTGCTCTGGTGATCTAAGGGGGATTCGAAATCTAAGTTCGTCTATCTTCCCGTTAGTCAATCTTTTAATCTTTCTGTCTTTTGTTTTCCTTTGCTTAATAGATTAGAAGTCGTGGAACTCACACCACGCGCAAAGTGTTTTAACCTGAGTAATTTGCTAGCTTCTTCAAAGTAGTCGATTAGAAGAAACCTCGAGTCGAATACGATCTGCTATACGCTTTTTCTTAGCATTAGTAGTTTTTATTTGGTTGAACGCATCACAACGACACGTTCACCAAATTGGCGCCGTTGCCGGGGACTCTTCTAATTGTTTGAAAGAAGAGTTGGCAAATTATTCTTCTACCTTTCCGCCTTACCATTTAATTTTCCTCCATATTTTCATGATTTACCTGGGTAGTGTTTTTGAGTTTTAATTATGCAGGATTACAGGTGGGATGACCAAAACCAAGAGTGGTATGTCAATGAAGCACCGTATATTGAGGATAACCAAGAGATGTATATGCTAGCTCATCAGCATCGACAACAGACGACGAGAATAGAATCCTTCTTGGAGAATATCTCTACAGAGCTACAAGCTCACAAAGAGATAGACTCACAAGTTCATCAAAATCGACAACAGACGACAAGAGTAGAATCCACCTTGGATGATCTCATTTCGAAGCTGCAAGCTCGTAACATAGTGGATATCAAGCTCGAGCAACCAAATCCACTAATGGAAGAAGATGCTCAAGAGCTGTATGAAGATGAACATGACAATCTCACCGATGACTATTGCGAGCTAGAAGCATCTGATGAAGAATCCTTGGCGGTGGTGGTTGATGAAGACATAGAGCCAATCCATTTTGAAGTTGAAGCCGAAGAGGAGCACGAAGAAATCGAGGAGATATCCTCAATCGAGCTCCCGCCGAACCAACCTATAGATCAAGCCAGAGACGAGCACGTGGGGATCGAAGACGTCAAGGATTTGGAAGTATACACAGTCGATCCCGAGAGACATCTGGATGATCATCAGGTAGAGAAGATGGAGCTCATTGATCATGCCGTGCCGTACTACCTGTTTCCTCCTCCAGAAGGAGAATTCAAGAAGAACTGGTCATCCAACCAGAACCACGATCTATTGGAACACTACCGGTTACATCACCCTGCTGGAGTGCTACATGGCACTCAACCGCACACCTTGAAGAAGACGATTGACTTCAAGGAACTCCTAAGTTGGGGTCCCTAACAGGTATCGTCCGGCTCAAGGACGTTAAAAGAGAGCGCTTCGTGGGAGGCAACCCACGGGTGGAGTCCGTTTTTTTAATTATTGAGTCAGTCTTTTTCGTCGTTCGAGTCGGTTTCGGGAAGCCAAAAGTGTCAGTTTGTTTGATTTCATATTTTTCGTGAGTTGTTTGCATGTCATAGAGTCAGTAGCAAGTTGATTGAGGTCGTTCTGATTTTTGTGGATTTAACTGTGATTTTCTGAAGTTGGCCAGATTTGCGAAAATATTTTAAACCCGAACAGTTCAAATTTTCGGCGAAACCACCCTTGTTTTCGGCGAAACCGATTTTCAAACTTCGAACCTGTTTCTCCTGTTCCTCATTTTCGGTTCGAAAAATTTCTGTTTTCGGCGAAACCATTTCAACTAAAATTTTTGGCGAAACCGTGCTGTCATTTTCGGCGAAACCGCTTTCACAAATCCGGCAATGCATTTGAACTAAAATTTTCGGCGAAAGCACCCTCTTATTTTCGCCGAAAACTCTTTTGAAAATCACCCAAAATATTCACTTTAAAATCCGGATTCACCCTCTCTCTCTCTTCCTTCTTTCAGTTTCTCATTCAATCGTCCAAATATTTTTAAAATTTCCCTTAACCTTATTTGTTCGACTTTTATTCTGTGTGGAACCGGGACAATCCGGTATCCTTTTGATCTTTTTGCTGTTTTTGTTTTGTAGGATCTTGAGTAGCTACTCCGCTCTGCTCCGGATGCTCCGTGTTCATCCCCTACACCGACAATCACCATCCAGGTTCTTCGTATCTCTCTACTCTAGATTAATTCTGTAAGGACACAGAACCGTTTAAGTGTGGGGTAGGAGTCTAGGATTCTGCATGATCTTGCTTGCTATCTATGATTCTGTGCTATCTATGATTCTGTGGTTCAAATTTGAAAATTCTCTAGTATAGAATTGCTCAATTCTTGACTTGTGATGTTAAATTGACTTCAATTTTAAACAATGACGTCTAGACTGTTCCACTTAGAACCTGTAATCAACGTGTTGGAACTGATATTAAATGAGTCTAGGTCAGAACAGATCATAAATCACTTCAGTAGTTGAAACTTGAATTAATTAAATTGATTGGTTTGTTAATAACAAAGCTCGATAACACCGTTCTAAGATGATAGATGCTAGCTTCTCCCATGTTTTTCACTCCATATTTGTTCACCTGTGATTGTGGCTTGAGATTAGACGAAAAATCCAATTTGAAATCTCGTGTAAAAAGTTATAACTAGCTAGGATTAAGTGGCTAAATGGTTAAATCAAGTAATTGAGTTAATCAAATCAATGTTAAGTTCTTTAAAGTGCTGAAAATAAAGCTAGGCAAGCCCGACACCTAAGTGAAGTGTTCGGGTTGAGCACTAGCATAAGCACAAATACTGTGAGCTAGGCAGGTCCAACACCTAAGTGAAGTGTTTGGTATCGAGCACTAGTATGCAGTAAATAAATTAAAGGAAGAAGTTGAAACATGAAATAAATTGTGGTTTAAATCAGTCCTAGCTAGAACATGTAACATACAGATCTAGAAACGGATAAAGTCGAGTCAATAGCCACGTCACTTTTCCTACCTCCGCGTCCACATCATGGCTAGAGCTTAAACTCTTTTTCTCATTAGAATTGGTGTTATCGTAGTCGGTTAATTATGATTAATTGTTTTACCAAGAAACGAGCTTTGTTAAAACCACTACTTGAAGTGTGCAGAAATTAGTGAGATCGAAAACTTGTTTCGTTGATGTTCTTGCATGTGTAGGTCACTCTTTCTACGTGGAACAGTCTAAACCAAATTGTTAGAATTGAATCTCAGTTTAATCTCGTGTCATTTGTGATTTTGAGTGTGTTCTAGTTCAGTTTGCTTGAGGACAAGCAAAAGCTTAAGTGTGGGGTATTTGATGACACTCGATTTGACGTGATTATCAGCCTCATTTAAGCGACATTTCTTTGCTTAAGACATGGTTTTTAGGGTAGAATAACGAATATTCAATCAATTGCCCTATCTCGTGCCATTTGTGTTACCTTGGCCCTTTTCGGGTCTATTTGATGGTTTTCTAGTGTTTTTGTGTAAGCACAGGTTTTTGCCGTCAAATAAAGTAGCCATGGACGTGTCTAAGGCATAGGAACATCGAGGAACTGAACCGAAATCGATCAAAGGAGCCAATCAAAGTCAAACCAAAAATCTGCCCATTCAAACTTACACATTCGGTGAAAACAAGCCCACATCTTCGGCGAAAATAACAGTGTAAACCAACTGATGTCAAGAGAAGAACATCTTCGGCGAAATTAGCTCAGGGTTTTCAGCGAAAATGCAAGGAAAATCACTGGCGCCAGCAGAAGGTATTTTCGGCGAAACTGATTTAACTCTTTGGAACGAAAATAGAGTACAGAGAAATCAGCCGGCGGTGTCTCCAATTGCAAGAATATTTTCGGCGAAAATACTTCATTATTTTCGTCGAAAATCCCTTCCAAATCCGGTGCTGTATTGGAAACCCTAAGCGTACCTATTTAAAGAGAAGCAATCGGCAGCCAGGGGAACAGGAGAGAACACAACAAATCATTATTCATATTTTCACGAATCAGACTTTTAAGAGTCAGCCGACTCTAGGGTTGATAGATAGAGTTTAGAGAGTTCGAAGAATCGTGGAGAGATCGTGATGCCATCCTTCCACCTCAGAGAACTCGGAGCTTAAAGTTGAAGATCCAGGACATTGAAGCTTCGGGGGAGTCGTCAGAATTAGGTTTTTCAGTTCTTATCTGTTCTTCCTCTGTATGATGATCTTCATTGTTGCCTTTGATTCTCTTGTTTCTGATATGAGTAACTGAACTTGTAGAGCTTAGATTAGATGAACCCTAAGTGACCCAGGGCTTTAAAGCGGTCACGGATTGGCGGTAATTAGATTCGAAGTTCAATCAGTTTCTCTTTGCATGTTTGATTCGTTCTTCATTGTTCATGTTTCTTGTCTGGATTGATCCCCTAGATTAGATTCTTGTTAAGCTAAGGATAGAAGCGAACGCTCGCCTTACTTTAGAACATCGAATTGAACAATTAACCTTATAACTGGAATGTGCCTTTCGTAGGAACCGGTTAGGGTTAATTCACTGCAAGAGTAACTCATTAATCACTAGTAATCACACCAATTAATTAAGTCGTTGCGAGAGGTGACCGTACTCGGGCAGCTAGTTAATCTTGGTAGTTAGAACGGATAGAGCGAACGTTCGCCGGTCTTAAACCTAAGGGTAAGGAGTTATGGTGGTGTACAGAAACCGATTGAATTAGAATTGAAAACCGCTGATCTTGTGATTGCCGTTGCTCTGGTGATCTAAGGGGGATTCGAAATCTAAGTTCGTCTATCTTCCCGTTAGTCAATCTTTTAATCCTTCTGTCTTTTGTTTTCCTTTGCTTAATAGATTACAAGTCGTGGAACTCACACCACGCGCAAAGTGTTTTAACCTGAGTAATTTGCCAGCTTCTTCAAAGTAGTCGATTAGAAGAAACCTCGAGTCGAATACGATCTGCTATACGCTTTTTCTTAGCATTAGTAGTTTTTATTTGGTTGAACGCATCACAACGACACGTTCACCATCATCCTCCTTAAGATCAAGCCTTGTAACCAACATCTCGATCTCCTTATTGTACTCTTCTACAGACAGACTGCCTTGCCTTAGGGTTTGTAACTTGGTATGCAAGTCTCGTGTGTAGGCGGCTGTTACGAACCTCTTCCTCGTTCTTCTCTTCAACTCTCTCCTAGATCCAATGGGTTCTTCTTCATCCCTCTGAACTTGCCATCAGAACTGACTCCACCACAAGGCAGCATAGTCGGTGAACTCAATAGTGGCCACTGTGACTTTCTTCCTTTCAGAGTAGTTGTGGCACTCTAGAAAGTCTTCCATGCTCCTCTCCCAATCTAGGTATTTGTCGGCATTAGCCTTCCCGGCGAATTTAGGTATTGTGAGCTTGAGGCTGCTCACATCATCATCGATTTCTTGGACCAGTCTTCTAATCGTCGTGAGGGCCTTCTCTCTCAACTTCTCGGTCAGTGATGTGCTATAAAACAGTGATCAAATACTACCAAGCTAAAATCTAAGCAGATCGTATTCCACAGTGTTTCTTCTAATCGTCTACTCAAATACGAAGGCAATTTATTCAGGTTTAAACACTTTGTGCGTGGAGTGAGTTCCACGACTTCTAGACTAAGATGCAAGAAAATTAAAATGAAATTAAAAGTCATAATGATTGGTTGGTTTAGATAGACGACAAACAAGCTTAGATTTCGAATCCCCCTTAGATCACCAAGGCAACAACAATCACAAGACCAGCGGTTTTCAATTCTCATTCAATCAATTTCTATACACCACCATAACTCCTTACCCTTAGGTTTAAGACCGGCGAACGTTCGCTCTATCCGTTCTAACTACCAAGATTAATTAGCCGCCCGAGTACGGTCGCTTCTTGCGACGATAAAACTAACTCGTGCAATTACTAATGATTAATGAGTTACTCTTGAAGCGGATTAACCCTAACTGGTTCCTACGAAAGGCTCACCCCAATGAATAGGTTAACTAGTTGAATTGATGTTCTAAAGTGAGGCGAGCGTTCGCTTCTATCCTCAGGTTAACAAGAATCTAATATAGGTGATCAAGAAAGACAAGTTTTAATGTTTTAAAGCAGGGAAGCTATCTGGCGACAAACCCTAACTTAACACAAACCTAATCTAGGCGATCAATGAGAAAAGAAACATAACCAATCATGAACAAAACAACCATGCAAAGAGAAACTAATTGAACTTTGAATCTAATTACCGCCGATTCGTGACTGCTTTAAAGCCCTCGGTCACATAGGGTTCATCTAATCTATGCTCTACAAGTTTAACTACTCATATCTGACAAACAAGAATCAAAGGCGACAGAAGGATTCGTCTTATACAAAGGAAGAACAGAAAAGGATTTGAAAAACCTAATTTCGGATGATCTGTGAAGCTTCGATCTTGAGAATCTTCAATTCCTAGCTCCAAGTGTCTTCCGGGATAGATTGATGGCGTCACGATCTCTCCGATAGCTCCGGAATACCCTCTCAACTCTTCTCAAGACGTGGCTGATCTCTCTAAATTGAATGTAAACAAATCTGGCTTCGAAAAGTCTATTAATACCCCAAAAACCCTTTCCTTGTTGGAAAAGAAGAGAATTTCCCGTCTGGGGAGCTTACACGGCGTGTAAGCTCATAGTGCATTTATCTTACACGGCGTGTAAGCTCCAAAACGCAGCGCTTTGAGCTGGGTAGAATTCCAACTTGTTTCGATCATTCCCGCTCCATTTGAACTCTGATTTGGTCTCCGTTTGAAGCGCTGGACTCGTGAGAGAGTCCTCTATAATGTGGTAATCTGGAGGCTAAGCATATAAACTCACAAACAAGGTAAAAATAGCCAAGAAATGGACAATGTATGCACTAGGAGCCGATAATCACAAATTTAAGACATTGGCACCAAATACTCATCAAAATCATCAAAGGGTATGAAATGTCGCTAAAATGCGGCTGATAATCACGTCAAATTGAGTGTCATCAAATACCCCACACTTAAGCTTTTGCTTGTCCTCAAGCAAACTGAACTAGAACGCACTCAGATTCACAAATGACACGATTGATCAAGTTAAGGTTCAAGCAATCACAAAGAATTATTAAACTGCTACTTCTAGAACAAGTGACCTAACATGCTTACACGTCAACCAAACAACCTGGTCTCACTAATTATCTGCACACAACAAGTAGCAAATAAAAATCATGCACGACTCTGACCTAACCGACCAGACTTCTCACACAGGTAATATTTGGTACACCGGAACTCTCGCACTCTGTGTTTAGGGAGGTCTTTATGCTCTCAATCATTTTCTGTCACTGAATTCTCTCGCACCCTGCTTTGGACTATAACGAATTCTACACTACAAGGGTTTATAATTAGATGGATAATGGGAATGTATGATGATGGCTTTGGTGCGGTGTAGCTTTCGACTAACTTCCCTCGAATCTAGCCTATGACTTTCTACCATCTAACCAGACACTGGTGGAATAGTGTACGCTCATCCTATGATACCCTCAAGCAACCTAGCACTTTATTTTGCATATTTTCTTTTTCTTTATTTATTTTTTCTTTGCATTTTCTTTTGACTTCGTTCTTCCATATGTAGGAGAAGAACGTTATTGAACTATACTACAAACTTTGAAACTTTGAACTTTTTCTCTTTTCTTCTTTTTTCATTTTTTTCTTTTATTTTTTTTTTTGAAACTGATTTTCTTTTAGTTGCTAGAGGGGTTTACACATCTGGACATAATAGCTAAGACCACCTGTTTAATGGCTATAGGCAACTTACCACAGACCGACTTCCGGTAGGCTAATCTAGAACTACTACCACAGGGGATCAACGGGGAATGAAAAAATGGGGATTGGCTGTAATGTATAGCGAACCGAAAGAAAGGCCAAGCTCAAGGGTTTAAACCTAAAAGATTTAACGTTAGGTACGCTATCTGGCTTAGTAGCTGAATCTAGGTGCCCTTATCATTGTAGAACTCGTGTCATCAAGTTGTCTCGAGTAGGTCTCATGCAAATTTTAACTCATTCAAGAAGACAGAAAACCACTCAAAAAGAATTGAAATTGCAAGTTATGTGCAATGGATCAAAAGCTCACAGTTGGTTTGCTAGTCGGATTCAGTCATTATCATGTAATCAAAGTGAAAAACTACAAGAGTGATAAGCTTTTATGTTCTAACCAGAAAATCTAGCATCGATGCAAGCATGTTGATTACAGGTTCTAGGTTAAGTAGTCTAAGCATCATTATGAAAAATTGAAAACTAACTTAACATCACGAGTCAAGAATTGAGCAATTCTATGCTAGAGAAATCTCACAAATGCCACAGATGAATAGCATCCCTCAGAAATATAATCCCCACCCACACTTAAATCAGACATTGTCCTCAATGGACCAAACAAAAAGATAAGGAAAGTGTACAGAGGTACCGTAAAATGAGCGTGAGGGCGCCGGAGATAGCGCTGGCGAGACAGTGGAGGTATAGACGTGCATAGAACCATAGAGAATTCTGAGTACATAACCTAAAAAACATAATAAGAGAGGATCCATCACACGATTAGAGTGATGGATCCTCTCTTATCATGCAATCAAAGTGAAAACTACAAGAGTGATAAGCTTTTCTGTTCTAACCAGGAAATCTAGCATCGATGCAAGCAGGTTGATTATAGGTTTTAGGTTAAGCAGTCTAATCATCATTATGAAAAATTGAAAACTAATTTAACATCACGAGTCAAGAATTGAGCAATTCTATGCTAGAGAAATCTCACAAATGCCACAGACGAATAGCATCCCTGAGAAATATAATCCCCACCCCACACTTAAATCAGACATTGTCCTCAATGGACGAAACAAAAAGAGAAGGAAAGTGTACATGGGTACAGTAAAATGAGCGTGAGGGCGCCAGAGATGGCGCTGGCGAGACACCGGAGGTATAGACGTGCATAGAACCATAGAGAATTCTGAGTACATAACCTGAAAACATAATAAGAGAGGATCCATCACACGATTATAACAGTTAGAGTACAGAAGACTCGACCGACCACAAAGGTTCGTTAATGACCTAAAATAACAAAAACCGACACGAACAAAAACAAAAAATACAGAGTTCTTGATGAAAAGAAAAATGAAGAAAATTCCTGAAATCACTGGGGCAGAGGGTGCTGGCGATCATCTCGAGCCTGAAACTGCCTAAAGAACTGGAGCTGGGACTGGTACATCTACTGCTGCAATGTCTGGAAGCTGGTAAAATGCTCGTCGGACTCCTGTTGGCACTTCTGAGTGGCCTCCCAACGCGCGTTGGAATCAGCTCTCATCTCCCTAAGCTCACGCTCCAGTCCACTAAAGTCGTATGCTGGGGTCACTTCTGGCTCTAGCTCTGGTGCTGGTGTCGATCTTCCACATTGCTCAATGAAAGGATCGCAGTGGGGAGCGAGGCTGTCAGGAACCTTCTTGGACCGTGAAAGGTCGCCATTGATCCAAAGCTGAGGAATACGATGATGGAGGCAGATGGCGCCATATGAAGCAAGCACGTCTTACCTGTGAACCAGACGGGTGACATAGGAGCCACCCAAAAGAAGTCTCGTGCCGCGCTCGTGCTGAAGCTGAAATAACTTGGCCACCAAAGAGCCAAGATGGACCTTCTGTCCCTCCTCGATGCACTGCAACATGAATAGGTCTCTAGCGTTACAGACACCGCTAGAGTTCAACCTGTGAGTAATAGACTCCCGGAAGACCAACTGTAAGAACCGGTAGATTGGCCTCTCCATCATACTAGCCTTGGATGCACTAGAGTCATACTTGGTCGGGTCCGACGGAGCTAAGGTGCGCCAGAACATCTCACACTCCTCAGTACTCTCGATGTTGCGGAAGACAGCAGTCGGTGGAGCTGAAGCTAGCTCTTCCACAGTGTAGAAACCGAGGTCGATGGCAAACTCATCAAGAGTGAGAGACCTCTCAATCCCTCCTAGCCGGAAGTAGATGCACTTAGTCGTGGTGATAAAATGAATTCTCTCATTCACCATCTCCATACAAAAGGTGGAGAGGAGCTCCTTGGTTGGCCACTCGTACGTCAGCTCGGTGACCTGGAATAGTGGAAGCAAAACGGCTCGATTAAGTGTCGCACGGAGACCATCAGCCCAATCTTCCTCCTCCATGGCCTCCCAATCAATCTGGCTCATGGCACCAATTGCTTTCCTTTGTATGACCATTCATGTTGCCCAATCATCCTCCCGCGGGAAGTTGAAGAAAGTGGTGGAGACGTTATCTGGCGGGGATGCCATCTGGAGAGTGTCGGGCCCCGAACCGACTCTAAAAAACTGAGTTTGACACAAATTAAAAACTGACTCCAGCCGTGGGTTGCCTCCCACGAAGCGCTCTTTAATTAACGTCCTTGAGCTAGACGATACCTGGATGGTATTAGGAGACATCCCAACTCAGGTTCTCCTTAATGCTAGCGTCGGAGTTCATGAAATACAGCTTCGGGGCATCTCCGTCGAGCATAAATTTCTTCCCGTTAGCGTGTATGAGCTTGGTGCGTCCATCGGGAGGTTGATCTGTGATCCTGAATGGACCAAAGAGCTCTGTTGAGGGGTCATCCTTTACAAGGAAGATGGTGGAAGGAATGAGAACAATTGGCTTCGTCTTCTCTTTAATCTCCGGCTTTATATCACCAGGATTGGTGATCGTTGGTGTTTCCTTAGGAGATGCTTTTGACTTCTCCTTGTTTGCTTGCTCCGGTAGCTCAGAAAGAATTGGTGGTGCAGCTGGCTCGGATGAGGGTGGCGGCACAACTGGTCTCCAGACCATCTGAGTCTTCTTCTTCTGACTTCTTCTCTGCGACCTACCAGGTTCCTTGCTTGGCGATGAAGAAGAGGCTTTCAGTTCCTTCTTCTTTGGCGGCTTTTGAGCAGAAGATTTTGGTTTCTGCTTGGTAATCTGTTCAACATCTTTAACAACCGTTGATCTAGGAACACTAGATGAGACATCAGTAACGGAGTTGACCGAGGCCAACTCCACAGTTTCTACGGATAAACAATGTGCTTCTCCCTTAGGAATGTATTTCATACCGTCTTTGAGACGGAATGTTGCAGTATCCTTTCCACCCCTTAATGTTAATGCCGGCTGTCGCCATAAATGGACGGCCTAGGAGAAGGGTAGAATGTGTCCCTTGAGCATCCATTACTACATAATCAACTAAAAACGTGAAAGGGCCACAACAAGTGATTACATCATTGATTACATCATTGATTACTCCTCTAGGTTCTTTTAGAGATTTGTCAGCGAACATTAAATGCATGCTAGCAGGTTGTAGTTCACCTAGGTTTAGATTCTTATATAAACACATAGGCATAACATTTATAGATGCACCTAGATCAACCAAACTACGCTCGACTTCAATGTCGTTAATGGTTAAAGGTAACGTAAAATGGCCAGGGTCGGAGCACTTAGCTGGGATAGGTATGGGTGGTGATCGAGAAACGATAGCTGAGCATTCTCTCGTAGAGGGAGTGGAAAGTGCTTCCTTTTTCTTCTCCAGGCTGTTCTGCTCCCTGCTCCTGGTTGTGATGACTTTAGCATGCTCATTCTTCGTGGCGGGGATGCTTTGAGACGGTGCCTGACTGAAAAGAGGACTGTTAGCCAGCATGCTAGCAACTTTATTTACCATGCTCTCTACTCGTTGACCTTGAGCGATCTGTCCTTGGTTAAGAGCATCTTGGGCTTTAAACCTCTCTTCGTGATCGTCGAGCCTTGCCATAATCAGGTAAATCTTCTTGGTTATTTTTTCTCCCAAGTGTTCTCAGACTCAAAATTCTGAGGCTGCTATACTCCGGTGAATCTGGGGGGTCTTGATAACTATTGTTCAAGTATTGATTCTGACTTTGGTTGAATCTGAAGTTGTAAGGAGGACGCTCATTGAAGTTTCCTTGTTCTTGAGGGGGTGTTCTGAATTGACGGTAGTCGGGGTAACCTCTTTGATCATTGGTGAAGCCTTGATCAATAAAATTCACTTCCTCTTTAGACCAGTTGTTTGCTGTACCGAAAATCTCCTTCATGTGTCTCTGTACTTCAAACTTGATCTGATCTTCACGGCTTGGTCGGCTCTTGGCTGCTCCAAACTGTCTCTCCCAATTCCTGGACTTATATGCGCAGTTTGCAAAGTGAAGAAGAGCAGCTTCTAGTTCGAGTGCTGTTTAGTCGCCATTAGCTAAGGTGTTGACCCATTCAGCCGTTTCTTCATTCATCCCTCGGGCAAAGATCTCGGCTAGCTGCCCCTGCTTGAATCCACGATGAGGGTAGTCAAAGAGAAGCTCTTGGAATTCGTTCCAAGCATCGTATAAGCTTACTCCTTCCTTCTGAGAGAATCTGGCGATGCTATCCTTGTAAAATGTCGTTCTTGAAGGGGGAAAGTATTCCTCTATGAAGTCTTGAGCTAGATTATCCCAGTCGGTGTAGTGGCCAGGTGGTTTCCTACTGAGCCATATCTTGGCGGCGCCTCTAAGAGAGAATGGGAAGACTCGTAAGCATAATGTGTTCTTACAGAGGTTTCCACTCTTGAACGTCTCGCTCATGGCTAGGAAGTTCGCCAAATGTGTGCATGGGTTATCTTGCGGCTTCCCTTCAAATTGAACATCCCTAGAGATCACTTCCAGGAAGGGGATTGTGATCTCATAGTCAGGATCGTCATCGTTGTGCGGCACAGCAACGCTAGATGGAAAATTAGCCGTACTTGGTTTATAGTAATCCGCCATGGTGCGTTCAGCAGCCATTACGGAAGGAAAAGGTGATGGTGAACCTGAAGTAGTGGATGAAGCGGACGAAGATGAGGAGTTCTTCTTCAACTCCTTAATCTTAATAGGGGTAGGAGGTGTAGGCGGAATGATTCTGACTTGCTTCTGAACTCGCGGTTGCGTTGGCGGAGCAGAATTACCCGGCTTAAACTGAGAATGAGTGACCGAACGGTTCATAAACCTGTAGAACAACCTATAAGCAACAAAAGTAAACATAAGCGGCGTAAAATCGAAGTGGATGGAAAGGTGAAAGATGGAAAGTATAAGAATAAAATGTCAGTTCTTCTTTCAAACAATTAAAAGAAGTCCCCGGCAACGTCGCCAATTTGAGGGACCCAATCGTAGAGCGGTAACAAATAAACTACCAAGCTAGAAGCTAGGGTAGATCATATTCCACGGGTCTTCTTTAATTGTCTACTCAAATATAAAGGCAAATTATTCAGGTTAAACACTTTGTGCGTGGTGTGAGTTCCACGACTTCTAATTATAGAAAGAGCACAAAAATTAAAACTAAAACTGAAAGATAGATCGAAAGATTGATTGACTAACAAAGATGACAGACAAGCTTAGACTTCGAATCCCCCTTCGTTCACCAGAGCATTGGCAATTAACAGATCAGCGGATTTCAATTATCGTTCAATCAATTCTAAGACACCACCATAACTCCTGACCCTTAGGTTTAATACCGGCGAACGTTCGCTCTATCCGTTCTAGCTACCAAGATTAATTAGTCGCCCGGGTACGGTCGCCTCTTGTGACGACTTAACTTAACTGGTGGAATTACCAACGATTTATGAGTTACTCTTGCAGTGGATTAACCCTAACTGGTTCCTACGAAAGGCACACTCCACCGAATAGGTTAATTGTTCGATTTGGTGTTTTAAAGTAAGGCGAGCGTTCGCTTCTATCCTTAACTTAACAAGAATCTAATATAGGTGATCAATCCAGACAAGAAACATAAACAACGAAGAAAAAATCAAACATGAAAGAGAAACTGATTGAACATTGAATCTAATCACCGCCGATCCGTGACCGCTTTAAAGCCCTGGGTCACTTAGGGTTCATCTAGTCTAAGCTCTACGAGCTTAGCTACTCATGTTAATAACAAAAGAATCAAAGGCAGAAATAGAGTTCATCTTGAACAGAGGAAGAACAGAAAAGGATCTGAAAACCTAATTAAGACGACTCCGAAGAAGCTTCGATCTCCAGTAATCTTAAATCCTAGCTCCGAGTCTCCAAGGTGATGGGATGGCGTCGCGATCTCTTCCTGGCTCTTCGAACTCTAAACTCTGCTCCAGAACTCGTGAGAATTCTGAAACTATGTTGAATTATGAGGTGTATATGTTTTTGGGCCGCCGGTTAAGTATTTATACTTAACCATAATACCGACAGATTTTGCCTTGAATTTTCGCCGAAAACCTTGAGGAGTTTTCGCCAAAAATTCCTGAATGCTCAGCTGTTCTCCTGTGATTTTCGTACCGTCGGGTTCTCGTCAAAACTTGGGGTTGTTGCCGAAAACTCCTCTTAGTTGAACTCAGCCGATTTCTTCTTGAGTTTTTGCCGAAAACCTAGGGTATTTTCGCCGAAAACTTCAGTGTAAATCGGAGCAGGATTTGGTTCGACTTGATTGACTCCTTGGATCAATCTTGGTGCGATTCCTTGGGGTTCCAATGCCTTAAACACGTCCTTGGCTACTTTATTTGACGGCAAAAACCTGTGCTAACATGAAAACACTAGAAAATCATCAAATAGACCCGAAACGGGCCAAAGTAACACAAATGGCACGAGATAGAGTAGTTGAGTGAATATTCGCTATTCTACCCTAAAAACCATGTCTTAAGCAAGGAAATGATGCTTAAATGAGGCTGATGAGTACCTATCGAATTGCCAAGGTCTGCCAAGAAGTATATGGGCAGCCTCCATGGGTACCACATCACATAGGATGATATCAATGTATCTCCCTATGCAGAAAGGAACATGAGCCTGTCGGATCACCCTTAATTCCCCACAGTTGCTAAGCCAATGGAGTTTGTAGGGCTTTGGGTGCTTAATGGTGGGAAGGCCAAGTCCCTCCACTAATTCGAGGCTCACATCATTGGTACAACTTCCTCCATCAATTACCATGCTACAAATCTTATTTTAATTACACACCTGGTATGGAAGAGGTTATCTCGTTGCTCCCAACCTTCCTCCACGACTTGGGTGCTCAGGACACATTGGGAGACGGTAGAGAATCGACGGGCATGCTTCGGGGGTCGAGGTGCACCAGGACTGTGTGGCGCGCCGGGCTCGATCGGTGCTCAGGGCCGGTCGGGCGGTGCGGGCTGTAGTCCAGGTCTGGGAGAGACCGAGGCTTGAGAGAGTTCTCGAGCCATAGAACGAGTAACAATTCTTGTAGGGCCCGGGACGTTAGGCAGCTCTAGGGTGGATTGCTTTGTGTGGCTGGTCTCGGGGTCGGGGGTTGGGCGTCGATCCGGGGTCAGTCGGGACTCCGGGTGATCCTAGCGCTTAGCCTGATCGGCCTTGATGGCGGGTGGCGGGCTGGCTTGGGCCAGGGGTGATGCTGGGGAGGCGTGGGACGGAGTACGGGCCTGGGGCCGGGCTGATGTCGATCCGGGGCTGAGACAGATGTTGTACCGTGGTTGAGCAGGCGCTACCCCGGGGCTGTGCCGGGGCGGCTTCGGGGTGCTCTGGTAGAGTTCCGGCTTCTTTCTCCAACCTCTCTAGGGTCGCTTGGACCTGTCTCATGACTTGGGACACGTTTGCTAGGGTGGCTTCAAGCTGGTCTAACCTCTTATCTGTCATGGTTAGTAAAAACACACGAACACAAGGGGTGGCCTTGCTTGTTTTCGTAGTAAATTTTTTTCTTAACCTTTTCTTTTGATGTTTTAATGGCCACCAGCTTTTCTTTGCCTTATACAAAACTTAAAATACACGGAATTGAAACAAATAGGTATTTTTTGAAGCTATATTCCAAGAGCAAGAAATTTAAAGGATATGGATCCAAGAAGAACCTGGAAACTGGGATAGAGTTGGTCCTAGTGTTTAACCGTGCTCTGATACCAACTAATGTGAACCACGGCCGACTATGCTCGGTGACCCTAACCACCGCAAGCTGATCTTCAAGCAACAAGAGAACCTATGGAATCGGGGCGGGATCAGACTTTGACCCACTAGCTTCAGCTGAGCTAGGAACCAGAAGTATCACGTTGAGGGCGCCACGCCATGAGATGGATGCTTTGATGATAAGGCAAACCTTAAGCGATGCAACAACGAGTAAAGGCTTGAAGGGAAAAGAACATGTGTTCTGAAAAGAAGTTTACTATTCAAAAAATGGTGAGTAAAAGGGATGGATGGCGGCCTCTATTTATAGGAAGAGTTAGGGAACAAGCTCTCCTAGTCCTTCCTTATTAGCTACTTCCTAATTAGCTAATTAAATAATCCAACGTCCAAAATAAGTAAAAATAATCCTAAATAGTTGAACTAGAAATGAAAGTAATAAAATAGGTAAAAGGAGTCTTGGGGCCGAAGCAAATAGCCTATTTAGGCAAAAACCGGCAAACCGGCGAAACCCTAATCCGGCCCCCGGGTGTGTTTCCTACACCGGCCCGGATTAGGCGAACTTCTTCCTAATCGGGTGGCAACTTCGTGGCAGCTTTCTCAATTCTTCCAGGGACGGGTGGCCATGCTTCCTGGGCATCTAGGGCCGGTGGAAATTGGACAAAGGCCCGAGCCAATTGTTGGCTCGGCCCAGATCGCCTCGGTGTAGCACTCCGGGCTAGGTTTGGCGCCCGATCGGGGGTGATCGTCGAGCTCTTGGGATTTCTGCCCAGGCCTTTTGTAGTCTGCTTCAGGCCTTCCTTTAAGCATGTCCTGGGATGTTTTTAGGGCAGGGACTGAGCCTAGTGCTCGTTGGAATCTGTCCGGGGCTCGGTGTGAGTGCTTTGCTCAGCCCGGGGCCGCTGGCGACGCCCAGTCTTAGTGTTAGTGCCCGAAGTGGCTGTATCTCCTAGTCCTGCTCCGGCTTTGGCATAAGGAGGGAGTCTGATGATCCAAAAAAACACTGGACACGACCTGAGCCTCCTTTTCCCCGAAGCCAGACCAAGGCCTTCCGGGAGAAACTTAACACCTACATGGAGTCCTGGAGTAAAGTAGGGCACGAAGTGGATGCCGATCGATTTGTCAAGGAGGGCTACACCCTCATAGAAATTCAAGAAGACACCAGGCCACACCTAGAGCATGGCCCAAGACAGATCACTAAAGCCCCGGGCCAAGGCCAAGCCAAGACCGGAGCCTCCGGCCAAGCCCAGCCCGGCGCCCAACCGAGCAAGCCCGTCGGGCCGCCACCGTAGCCCAACCGGCCCAAGCAACCGATCACGGCCGGATTAGGGTTTTGACCTATTTAGGTCTTTTATTGAACATTAAAGACTCCATTTATTATTTTATGTTTTATTCCCTTTTAGTTCAAGTTGTTTAGGAGTTTTAGGATTCTAATTAGGATTAAGATTCTTTATTTTATTTCTTATTTCGGTAGTAGTCATTAGGGAGGAGAGATTGTTCCCTCACCTTTATAAGGAGGCCCGGCCACCCTTGTAAAAAACCCCCTTTTGAATCAATATACAATTTTCAGAACACATGTTCTTTTCCCTTCAAGCCTATGCTCGTTGTTGCATTGCTTAAGGTCGGCTTATCATCAAGAGCACACATCTCTTGAAGTGGCACCCTCGACTTGATACTTCTAGTTCCTAGCTCGTTTATAGCTAGTGGGTCAAAGTCCTCTTCCATCCCAGTTTCGACGGTTTCTTCTTGTTGCTGTGACGATCAGCTTGTGGTGGTTCGGGTCGTCTACCCATGATTGTGGCGGTTCACATCAGTTGGTATCAGAGCACGGTTCAAACACAAGGACCACACTCTATCCCAGTCTCCAAGTTTATCTTGGATTCATATCCCTTATTATTTCTTGTTATTCTTAGAAAAATATCTTTGAAATTCCCTATTATTTCAATTCTTGTATTCAGTTTCGAGTTGTAAGGCAAAGAAAAGCTGGTGGTGGCCATCAATATCCGTCAAGAAAATATCAAAGAGTCAGGAAAATACAAAATACTAAAAAAAAAATTCAAGCAAGGCCACCCTTGCTAAGTTCTTTATTCTCGTTGTAATAGTGTGCTTAAGAAGAGGGGATAGAAGGTAGGCTTTCGTTGCCCGACCCAACACCCGAGTTCACCTGCTGCTGAGAAGGAATCCCAAGGAGAAGACAGAGTGCTCACTAGCCCTAGCTACAAGGAAAATCCTAGGAGTTCAAGTCTCGGTACCACACTGGTAAGTCTTTCCTCAAAAGCTTTGAAGAAACTTGCAACTGATTGAAGCTGAATTTTATGTGTTCTACCATCTTTAAGTGTGACACTATTTGTTAAACACGAGGGGAAAAATCAGAGTGAGTGAGGAGAATTGTGAGGCCAAAATTTTTGTTCCTGTGAATTTACTAACCATGGCAGATCATAGACTTACCAAGCTAGAAGCCACCTTGGGAAACGTTTCCCAAGTTATGGAACAAGTCCAGGCTACCCTAGCCTGACCAGAGGAGCAGGCCGACACCCTGCCCGGCGCACCCCCGGCGCCCCGCGCCCAGCCCGACGCTGCCCGCCTGTCTCACAGCCTGACGCCGGCCCGACGCTGCACGCCCCGGCCCATTATCGACAGCCCCGGCGCCCCAGCGCCCGGCCCCAATGCTGCCCGCCCATCCTCAACAGCCCCAGCGCCCCAGTGTCCCGTTCCCGACGCACCACGACCCGACGGCCCCGACGCCCTAAACTCACTCCTGTCCGACACATCTGCCGACCCTAACGTGCCGCGACCCGATGCCCCCGACACGTCCCTGCCCGACGCAGTCGACCGCCCCGACGCACCGCGACCCGATGACCCCGATGCGTTCCTGCCCGATGCAGTCGACGCCCCCGACGCGACCTGCCCGACGCACCCGACGGATCCAATGACCCCGGCGTGGCCCTATCCACCCCTGACCCGACGCCACCCGACCTCGGTGCACCCAGTGTACCAGCCCGGACCGGAGTTCTCACCCGGTCCATGACCCGGGCTATCACACCCGCCCCGAGCTCGAGCCGACTTAAGCCTCGGACCTCACCCGTGAACAACCACAGTGCACCCCGACCACCCAAGTTGGCCCGTCGACTCTCTGTTTCCCGACGAATTCTCTGTGCACAAATTGTGGAGGAAGGCTGGGAGCAACGTAACAACCTGTTTCATACCAGGTGCGTGATTCAGAATAAGATTTGTAGTATGGTGATTGATGGAGGAAGCTGTACCAATGCTGTAAGTCATGAGCTGGTTGAGGGACTTGGTCTCCCAACCCTAAAACACCCGAAACCCTATGATGAACCTTAGATCGTTGTTCGGGTTCAAACAAATAACTAACAAAGCTAACAAAAGCTAGGGTAGATGGTATTCCAGGGGTTTCCTCTACTTCCTTACTCAAAGATGTTGGCAATTTAATTCAGGTATAAACACAAGTTGTGCGTGGTGTGAGTTCCACGACTTCTATACTAAAATGCAATGATAAATTGAAATGAGAATTAAAGCGAAGAAAGATTGAAGATTGATTGATTGACTAGAAAGATGACAGACAAGCTTAGACTTCGAATCCCCCTTAGATTACCAGAGCAGCAGCAGTCAACAGACCAGCGATTTTCGATTCTAGTTCATTCAGTTCACAGACACCATCATAACTCCTGACCCTTAGGTTTAAGACCGGAGAACGTTCGCTCTATCCGATCTAGCTACCACAATTAATTAGCCGCCCGAGTACGGTCGCCTCTCGCAACGACTTAACTTAACTGGTGCAAATTCTAATGATTAATGAGTTATTCTAGCAATGGATCAACCCTAATCGGTTCCTACGAAAGGCACACTCCAATTATAAGGTTGATTGTTCGATTTGGTGTTTTAAAGTAAGGCGAGCGTTCGCTTCTATCCTTAGCTTAACAAGAATCTAATCTAGGTGGCCAAACCAGACAAGAAACATAGATAACGAAGAACAAATCAAACATGAAAGATGAAACTGAATGAATTTCGAATCTAATCACCGCCGATCCGTGACCGCTTTAAGCCCTGGGTCACTTAGGGTTCATCTAATCTAAGCTACACGAGTTTAACTACTCATATTCAATACAAAAGAATCGAAGACAAACGAAGAATACATCTCAGGTAGGAGAACAGAGAAGAACTGTAAAACCTAATTTCGATGTTTCCTGGCAGCTTCAATCTGCTGGATCTTCAACTCCTAGCACTGGCTCTCCGAGATGGATGGATGGCGTCACGATCCGTTCCTGGCTCTTTGAACTCTATCTACTCGCCCTGTCTCTCTCTCCGTCGTGGTTTGTGTGTGTTAAGTGATTAACAAAAGTGTAAGTCTCTCTTTCATTAACCGCCGAATGCTGTATTTATACCTACCCGAGATTTTCTGATTTCAACTGAGATTTTTGCCAAAAATAGTAGAGGAATTTCGGCGAAAACTTCTTCCTACTTGGGGCAGTGGATTCCTTCTTACGTTTTCGGCGAAAACCCAAGGGTATTTTCGCCTAAAATACATGTGTAAATGGGGCAGGCGTTTTCTTTGACTTGAGCGAATTCTCTGGTTGATTTATTTGTGATTCGGGGTTCCAACGTCTAAGACACGTCCTTGGCTACCGTATTCGATGTCAAAAACCTGTGCTAACATAAAAACACTAGAAAACCATCAAATAGACCCGAAACGGGCCAAGGTAACACAAATGGCACGAGATAGGGCAATCGATTGAATATTCGTTATTCTACCCTAAAAACCATGCCTTAAGCAAAGAAATGTCGCTTAAATGAGGCTGATAATCACGTAAAATCGAGTGTCATCAAATACCCCACACTTAAGCTTTTGCTTGTCCTCAAGCAAACTGAACTAGAACACACTCAAATTCATAAATGACACGAGATTAAACTGAGATTCAATTCTAACAATTTGGTTTAGACTGTTCCACGTAAAAAGAGTGACCTACACATGCAAGAACATCAATCAAACAAGTTTTCGATCTCACTAATTTCTGCACACTTCAAGTAGTTGTTTTAACAAAGGTCATTTCTCAGCAAAACAATTAATCATAATTAACCGACTACGATAACACCAATTCTAATCAAAAAGACTTTAAGCTCTAGCCATGATGTGGACGCGGAGGTAGGAAAAGTGACGTGGCTATCGACTCGAGTTCATTCATTTCTAGATCTGTACGTTACATGTTCTAGCTAGGACCGATTTAAACAACAATTTCTTTCAAGATTCAAACTTTCTTTAATTTATTTACTGCATACTAGTGCTCGATACCAAACACTTCACTTATGTGTTGGACCTGCCTAGCTCACAGTATTTGTGCTTATGCTAGTGCTCAACCCGAACACTTCACTTAGGTGTCGGGCTTGCCTAGCTTTGATTTTTCAGCACTTTAAAGAACTTTAGCATTGATTTGATTCACTCAATTACTTGATTTCACCATTTAGCCACTTAATCCTAGCTAGTTAAAACTTTTTACACAAGATTTCGAATTGGATTTCCGTCCAATCTCAAGCCACAATCACAGGTGATCAAATATGGAGTGAAAACATGGAAGAGGCTAGCATTTATCATCTTAGAACGGTGTTATCGAGCTTTGTTATTAACAAGTCAATTGATTCAAGTTTCAACTACAGAAGTGATTTATCATCTGTTCTGACCTAGACTCATTTAATATCAGTTCCGACACGTTGGTTATAGGTTCTAAGTGGAACAGTCTAGACGTCATTGTTTAAAATTGAAGCCAATTTCACATCAAAAGTCAAGAATTGAGCAATTCTATGCTAGAGAGACTGGACAGGAATCACGAGGCACACGAGGATAGGCAATCAAGATCATGTATGGTTATCTAACACCCTACCCCACACTTAAACTGTTATGTGTCCTCACAGGACTAAACTAAAGTAGAGAGAAACGAAGAACCTGGAGGGTGGTGTAGTGGACGAACGCGGAGAGTCCGGAGCGGAGCGGAGCTACTTAAAATCCTACAATACATAAACAACAAAAAAGATCAAAAGGACATCGGGACAAGTGTCCCGGATCCACACAGAATAAAATTGGGTAGAAACCCGAAAAGAAGAATGAAAAGAAACGGAAAAGGATAGAAACAACCTGATCACTGTTCCGCGGGAGGGGGTGGAGGGGGAGTGGCGAACCGCTGCTCCATCTGCTGTCGCCATGCGAGCTCGTCCTTGTGTCTGGCTGATTGGTCGGCCATGAATTTCTGTAGAGTGGACCAACGCTCATTCTGAGTCTCTTCATGTGCTACTCGGTCCTTCTGCCATTGCAACGAACCAGCCGAGTAGTCTAGCTGCCACTTCTCAATACGCGCCAGCCTTTCATTCATCTCCGCGGTGATTTGCTCCCTCGATGGTGGGCGTTCGACTGGCTGGGGGGTGCGGTGAGGGAGCGGTGTGCAATTCTCAAAATCCAATGAAAGGTCGATGCCCCGTGCTATGGCGAGGTCGGCTCCTATGTACTCAATCGGGACGCAAGGAATGTCGGGGCCCCATTTGTCACCGAGCTGGAGATTGTTGATCAGAAGTGAAATGAAAGGTCCCCGAAAACTCAGAAGGAAGCTTCTTGGTTGTAGTGCGCTTGTGAAAGAATCGTGCATGCCACCATCCGGGATGGAAGTTGGCATCCTCCTCTAAAGCACGGAAGAGAACGAGTTCTTCCAGGGAAACATGGTGACGGCCTGTCTTGCTGCAAAAACACAAAGACTGCACCCAAACATAATGTAAGAACTTAAGAATAGGGTGAACAATATCACCTACCGTGGGGTTGACAATAGGCTCGATCTCGGTTAGGCCAGCTGCCCACCTCCACACGTCTGGGTACGGAGCACTCGTGATGGAGTAGGTGTCCGCGAAACCAACGAATGTATCTTGGAGGTTGGCGTGCTGATCCAACAGGTGGCCGAACTCGTGGAGGGACTTCTCGTGGAGAACACCACCGAGGCGAAAGGATACGAATTTCTGATCACATATGGGCTTCGGAGTGAGACGCCGGAATGAACTCCAGAACTCTTGAAGGGCGACAAGTGGGTAGGGGGAACCATGAGCGGTCAGAACTCGCAAACCAGCTTTATGAAGGGATGTCTTTGATCTTCTGAAAGATCTCTAGTTGGTGCGGCTCCAGAGCGGCGATGAAAGGATGTACGACCCCATTGGCAGGTGTAGGAATATAGGAGATGGGAGTCGCAGGGGTCGGCGCATCCTCGGGAATGATGGCTACAGCCGCCGATTTCTGTGCAGCTGGTGCGGGTCATCGGGAAGGTGGTGTCTTTCTCTGGTGAGCAGAGGATCACTGCGCTCTGTCTGCACTAGTAGTCTTAAAATGCTTTGGAGCCCTGTAAAGAAAACTCAGAGATGACCAGCATTAGATGATAAGAATCGTACCCCACACTTAAGATGACAAGCTGGGGTAAACCAATTAACCGAGAGATCATAGAATCAAGATATATCATTGAATAACTGTCAATTCATTAGGCAAGCATGAAGAATGGAATGAGTCATGAACACGATCTCACAGACAACAAGTCATGCTTCTGAAAAGGCCACAAAAACAATACCAGAACCTAGCCAATTCATATCGACAAAGCAATCATGAAGAATAAGGGAGAACCAAAAAGTCAACCAAAGTCAACCACGCCAAAAACTGAAAGTCACAAAGTCAAAAGATTCACAATCAAGGGCTGAACAACTAACCGTGAAGACATGACTCAAGAAAACGATTGGAAATCTGAAGAATCGATGAAAAACTTGAAAACTAGGTCGGCCGGAACCGGAGCTGAAAAACACTAGTTCTAGGGTTTTGAAACAGGGGCAAGGGTGACTGTCGGCTGGTGGCGGCTAAGGAGATGGCGGCGGCGACTAATCGGCAGATTAGGGGCGGCGTCGAGCGTTCGGGCGGCGGCGTATTTCAAAGCAGGGAGGGGAGCCGAACATTCAAAGTTTTCGGATGCTGGACCAAAAATATGAGGGGTGGGGCCGCTTAAATAGTCGAAGGATAGCACAAAAAAATTCGGCGAAAAAACTTAAGGGTTTTCGGTTCGAAAATTTCAATCAGGAGAAAAAGGTGAATTTGAACCAGAATTTTCGGCGAAAAGGCAGATAGATTTTCGGCGAAAACCTTAGTGAAAATGGAGGAAAATTTTTCGACGAAGAGGTGGTTGGTTTCGGTCCAAAAATGCTGAACAGGAGATACAGGTGATTGTGAAAACACGGCTTCGGCGAGAACAATGACATGCTTTCGCCGAAACACATTAGAAAACGGCGGCTGTGTCTCTTTTTTCGAAAGGGTTTAAAACAAAAACGACTCAAAACGAGAAAATAACTGACTCCAGCCGTGGGTTGCCTCCCACGAAGTGCTCTTGTTTAACGTCCGTGAGCCAGACGATACCTTGATTCGTGTCAGGATTCCAAAGTGAAGTAGTGCACGTCGATGGAAGAGACAGCTAACCCTTGCAGATTCTTCTTAAGCCTATGCCCGTTAACCACAAACGGCTCTTGATCGTGCAATTTAATGTAGACGCTGCCTAAGGGTGTCTGTCTGACCACGGTATAAGGGCCAGACCATCGAGATTTCAACTTACCCGGAAAGTGCTTTAATCGAGAGTTATATAAGAGCATTTCTTCTCCAGGGTAGAACTGCTTGATCGTCTTCAATTGAGAGTCATGAATTTTCTTGGTGCGTTCTTTGTATAGCTTCGTACTCTCATAAGCGTGGAGACGGTGCTCCTCAAGCTCAGCGATCTGGTCATGGCGATTACTACCTGCTACTGCATAGCTCATATTCAACTCTTTGTTAGCCCAGAATGCCTTGTGCTCAAGCTCAACTGGTAAATGACATGACTTGCCATAGACCAGCTGATACGGTGAGGTACCGATGGGAGTCTTGTAGGCAGTTCGATATGCCCATAAGGCATCATTGAGCTTAGATGACCAGTCCTTGCGGGACCGGCCAACTGTCCTATCAAGAATCCGCTTGAGCTCACGGTTCGTCACTTCCGCCTGACCATTTGCTTGAGGATGGTAAGCCGTGGACATTCGGTGGGTGACGCCAAAGCGTTTGCACACCCGGTCGAATTGTCCGTGGAAGTGGGTGCCCCTATCGCTTATGATGAAGCGCGGTGAACCGAAACGCGTGAAAAGACGGGTAAGGAACCGTCCCACCACTCTAGAATCATTAGTGGGTAAAGCTTCAGCCTCAGCCCACTTAGAGACGTAATCAACGGCTACAAGAATGTACTTGTTTCAGTTGGAGGGTGTGAACGGACCCATAAAATCGATTCCCCAAACATCAAAAATTTCAACAGTTAAAGAAACAATTTGGGGCATCTCATTACGGTTTGAGATGTTACCTGATCGCTGGCATGCATCACAACGTCGAGCAAAAACATCGCAGTCACTAAAGATTGAAGGCCAATAAAAACCTGTTTCGAGTACCTTTCTTGCCGTGTGGTTTCCTCCAAAGTGTCCTCCGAACTGTCCTTCATGGCACTTACGCATGATGTCAGCTGCTTCAGTGTAAGAGACACATCTCTGGATCATCCCGTCAAGACTGATGCGGTATAAGAAAGGCTCATCCCAGAAGTATGACTTGGCTTCTTTAAAGAGCTTTTTGCGTGCATCTCCAGTTCAGGAGGTACAATGTCGTGTGAGAGATAGTTAGCCAGAGTTGCATACCAAGGCTCATCTGAATCGGCGTCATTACTCAGATCTTGAGCGTGAGGAATCGCCCAGGGCTCGATAGCTATGCTATTAACCTGTTCATACGTTTCAACATGCAACAGCTCGTCAGGGAAAGAATCATTGATAGGGGTAGTAGACTTACCTGTTTGTGATTCCTCCAATTGGGAAAGATGATCCGCTGCTAAGTTCTCTGCTCCCTTCTTGTCTTTAATTTCAATGTCGAACTCTTGGAGTAGAAGGATCCATCGGATGAGACGTGGCTTCAAGTCCTGCTTGGCTAATAAGTGGCGCAGAGCAGCATGATCTGTGTAGACAATGGTATGTGAAAGAACCAGATACTGTCTAAACTTATCAAAGGAGAAAACGATAGCCAGAAGCTCTTTCTCTGTAGTAGTGTAGTTTCTCTGAGCATCGTTGAGCGTCTTGCTCACAAAGTAGATAAGATGAAATCTCTTCTCCTTTCTCTGACCAAGAACCACGCCAACGGCGAAGTCAGTAGCATCGCACATGATCTCGAACGGAAGATTCCAATCTGGTGCTGTAAGAATCGGTGCGGTGGTGAGTTGAGTCTTCAAGGTCTCAAAAGCTTCAAGACAGGCTTTGTCAAAGACGAAAGGAACATCTTTCTCAAGGAGCTTCGTCATTGGAAGAGTGATCTTGGAGAAATTTCTGATGAATCTCCGGTAGAATCCAGCATGACCGAGAAAACTTCGAACTGTTTTAACTGAGGTCGGCGGTGGTAAGCTGGCAATGGTCTCAAGCTTAGCACGGTCGACTTCTATACCGGTCTTAGATATCCTGTGGCCCAGAACAATGCCTTCGGTAACCATAAAGTGACATTTCTCCCAACTAAGTGCCAGGTTGGTCTCCTCACAACGGGCTAGCACCTTATCCAGATTAGCTAGACACTTTGAAAATGAATCGCCATAGACGGAGAAGTCGTCCATGAACACCTCTACCACATTCTCTACCAGATCCCCGAATATAGCAAGCATGCATCTCTGAAAGGTAGCGGAAGCATTACATAAACCAAAAGGAATACGACGATAAGCAAACGTACCGAACGGGCATGTGAAGGTCGTCTTCTCTTGATCATCAAGCTCGATAGGGATCTGAAAGTAACCGGACATCCCGTCTAAGAAGCAGTAGTATTCATGACCAGCCAACCGTTCAAGCATCTGATCAATGAACGGCAGTGGGAAGTGATCTTTCTTGGTGGCATCATTGAGTCGTCGATAATCGATGCAGACTCTCCATCCGGTAACTGTTCGGGTAGGAATGAGTTCACCCTTTGGATTAGGGATGACTGTGATTCCTCCTTTCTTCAGAACGACTTGAGTCGGGCTGACCCAAGGACTGTCAGCAATAGGATAGATGATACCGGCATCTAGAAGCTTGAGCACTTCTTTCTTTACAACTTCCTGCATCAGAGGGTTAAGTCGGCGTTGGGGTTGTCTTACTGGTTTGAATTCGTCATCAACGACTATCCGATGCTTGCAGAAGGTTTCAGAGATGCCTCTGATGTCTGCTAACTGCCAGGCAATAGCTCGGACATGCTTCTTGAGTAGTCTGGTCAGTTGCTCTTTCTGCTCGGGAGATAGATTCGAACTAATGATGACTGGTAACTGACAGTCCTTCCCCAGAAATGTGTATTCTAGGTGGTCAGGTAGCTCCTTCAAGGTAAGTTCTGGCGGATTCTCATATGAAGTGGTAATCCGACTCGAAGCTTGCTCAATATGTATAGGTGCAGTGGTGGGTGTGAATGTCGCCTTCTGTTTGTCTAGTTCATCTTGCCATAAGCACTGCTCTGGATCGTCTAACGCATTATCAATCCCTGAAATCAAACACAACTCTAGCGGATCACTAGATAAAGCATTAGTAAGGGAGTTGGCCGAGGCCAACTCTAAGGGATCAACAGCATAACATTTATCATCTTGGGCAACAGAATATTTCATGCTATCTGTAATGCAGAATGCAACACTCTCTTGACCTACGCTTAAAATTAACAGGCCTTGTTTGCAGTTTATATTCACTCCAGCAGTTGCTAAGAAAGGTCGACCTATGATAAGTGTTCCGTCTAACTCACGAGTATCTAAAACAACAAAATCTGCCATTATAGTAAACGGACCACAGCAAACAGTTACATCTTCTATCATACCTCTAGGTCGTTTGACAGACCTATCGGCTAAAACGAGATGCAGAGTAATCGGTTTTAATTGCCCTAGATTCAGCTTTTCATATAAATAAACAGGCATAACATTAATAGAAGCACCAGAATCAACTAGACTGCGATCAGTTTTAATGCCATTAATAATGCACGGTAATGTAAAAGAACCGGGATCAGGACACTTAGCTGGGGGAGGTGGCGGCTGTCGAATGGGAGATGGCGGCTGTCGAATGGGAGATGGCGCACCGAGAATAGACGCGCATTCATTAGTAAGCGTGATAGAGTACGCCCCCCCATTCTTCACTTTCTTCACGAGATCCTTAAAAAATTTCGCAAGTGGTGGTATGATTTCCACAGCTTCAGTCACTGGTATCTTGATCTTTGCAGTTTTAAGAACATTGTACCACTTCTTGTACTGAGTGTCGTGATCCTTAGCCTTGCTCCTTGCAGCTTTTGGGAAGGGAATTCGAGGAACATATGGCGCTAAAATAGGCTTAGGAGCTGTCCTAGGCAGAGGAGGAGGAGGAGCAGATGCTTCTTCTTCCTCTTTTGTGATATCCTCAATTTCTGGCATATCCATGGCGGCAGTGGTATCTGGTATTACTTCAGGTTCTGGGGCCTTGGGATCAGTTGTTTGCTTGCCGCTCCTGGTGGTAATGGCTTGAGCGTGTTCGCTCTTTATGCCAGAGTCTGCCTGAAATGCTTCTGGATTAAGGAGACGATTGCTAGTAAAGAGTTTAGTCATATTACTTATAGCATCCTCTATCCTCTGGCTCTGAGCTCTCTATCCTTGATTGAGTGCAGCTTGAGCTTTTAGTTGAATGTCGTGGTCGTCAAGTCTGCTCATAATCTGATCGAACTTCTTCTCATAATCCATGTCTCTACTGTAGTACAGCTTAGCCTGAGACTGGTGTTGTCCTCCAATGAATCCCGGAGGTCTATAATAAGGATCTACTAACCGGTTGCTCTGCTTCCGTGGCACGTAGTTTCTGTAACTGGCATAGCCTTTCTGATTGTTAGCGAAACCCTGATCGATGAAGTTTATCTCTTCCGTAGACCAGACTTCTGTTGTGCCGAAGTTAAGGCAGCTTCCGCCGTTATGAGCACATGATCCACACCATCCACAGTCAACCGAAAAGACGGTAGCTGACGGAGAGTCGAGGGGAATACCAGCTGCTTGCAGATGCTTCTGAACTTCTGCCTTGATCTGCTCTGCAACATTTATCTGACTCTTGGGTCCTTCTCTTTGCCTCTCCCAGTTTCTAGACTTTGAGGAGATGTAAAAGAGCATCCTGAGGAGTGAGGGCGGTGCAATCTCCGCCAGCTAGGGAGTTGACCCACTTTGAAGATTCTTCGCGCATACCACGAGCAAAGAATTCAGCCAGCTATCTTTGTTCATACCCATGGTGAGGACAGTCAAAGAGAAGAGACTGGAACTCATTCCAAGTGTCATACAGGCTTGCATCCTCTCTCTGAGTGAATCTGGAGATGCAGTCTTTATAAGCAGTTGTTCTTGCAGGAGGAAAGTATTCCTCAACAAAATCTTGAGCTAATGTATCCCAGTCAGTGTAATGACCTGGCGGTTTACTGCTGAGCCACTGCTTAGCAGCACCTCTGATAGAAAACGGGAAAGCTCGGAGATATAACGCATTCTTGTTGAGGTTCCCAGACTTGATGGTATCGCAGACAGCCAAGAAGTTCGTTATGTGTGTGCAGGGATTATATTCTGGTCTTCCCTCGAATTGTATGTCCCTAGAGATTAGCTCCAAGAGAGGAATCTGAATCTCATAGTCAGGATCATCGTCATTAGTAAGCACGGTGATGGGTGATCGGAGGTTAGACGCGCGTGGCTTACTGTAGTCCGCAACACTCTTAAGAGTAACCATTGTGGTAAAGGAGGATGGAACGGAAGTGATCTGCTTCTGTACCTGCTATGATCTACAAGAGACAAAAACAAACACAACCGGTGTAAAATCGAAGTGTAATGGAAAATGAAAGATGGAAGGGTAGAAGAATAAAATTGCCAACTCTTCTTTCAACGAAATAGAAGAAGTTCCCCGGCAACGGCGCCAATTTGATGAACCTTAGATCGTTGTTCGGGTTCAAACAAATAACTAACAAAGCTAACAAAAGCTAGGGTAGATCGTATTCCAGGGGTTTCCTCTACTTCCTTACTCAAAGATGTTGGTAATTTAATTCAGGTATAAACACAAGTTGTGCGTGGTGTGAGTTCCACGACTTCTATACTAAAATGCAACGATAAACTGAAATGAGAATTAAAGCGAAGAAAGATTGAAGATTGATTGATTGACTAGAAAGATGACAGACAAGCTTAGACTTCGAATCCCCCTTAGATTACCAGAGCAGCAGCAGTCAACATACCAACGATTTTCGATTCTAGTTCATTCAGTTCACAGACACCGTCATAACTCCTGACCGTTAGGTTTAAGACCGGCGAACGTTCGCTCTATCCGATCTAGCTACCACGATTAATTAGCCGCCCGGGTACGGTCGCCTCTCACAACGACTTAACTTAACTGGTGCAAATTCTAATGATTAATGAGTTATTCTAGCAGCGGATCAACCCTAATCGGTTCCTACGAAAGGCACACTCCAATTATAAGGTTGATTGTTCAATTTGGTGTTTTAAAGTAAGGCGAGCGTTCGCTTCTATCCTTAGCTTAACAAGAATCTAATCTAGGTGGCCAAACCAGACAAGAAACACAGATAACGAAGAACAAATCAAACATGAAAGATGAAACTGAATGAATTTTGAATCTAATCACCGCCGATCCATGCCCGCTTTAAGCCCTGGGTCACTTAGGGTTCATCTAATCTAAGCTACACGAGTTTAACTACTCATATTCAATACAAAAGAATCGAAGACAAACGAAGAATACATCTCAGGTAGGAGAACAGAGAAGAACTGTAAAACCTAATTTCGATGTTTCCTGGCAGCTTCAATCTGCTGGATCTTCAACTCCTAGCACAGGCTCTCCGAGATGGATGGATGGCGTCACGATCCGTTCCTGGCTCTTTGAACTCTATCTACTCACCCTGTCTCTCTCTTCGTAGTGGTTTGCGTGTGTGTGTTAAGTGATTGACAAATGTGTAAGTCTCTCTTTCATTAGCCGCCGAATGCTGTATTTATACCTACCCGAGATTTTCTAATTTCAACTGAGATTTTCGCCGAAAATAGTAGAGGAATTTTGGTGAAAACTTCTTCCTACTTGGGGCAGTGGATTCCTTCTTACGTTTTCGGCGAAAACCCAAGGGTATTTTCGCCAAAAATACTTGTGTAAATGGGGCAGGCGTTTTCTTTGACTTGAGCGATTTCTCCGGTTGATTTATTTGTGATTCTTCGGGGTTCCAACGTCTAAGACACGTCCTTGGCTACCGTATTCGATGTCAAAAACCTGTGCTAACATAAAAACACTAGAAAACCATCAAATAGACCCGAAACGGGCCAAGGTAACACAAATGGCACGAGATAGGGCAATCGATTGAATAATCATTATTCTACCCTAAAAACCATGCCTTAAGCAAAGAAATGTCGCTTAAATGAGGCTGATAATCACGTAAAATCGAGTGTCATCACCCTACAAACTTCATTGGCTTAGTAACTATGGGGAATTGAGGGTCACCTGACAAGCTCATGTTCTCTTGTACATTGGAAGGTATGCATATAATATTCTATGTGATGTGGTTCCTATGGAAGCTGCCCACATCTTGTTAGGAAGACCTTTGCAATTTGACAAAAACTCTACACATGACGGAAGAACGAACAGGTACAACCTCTTCCATGGGGATACTAAGTACACCCTAAGGCCAATGTCACCAACTGAGATTCTCCAAGACCAAATAGATCGAAGAGCCATCAAAGAAAAGAAAGAGAGAGAGCTCAAGAACAGAGAGAAGAGAGAACAAACGAGAGACCCTATAAAAACAGAAATACAAGACCTTAAAGGTCCAAGAGCTCAGAAAAGTGAGGTTGATAAGAGAGAAAACCTGATAGCCACCCCGAGTGAGATCAAACAATACCTAGTTTCTAGGAAGCCCCTTGTGGTCATCCGCTACAAGGAGTGTTTGATTTCTAACCCTAATACTTCTCTACCTAGTGTTGTTGCTTCTCTTTTACAGGAATTTAAAGATGTCTTCCCCGAAGAAATTCCTAGTGGACTGCCACCACTAAGAGGCATTGAGCACCAGATAGACTTGGTGCCCGGAGCTGCCTTGCCAAACAAGCCAGCCTACCAAACCAATCCAGAAGAAACCAAGGAGATCCAAGCACAAGTGGAGGAGAGGAGTTGATGGACAAGGGATATGTCCGAGAGAGCATGAGTTCTTGTGTTGTCCCGGTCATCCTCGTCCCCAAAAAGGAGGGCACATGGAGGATGTGTGTCGACTGGCGAGCCATCAACAACATAACAGTTAAGTATCACCATCCTATTCCTAGGTTAGATGACATGCTGGATGAGTTACATGGTGCCACCATTTTCTCTAAAATTGATCTTAAGTCTGGCTACCATCAAATCCGAATGAAGGAAGGTGATGAGAGGAAAACTGCCTTCAAAACTAAACTAGGATTGTATGAGTGGATGGTCATGCCCTTCGGCCTAACCAATGCACCTAGTACCTTCATGAGGTTAATGAACCAAGTTCTTAGAGCTTACATAGGAAAATTTGCCGTGGTCTATTTTGATGAGATTCTTATTTACTCCAAAAACTTAGGAGATCACTTAGGGCACCTAAAAACTGTCCTAGAAACCCTAAGTAAAGAGCACCTCTATGCTAACATGAGCAAGTGCACCTTTTGCACAGATCATCTTGTTTTTCTTGGCTTTGTTGTGAGCTCAGCAGGTATAAGGGTTGATGAAGACAAGATAGAAGCTATCAAATCCTGGCCCACCCCTCAAAACATCACTGAAGTTAGGAGCTTCCATGGGTTAGCTAGCTTCTACCGAAGATTTGTTAGGGACTTCAGTACTCTTGCTGCCCCTCTCACAGCCGTGCTAAAAAAGGATGTCCCATTTCAGTGGGGAGCCCCACAACAAGACGCATTTGAAGCATTCAAAAGGAGGCTGACCGAGGCCCCTTTACTCATGCTGCCCGACTTCACCAAACCCTTTGAGATCGAGTGTGATGCATCCGGAGTAGGGATAGGAGCTGTCCTAATGCAAGAGAATAAACCCATCTCCTACTTCAGTGAAAAACTCAGTGGTGCCACCCTCAACTACCCGACCTATGATAAAGAGCTCTATGCCCTGGTAAGAGCTTTAAAGACTTGGCAACACTATTTGTGGCCTAAGGAATTCATCATCCACACGGATCACGAATCCCTCAAGTACCTCAAAGCTCAGCACAAGCTCAACAAGAGGCATGCTAGGTGTGTAGAATTCATAGAATCATTCCCTTACATCATTCAATACAAGCAAGATAAGGAGAACATCGTGGCTAATGCCCTTTCCCGAAGGTACACTTTAATCTCAGTCCTCTTTACTAAATTCATTGGCTTTGAACACATCAAAGACCTTTATGCCACTGACCCTGATTTTAAGAGTATCTTTGAAGCTTGCCAACAAGGAGGATTTGGTAAGATCTACCAACAAGATGGTTACTTATTTAAAGGATTAAAACTGTGTCTCCCTAACCATTCTTGCAGGACTATCCTAACCTTAGAGGCGCACGGTGGAGGTCTCATGGGACACTTTGGTGTAGCTAAAACCGTGGCCACCCTCAAAGAGCACTTCTACTGGCCCAAGATGAGACATGATGCCGAGAAGATCATATCTCAATGCTCCAAGTGCCAAAGAGCTAAATCTAAACTCAGGCCCCATGGATTGTATACCCCTTTGCCCATACCTGAGCATCCTTGGGTAGACTTGTCTATGGACTTTGTCCTAGGACTGCCTAGAACCCGAAAAGGGAAAGACTCCATATTTGTGGTTGCTGACAGGTTCTCCAAAATGGCTCACTTCATTGCTTGCCATAAAACTGATGATGCCTCTCAAATTGCTGACCTATTCTTTAGGGAGGTAGTTAGGATGCATGAAGTCCAAAGACCATAGTCTCCGACAGGGATTCAAAGTTCCTAAGCTACTTTTGGAAGACTTTATGGGCTAAGCTTGGCACCCGACTAATTTTCTCCACCACCTGCCACCCCCAAACTGATGGGCAGACTGAAGTTGTAAACCGATCTTTGGCTCAAATGTTGAGGGAAATCATCAAGAGTAACATCCGGACTTGGGAAGAATGTCTACCACATGTAGAATTTGCCTATAACCGAGCTGTGCATTCAACTACCCAATACTCCCCGTTTAAACTTGTTTATGGTTTTAATCCACTCACCCCGCTGGATTTATCACTACTACCTGTCCATGAATTTTTAGATGCAGGTGGCCAAGAGAAGGAAGCCTATGTCAAGCAGCTCAATGAGAAGGCCAAGGCCAATATTGAAAGAAGGACTGCTCAATACCTCCGCAATGCCAACCGAGGAAGAAAAGAGAAATTATTTGAAGCAGGAGGCCAAGTGTGGATACACTTCAGGAAGGACAGGTTTCTAGAGCAGAGGATGTCCAAACTACTACCCAGGGGAGACGGGCCTTACACAGTCCTCCAGAGGATCAACAACAATGCCTACGTCCTTAACCTACCAAACTCTTACGGGGTAAGTGCAACCTTCAATGTGGCTGACCTAACCCCTTATTATGATGATGAATATGTAGGGCAGGATTCTAGGATGAATCCTCCACAAGAAGAGGGGGATGATGAGCCCTAAAAACCCTGGACACGACCTGAGCCTCCTTTTACCCGAAGCCAGACCAAGGCCTTCCGAGAGAAACTTAACACCTACATGGAGTCCTGGAGTAAAGAAGGGCACGAAGAAGATGCCGATCGATTTGTCAAGGAGGGCTACACCGTCCTGGAAATTCAAGAAGACACCAGGCCACACCTAGAGCATGGCCTAAGACAGATCACTAAAGCCCCGGGCCAAGGCCAAGCGAAGACCGGAGCCTCCGGCCAAGCCTAGCCCGGCGCCCAACCGAGCAAGCCCGTCGGGCCACTACCATAGCCCAACCGGCCCAAGCAACCAATCACGGCCGGATTAGGGTTTTGACCTATTTAGGTCTTTTATTGAACATTAAAGACTCCATTTATTATTTTATGTTTTATTCCCTTTTAGTTCAAGTTGTTTAGGAGTTTTAGGATTCTAATTAGGATTAAGATTCTTTATTTTATTCTTATTTCGATAGTAGTCATTAGGGAGGAGAGCTTGTTCACTCACCTTTATAAGGAGGCCGCCGGCCACCCTTGTAAAAAACCCCCTTTTGAATCAATATACAATTTTCAGAACACATGTTCTTTTCAGAACCTCTAGGTACGTGTTGAGCCTTTCCTTGAAGGCCTTGGTTTGGCTCCGGGTTAGGGGTGGCTCTGGTCTAGTCCAGGGTATTGGGGCCTCATCAATTGGCTCGTCAAATAGGGGAAGTATCATGCAATTAATCTCTTCTGAAAGGCGATGAATCCAAGGACGACCTCCACTCCTCAGAGAGTCTAAAATGAAGACAAAACTCCGTTAAAGCATGTTAACCTAGAGGTTCGAACGAACCTTACCTTGGCAAGGAATTTAGAAGAAGAGTTGCATCATGTATTAGTTCACACAGCAAACACAGTCTCTTAATCCCTAAATAGAGGGGAACGAGGCAGACAGATCATCCGAGAAGAATATTCCTCTCTGGAGTCCTACCAAATCATGGTGCAGTGATTTTGGTCCTTGGAACAACAAAATATGAAATTGACCCAATTACTGAAAACCATAATCGCTCAGGGCATTCCTAGAGTCGCTGAAAATAGGGCTCCAGAACAAGTCACCGCGATGAAGATCCTACAATAGTTCTGCCCAACGATTGAAGTAGTTCTGTCCAATAATTCATTGTGTTTGATTGAACGGGCTGAAGATAGTTCTGTCCAATAATTCATTGTGTTTGATTGAACTCCAATTTAATCGATCTTATCATTTGTGAACATGAGCGTTTCTATTCAGTTTGCTTGAGGACAAGCAAAAGCTTAAGTGTGGGGTATTTTGATGACACTCGATTTGACGTGCTTATCAGCCTCATTTAAGCGACATTTCCTTGCTTAAGACATGGTTTTTAGGGTAGAATAGCGAATATTCAATCGATTTCCCTATCTCGTGCCATTTGTGTTACCTTGGCCCATTTCGGGTCTATTTGATGGTTTTCTAGTGTTTTTATGTTAGCACAGGTTTTTGCCGTCAAATAAAGTAGCCAAGGACGTGTCTAAGCCGTTGGAACCTCAAGGAATTGCACCAGAATCGATCCAAGGAGCGAATCGAGTCGAACCAAAGTCTGCCCCGTTTTACAAACGAATTTTCGTCGAAAATACCCTAGCATTTTTGGCGAAAATATATGCACAAAATCACTGATGTCGACTGAAGGAAGTTTTCGGCGAAAACCCTAAGTTTTCGACCAAAAACTGTTGGACCGAAAATTACAGGAGAAAGCAGACGGCGGACCATCCATTTACAATGGAATTTTCACCGAAAATTCTTCAATATTTTTGGCGAAAATATCAGGCAAAATCCGGCTGAATTAGGGTTAAGTATAAATACTTAACCGGCGGCCCAAAATAGATATACTTTTCATACCTCATAATACATCATAATCACCGAACTTCAGAATTCTCTCAAGTTCTGAAGCAGAGAGTTTAGAGTTCGAAGAGCCGGAAAGAGATCGTGACGCCATCCCTTCCATCTCGAAGACTCGGAGCTAGGATTGCAATTTACCGAAGATCGAAATCTGCCAGAGTCGTCTTAATTAGGTTTTTTCATATTCTTTTTTGTTCTTCCTCTGGATGATGAACTCTTTCTTTGTCTTTGATTCTTTTGTGATAAACATGAGTAGCTAAACTCTTAGAGCTTAGACTAGATGAACCCTAAGTGACCCAGGGCTTTAAAGCGGTCACGGATCGGCGGTGATTAGATTCGAAGTTCAATCAGTTTCTCTTTCATGTTTGATTTGTTCTTCATTGTTCATGTTTCTTGTCTGGATTGATCACCTAGATTAGATTCTTGTTAAGCTAAGGATAGAAGCAAACACTCACCTTACTTTAGAACATCAAATTGAACAATTAACCTTATAATTGGAGCGTGCCTTTCGTAGGAACTGGTTAGGGTTAATCCACTGCAAGAGTAACTCATAAATCGTTAGTAATTCCACCATTTAAGTTAAGTCGTTGCGAGAGGCGACCGTACCCGGGCGACTAATTAATCTTGGTAGCTAGAATGGATAGAGCGAACGTTCGCCGGTCTTAAACCTAAGGGTCAGGAGTTATGGTGGTGTCTTAGAATTGATTGAATGAGAATCGAAATCCGCTGATCTGTTGATTGCCAATGCTCTGTGGAACGAAGGGGGATTCAAAGTCTAAGTTTGTCTGTCATCTCTGTTTTACTCAACCAATTTCCAATCTGTTCTTAGTTTCAATTTTTAATTTCCCTGCATTTCTTAGAATTAGAAGTCGTGGAACTCACACCACGTACGAAGTGCTTAAACCTGAGTAATTTGCCAGCTTATTTGAGTAGTCGATCATAGAAGACCCTTGGAATACGATCTACCCTAGCTTCGTTAGCTTTGTTAGTTATTTGGTTGAACGCACGCACAACGATTGTGGTTCACCAAATTGGCACCGTTGCCGGGGACTTCTTTTGATTGTTTGAAAGAAGAATTGGTAATTTATTCTTCTACTTTCCATCTTTCAGTTTTCCACCCACTTTGATTTTACACTGGTTTTTGTTTGTTTTTGTTATTTGTAGGTTGTTCACAGGTGTATGCATCGCCGTCCTTGGACTCGCTCCCAAACCGACAAGGCTAAGAGTATAGAGAGACCAAGCAGTTCTGCTCCACCTCGACAATCATAGATTCCAAGGAGAGGCAGAATCAATCCATCCCCACCCGTCACTCCAATTAAGATTGAGGAACAGAAGGAGAGTCCCTCATCTTCACCTTTAACGTCACCTACATCCGTTTCATGCAACGAGTCACTTTCACCTCCTCCATCTCCTACCATGGCTGATCAATTACCACCACCACCACCACCAGGCAGAAATCCACCACCGCCGCCTGCACAGAAAAGTCTAGCCGATTACAACAAGCCGAGCACGACTAGCGTTCGATCTGCCATTGCCGTACCGCGCATTGAAGGAGATCCTGACTATGAGATCAAGATTCCATTCTTGACTATGATCTTTAGGGATCTACAGTTTCAAGGCAGGCCCCTAGACAATCCGTGCACTCATCTTGCGGATTTCCTTGATATCTGCAGCACTTTTAAGAACGGAAACCTCGACAAGAACACTCTTTGTTTGAGAGCTTTCCCGTTCTCTCTGAAAGGCGCTGCTAAGAGGTGGCTTACTGGCAAACCACCTGGATATTACACTGATTGGGATAGTATGGCTCAAGACTTCGTTGAAGAATACTTTCCTCCTGCCAGAACAAAAGCCATCAAGGACAGCATTGCCAGATTCTCCCAGAAAGAAGGAGAAAGCTTATATGATTCTTAGAATCGATTCCAAGAACTTCTCTACAACTGCCCTCATCATGGATTCGAGCAGAGGCAGTTAGCTGAAATCTTTGCTCGAGGTCTTCGAGAAGAATCTGCCAAGTCAATTCCCTAGCTGAAGGGGATTGCACTACTCTCACACCTGAAGCTACTCTTCTTCACTTCGTAAACTGGGCTTCCAAGTCAAGGAACTAGGAACGACAATCTGAAGGATCAAGGAGCAAGCTCGATCTCGAAGCAGCTATCAATGCCGAAGTAGAGAAGCATTTGAAGAAGTCTACCACACCAGTCAAACCGCCGGCAACTTCTGTCTATGTTGCCGATTGCGAGTGGTGTGGAGCTTGCGCACATAACGGAGGCCGTTGCCAGAATTTTGGTAAGACAGAAGTCTGGTCCGCACAAGAGGTAAATTTCCTTCAACAAGGCTTCGTTAATAATCAGAATGGTTATGCTGGCTACCGCAACTTCTGGCAGCAAGGGAACTATCAAGACAGACCTCCCTACAATGCTGGCGCCAACCATAACCAGAACCAGAATAACTGCCCAACTGGTCCAGCTCAGGATCAAAAGCCTAACCATCCGCCGGCAGGTGTCTATCAGTCGCCGCATCGCAATCCGGGTAACTACGGAACTGCTCCTAGCAATCGCCAGAATCAATATTTGAATAACACCTACCCAGGGCAGCAGTACCAGAAGGAAAACAACGTCAGTGACCTGGACAAGAAGCTTAGTCAGATCATCACCAGACTCGACGATCATGACAGTCAGTTTAAAGCTCAAGCTCTTCTCAATCAAGAACAGATAGTAGCCGGTCAAAGAATTGAGCAGGCTGTGAACAACATCTTGAGCATGCTAGCATCTGGTCGACCATTTGGCCAACTTCCGAGCCAGACAGAGCCGAACCCGAGAAAGGAGCAAGCCAAGATGGTAACCGCTGAATCTCCAGAGAAGAAGGAAGCACTACAACCGGCGCCTAAGGAGGAAGATCCTCCTCTTGCACCGTACGTCGTGAAGCCTCCCTTTCCAAGAGCATTGCTGCCAAATGCAAGGATCGAGACTGGCATGAAGGGGAATAAAGAAGGATATCCTGATGCTCGTATTAAAAAACCTTCCTCTCCATATCCAGCTAAGTGTTCTGATCCTGGTTCTTTTACTCTACCTCTTGTCATTAATGATGTTGAGATAGAACGTTGTTTGGTTGATCTTGGCGCGTCTGTTAATGTTATGCCTATGAGTCTATATGAAAAATTGAACCTAGGAGAACCTGAACCGCCTAGTATGCAACTTATCTTTGCAGATAGATCACTTAAAACTCCTAGGGGAGACATCAAAGACGTTGTCACTAAATGTGGTCCTTTCATGTTCTTAGCTGACTTTGTTATCATTGACACTAGTAAGGATGATTCTACCATTCTCATAGGACGACCTTTCATGGCTACTACTAGGATGCAAATTAACGTTCCAAATGGTTCTTTAACTTTGAGAGTTGGTAAAGAAACTGTCACGTTCCGCCTTAAAGACGGAATGAAATATAATCCTAAGATGAAGAATTTCATTGTTTAGCTGTTGAAACTGTGGAGTTGACTCCGGTCAACTCCGTTACTAATGTCTCTTCTAGTGTGCCTAGATCAATTGTTGTTGCAGTTTCTGGATAGATTACCATGCAGAAACCGAAATCTGTTCCTCAGAAGCCGCCAAAGAAGAAGGAACTGCAACCTCTTCTAAGCCACCGAGCACAAAACTTAGCAAACCTCGGGGAAAGAACAAGAAGACGAAGACTCACATGGTCTGGAGACTAGTTGTGCCGCCACCTTCTACCGAGCCAGCTAGACCACCAATTCGTTCCAAGCTACCGGCGCCAGAACAAGTATGGAAGGAGAAGCCGAAAGCATCTCCTAAGGAAATACTGACGATCACCGATCCTGGTGATATCAAGCCGGAGGTTAAAGAAAAGAAGGAGCCGATCGTTCTCATTCCATCCACTGTCTTCCTTGTGGAAGATGATCCCTTGACAGAACTGTTCAGACCATTCACGATCACTGACCACCTTCCCGACGGACCCACCAAGCTCTTACACGCGAATGGGAAGAAATTCATGCTCATCGGAGAAGCCCCGAAGCTCTACTTTATGAACTCCGATGCTAGCATTAAGGAGAATCTGAGTTGGGATGTCTCCTAACATCGTCCAGGTATCGTCCAGCTCAAGGACGTTAATAAAAGAGCGCTTCGTGGGAGGCAACCCACGGCTGGAGTCAGTTTTTGATTTGTGTCAACCTTGGTATTTTAGAGTCGGTTCGGGGGATCCAAAAGTGTCAGTTTGTTTGATTTCATATTTTTCGTGTGTAATCTGTGTGTCATAGTGTCAGTTGCAAGTCGATTGAAGTCTTTCCGATTTTTGTGGATTTAACTGTGATTTTCTGAAGTTTGCTGGGATTGCGAAAATATTTTCAATCGTAGAGTTCAATATTTTCGGTGAAAATAACCCATATTTTCGGCGAAAATTATCTTTGAAATCCCATTGAGTTTTCCAAACGTTCCTGTTTCACATTTTTGGTGACAATGTATTAATGTTTTCGGCGAAAATTCTTTTGAAAACCGATAGTACTTTTTAACTAACATTTTCGGCGAAAACTTGCACTTATTTTCGCCGAAAATGTCTTTGAAAATCAACCAACTATTCACTTTAAAATCCGGATTTCTTCTCTCTCTCCTCACTTTCCCATTTCGAAAATTTCTTAAGAAACCAAAACCTTCCCCCTGTTTTATTTCGAAACCTGACCGTCGCCACCCATTTTTCGTCGCCGCCGCCCGTTGCCGCCGCCGTCGCCGACCGCCGCCGCTCCCTTCCCCTCATATTTCCGATCATTTTAAGCCCTAGAACAGCCGAATCGGAGCTCTACAGCTCTAGTTCACCCAAACCCTAAAATTTTAGATTTTTCACCGATTTCTCCCAATCCGTTCATTTTTAGCATCCATGGCTTTAAGGTAAGTTGTAGAAGTTTTCATTGTGAATCTTTAGACATGTTGATTGCTGAATTTCGTCGGGGTTGACTTTCGATTGACTTTTTGGTTTGCCTCGATTTGCGTGCCGACTGATTTCGTGTGAACTAGGTTGGCTGAACTTGTTGAACTGTTCTAGAATGCTTAGGGAGTGTTGTGCTTAATTGTTATATCGTTTGATCATGTGTTGCTATGCCTAAGTCCTATTCCTTGTGATGTTGACTTTTGAGAAATGTCGGTTTGACCATGAACTGTTTTGATCATTTGGCTGCCCTATGTGCTCATTCTCGTTCAGATTATTGTGTTTGCCACTCGAGATCATACTATACCGTCATTCTCCGATTTGTGATAGTCTTGCCATGATTAGGGTTCAATGTTCTATTATGTTGACTTTTTGAATGTCGGTTCGACTTCTGAACTCTGATTGTGCTAATTCCATTCTGGCTGTTCCTGAGCATGTATTTTATTATTAGTGATTACCGGTTAATCTGCTTTGCTACCCCCACTCGGTTTTCCCATTTCTTTGTGAAATTGAGTTTTTCGACTAAGTGTGGGGTAGGGTTTTAGTTTTGTTATCAGAGTTGGAAGCAAGGGTAAATCAAGTAATTTTAATTGAGGAATAATTTGCTGACGTAGTGGAAGAAAAAACTAACAAAGGATAAGCAGACAAACGACATAAATGGAAACATGTGGAGAGATCGCCTGAAAGACGAGGATATAGGGAAGAAAAAAATAACTACAGTCCTCTTAATGAATGCATCACAAGGGGCACCACATACAATGGCCTGAGCTAGACAAAATAAACCCCAAAAAGTTTTTCCATTTCCATGAATCGCATGGACATACAACGAAAGAATGTCGGAAATGAAAAATGAAATCGAGCGATGGATTTGTTAAGGAAGATTAAAAGATTTTATCCTCAGTTCCAAGAGAAAAGATAAAAGCCCTACCCATGAGGAGGGAAGTCCAACTCTGGAGAGTTAGGCAAAAAAATCCTCTTCTCCTGATTGCAAGACACGTAGGGCGAAGGTGATCAAAAAAAGAAAACTCGCCCAGAAGTAAACAAGGTGAATCAAACAATCTTCGGTGGAGAAAGTTGCCCAACAAAAAAATAAACACAGAGAAGAGACGAAAGAAGAAATGATGATTGACCAAGCGAACACTCCGGTAATCTGTCTTACAAAGGAAGACTTGGCTAGATATGGGGGACCAAGCCTAGAAGTCATGGTTATTCAGGTCAACACACATAACAGTCAAATAGAAAGAGTAATCATTGATGAAGGAAGCTCAACATATATCATTTTTTTGGGATGTACAAGCATATTGGGCTTCCAGGCACCCTGTTAAGACAGACAAAGACGACAATCTCAAGCTTCTCAGGACACACAGTCCCCATCAGAGGAATCGCTATAGTGCAGGTCACCATAGGAGATGATAATATACAATCTATGCGATCTATAGACTTCCATGTCATGGACTGAAAATCAACATACAACATGATCTCGGGACGACCAGCTTTAGCAGCATTCCAAGCAATTTCATCCCCTGTTCATCAGACACTAAAATTGACAACGAAAGAAGGAGTAGGAGTCGGTTGGAGATATCTAGAAATCATCAGAAAGTGTTATAACAACTACTATCAAGAGTGCGTGCTATAACATCAGCTTAGAGGCGAAAGAAACTAGTGAGCGTTTAGTCCCATCAGAGTCCGATGTTCCAATTCCCCTATGGGACGAATACTCCTCCAAAACAGTCATGATATCATCATACCTAGATAAGGAAAGGAAAAAAGAGGTGGTGCAGTTGTTAAAAAAGTTTGCACATCTGTTCTCCTGGAGCCCAAGCGATATGCCAGGAATTAGCCCAAATATAATCAAGTATTGCCTGGTAATTGAACCAGGAAGTCGACCCATGCAACAAAGGCGACGAAATATTTACAGAGACAGACAGCATGTTGTGGTACAGGAAGTAGAAAAGCTTTTAAAAGCTTGATTCATCAAAGAGGTTCGGTACCCGGAGTGGAATGTTAATGTTCTCCTACTAAAAAAGACATTGGGATCAAGGAAAATGTGTGTGGACTTCACCAACCAAAATGATGCGTGCCCAAAAGATCCATACCCACTTCGAACATTGAACAATTGGTTGACGCCACTGCCAATAATGAAATGTTGTCATTCTTAGATATGTTCTCAGGATATCATTAGTATCCTTTAAACAAGGAAGATCAAGAGAAAATAGCGATTATGGCACCAACTTCAAACTATTGCTACAAGGTAATGCCCTTCGGTCTAAAAAATGTTGGAGCAACATATCAGAGAATGATTGACACAGTCTTCACAAAGCAAAACAGAAGAAATTTAGAAGCTTATATGGACGATCTACTAGTCAAGAGCAAGAAAGCAAGCGATCATCTAGGTAATATAAGAGAAACCCTTGAGACGCTACAACAATTCTCGTTGCGTCTCAGCCCATTGAAATGCGTAGTTGGGGCTACCTCTAGGGAATTTCTAGGATATCTCATCACTAGATGAGGCATTGAAGCGAACCCAACCTAGATAGTTTCCATCTCTTCAATGACGCCCCCTAGAATGGTAAAAGAAGTACAAGTCTTGTTAGGATGAATAACAGCGATTAATCACTTCATTCCAGGGTCACCGATTGTTGTGCACCTTTCTTTGGGACCTTGAAAATGCGTCCAAATTTGTGTGGGATGATAAGTGGAACATGCCCGCCCAACCGGACGGATTAGAACTCGAGTTCGGGTGGCTAGGGTGTTAGAATAAGTGCTCCTGAGGTCCCCTTGAGGTCTGGGACGTTCGCGAGCGAGCCGAGTTAAAGTTACAAAGGGGCTAACGGTGCAGTGTAGAGTGCACAGCCGTGTAGTGTGATACACACTGTGTATCACAATACAAGCCGTGTATGCATGATACACGGCCGTGTACCTTAACTTCCGAATCTCGTTGAATGTGGCAGGAAATTGATACACGACCGTGTGTTGTGGATACACGTCGTGTATCATGATACACCTCGTGTATCGTGACCTAGAATTAAAAGACGGATTTTGCACAAAAATTCATAACTTCTAATTCCTATCTCTCTCCACGAAAAGCCATTGATGAACCAACTTCGAGCAAACTTCAGAAGGTGATTTTGGGAGTTGTAGAGGTCGAAATTGAGTTCTGTTTTTGCTACACGTTCCTAGCAACGAGGAGAAGAGATCGCTAACTTCAATTCCTGGTTTCTAGGTGTAGGTTGCGGTCAATGAGGAAGGTTAGGCTACGAGTTTGGAGTTGGGGAAACTGAGTTTCTGAGGAACTAGAAGATGATTAGAGCCTCGTCTTATATTCCAGGTGAGGGGCTTAGCGTTGTTAGGTAGTTTTGGACAGTGTGAGGATTTCCAATTTCGGTTTAGATGGAAGCTAGGACTTGCATAAAATTGATGAGTGTAAAAGGGGTAAATCATGCTGTGAAATGTGTTCTGTCTGATTGTTGTTGATTGTTGGGTTTGGGGAAATAGGAAGAAATGAAATGCATAATGGATTGACTTAGAAATGAGCGATAGGGTGGAATTGGGGAAAAGGATGCAAACGATTCTAGATGATGTTTGTCAGTTGTGGTTGCAGGAGAATGGCCCTGCCAATGTGGGGTCGTTCTAAAACAGAGGACTAGGTGAGTGGTTCCTAGACTCATGACATGGCTAGCCCTGTACTTGCAGGTGGGGGGTGGCTGGTGAGCTAGCCGGTCACTCATTGTGGGTAGTGTTGTATAAGCACGAGTTGTGGACAAGTTAAGGAACTGTGGAAGTGGACGGTGGATTGTGATTGGAAAGTGGATTCATGTGCGATGTGATGTGTATAGATGTGTTGTGATTGAATAGTATGAATTGTGAATTGTATGTGAAAGTAGAATTGGAAGGAGCTCACACTACCCCACCTGAGATACTGTTGAGTTGAGTCCGATTCACTGGGGTGAATCCCATGACGGGGAGTCATGGTGGTTGAAATCTTCTTTAAGGAAGGATCCCTATGGGATGCGTCGTGATAGCTCCGTGGAGGAAGGATCCCTAGGGGATTCGTTGTGTTATCTCCCCATGAGGGAAAGATCCTACGGGATATGTGGATGTGATGGTCGGCGATGGTGGTATGGACAACTCCTTGGCACCTAATAACTCATATAGAATGATTGTATGTGTTTGGATGTGCGTGTGTGTGGTGTTGTGTTGTGGATGGTGAATGCGAACTGATTGTGAATCATGTGCTGTGAATGTGTGATGTTTTGATGATGTTATTTTATGCTATGAATGGTGGATGAGAATGAAGAACTGACCTATGTGATCACATAGACTGCTTTAGGATGTTAAAATCTGGAAAGGGTTAAAGTCAGGTCCCGTTGTCGATGTCTTGTGCAGAGTTTGGGAGCGCTCCATTGGTTTAGGACAACGTGTAGGTAAGCCCAGTGGGTTCACTCAATTTCAATAGGAAATTGATCCCTTTCTCCCTTTTAGGATCTCATGGCTGGTGAGGGTGGTGTCAGTGTTCAGAGTCGAGGGTGGATTTTCAGAAGTTTCGTACTAAAGCTATGAGCTGAAGACTGGAGCCTACTCGAAGTTGACTTGATCTTTATTTCAGTTGACCTTGGATATTTGGGGGGGTTCATGGATTTATGTACTTTGGGTTTTATGTTGATTTCTAGAGATTTTATGATGGATTTGGGTTTGTACTCAGATTATTTCTTTTATGGTTTTATGGAGCCCCCCTTCGTTTGTCTTTCTTTAAAATAGTGGTTTTACTTTGATTTTTGAGCTGGATTTTACTCAGTAATACACGTGACTGATTCAACCACGGGTTTCACAATAAGTGCAACAAAGCATTCGAAGAGTTAAAATAGTTCCTAGTAACACCTCTAGTATTAACATCACCACAGATAGGCAAGAATCTGTTACGTTCTTATATATTGCCATATCCATGAAAGTAGTAAATGTGGTTTTGGTCAAGAGAGAAGAGCGATGCGAACAACCTATTGTCAATCAGTTGATCATTGTCAATCAGTTAAACAGGATTTTCAAGGTCAAAAAAGAATCCCTTATCCCTTATATTGATGAGATAAAGCTAATTCAGGAAAATTATCATCGGTCAAGTTAGAATTCGAAGAAGGACGAATGGTGACAGTCGAAAAGGAATTTAAAGCTAAGCATTGCTTTCAAATAACCTCAACTAAAGAGAAGAGTGATTGGTGATCACCCATCAAACAATTCCTTAATACGGATCAGATCCCAAACAACCCAAAATAGGCCACCACGTTGCAAAGAAAAGTAAGAAGATGCATCTTCATCAGGGGATAGCTATATCAGAAGTCAGTAATAGGACCATACTTGTGATGCCTATAGAAGATGTAGAATTCTCACTCCAAGAGGTCCACTCACTACAAGAAAAAGATGATTTTGTGGCAGGCGACGGGGCCGTCTGCGAGTAGCTTAGTGGCAGGCGCCTGAGCTTACTCGCAGACGCCATCTGTCTGCCACTAGCTTGTGGCAGGCGGCCTGCCACTAAGCACGGCCTGCCACTAGCTTGTGGCAGGCGGCCTGCCACTAAGCACGGCCTGCCACTAGCTTGTGGCAGGCGGCCTGCCACTAAGCAAGACCTGCCACTAGCTTGTGGCAGGCGGCCTGCCACTAAGCAAGGCCTGCCACTAGCTTGTGGCAGGCGGCCTGCCACTAAGCACGGCCTGCCACTAGCTTGTGGCAGGCGGCCTGCCACTAAGCACGGCCTGCCACTAGCTTGTGGCAGGCGGCCTGCCACTAAGCCCGGCCTGCCACTAGCTTGTGGCAGCTTGTCTGCCACTAAGCACAACCTGTCTGCTCCAACGTTCCTCTCTGCTTTTTCACCCTTTTTCCCTCTTCCCCGTTCTTTCTTTCTTTCTTTCGGGATTCATTCATCCACACCGCCACTATGCCAGATCGTTCCTACTCTACTCAGCTAGGTCTTCTACCTTGAAGCTTCCTCCTCCTAGCTCTTCCTTCTGTTTCTCTCCTCTGATTCTCCGCTTCGGAGACAGCCAATCGGCGGCGGCAGCAGAGCGGCCGACTCCTTCTCCCTCGCCAATCCTCGCCACCACAGGCAAAAGCTCGAGGTCTATAACGAGGTCCTCAGAAGAATTCAGGATTCCGCTCACCAAGACGCCGATCATCAACCACCGCAGCTTCCCTCCTCCAACCAACTCAAGGAACATGCTGCATTTGCAATAAGCTCTTCCTCCTAGTCCTATGTCCTATCCTATCGCCATATCATTATTCATTCGTCAAGCTTTCTTCTTGTTTTGTTCTGGTGTAATCTCTCTCTATGTACATACAACGCTAAATCTGATATATATAATATAAATGTGTATGTATATTCTTCTCTAATTCTTTTCTTTTCTCCTATTTCTATCAAATGCAACCCAGTTCTCTGCAAATGATAGTTGGGTTTTTTCATTTTGGGTAAGATCAATGTTTGTTTCTTTTCCCAAATGAATCCACAACTCTGAACACAATTTCATTCCCATCAACAGATAGATCATTAACGCAATTTCGAACTCACATTTAATTCCACCAGAAAAATTTTGATCACTTAATTCCCTTTTGACTCAGACGGAATCGACCATCCCAATAGAATTAACTTTGAATGCATATTCTGACGAAAATTGGTAATTCCGACCGGAATTGGACTGGTGGAACAGAGAATGTGGGTTTAGTGCTTAGTGGCAGGCGCCTGCCACTAACCTCCGCCTGCCACTAAGCTTAGTGGCAGGCGGCCTGCCACTAACCACGCGCCTGCCACTAAGCTTAGTGGCAGGCGGCTGCCACTAACCAATGGCCTGCCACTAAGCTTAGTGGCAGGCGCCTGCCACTAACCACCTGCCTGCCACTAAGCTTAGTGGCAGGCGCCTGCCACTAACCACCTGCCTGCGAGTAGCTTACTCGCAGGCGGGGCCTGCCACGTGCTGGGCTTCCTCGCAGCTGCTTTACTCGCAGGCCGCGTCGTGCTTAGTGGCAGGCCCCGCCTGCGAGTAAGCACTGTGTTTAGTGGCAGGCTGCCTGCCACAAAGCACGACGCGGCCTGCCACTAAATCGTCCGTCTGTTGTAGTGACTCTAGAGTATGTGGCACACACCTTGGAGCCAGAAGCTTGGAGAAAAATCTAATCTATCAAGGATTATACTAGCCAGCAATGAGGAAAGAAGCTCATGAGTTGGTGAGAAAATTTCACAAGTGCCAGGATTTCGCTAGCTATCATAAGCTCCCGGCGATAGCTCTCCGGGCGATTGTTAACCCACCACCACTTGCTAGGTGGGGAACTGGACCATGTCCTATGGGCTCATAGAATGGCATACAAATCGTCCATAGGGGAAACATTGTATACCATGACATATGGAACAAAAGAATTTCCATCCCCTCCATTCAAATAAAGGCATATAACGAAGAAGTGAATGAGCAAGATCTATTTCACAACCTGGATATGATAGAAGAGTGCTGAGAGAAAACACAACTAAGCCTGATCGTTGGAAAAGAGCAGCTCGTCAGGCGATAAAATGCCAAATTACGTCCCTATCACATTGCTACAAATGATCTGGTTCTAAGAAAGATATTTCGACTAGGGATTGGAGCAACAAAGCTTAATCCTGGGTGGGAAGGTCCATATAGGATTCAAGAAGTAGTGGAAGCTAATACGTTCAAACTAGCACAAATGGATGGCACTAAGATTCCAAAGAATTGGAATGCCATGCATTTGAGGAGATATTATAATTAAGTTTTTTCTCATGTTGCATTTGATATATACACAAAAAAGTATGATAAAATTAATCGTTGGACTCAACTTTCTTAACAAATCTCATGTTTCCAAGACCTATGGGCAACCAATCGTTTTATAGCATAAGTAAGATCTACGTGCACCAAACATCACTGATAAAGCATGGGTAAGACCTACGGGCACCCAAAACTTAAATTGGAAATAGGGATGACTGATTTTTTTGGGGGAGAGAAAACACTCTCAATTGCAACTGATTTTCCCACTCGTTTCTTGGTCCCGACTCGCCGTAGATGACGACCATTGCTCAGTATTCTAGCTTCATCTAGTTTTTCTCTATGAGTGTTGTTGGTTCAAGCAAGGAGAAGCGTCTGTGGGTAGAAGTTGCATCAGACTGTTCAGTGGATCTGGAATTCATCAAGCTGAGTATCCACCGGGAGTTTTTGTGGACGAGATTCTCCAGATCCCGCAGTCGGTGGTGGATCTTAGCCTGAAGAGGATGGAGGCTGCTATCATCGTACACTTCCTAGGTACGATTCCCCCTTTCGCGTCTTCTTCAATATGGCCAATAGACTCTAGGGGTATGAGGGGGAGAGATTGATTTCAGGTTTAGCGGAAGGGTTATTTTTGCTTGAATTTCCTTCGAGTAGGCTTTATGAGTGGGTGTTGGCTAGGGCATGGGATATCCACCACTCACCAATCTTGATGCGCAGATGGTTTCATGGAATTGAACCTTTAGAGCAAGTCCCTGATGAGAAACCTGTCAGGATTGCACTAAAAAACGTCGATCCATAATTGATTTCTGCCAAAGGCATTAGCTGGATTACAAGTCATTTGGGTAAGCATGTTAGGAAATTCTTCCAAGATGGCTTATCTATAAAGGTTTGCCTGATGTGATGTGAAGATGCGATCACGCCTGCGGAGTTAAGGTTTGCTATGGGGGCGTATGGTGATGTGTGTATTGAGGTGTCATATTCGACATGTAGAACCTATGAAGCTAGGTCTACTTCGCTTGTTCAAGCCAAACCAAAGCTTGTTTCTGGAAAAACCAGAAAATCCAGTTTCACTAAAGGAGCACCTACACCATTACCACCTTCAAACAAGGAGGGAATTGCTCTTCTGCCTGTTGCCTTCACCACTACCACCTGCTCCATTACTTTTTCACTACGTCTATCTTCTGCAATGTAACCTCTCACATTCCAAACCCAACATATCATTACGTCTTGTTCTAAGTCGACCAGGACCCATTAGAGCCATACTCAATCCACCTTTAGAAGGAACTTTCTTGCATATGCTGTAATAGTCACCAAAGTAGACTTACTAGGGGATTTCCTCTCCTCTTCACTATCCTCAATTACTTCCTCTTCAGCACTTTCATCACTGCATATAAGGCCATCTTCGATACTCCTTCCACTCATCAATAGGGCTTAGAGAAATACTTCTCTGTTGGTTAGAGTTATTGTCTAAACCCCCACCAGTCATGAACGAACTAGCAGGTTTAGGTGCTCTGTTCCCTTCATTGGAAGGCTTGGAAATCATTGACTAACCCCTTATTATCTTCCACATCAACGTGGGGAATAGGTTCAACACCTTGAACACTTGGGATCCGTAGCTGCAGTATGAACAACAATCTCCAATTCCTATGAATTAGCTTTCCATGTCTTCCTATCTTTGGAAGCCTTTCCAAACTACCTAACTTTGGGATACTTGACCTTAATATCAATTCTCTCCTCCCCATGAACCACTATAATACATCTTTCTAATCCGGATTCAAATACGCACAAACCTTCACCATTAAACCCTCTCTAATGTACTTCTTCACCTGTTTTCCAACCTGACTAGCTAACCAACTTACACCTTCCATTGTGATTAATTACGGTGGAACCCTTTCTATCGTCACCCAAACTGGCGCTGGCTTCTCAGTCATATCCAAAGGTACAATCCCAGCATACCACCGTCGCAAAACCAACGTTGTATGGTGTATGTGCCATGAGCGTGCCATCACCCAATTACAAAGCTTCTCAGGGGAAGCTCGACGAGATAGAACCCAGTGGAAAAATGAGAGATGATAACTTGCCCTTCAAAACCCTAGAGTCGATTGGCCATGGGCATGAAAACCCTAAACTGGGGCGGAGATCCCATGAACTGAGCAACAAAATGAACCTTCAACTTCTTCTCTCCTAGATCGAGCACACTTCTCGGAATCACCAAAACTCCATCAAACATTGCTTCGCTCGAGTCCACAAAGTGCACATCCCCCTCAGTCCCTACACCAATCGAATCCCACGAACGCGAGGAAGTGGCTATAGCGCCAATGACGCTCTTATGAAAAACCCTTAGAACCCCTTCTCACTTTTCAGAGAAACACATGCACGACGCGTCAAAGGAGTTTTCAGAGAGAGAGAGAAAGTGAGTTTCTTTTTCAGAATGACTTGACTGACTTTGACTGATATGTTTTTATATTAAACTGGCATAATTTTCGTTACATCATGTATGTAACACCCATACCGAACTGACCTGGGTAAACCCATGGTTGAACCGGTATGGGCATCACTCGAAGATACAACATTTAAAATAAAAGGAGAAACAACATTGAAAATCGAATTAAAACATAAATCAAGAGTAAGTCGGAAGCGCCTCCATTATTCAAAATCCAAAATCCAAACGATAACAAAAATCCAAAATCCAATCCTCGAAGTGATTACAAAATCACTAACCGAAAATGTCAACTAAAGTATAAAAATAAAGAAATAGTCAACTCCAATGAATCATGAATCTTCAACTCATGGCTCCAACCAGCGACTCTCTGAACTCAACCGGAAACACCTAAACTGCTACTCACTCTCACTAACAACTTGCACTTGAAAGGGGAAGAGGGGGGATCAATTTCCTATTGAAATTGAGTGAACCCACTGGGTTTAACTTTGCGTCGAACCTAACCTAACAAAGCGATTCCGAACTCCGCACACACATCAACAATGGAACCAGACACAATTATACCACATTTTATTTCCCTAAAACAGTCTAGGTGATTACATAGGTGCAGTTCTCAGTTCAACATTCAAGATTCACATCAGTTCGAGATTCACAGTTCACATCAGTTCAACATTCACAATTCATATCATCGACAAGATTATAATAGCATTTAACATCCAAAATTCAGCAACACGTCACATGGCAACTCACGATAAGAATCAGCACTCACGCACACACATACACACAATTCACAATTGATTTATTGAGGTGAGTTCATTATGCACCATAAGGAATTGTTCCCCCGCTACCTGGCGGCCATCACAACACGACGCATCCTCAACAGATCCTTTTTCCATGGACAATCACAATATCTCCCTCAGGAGTTAGAAACTAATCCTCGGTACTTGACCAAGGTGATCTACCAATGTAGACCTGATTCGAAACTAATCCTCGATATCCGACCAAGGTGATCTACCCACATAGACCAGACTCAAACACATTCTTTGGGGTAACGTTGGCTCCTTCCGATTCTATTATTTCAAGTAATTACTACATTCAACTCATCCATTTCATCCATTATCAAATCCCTCATCAATACCACCACAATCCATCTATTTCCACACATTTCGTTAACTCGATTTGTAAACGTAATTCAACCAATTCTGACACACATCCATTCTAATCACTCACTTTGCACTTCACAATCATCAATTCACCCAATTCATCAACTAACATCAATTCACACAATCAATTAATTCCACGTTGGTACTTCAATCCATTAGAATCACAATTCACACATCACAAACAAGAACGCAACCCATCCCTCCTATCACTCATTACTAGTTACGATCCATTTATCATCCATATTAATTGTTGTCCCCAATCCCAACAACAAGGAATACATCAGTCGAGCAACAATCAGCAATTAACAACCACACAACAATTATCCCATTTTACTCTCTTCAATTTACATGCAATCCCTAATTTCATCTAAGTCCGAATTACAACTCCTCACATCGACCAACACTACCTATCGTACGCTAAACCCTCACTTGAAAAGAAGAAGAGGCTCTAAACAACTTCTAGAAACCCCAACAGCCAAGCTCTACTACTTCAAAAACGTAGCTCTTCCATTCTCTACTGACGGCACCTTGATTGACCACTTCAGGAACCAAGATATGCAATATCTTCCTCTCGTAGGCAGGAACACAAAGGAGAAAATGGATCCTCGATCTGACACCCGTAGCTCCGGAATCAAGGTTTTAAGTGGGGAAAATCTTGGTTCGTCAAAAGGGTTTACAAAGAGAGAGATGGAGGGAAAATTTTTGGAAATCTGTGAAAACATGTCTTTTTATAGTCAGACCAAGACACACGACGTGTTCTTCAACTACATGGCGTGTTTCTTGATACTACACGTCGTGTTGTATAGACACACGACCATGTGTTTCATTCTGCCAAATTTGACGAATTCTGATGGAAAAAGAGCATGAACGTGTATCATAGATACACAGCGTGTGTTACAACATACAACGTGTGTTCTTCACTGCACATCATGCTCATATTTAACTTCAACCCGACTCAAATTCAAACGACCCGGACTTCGATGGGGCCCTAAGAGCACTGTTTCCAATGCCTCAGTCACCCAAACTCGAGTTCCGAACAGTTTGGTTGGGCGGGGATGTTACAAGTCTCCACAACTTCAAAAGATTTTGTCCCCAAAATCACAACTGAACTCAATCTAGCAATGCAACGCAAAAATTGCAGCATAACACAGCATCTTAAGCACCACATCACTTACCATCAAAATTACCTCTTAACGGCTCTAGCAACACACACCTTCTAAGAACACTACTCCCACATTGACTCAGACTCCTTCCTAACACACACGCACAACCAAACCTTTACGACACAACCAAAACACAACAAAACACAACTCAAACAAAGCAAGAACTACTAAGCTAACACCTCCGACTAAGACCTCACATCTTCGAACACTCCTCCTAATTTAACCAAAAACAATAAGGCTCTACTCTTCCAACCAACTTTCTAGCCTACTAGCTACACTACTCTCTAACTCCTCTAACACCCACAAGAACAAAGGAGTGGGACGAGCCCGAATCAAACAAAGCACAAACGTAAGGATCAAGAAAAGATATCATACCGTTCACCCCAGTATTTGCATTCTCTTCTACACCTCCGATAAGAGCATACAATCATCCTTGATCTCCTCCAGCTCCAAGTAGTGTAACATTAGCTCCAGTCCCTCTCCCAGCACTCGCAGCACCACGACCAACACCACCTCCTCCTCTACCTCTATAACTCCTAAACGGAGCTCTAGGCTCTTGCACCGAACCCACCGACTGAGTCGGAGCTGCTCCCCTAGTCTGACAGTATGTGCTTTTATGACTGGGCTGGCCACAAGTAAAGAAACTCACTGGTGCATTCCTCAACGTGTGACACTCCACAAAATGAGGCTTCCCATAAGTACTACAGACAAGCAAACCCGATGACGCTCCACCAGATCAAGTCATCCCAACACTCCTCGCTCCACACATGTTACTCCTATAGCCAGGTTGGCCACAAGTGTAGCAAGTTACGGCTCTCCACTGAGGGGCTTGTGACATCCTAGGAAAATCCCACATTGACAGAGCATGGGGGAGATCCATGGGCTATATGAAATAGCTCAACCATAACTATCATGATGCATATTGTGGTGTAGTGGTGGGAGCTTGATCCTGAGAGGAGGAGGTGATGACACTCGATTTGACGTGATTATCAGCCTCATTTAAGCGACATTTCTTTGCTTAAGACATGGTTTTTAGGGTAGAATAACGAATATTCAATCGATTGCCCTATCTCGTGCCATTTGTGTTACCTTGGCCCGGTTCGGGTCTATTTGATGGTTTTCTAGTGTTTTTATGTTAGCACAGGTTTTTGCCGTCAAATAGAGTAGCCATGGACGTGTCTAAGGCGTAGGAACCTCGAGGAATCAAACCAGAATCGATCCAAGGAGCCAGTTGATGTGACTTTATTTGGTGCATTTTAAGCCTTCAATTAGCCTATGAAATGCTCGTGTTTGATCCTTAAATGCCATGCTTAATATGCTTTTATCCAAGTTTTGTGCTAAGTGTCTATTTGTTGTCCGGTTGCTACTTTGAGACCATTTCCTTGTCTATTGGAACTGTTTTCTTTGTATTTTCAGGTCTTGGCATTGTAGAACTGGTGACAAGGAGCACGTAGGATCAAACGGGAGGTCAATCGGAGCTAGGACGGAGGAGATATGGCCGATGCAAGATTGGAGAAAATACTATATTCAGCTGAAGACATCTTCGGCGAAATCATCATAGCAGTTTCGCCGAAGAGGAAGTCTCGGCGAAATCTTCAAATCCTCGGATCGAAAACTTGAAGCAGACGGCGGACATGTGGAACTTGAAGATGGTTTCGGCGAAACCATTCTATATTCTCGCCGAAAATTGAAGATGGTTTCGGCGAAACCATTCTATGTTTTCGCCGAGAATTATGGGTAAAGTCCAGCGGCTATATAAAGGTGAAAGGGGCGATTTAAATGGGGGGACAATCATATATTATTTTTACACAATCGCCGATTTCATCCCTCTTTCCTCTCAACTTCTCCAACACTTTCTCCTCATCAACTAATCCATCATCAACCCTAGAGCAAGGTGCAAATTGGAGTAAGGAGCTTGGATTGAAGCCCACAACCTTGGGGAGAGGAGCTTGCAAGAAGAGGATTGCCATGGAACCCTTGGTGACCATCTCTCTTTCTTTCTCTTGTGTACCCTTGGCCATGTGTGGCTGATTTCCTAGGTTTTCTTGGATTGATAGATGGTTGTGCTAGGATAGTGGTTAATTGTATAAACTTGCCATGATTGATCTTGGATTGTAAGAAGATGGTCTCTATGACTTGTTGTTAATTCCATTTATGGCTATGGCTTGATTGGTATATTATTTGTAATGTAATGCATGAGAGTGCTTGGATTACATGGATTGTAGGTCTAGGGATTGAAGGGAGTGTGTTCTAAGAGATTAGATCATCTCAATTCAACCATAGTTGCATGATTTCTCACTTGTGCATTTTATCGAACACTTGGTGTGCATTAGGATTTTCACTCAATTGAACTTTGATTAGTCTTTGGATGATTCTCTTAGTGTTAGGACATTGACATGATAGTGTGGTGTCTAGCCTAGTGGTCATAGAGTCATAGGAGAGGGTTTTGTAGCTTGGCATTTCATCAAACACCTTTAATGCATCCTTAGTCACTTAGCTTGAGAGCGAGAGCCTAGGTTGAGTGATTCTAGGATAGGGATTTAGTGCGACGAGAGTGCATTGAGTCTATAGAAGGGATTTGCATGGTCATTCGATTGCATCCTCGATCATGTTTGCTTGTTTGTGCATTTATACCTCTTGAGCATGATGAACCTATCTTTCCAAGTTAACCTCCTTTACCTTTGATTTGCACCCTTTTGATTTGCTTGTTTGTTTAGTTTCTTTTATGTTTTTAATTCCTTTCCAAACTAAAACCAATTTTTAAATGAATAGACCGTCCATGAACCGTGTGAGTACAAGCTTTTGAGAGAGCCCTCGTGGAATACGACCTTGATTGTTGTGAGTTAAATCTCGCGCATCACCAGTCAAAGTCAAACAAAATCCTGCCCGAGTAAAAAGAGATTTTCGCTGAAATTGAGCTTGCATATTCGGCAAAAATATTAGTGCATTCAACTGGTGCCGAGTCAAAAGACATCTTCGGCGAAAACATTGTACTCTTCGGACCGAAAATTCAAGGCAGAGAAAGCACTCCCGAACACAAAGGAATTTTCACCGAAATTCTTAAGGAATTTTTGGTGAAAATAATACACTATTCCAGATCAGTTAGGGTTAAGTATAAATACTTAACCCGGCGGCCCAAAACGGGGAGGAACAATCATAATTTACAAAAACACAACTTTTCGAGATCATAATTCTCTAAAGTTCTGAAGCAAAGAGCTGGAGTTCGAAGAGCCGGATAGAGATCGTGACGCCATCCCTTCCATCTCGGAGAACCGGAGCTAGGAGTGTTATCTACCGAAGATCGGAGTCTGTCAGAGTCGTCTGAATTAGGTTTTTCAGATTCTTTTCTGTTCTTCCTTGGAATGATGAACTCTTTCCTTGTCTTTGTTTGTTTTGTAATAATCATGAGTAGCTAAACCCTTTAGAGCTTAGACTAGATGAACCCTAAGTGACCCAGGGCTTTAAAGCGGTCACGGATCGGTGGTGATTAGATTCGAAATTCAATCAGTTCTTTTTCATGTTTGATTCGTTCTTCATTGTTCATGTTTCTTGTCTGGATTGATCACCTAGATTAGATTCTGGTTAAGCTAAGGATAGAAGCGAACGCTCGCCTTACTTTAGAACATCGAATTGAACAATTAACCTTATATTGGAGCGTGCCTTTCGTAGGAACCGGTTAGGGTTAATTCACTGCAAGAGTAACTCATTAATCACTAGTAATTACACCAATTAATTAAGTCGTTGCGAGAGGCGACCGTACCCGGGCGGCTAGTTAATCTTGGTAGTTAGAACGGATAGAGCGAACGTTCGCCGGTCTTAAACCTAAGGGTGAGGAGTTATGGTGGTGTCTTAGTAATTGATTGAATGAGAATCGAAATCCGCTGATCTGTTGATTGCCAATGCTCTGGGGAACAAAGGGGGATTCAAAGTCTAAGTTCGTCTGTCATTCTTGTTTTCAAACCCTAATTCCCAATCTGCTTTAGTTTAATCTTTTTAATTTTTCTGCATTCCTTAGAAGTAGAAGTCGTGGAACTCACACCACGCACAACGTGTTTACCTTTGAGTATTTTGCTAGTTCTAAAGTAACCAATCATAGAAAGCCCTCGGAATACGATCTGTTATACGCTTTTTCTTAGCATTAGTAGTTTTTATTTGGTTGAAACGTCCGAACAACGACCGGGCGGTCCACCAAATTAGCGCCGTTGCCGGGGACTTCTTTTGATTGTTTGAAAGAAGAGTTGGCAATTTATTCTTCTACTTTCCATCTTTCATTTTTCCACCCACTTCGATTTTACACTGGTTTTGTTTGTCTTTGTTATCTGTAGGTTTACAGGTGTATGCCTCACCGTCCTTGGACTCGCTCTCAAACCGAACAGGCTAAGATTGCAGGGAATCCAGGCAGTTCTGCTACACCTCTACGATCACAGATTCTGAAGGAAGGCAGATCCAATCCATTCATCACTCCGATCAAGATCAAGGAACTGAAGGAGAATTCCTCATCTCCGTCTTCACCGCACTCTTCATCCGCTTCATACACCGCATCACTTTCACCACCTCCATCTCCTACCATGGGCGATAGATTACCACCAAATGGCGATCAACCACCGCCGCCACCACCACCTGCACAGAAGAGTCTAGCAGACTATAACAAGCCGAGCGCGACTAGCGTTCGATCTGCCATTGTCGTTCCACGCATTGAAGGAGATCCTGACTATGAGATCAAGATCCCATTCTTGACGATGATCTCTAGGGATTTACAGTTTGAAGGCAGACCCCTAGACAATCCGTACACTCATCTTGCAGACTTCCTTGATCTCTGCAGTACTTTTAAGAACGAAAACCTCGACAAAAACACCCTTTGTCTGAGAGCTTTCCCGTTCTCTCTAAAAGGCGCTGCTAAGAGGTGGCTTACTGGCAAACCACCTGGCTATTACACTAACTGGGATACTCTGGCTCAGGACTTTGTTGAAGAATACTTCCCTCCGGCCAGAACTACCGCCATCAAGGACAGCATCGCCAGATTCTCCCAAAAAGAAGGAGAAAGCTTATATGATACTTGGAATCGATTCCAAGAACTTCTTTACACCTGCCCTCATCATGGATTCGAGCAGAGGCAGTTAGCTGAAATCTTCTCTCGTGGACTTCGAGAAGAGTCTGCCAAGTGGGTCAATTCTCTAGCTGAAGGGGATTGCACTACACTCACTCCTGAAGCTGCTCTTCTTCACTTCGCAAACTGTGCCTCCACGTCAAGGAACTGGGAGCGACAATCTGAAGGATGAAGGAGCAAGCTAGATCTTGAAGCTACTATCAAAGCAGAGGTAGAGAAGCATTTGAAGAAGTCTACCACACCGATCAAGCCACTGGCAGCTTCTGTCTATGTTGCTGATTGCGAGTGGTGTGGAGCTTGCTCATATAATGGAGGCCGTTGTCAGAACTTTGGTAAGGCAGAAGTCTGGTCTACCGAAGAGGTAAATTTCCTACAACAAGGCTTCGTCAATAATCAGAATGGTTATGCTGGTTACCGTAACTTCAGACAGCAAGGGAACTATCAAGACAGACCCCCCTACAATGCTGGCGCCAATCATAACCAGAACCAGAATAACCGCCCGGCTGGTCCAGCTCAGGATCAGAAGCCTAACCATCCGCCGGCAGGTGTCTACCAGCCGCCGCATCGCAATCCGGGTAATTATGGAACTGCTCCTAGCAATCGCCAGAATCAATATCTTAACAATACTTATCCAGGTCAGCAGCATCAAAGAGATAATAATGTCAGTGACCTGGATAAGAAGCTCAGCCAGATCATCACAAGACTTGATGATCATGACAGTCAGTTCAAGGCTCAAGCTCTTCTCAATCAAGAACAGATAGCATCTGGACAAAGAATTGAGCAAGACGTGAACAACATCTCGAGCATGCTAGCATCTGGTCGACCATTTGGCCAGCTTCCAAGCCAGACAGAGCCAAACCCGAGAAAAGAACTGGCTAAAATGGTAACTGCTCGAAAACTCTCGAACTTAATTGCTGATGCTTATTCTGTTTTACGCAGGATCGCTAAAACTCTGGAAGAAGAGGAAGAAGAGGAATAGAAACCGGCGCCTAAGGAGGATCCTCCTCTTGCACCATACATCGTAAAGCCTCCTTTTTCCTAGAGCACTGCTGCCAAATGCAAGGAACGAGACTGGCATGAAGGGGAACAAGGAAGGATATCCTGACATTCGTGCTAAGAAACTTGTTTCTCCATATCCAGCTAAGCTATCGGACCCTGGTTCTTTCACTTTACCTTTGGTCATTAATGATGTTGAGATTGAACGATGCTTAGTTGATCTAGGAGCATCTGTTAATGTTATGCCTATGAGTCTATATGAGAAATTAAACCTAGGAGAACTTGAACCGCCTAGTATGCAACTTGTCTTTGCTGATAGATCACTTAAAACCCCTAAGGGAGAGATTAAAGACGTTGTTACTAAATGTGGTCCATTCACGTTTTTAGCTGACTATGTGATTATGGATACTAGTACAGATGACTCTACGATTCTCATAGGTTGACCTTTCATGGCTACTACGGGAATGAATATTAACGTTCCAAATGGTTCTTTAACTTTAAGAGTCGGTAAAGAAACAAAAACGTTCCGTCTTAAAGATGGCATGAAATATGACTCTAGGAATGAAGAATCTCACTGCCTAGCTGTTGAAACGGTGGGGTTGACTCCGGTCAACTCCGTTACTAATGCTTCTTCCAGTGTCTCTAGATCAGCTGTTGCTGTAGATATTAAACAGGTCATTACGAAGAAGCCATAAATTTCGGTTCAGAAGCCGCTTAAGAAGAAGAAGAAGGAACTGCAAGCCTCTTCTAAACCACCGAGCAGACCTCGAGGAAAGAACAAGAAGACGAAGACACAAATGGTCTGGAGACCAAAAATTCCGCCGTCTTCCATCGAGGCAGCTGTACCAGCATTTCGTTCTGAGAAACCGGCGCCGGAACAAGTATGGAAGGAGAAGCTGAAAGCGTCTCCTAAGGAAGTACTAACGATCACCGATCCTGGTGATAACAAGCCGAAGATTAAAGAAAAAGAGAAACCGACAGTCCTCATTCCTTCCATCGTCACACTCAAGAAGGATGATCTCTCTAGAGAGCTGTTCGGACCATTCAAGTTCGTTGATCATCTTCCCGACGGACGTACCAAGCTTTTGCATGCGAACGGGAAGAGATTCACGTTTACCGGAGAAGTCCCGAAGCTGTACTTCATGAACTCCGACGCGAGCGTGAAGGAGAATCTAGGTTGGGATGTCTCCTAATACCATCTAGGTATCGTCCAGCTCAAGGACGTTAATAAAAGAGCGCTTCGTGGGAGGCAACCCACGGCTGGAGTCTGTTTTTAATTTTGTTGAACTTGGTGTTTTAGAGTCGGTTCGGGAGAGCCAAAAGTGTCAATTTGTTTGATTTATTATTTTTAGTGTAGAGTCTGCATGTCATAGAGTCAGTTGCAAGTTGATTGAGGTCATTCTGATTTTTGTGGATTTAACTGTGATTTTCTGAAGTTAGCCGATTTACTAAAATATTTAAAACCTGAACAGTTCAAAATTTTCGGCGAAACCACCCTTGTTTTCGGCGAAATCGATTTTCAATTTTCGAACTCAATCTCCCTGTTCATTGTTTTCGGTTCGAAAAGTTTTTGTTTTCGACGAAGCCATTTGAACTAAAATTTTCGGCGAAACCGCCTTCGAAAGTCCGGCAGTCCATTTTAACTGAAATTTTCGGCGAAAACACCCTTTTCTTTTCACCGAAAATAATTTAAAAAATCAGAAAATTCCCACTTTAAAAATCCGGTCTCCCTCTCTCTCCTTCCTTCCCTTCTTTCATTTTCGCTCAAACCCACCGAAAGCACCCCCCCATCTATTTAAAATCGCCGCCGACCACCACTTCTTTCAAACCGCCGTCGCCACCGTTTCCCGTCGCCGCCGCCATCGCCGACCGCCGTCGCTCCCTTCCCCTCATTTTCCGATCGATTCAAGCCCTAGAACGTTCGAATCGGAGCTTTGCAGCTCCAGTTCTCCGAAACCTAGTTTTCAACGTTTTTCACCGATTCCTCTCAACTCGTTCACTTTTTGCATCCATGGCTTCAAGGTAAGTTGTAGAGCTTTTCAATACGAATCTTTTGACATGTAGATTGCTGAATTTCGTCAGGGTTGACTTTCAGTTGACTTTTTAGTTTGCCTCGTTTTGCGTGCCGACTGTTTCGTGTGAACTAGGATTAACTGAACTTATAGAACTGTTCTTGGATGCTTAGGGAGTCCCGTGCTTAATTTCCATATCAGTTGGTCGTGTGTTGCTATGCATACGATTAATTTCTTGTTATGTTGACTTTTGTGAGAAATGTCGGTTTGACTTTGAACTGTTGTTGATCGTTTGGCTGTCATAAGTGTTCATTCTTGATCATATTATCATGTTGCCATTTGAAATCATATTTTACCGTCATTCTCCAAGTTATGATAGTCTTGCCATGATTAGGGTTCAATATGCTAAAATGTTGACTTTCTAAATGTCGGTTTTTGAACTCTGATTGTGCTTATCTGATTCTGGCCGTTCCTAGGTGTATTTTACTGTCTATGATTGCCAGCTACTCCGCTTTGCTTACCCCACTTAGTTTCCCTCATTTCTTTGTGAAATTGAGTATTTCTACTAAGTGTGGGGTAAGGTTTTGGTTGACTAATCTGGTTTCGTTCTTGGTTTAGGAACACCTTTGAGCGCAGGACTAAGGCGCGACTTGATGGCGCCTCGAGCTCAGGAGCTGCCGCTCCCGTCACACCTGCTGTTCTGGGTCCACCACCTGCTCTACCCCGCCATGCTGGATATCATCCCACCATCGTCCGTCTACCAGATTTCTATTTTGAGTGCTTCCAGAAGATTCAACACGTTCGGGGAGCTGACGTGCGTCCTCTCTCCATGGAGTCCCTATATGATCATGATGAGGACTACCACCGGAACGTGCATGACGCCTTAGCACCAGCTGATCTCCTCGAGCTGACCACCATCGCCGCCGAGTTCCCAGACATTGCCCTCCAGGAATTCTGGGCAACATTTGATCTGGATGAGCACAAGAGGAAGCAACGCCAGAAGGTGATCACCTTCTATCTTGGTGGGGTGTACAGGCAGCTCACCTACGATGAGTTTGCCGCTCATCTCGGCATCCCCTATGAGCATTATCACGATCATCACCTAGGTTGGGGCGAAGATGATGACGACGAGGAGTACAACGCGCTCTGGAGCCACATGACAGGCGTGCCTGGCGATTGCCTCGGGATGAACAACTCAGTTAAGTCTCTCTGTCACCCGCTCTATAAATTTATTCATATGGTTTGGTGGAGGTCGCTTTTATATTTTCCAGATAAGGAGGAGCTCATGCTTCTCCGAGCCATCTGAGAGAGCTACCCTCTCCACCCCGGTCGGGTACTGGCTCGCATCTTCCGCCAGAAGACCAAGAGGAAAACACCACCCCGCAAACTCTTGGGAGGCAACTTCATAGGATAGCTCATCATCTCCTTCGGCATCCGCCATGAGTATGGCCCACACATTCCACGACATCCAGTTCGGACCGTTGGAGGAGACTTGGCGGTTGAGTACGACTTAGAACTCGACCTCAGTCCCCATGTAGCAGCTGATCTTCCACTCCAGCCTGTGGTCGAGTTAGAGGAAGAAGATGATGCTGAGGAGCAGCAGCCGCAGCCGTCACCTGAGTTTCATGATTATATACCCTCGCCACACCATCAGGCAGGGACATCCACCAGTCGCCACTGCACATCCCCGATCCATATCCGGCGCATACTCAACAGCCGCAACACCACCCCGCGAATGTTGGAGAGTTATACGAGCGACTGCAGGAGTAGCGCATCACCGACAACGCCACTCAAGAGGAGCGATGGACTATTATGCAGCAACATATGCGTCGCGCCGACCATCGATATGAGGCACAGATGGCGTGGCAACGCCAGCTCGGCGAATTTCTCCACTTTCCACCTCCCGGCTCACCGAACCAGCAGTGATCGGGTTGTATTCCTTTTCTGGTGTCTTCTTTTTATTTATTCTTTTCAGATTTCGGTCCAACTTTTTTCTGTGTGGATCCGGGACACTTGTCCCGGTTTCCTTTTTATGTTTCATTTGTTTTTGTTTTGTAGGCAATCGGTCGACTTCCTTTGCTTCAGGTTATGTTACACTTCCCTCCGCTCTCAGGATCCGTGCTTACCCTCTGAAATCAACCGTCCTCATCCAGGTTCTTACATTCCACTCTGAACTCTAGAATTAGTCTTGTGAGGACACAGTCCGATTTAAGTGTGGGGTAGGATGCTAGAGAACTTTGCATGAACTTGATTGCCCTTGATTGTGTTTTATGTGTGCCTCGTCATTCCATTCCAGTCTCTCTAGCATTAGAATGGCTCAGTTCTTGATTTTTTATGTTAAGTTGTTGTTCAAACTTTCGTAATGATGCTTAGACTGCTTAACCTAGAACTTGAGAACCAACTTGTATGCTTTGATGCTAAAATGCCTGGTCAGAACAGAATTTTAAAATCACACTTGTAGTTTGTAGCCTTGATTGCATGAAAATGACCGAATCCGACTAGCAAACCAACTGTGAGCTTTTGATCCATTGCACGTAACTTGCAATTTTAATTATTTCTGAGTGGTTTTCTGTTTACTTGAATGAGTTAGAATTTGCATGAGACCTACTCGAGACCACACGATGACACGAGTTCTAGAAGGATAGGGGCACCTAGATTCAGCTACTAAGCCAGATAGCCTACCAAACGATAAATCCACTAGGTTTAGACCCTTAAGCTTGGCATGTTCTTTCGGTTCGATAATACATTACAACCATTTCCCATTTCTTTCATTCCCCGTTGATCCCCTGTGGTTGTAGTTCTAGATTGACCTACCGGAAGTTGGTTTGTGGTAACCTGCCTATAGCCATTAAACAGGTGGTCTTAGCTAATATGTCCAGACGTGTAAACCCCTCTAGCAACTAAAAGAAAAATCGGCACAAAAGAAAAAAAAAGTAAAGTAAGAGAAGAAGCAAGCTGCAGGAAAAAAGAGAAGCAGAAAAATAAGAAAAATCAGAAAAAGTTCAAAGTGTAGTTCAGTAAAACGTTCTTCTCCCTACAAATGGAAGAACGAAGTCGAAAGAAAAGTTGAAAAGAAAAAAAAAATTGTTGTGCAAAAAGAAAAAGAATAAGTGCTAGGTTGCTTGAGGGTATCATAAGACGAGCGTTCATTATTCCACCCGTGTTTGGTTAGACGGTAGGAAGCCATAGATTAGATTCGAGGGAAGTTAGTCGAAAGCTACACCGCACCAAAGCCATCATCATTCATTCCCATCATCCATCTCATTATAAACCCGAGTAGTGTAGATTTCATTACGGTCCTAGCAGGGAAGTCCTTCTTGACTAGATACTCGTGTTGTCACAGTGGTGGAGATGTGGTCGAAATGCAAACCTATGACAGAATTCGGTAACAGAAAATGATCGAGAGCAGAAACACGTCCCTTAACACAGAGAGTGAGAGTTCCCATTGTACTATATACATCCTGTGTGAGGAGTCTGGTCGGTCAAGTCAAATTCGTGCATAATTGGTTGCTAATTACTTGTCGTGTGCAGTTTATTACTGAGACCAGGTAGTTTGGCTGATCTGTATGCATGTTAGGTTTCTTGTTCTAGGATCGAGCTGTCTAATGATTCATTGTGTTTGATTGAGCTCCAATTTAATCGATCTTATCATTTGTAAACATGAGCGTTTCTATTCAGTTTGCTTGAGGACAAGCAAAAGCTTAAGTGTGGGGTGTTTGATGACACTCGCTTTGACGTGATTATCAGCCTCATTTAAGCGACATTTCTTTGCTTAAGACATGGTTTTTAGGGTAGAATAACGAATATTCAATCGATTGCCCTATCTCGTGCCATTTGTGTTACCTTGGCCGGTTTCGGGTCTATTTGATGGTTTTCTAGTGTTTTTATGTTAGCACAGGTTTTTGCCGTCAAATAGAGTAGCCATGGACGTGTCTAAGGTGTAGGAACCTCGAGGAATCAAACCGGAATCGATCCAAGGAGCCAGTCAAAGTCAAACAAAATCCTGCCCGAGTACAAAGAGATTTTCGCCAAAATTGAGCTTGCATATTCGACCAAAATATTAGTGCATTCAACTGGTGCCGAGTCAAAGGACATCTTCGGCGAAAACATTGTACTCTTCGGACCGAAAATTCAGGCAGAGAAAGCACTCCTGAACACAAAGGAATTTTCGCCGAAATTCTTAAGGAATTTTCGCCGAAAATAATACACTATTCCAGATCAGTTAGGGTTAAGTATAAATACTTAACCCGGCGGCCCAAAACGGGGAGGAACAATCATAATTTACAAAAACACAACTTTTCGAGATCAGAATTCTCTGAAGTTCTGGAGCGAAGAGCTGGAGTTCGAAGAGCCGGATAGAGATCTTGACGCCATCCCTTCCATCTCGGAGAACCGGAGCTAGGAGTGTTATCTACCGAAGATCGGAGTCTGTCAGAGTCGTCTGAATTAGGTTTTTCAGATTCTTTTCTGTTCTTCCTTGGAATGATGAACTCTTTCCTTGTCTTTGTTTCTTTTGTAATAATCATGAGTAGCTAAACCCTTTAGAGCTTAGACTAGATGAACCCTAAGTGACCCAGGGCTTTGGTGATACCTCCGGTCGTTGTTCGGACGTTCAGCCAAATAAAAACTACTAATGCTAAGAAAAAGCGTATAGCAGATCGTATTCCACGGGCCTTCGAAAGATTGGCTACTTCAGAACTAACAAATTATTCAAAGAAAAACACTTAGTGCGTGGTGTGAGTTCCACGACTTCTACTTCTAAGAAATGCAGAAAAATTAAAACGATTAAACTAAAGCAGATTGAGAATTAGGGTTTGGAAACAAGAATGACAGGCGAACTTAGACTTTGAATCCCCATTCGTTCTCCAGAGCATTGGCAATCAACAGATCAGCGGATTTCGATTCTCATTCAATCAATTACTAAGACACCACCATAACTCCTTACCCTTAGGTTTAAGACCAGCGAACGTTCGCTCTATCCGTTCTAACTACCAAGATTAACTAGCCGCCCGGGTACGGTCGCCTCTCGCAACGACTTAATTAATTAGTGTGATTACTAGTGATTAATGAGTTACTCTTGCAGTGAATTAACCCTAACCGGTTCCTACGAAAGGCACACTCCAATTATAAGGTTAATTGTTTAATTCGATGTTCTAAAGTAAGGCGAGCGTTCGTGTAACACCCGTCCCGAATCAACCCGAGTAAACCCGTGGTTGAACCGGTCCCAGGTACTACCGAGTAAAAACAAGGGTAAAACAGTGAAATTGGCGGTGATCAAAAGACAATAAAAACATAAGAGGCCTCATAAAAACGTGAAACTGGAATCCGGTTACAATCCAACCATCATAAATCCCCCAATCCAACCATAACCAGAAAGTACATAAAAACCCCCAAAATCCCATAGTCAACTGAAATGAACAGAAAAGTCAACTCCGCGTAATCCCAGTCTTCACCTCATGGCTTCCGTCCAGAACTTCACGAAATCAACCTCGAACTCAAACTCCTCAGCTACCTCTACTAGCCACGCGATCCTGAAAGGGGAAAAGGGATCAATTTCCTATTGAAATTGAGTGAACCCACTGGGCCTACCTACACGTTGTCCTACTCTATGGAGCAGTCCCAACTCCGCACAAGACATCCAACAATGGAACCAAACCCAACCCCCCTTTCCATATTTTAATTCCCTAAAAGCAGTCTAGGTGATCACATTGGTCAGTTCTTGTTCTCAAGCACAATTCATAACAAAAGAATCACACAGAATTAATACATCAATCCACGGCACACACAGCATCATCACATCACATCCATCAACCAAGTCATTACCACAACCACAAGCACACAAACATTCACATTCATATTATCTAGGTGAGTTATTAGGCGCCAAGGAGTTGTCCACACCACCACCGCCGGCCACATCCTCGACACACATCCCGCAGGATCTTTCCCTCATAGGGAGATAACACGACGCATCCCCTTAGGGATCCTTCCTCCACGGAGCTATCACGACGCATCCCATTGGGATCCTTCCATTTCGGAGATATCAACAACCATGACCTCCCGTCATGGGATTCACCCCAGTGAATCGGACTCGATCACAATAGTATTTCGGGTGGGGTAGTGTGGGCTCCTTCAGGTTCTACTTTGACATTCAAATACCAACACCACAAATCCAACTCATCACAGCTCATTCTCACAAGGCACAATTCACATCATCCACATTCATATCACAGTACACAGTTCTCAGTACATCCCTTGGTTCCACGCCCAGCCACGACCACAATACACACTTACAATCAACCAACGGGTAACCGGCTAGCTCACCGGCCACCCCCACCTGCAAGTACAGGGAGGCCATGTCATGAGTCTAGGGGTCACCCACCTGTTCCTCTTATTCAGAGCGACCCCACATTGGCAGGGCAACTCTCCTGCATCCACAACCAACAATTCATAATATCATAGCACCGCACTCATTTCCCAACCATCCTAATTCTCATTTCTATGTCAATCCATTACTTAATTCATTTCAGTTCACACCCAACCCCAAATCATAGCAATCAACAACAACAATCAACACGACAGTCATCAATAACAATCAAGTACATTCACAGAACAGTTTACCCCCTTTTACGCTCATCATTTTCATGCATAACCTAGGTTTTGTTCTAAGTCCAATTGAAACTCCTCACGCTGTCCAAACTACTTACACAACGCTAAGCCCTCACCTGGAATAGAAGACGAGGCTCTAATCGTCTTCTAGTTCCCCAAAAACTCGATTTCCAACCACCAAACTCGTAGCTCTACCCTTCCTTACTGCTCACGACCTACACCCAGAAACCCAAAATAAAGATTAGCGATCTCTTCTCCTCGTCGCTACGAATCCATAGCAACAAACGGAACTCAATTCCGACCTCTACAGCTCCCGGAATCACCCTTCGAAGGTTGCTCGCTCTAGGTTCGTCAATGGCTTTTCGGGGAGAGAGAAAGGGGAAAGAAGTTGTGAATTTCCGTGCAAATCCGTCCTTTTATGCACGAAAAGTGCGCCTGCTATGTCAAAATGTGCGCCGGTGCACATTGACCCCCAAAAGGCGCACATTTTGAATATTCTGCCGAAAGTTTGCTGAATTAATTGAAAAGTGCGCCTGGCACTTCTAAAAGTGCGCCTGCGCACTTTAGGGCCCAAAATCAGCACTTTTTGGTGCATCACCATTCCCCTCTTTGCAACTTCGACCCAACTTAAACCCGAATGACCCGAAACTCAAGGGGAGGTTAAGAGCACTGATTCCAGTACCCTAGCCTACCGATCTTGAGTTCCAAACCGTTTGGTTGAGCGGGGATGTTACAAGTCTCCACAACTTCAAGGATTTCGTCCCCGAAATCATCCCTAACTCATCCTAGCAATATGATACCGAACACACAGCTAAAATCGCAGCAATTCAAGTATCCTATTGACTTCCGAAATTCCTAACGACGAACCACCAGCCTTCCTTTAACCACTCATCAGCCCTACACCCACTCCCAACACTCTACTCTCACCAAGCACACCCTAGACCTTCTTGGAACCAACACCACAACAAGCAAACACAAAAGCATACATCAAGGGGAATTAATACCTGATTCATACACCTCCACTAACTCCGGGTACCGCCGCCTCATACTCTCCTCAGTCTCCCAAGTGGCCGACTCGCTCTCATGGTTCCTCCATACCACCTTGAGCTGCGGAATCTGCTTATTCCTCAAGACCCGGACTTGCCTATCCACGATCGCGACTGGCTTCTCCTCATAAGTCAAGTCTTGCTCAATCTCCACCTCCTCCGGCTGAATTACATGAGAAGGGTCCCCATGATACCGCCTAAGCACGCTCACATGAAACACATTGTGTATCCTTTCCAACTCCCTCGGCAAAGCCAACACATAAGCCACCGGACCCGACTTAGCGAGGATCTCATAAGGACCGATGTACCGAGGCGCCAACTTCCCTTTTCTACCGAAACGCATCAGCCCTTTCCACGGCGACACCTTCAAAAATACCTTCTCCCCAACATTGAAACTCAGCTCTCTAGCACGACCGTCGGCATACGCTTTTTGCCTATCTTGGGCCGCTCTCAATCTCTCCTTGATAATCTTAACCCGATCAGCCATCTCTTGCACAACTTGAGGACCCGACAACACCCTCGCACCTTCCTCATCCCAACACAAAGGCGTCCTACACTTCCTCCCATACAAAGCCTCAAAAGGAGCGGACTTCAAACTAGTATGATACGAGTTATTATAGGCGAACTCAATCAAAGGTAGCAATTCAGTCCAAGGGGTTTGAAACTCCATAGCACAGCTTCTCAACAACTCCTCCAAAGTAAGGATCGTTCTCTCCGATTGCCCATCCGTTTGAGGATGATACGCCGTCGAGAACTTGAGCTTAGTTCCCAATGCTGTATGCAGCCCCTCCCAAAAATGAGACGTGAAACTCGGATCCCGATCAGAGACGATGGATTGAGGAACCCCATGCAAACTTACCACCTCTTCTATGTATAACTTTGCCAACACCTCCACACTAGGCTTAAACCGAATGGGTATGAAATGCGCAACTTTCGTCAAACGATCAACTATTACCCACACGGCATCCTTCCCCTCTCTAGTCGGCGGAAAACCCGATACAAAATCCATGGTGATGTACGCAAACTTCCACTCCGGAATAGATAGGGACTGAAGTAACCCACCCGGAGCTCTATGTTCCGCCTTAGCCTTCTGACAAACCAAACAAGTTGCCACATAACGAGCCACATCCTTCTTCATTCCTGGCCACCAAAAACTTAACTTCAGGTCATTGTACATCTTTGTCATCCCGGGATGCATAGCATACATCGAGGAATGAGCCTCCTCCAAAATCCCCTTCCTCAATTCCTCTACTTCCGGTACGCACACTCGACCCTTGCATTTCAACAATCCACCAACTACCTCAAATCCATTATCCATGCCTTTTCCAACTTCCCTTCGAAAAGCCACCAGAGTAGCATCCTTGAGCTGCTCCTCACCAATCCTATCATTCAGCATAGGCCTAATGTTGAGCTTGGCAACCAAACTTCCCACATCATCTAACTGCATCTCTACCCTTAAAGCTCTAAGATCCACCAACTCCTTTCGACTTAAAGCATCCGCAACCACATTAGCTTTACCAGGATGGTAGTCAATGGTACAGTCATAATCCTTCAAGAGCTCCACCCAACGCCGCTGCCTACCATTCAGCTCCTTTTGATCCATAAGGTGCTTAAGACTCTTGTGATCGGTCATGATCTTAAATGTCTCACCATACAAATAATGCCTCCACAACTTCAAGGCGAACACCACTGCAGCTAACTCCAAATCATGGGTTGGGTAGTTCACCTCATGCACCCTAAGCTGTCGGGAGGCATAAGCGACAACCTTCCCATTCTGCATCAACACACAGCCCAATCCTTGCAAAGACGCATCGCTAAACACCACATACTCTCCACCTTCTACTGGCAAAGTCAACACCGGAGCTGAAGTCAATTTCTTCTTCAACTCCTCAAAGCTCCTCTGGCATTCCTCGCTCCACTCATACTTCGACTCCTTCCGCAACAACTTATGTAAAGGAGACGCTATGGTAGAGAACCCCTCTACAAACCTTCGGTAGTAACCAGCTAACCCCAAGAAGCTCCTCAGTTGCGACACATCCTTAGGTGGAGACCAATTAACCACCGCTTCAATCTTCTTTGGGTCAACCTCCACGCCTCTTTTAGATACCACATGCCCGAGGAACAACACTTCCTCCAACCAAAAGGCACACTTCGAAAACTTGGCAAATAGTTGCTGCTCCCTCAACCTATGAAACACAATCCTCAAGTGCTCCTCATGCTCCTTCCTAGTCTTAGAATAAATGAGGATATCATCGATGAACACTATCACGAACTTATCCAAATATTCGTGGAAGACCTTGTTCATGAGAGCCATGAACGCGGCGGGAGCATTGGTGAGACCAAACGGCATCACCAGAAACTCATAGTGTCCATAGCGGGTCCTAAAGGCTGTCATTGGCACCGATCCTTCCTCCACCTTCAACTGGTGATAACCCGACCTCAAGTCTATCTTTGAGAACACCTCAGCCCCTTGCAATTGATCGAAGAGATCGTTTATCCTTGGAAGTGGGTAACGATTCTTGATCGTCGCCTTGTTCAACCGCCTATAGTCAATACACATCCGCATCGACCCATCCTTCTTCTTCACAAACAACACCGGTGCCCCCCACGGTGATACGCTTGGGCGGATGAACCCCTTATCCAAGAGCTCCTGCAATTGCTCCTTCAACTCCTTTAACTCCGCCGGTGCCATGCGATAAGGTGGAATAGAGATTGGAGCAGTTCCAGGGACCAACTCTATATTGAACTCCACCTCACGCTCGATCGGTGCCCCAGGTAGTTCCTCAAACACATCCGCGAACTCCCGAGCTACAGGTACCTTCTCCAACTCCTCATTCCGTTCAACTGACACTTGCACCAACAAAGCCTCACACCCTTCTTGAATCAGAGAAAAAGCTTGCATTGCTGAAATTACTCCCATAGGTGCGGACTCCCTCTTCCTAACACCCTTGAACACCACCTGGCCGACACCTCCCACCTGAAGCAACACTTCCTTCTTCTGACAATCAAGCAAGGCCCCATGCCTAGCCAACCAATCCATGCCGAGAATAACGTCGAATTCATTGAAAGGAAGCACCACCAAATCAGCCAAGAACTCCACACCTCCCACTAACACTTTACACCCTCTACAGACTCTATCCACCCAAACAGAAGTCCCCAAAGGAGTTCTGACGCCCCAACTAACACCCAAACTACTAGCTACAACACCCAAACTACTCAAACATTTCTCAGATACAAAGGAATGGGTCGAGCCCGAATCAAACAAAGCGTAAACTGAAAGGCCCAAGATTGAGATCATACCAGTCACCACGTCGTTCGCATTCTCTGTCGCACCTTTAGTGAGAGCGTAAAGCCTCCCTTGCTCCCCTCCAGCTCCAACAGGTGTGGCATTAGCTCCCGTTCCTCGACCAGCACTCGCAACCCCTCACCCCATACTGCCTCCACCTCTGCCTCCATAGCTCCTAGATGGAGCCCTAGGCCCCTGCACCGATCCCACCGACTGGGCTGGTGCAGCACTCCTCCTCGGGCAGAAGTTACTCCTATGACCCGGCTGCCCACAAGTGTAACAAGTCACAGATGCCGTCCTCAGCATGTGGCATGCCCCATAGTGAGGCTTCCCGCAAGTGCCACACACAGGAAGTCCCGATGGTACTCCTCCCCTCTGCACCGGTCCTCCTCCTCTGCACTCTGCGCTCTTATGACCCGGACGGCCACAAGTGAAACACACCAAAGCTCGACGAGACGGGGCAGACTGCACACTCCGCTGGCCTGAGAAAACAGACTGAACTCTCTTTGCCGGGTGACTATGAGTAACCGAAGGAGAAGGCTGAGCCGACGCCTTCCTCTTCTTCTCCTCCTTCTTCTTGTTCTCCAGCCTCTCCCTCTCCAGTGCCGCCGCCTTTACTGTCACTAGACTTCCCATATCAGCAGTGGTGACTCCCTCCTGGATCTCCACTCTCAACCCACTCTTGAACTTACTGATGAGCTTCCTCTCCCGATTAGTCCGCTCGTCATACCACTTAGAGAGAGAGGTGAACTCAATGTAGTATGCGAGAACAGACTTCTCATCTTGCTCCAAGCTCATGAATTCCTTGGCCTTCTCCTCTCGCCAAAGGTCAGGATAGAATTGATCACGAAATACCTCGACAAACTCATCCAGCTCCATTTCTGGCGGAACTACCCGGCTCTGCGGCATCGACTTCCACCAATTCAAAGCATGACCCTTAAACAGGAAGGTCATTGCTTGCACCTTAAGCTCCTCATCAAGTCCCATCTGCAGGAACTTGTACTCACATTCCTGGAGCCACTGCTCTGCCACCTCAGGATCAGCTGCTTCCCCAATGAACTCCCCAAAATTCCATCCCTTCAACAGACTCAGCTGAAACCTAGGAGCTCCTCCTCCAAAACCCGAGTTCCCAGTGGACCTACTTCCCCTTGCTTGACTGGATTCACTACAGGAGGACATTAAACATTTCAGTTGACCGCTCAAGAAACTTCAAACAACTCAATTCACCACTTGATTTCAAAACATCCCACCCATTTAAAACAATTTGACAAAAACCCTTGGAATGTCGGTCCCGTACCGATGTCTCATCCTCCCTCCCAACGAGGTTAATTACTCCCCAAAGAGAGAAGATAATCAACCGGTACAGCAGCGACAAACCAGGCTCTGATACCATTTGTAACACCCGTCCCGAATCAACCCGAGTAAACCCGTGGTTGAACCGGTCCCAGGTACTACCGAGTAAAAACAAGGGTAAAACAGTGAAATTGGCGGTGATCAAAAGACAATAAAAACATAAGAGGCCTCATAAAAACGTGAAACTGGAATCTGGTTACAATCCAACCATCATAAATCCCCCAATCCAACCATAACCAGAAAGTACATAAAAACCCCCAAAATCCCATAGTCAACTGAAATGAACAGAAAAGTCAACTCCGCGTAATCCCAGTCTTCACCTCATGGCTTCCGTCCAGAACTTCACGAAATCAACCTCGAACTCAAACTCCTCAGCTACCTCTACTAGCCACGCGATCCTGAAAGGGGAAAAGGGATCAATTTCCTATTGAAATTGAGTGAACCCACTGGGCCTACCTACACGTTGTCCTACTCTATGGAGCGGTCCCAACTCCGCACAAGACATCCAACAATGGAACCAAACCCAACCTCCCTTTCCATATTTTAATTCCCTAAAAGCAGTCTAGGTGATCACATTGGTCAGTTCTTGTTCTCAAGCACAATTCATAACAAAAGAATCACACAGAATTAATACATCAATCCACGGCACACACAGCATCATCACATCACATCCATCAACCAAGTCATTACCACAACCACAAGCACACAAACATTCACATTCATATTATCTAGGTGAGTTATTAGGCGCCAAGGAGTTGTCCACACACACCACCGCCGGCCACATCCTCGACACACATCCCGCAGGATCTTTCCCTCATAGGGAGATAACACGACGCATCCCCTTAGGGATCCTTCCTCCACGGAGCTATCACGATGCATCCCATTGGGATCCTTCCATTTCGGAGATATCAACAACCATGACCTCCCGTCATGGGATTCACCCCAGTGAATCGGACTCGATCACAATAGTATTTCGGGTGGGGTAGTGTGGGCTCCTTCAGGTTCTACTTTGACATTCAAATACCAACACCACAAATCCAACTCATCACAGCTCATTCTCACAAGGCACAATTCACATCATCCACATTCATATCACAGTACACAGTTCTCAGTACATCCCTTGGTTCCACGCCCAGCCACGACCACAATACACACTTACAATCAACCAACGGGTAACCGGCTAGCTCACCGGCCACCCCCACCTGCAAGTACAGGGGAGGCCATGTCATGAGTCTAGGGGTCACCCACCTGTTCCTCTTATTCAGAGCGACCCCACATTGGCAGGGCAACTCTCCTGCATCCACAACAAACAATTCATAATATCATAGCACCCACACTCATTTCCCAACCATCCTAATTCTCATTTCTATGTCAATCCATTACTTAATTCACTTCAGTTCACACCCAACCCCAAATCATAGCAATCAACAACAACAATCAACACGACAGTCATCAATAACAATCAAGTACAATCACAGAACAGTTTACCCCCTTTTACGCTCATCATTTTCATGCATAACCTAGGTTTTGTTCTAAGTCCAATTGAAACTCCTCACGCTGTCCAAACTACTTACACAACGCTAAGCCCTCACCTGGAATAGAAGACGAGGCTCTAATCGTCTTCTAGTTCCCCAGAAACTCGATTTCCAACCACCAAACTCGTAGCTCTACCCTTCCTTACTGCTCACGACCTACACCCAGAAACCCAAAATAGATATTAGCGATCTCTTCTCCTCGTCGCTACGAATCCATAGCAACAAACGGAACTCAATTCCGACCTCTACAGCTCCCGGAATCACCCTTCGAAGGCTGCTCGCTCTAGGTTCGTCAATGGCTTTTCGGGGAGAGAGAAAGGGGAAAGAAGTTGTGAATTTCCGTGCAAATCCATCCTTTTATGCACGAAAAGTACGCCTGCTATGTCAAAATGTAAGCTGGCGCACATTGACCCCCAAAAGGCGCACATTTTGAATATTCTGCCGAAAGTTTGCTGAATTAATTGAAAAGTGCGCCTGGCACTTCTAAAAGTGCGCCTGCGCACTTTAGGGCCCAAAATCAGCACTTTTTGGTGCATCACCATTCCCCTCTTTGCAACTTCGACCCAACTTAAACCCGAATGACCCGAAACTCAAGGGGAGCTTAAGAGCACTGATTCCAGTACCCTAGCCTACCCATCTTGAGTTCCAAACCGTTTGGTTGAGCGGGGATGTTACAGTTCGCTTCTATCCTTAGCTTAACAAGAATCTAATCTAGGGGGATCAATCCAGACAAGAAACATGAACAATGAAGAACGAATCAAACATGAAAAAGAACTGATTGAATTTCGAATCTAATCACCGCCGATTCGTGACCGCTTTAAAGCCCTGGGTCACTTAGGGTTCATCTAGTCTAAGCTCTAAAGGGTTTAGCTACTCATGATCATTACAAAAGAAACAAAGACAAGGAAAGAGTTCATCATTCAAAGGAAGAACAGAAAAGGATCTGAAAAACCTAATTCAGACGACTCTGACAGACTCCGATCTTCGGTAAGTTGCACTCCTAGCTCCTGTTCTCCGAGGTGGAAAGGATGGCGTCACGATCTCTATCCGGCTCTTCGAACTCCAACTCTTCGCTCCAGAACTTCAGAGAATTCTGATCTCGAAAAGGTGTGTTATGATTAATTATGATCTCTCTGTCCTCGGGCCGCCGGATTAAGTATAAATACTTAACCCTAGTTGGGCCGGGCTGAGCTGATGTTTTCGCCAAAACCATAGGGATAGTTTCGGCGAAACTGGCTCTGACTTCAAGGCTCCGCCGGCTGTTCATTATTTTCGGTCTGAGCAGTTGAATCTTTTCGCCGAAATCATCCTTCTGTTGGCACCAGTCTGAATGTGGTATTGTTTTCGCCGAAACCCCTAGGGTATTTTCGGCGAAAGTATCTTTGTATTCGGGCAGACCTTTGGTTGGACTTTGATTGGCTCCTTTGATCGATTCCGGTTTGATTCCTCGTGGTTCCAATGCCTTAGACACGTCCATGGCTACGTTATATGACGGCAAAAACCTGTGCTAACAGAAAAACACTAGAAAACCATCAAATAGACCCGAAACGGGCCAAGGTAACACAATTGGCACGAGATAGGGCAATTGATTGAATATTCGTTATTCTACCCTAAAAACCATGTCTTAAGCAAAGAAATGTCGCTTAAATGAGGCTGATAATCACGTCAAATTGAGTGTCATCAAATACCCCACACTTAAGCTTTTGCTTGTCCTCAAGTAAACTGAACTAGAACACACTCAAAATCACAAATGACACGAGATTAAACCGAGATTCAATTCTAACAATTTGGTTTAGACTGTTCCACGTAGAAAGAGTGACCTACACATGCAAAAACATCAACGAAACAAGTTTTCGATCTCACTAATTTCTGCACACTTCAAGTAGTGGTTTTAACAAAGCTCATTTCTTGGTAAAACAATTAATCATAATTAACCGACTATGATAACACCAATTCTAATGAGAAAAGACTTTAAGCTCTAGCCATGATGTGGATGCGGAGGTAGGAAAAGTGACGTGGCTATCGACTCGACTTCATCCGTTTCTAGATCTGTGCGTTACATGTTCTAGCTAGGACCAATTTTTAACAACAATTTCGTTTAAGCTTCAACATATTCCTTCAATTTATTTATTGCATACTAGTGCTCGATACCAAACACTTCACTTAGGTGTTGGACCTGCCTAGCTCACAGTATTTGTGCCTTTGCTAGTGCTCAACCCGAACACTTCACTTAGGTGTCGGGCTTGCCTAGCTTTATTTTCAGCACTTCAAAAACTTAGCATTGATTTGCAACACTTAATTACTTGATTTAACCAATTTAGCCACTTGATCCTAGCTAGTTATAACTTTTTACACAAGATTTCGAATTGGATTTCCGTCTAATCTCTAGCCACAATCACAGGTGAACAAATATGGAGTGAAAACATGGGAGAAGCTAGCATCTATCATCTTAGAACGGTGTTTATCGAGCTTTGTTATTAACAGACCAATCAGTTCAATTAATTCAAGTTTCAACTACTGAAGTGATTATGATCTGTTCTGACCTAGACTCATTTAATATCAGTTCCAACATGTTAGTTACAGGTTCTAAGTGGAACAGTCTAGACGTCATTGTTCAAAATTAAAGTCAATTTAACATCACAAGTCAAGAATTGAGCAATTCTATGCAAGAGAAATTTCAAATTTGAACCACAGAATCATAGATAGCAAGCAAGATCATGCATAATCCTAGACTCCCACCCCACACTTAAACGGTTCTGTGTCCTCACAAAACTAAACTAGAGTAGAGGGATACGAAGAACCTGTGACGAGATGGTCGGTGTAGGGGATGAACACGGATAGCCCGGAGCAGAGCGGAGTAGCTACTCGAGATCTCGAGGCGCCATCAAGTCGCGCCTTAGTCCTGCGCTCAAAGGTGTTCCTAAACCAAGAACGAAACCAGATTAGTCAACCAAAACCTTACCCCACACTTAGTAGAAAAACTCGATTTCACAAAGAAATGAGGGAAACTAAGTGGGGTAAGCAAAGCGGAGTAACCGATAATCATAGACAGTAAAATACATACTTAGGAACAGCCATAGTCGAATAAGCACAATCAGAGTTCAAAAACCGACATTTAGAAAGTCAACATATAGGCATATTGGACCCTAATCATGGCGAGACTGTCACAACTCGGAGAATGACGGTAAAATATGATTGCAAATGTCAGCACGATAATAAGATCAAGAATGAACACTTATGACAGCCAAACGATCAACAACAGTTCAAAGTCAAACCGATATTTCTCACAAAAGTCAACAGTACAAAGAATTAATCTCATGCATAGCAACACATGACCAAAGGATAAGGAAATTAAGCACGGAACTCCCTAAGCATCCTAGAACAGTTATATAAGTTCAGTCAATCCTAGTTCACACGAAACAGTAGGCACGCAAAACGAGGCAAACCGAAAAGTCAACTGAAAGTCAACCTTGACGAAATTCAGCAATCTATATGTCAAAAGATTCGTATTGAAAAGTCATACAACTTACCTTGAAGTCATGATTGCTAAAAATGAACGAGTTGAGAGGAATCGGTGAAAAACTTGAAAACTGGGGTTTCGGAGAACTGGAGCTGCAAAGCTCCGATTCGAACGTTCTAGGGCTTGTTGGGATCGGAATGAGGAGGGAAGAGGTGCGGTGGCGGTCGGCGATGGTGGCGGCGGTGGGTTTTGAAATGGGGCGATCGGCGATATGAAAAGGATAGGGGGTTTCGGGTGGCTGGGCGAAAATGAGAGGGGATGAGAGAGGGGGTGGTCCAAAATTTTAAAGGGGATTTTTGGGTGATTTTTCAAATCAGTTTCGGCGAAAGTAGGGGGTGGTTTCGCCGAAACAACAAGTAAACATGGATTGACCAATTTGAAAAGGCGGTTTCGCCGAAAATGGAAGCTCGGTTTCGCCGAAAATTTAGTTGGGATGGTTTCGCCGAAATCAAAAAATTTTCGAACCGAAAATAAGGAACAGGAGAAACAGGTTCGAAATTTAAAACCAGTTTCGCCGAAAACAAGGGTGGTTTCGCCGAAAATTTTGAACTGTTCGGGTTTTAAATATTTTCGTAAATCTGGCCAACTTTAGAAAATCACAGTTAAATCCAGAAAAATCGGAACGACCTCAATCAACTTGCGACTGACTCTATGACACGCAGACTCTACACGAAAAATAATAAATCAAACAAACTGACACTTTTGGCTCTCCCAAACTGACTCTAAAATACCAAGGTTGAAACAAAACAAAACTGACTCCAGCCGTGGGTTGCCTCCCACGAAGCGCTCTTTTATTAACGTCCTTGAGCTGAACGATACCTGGACGGTATTAGGAGACATCCCAACTTAGATTCTCCTTCACGCTCGCGTCGGAGTTCATGAATTACAGCTTCGGGACTTCTCCGGTAAGCGTGAATCTCTTCCCGTTTGCATGTAGTAGTTTGGTACGTCCGTCGGGAAGATGATCAACGAACTTGAATGGTCCGAACAGCTCTCTAGAGAGGTCATCTTTCTTTAGTGTTACGATGGAAGGAATGAGGACTGTCGGCTTCTTCTTCTCTTCAATCTTCGGCTTGTTATCACCAGGATCGGTGATCGCTAGTACTTCCTTAGGAGACGCTTTAAGCTTCTCCTTCCATACTTGTTCCGGCGCCGGTTTCTCGGAACGTGTTGGTGGTGCAGCCTGCTCGGTGGAAGACGGCGGAATTTTTGGTCTCCAGACCATTTGGGTCTTCGTCTTCTTGTTCTTTCCTCGAGGTCGGCTCGGTGGTTTAGAAGAGGTTTGCAGTTCCTTCTTCTTCTTAGGTGGCTTCTGAACCGATAGTTCTGGCTTCTTCTTCATAACCTGGTTAATACCTGCAGCAACAACTGATCTAGAGACACTGGAAGAAACATTAGAAATGAAGTTGACCGAGGCCAACTCCACAATCTCTACAGATAAACAATTTAATTCTTCCTTAGGAATGTATTTCATCCCGTCCTTGAGACGGAATGTTGCAGTATCCTTCCCCACCCTTACAGTTAGAGAGCCATTAGGAACATTGACATTAATTCCGGCTGTCGCCATGAATGACCGACCCAAGAGAAGGGTAGAATATGTCTCTTGAGTATCCATAACTATATAATCAACGAAAAACCGGAACGGACCACAGCAAGTGATTACATCCTGGATCATTCCTCTAGGTTCTCTTAGAGTTTTGTCAGCGAACATTAAATTCATGTTGGCAGGTTGTAATTCCCCTAGGTTCAGTTTCTTATATAAACACATAGGCATGACATTTATAGAAGCACCTAGGTCAATTATGCTACGCTCGATTTCAATGTCATTAATGCTCAAAGGTAAAGTAAAAGGACCAGGGTCGGGGCACTTAGCTGGAATAGGTATGGGTGGTGGTCAAGGAATGATAGCCGAGCACTCTCCCTCATCAACAGCGGGCGGTTTTTCTTCCTTAGGCGGGCTAGTCTGCTCACTGCTCCTGGTTGTTACGACTTTAGCTTGCTCGTTCTTCTCGGAGGAGCTGCTTTGAGATGGAGCCTGATTGAAGATGGGAATACTAGCCATCGCACTAGCATTTTATTTATCATATCCTCTATTCTCTGTCCAGATGCGATCTGTTCTTTGTTGAGAACGGCTTGCACTTTGAACCTTTCCTCGTGATCATCAAGTCTTGCTGTAATTAGATCAAACTTCCTAGCTATTCTCCTCTCCCAATTGTCCTCATATATAAGATTCGGAGGCTGCTGTACTCTGGGCAATCTGGAAGGATCTTGATAACCATTATCCATGTATTGATTTCAGCTCTGGTTGAGTTGGAAGTTGTAGGGAGGGCGCTCATAGAAGCCTTCCCGTTGTTGAGGAGGTGTTCTGAACTGACGGTAGTCAGGGTCGCCTCTTTGATCCCTGGTGAAGCTGTGATCAATGAAGTTGACTTCCTTTTTAGGCCAGTTATTAGTTGTACCGAGGATCTCTTCCATTTGTTTCTGTACTGCGATCTTAATCTGATCTTCACAACTTGGTTGACTCATGGCTGCTCCAAACTGTCTTTCCCTATTTCTGGACTTAGATGCGCAGTCCGCAAAGTGAAGTAGAGCAACTTCTGGTTCAAGTGCTGTGCAGTCGCCTTCAGCTAAGATTTTGACCCATTCAGCTGTTTCTTCATTCATACCTTTGGCAAAGATTTCGGCTAGCTGACTCTGGTTGAATCCATGATGAGGGCATTCAGATAGGAGTGTTTGGAAATCGTTCCAAGCGTCGTGTAAACTGACTCCTTCCTTCTGAGAGAACCTAGCGAGGCTATCCTTGTAGAATGTAGTTCTTGAAGGGGGATAGTATTCTTCTATGAAGTCTTGAGCTAGATGATCCCAGTCAGTGTAGTAGCCAGGTGGTTTCGAGCTAAGCCATACCTTGGCGTTGCCTTTAAGAGAGAATGGGAATGCCCACAAGCAAAGATTGTTCTTGTTGAGATTCCCTTTTTTAAACGTCTCGCACATGTCGAGGAAGTTCGCCAAATGTGTGCGGGGGTTTTCTTGCAGCTTCCCTTCGAATCGAAGATTCTTAGTGACCATGTTCAGGACGAAGGTTGTGATATCATAATCAGGGTCGTCATCGTTGTGCGGCACGACAACGCTAGCTCGGAGGTGAGCTGCACTTGGTCTGCAGTAATCCACCACGGTGCGCTGAGCAACTAGTACGGGAGGAGAAGGTGGTGGTGAATCTGAAGTAGTGGATGAAGCGGATGAAGATGAGGAGTTCTCCTTCAACTCCTCAATCTTTTGAGGGATAGGTGGTGTAGGCGGTGTGGTTATAACTTGCTTCTGAGCTCGCGGTTTCTTCAGCGGAGCAGAATTACCCGGCTTAAACTGAGAATGAGCAATCGAGTGGTTCATGAACCTGTAGAACAACCTACAAGCAACAAAAGCAAACATACCGGCGTAAAATTGAAGTGGGTGGAAAAATGAAAGATGGAAAATGGAAGAATAAATTGCCAGTTCTTCTTTCAACAATCAAAAGAAGTCCCCGACAACGGCGCCAATTTGGTGATACCTCCGGTCGTTGTTCGGACGTTCAGCCAAATAAAAACTACTAATGCTAAGAAAAAGCGTATAGCAGATCGTATTCCACGGGCCTTCGAAAGATTGGCTACTTCAGAACTAACAAATTATTCAAAGAAAAACACTTAGTGCGTGGTGTGAGTTCCACGACTTCTACTTCTAAGAAATGCAGAAAAATTAAAAAGATTAAACTAAAGCAGATTGAGAATTAGGGTTTGGAAACAAGAATGACAGACGAACTTAAACTTTGAATCCCCCTTCGTTCTCCAGAGCATTGGCAATCAACAGATCAGCGGATTTCGATTCTCATTCAATCAATTACTAAGACACCACCATAACTCCTTACCCTTAGGTTTAAGACTGGCGAACGTTCGCTCTATTCGTTCTAACTACCAAGATTAACTAGCCGCCCGGGTACGGTCGCCTCTCGCAACGACTTAATTAATTGGTGTGATTACTAGTGATTAATGAGTTACTCTTGCAGTGAATTAATCCTAACCGGTTCCTACGAAAGGCACACTCCAATTATAAGGTTAATTGTTTAATTCGATGTTCTAAAGTAAGGCGAGCGTTCGCTTCTATCCTTAGCTTAACAAGAATCTAATCTAGGGGATCAATCCAGACAAGAAACATGAACAATGAAGAACGAATCAAACATGAAAAAGAACTGATTGAATTTCGAATCTAATCACCGCCGATCCGTGACCGCTTTAAAGCCCTGGGTCACTTAGGGTTCATCTAGTCTAAGCTCTAAAGGGTTTAGCTACTCATGATCATTACAAAAGAAACAAAGACAAGGAAAGAGTTCATCATTCAAAGGAAGAACAGAAAAGGATCTGAAAAACCTAATTCAGACGACTCTGACAGACTCCGATCTTCGGTAAGTTGCACTCCTAGCTCCGGTTCTCCGAGGTGGAAAGGATGGCGTCACGATCTCTATCTGGTTCTTCAAACTCCAACTCTTCGCTCCAGAACTTCAGAGAATTCTGATCTCGAAAACGTGTGTTATGATTAATTATGATCTCTCTGTCCTCGGGCCGCCGGATTAAGTATAAATACTTAACCCTAGTTGGGCCGTGCTGAGCTGATGTTTTCGTAGAAACCATAGGGATAGTTTCGGCGAAACTGGCTTTGAGTTCAAGGCTCCACCGGCTGTTCATTATTTTCGGTCTGAGCAGTTGAATCTTTTCGCCGAAATCATCCTTCTGTTGGCACCAGTCTGAATGTGGTATTGTTTTCGCCGAAACCCCTAGGGTATTTTCGGTGAAAGTATCTTTGTATTCGGGCAGACCTTTGGTTGGACTTTGATTGGCTCCTTTGATCGATTCTAGTTTGATTCCTCATGGTTCCAATGCCTTAGACATGTCCATGGCTACATTATTTGACGGCAAAAACCTGTGCTAACACAAAAACACTAGAAAACCATCAAATAGACCCGAAACGGGCCAAGGTAACACAATTGGCACGAGATAGGGCAATTGATTGAATATTCGTTATTCTACCCTAAAAACCATGTCTTAAGCAAAGAAATGTCGCTTAAATGAGGCTGATAATCACGTCAAATCGAGTGTCATCAGGCTTTAAAGCGGTCACGGATCGGTGGTGATTAGATTCGAAATTCAATCAGTTCTTTTTCATGTTCGATTCGTTCTTCATTGTTCATGTTTCTTGTCTGGATTGATCACCTAGATTAGATTCTGGTTAAGCTAAGGATAGAAGAGAACGCTCGCCTTACTTTAGAACATCGAATTGAACAATCAACCTTATAATTGGAGTGTGCATTTCGTAGGAACCGGTTAGGGTTAATTCACTGCAAGAGTAACTCATTAATCACTAGTAATTACACCAATTAATTAAGTCGTTGCGAGAGGCGACCGTACCCGGGCGGCTAGTTAATCTTGGTAGTTAGAACGGATAGAGCGAACGTTCGCCGGTCTTAAACCTAAGGGTGAGGAGTTATGGTGGTGTCTTAGTAATTGATTGAATGAGAATCGAAATCCGCTGATCTGTTGATTGCCAATGCTCTGGGGAACGAAGGGGGATTCAAAGTCTAAGTTCGTCTGTCATTCTTGTTTTCAAACCCTAATTCCCAATCTGCTTTAGTTTAATCTTTTTAATTTTTCTGCATTCCTTAGAAGTAGAAGTCGTGGAACTCACACCACGCACAACGTGTTTACCTTTGAGTATTTTGCTAGTTCTGAAGTAACCAATCATAGAAAGCCCTCGGAATACGATCTGCTATACGCTTTTTCTTAGCATTAGTAGTTTTTATTTGGTTGAAACGTCCGAACAACGACCGGGTGGTCCACCAGGAGGTCATGGGTTCGACTCCCACCAACACAAAAAAACAAATCCGTGAGGGCTGGGCCCAAAGTGGATAATATCTTGTCAGAAAAGGTTGGGATGTTACAAGTGGTATCAGAGCCTCTCCCCGTCCCTCTTAAATGATGGTGGAGCAAACCTCAACAAGGGCGTTGAGTCCCTGAGGGGGGTGTATGTGACATCCTAGGCAAATCCCACATGGACAGAGCATGGGGGAGATCCATGGGTTATATGGAATAGTTCAACCTTAACTAACATGACGCGTGTTGTGGCGTAATGGTGGGATCTTGATCTTGAGAGGAGGAGGTCATGGGTTCGACTCCCAACAACACCGAAAAACAAATCAGTGAGGGCTGGGCCCAAAGCGGACAACATCTTGTCAGAAAAGGTTGGGATGTTACAAGTGGTATCAGAGCCTCTTCCCATCCCTCTTGAATGATGGTGGGGCAAACCTCAACGAGGGCGTTGAGTCCTTGAGGGGGGGAGATCCATGGGATATATGGAATAGCTCAACCTTAACTGACATGATGCGTGTTGTGACATAGTGGTGGGAGCTTGATCTTGATAGGAGGAGGTCATGGGTTCGACTCCCAGTAACACCCAAAAACAAATATGTGAGGGTTGGGTCCAAAGTGTACAATATCTTGTTAGAAAAGGTTGAGATGTTACAAGGCTGACTGGACACTCCTGAAACTCGAGTTAGACGGCTAAGTACGCTTAGCCGGGTGGCTTTGCGCAACTGACTTAGAGGGCGGGGCAGTTTCCTTCCTCTTCCTATCTTCATTCTTCCTTCGCTCTAGTAACTCTCTCTCTAAGGCAGCCGCTTTGACTGCCACTAAGCTTCCCATGTCACTAGACGCGACGCCCTCCTGAATCTCCCACCTCAATCCTCCTTTGAACCGACGAGTCAGTTTCTGCTCCTGATTAGTCCATTCGTCAAACCACTTGGAGAGGTTCATGAAATACATGTAATACTCCAACAATGACTTATCGCCCTACTCTAGCTTCATGAACTCTTTGGCCTTTGCCTCACGCCAAAAGTCTGGGAAAAACTTGTTATGAAATTCCTTAAGGAACTCCTCGAACTCCATGTCAGGTGGGTACACTTGGCTCTGAGGTAGTATCTCCCACCAGTCCAGCGCATGACCCTTAAGCAAAAAATTCATGGCTTCCAGCTTCAACTCACCCTCAAACCCATCTCTAAGGAACTTAAACCTACACTCTTTGACCCACTGCTCGGTTATAGCAGGATCAGCTACCTCTTCACTAAACTCACTGAAATTCCATCCTTTCAGATCAGATGGTTGGAACTAACGGACGGCTACTCCATGCCCAAAGTTACTAGTAGGGTGGTTCTCCATCGATTGACTTGATTCACTACAGGAGGACACGGAAACTAGTTCAGTTGACTGTTTTAGAAATCGACATCACAATTCAAAACACTTTTCCTTTCAAAACTTCCCACCAATTTCAAACCGGTTTGAAAATTCCTAGAAAGTTGGTCCTGTGCTGAAGCTTCATTCTTTTCATGACAGGGTTAATTACTCCTCTTAGGAGAAAAGATGAAGCAACAACACAACAACAACTGACCCAGCTCTGATACCCTTGTAACACCCATACTGAACCGACCCGGGTAAACCCATGGTTGAACCGGTATGAGCATCACTCGAAGATACAACATTTAAATTAAAAGGAGAAACAACATTGAAATTGAATTAAAACATAAATCAAGAGTAAGTCGGAAGTGCCTCCATTATTCAAAATCCAAAATCCAACCGATAACAAAAATCCGAAATCCAATCCTCAAAATGATTACAAAATCCCCAATAAAAAATGCCAACTGAAGTAAACAAATAAAGAAATTGTCAACTCCAACGAATCGTCAATCTTCACCTCATGGCTCCAACCAGTGACTCTCTGAACTCAATCAGAAACACCTGAACCGCAACTCACTCTCACTAACCACGCGCACCTGATAGGGGAAGAGGGGGGATCAATTTCCTGTTGAAATTGAGTGAACCCACTAGGTTTAAGTATGCGTCGAACCTAACTTGACAGAGGAATTCTGAACTCCATACGCACATCAACAATGGAACCACAAACAGCCATACCAAGTTTTAATTCCCTAAAATAGTCTAGGTGATCACATAGGTGCAGTTCTCAGTTCAACATTCAAGATTCACATCAGTTTGACACTCACATTTCACATCAGTTCAACATTCACAATTCATATCACCGATGAGATTATAATAGTATTCAATATCCAAAATTCAGCAACACATCACATGGCAACTCACGATAACAATTAGCACTCACGCACACACATACACACACAATTCACAATTGATTTATCTAGGTGAGTTCATTAGGCGCCATAAGGACTTGTTCCCCCGCTCCCTGCCGGCCATCACAACATGACGCATGGTCAACAGATCCTTTTTCCATGGACAATCACAATCTCTCCCTCAAGAGTTAGCAACTATTCCTCGATAATTGACCAAGGTGATCTACCAATGTAGACTCGACTCGAAACTAATCCTCGGTATCCGACCAAGTTGATCTACCCACGTAGACCAGACTCAAACACATTCCTTTGGGTAACATTGGCTCCTTCCGATTCTATTATTTCAAGTAATTACTACAATCAACTCATCTATTTCATCCATCAACAAATCCCTCATCAATACCACCACAATCCATCTATTTCCACACATTTCGGTAACTCAATTTTTAAACGTAATTCAACCAATTCCAACACATATCCATTCTCATCACTCATTTCGCAATTCACAATCATCAATTCACCCAATTCATGAACTAACAACAATTCTCACAATCAATTAATTCCACGTTGGCACTTCAATCAATTACAATTCACACCTCACAAATAATTCAAGGGTAAAAGGCTAGCTCACCAGCCACCCCCACCTGTAAGTACAGGGATAGCCATGTCTCGAGTCTTAGGGTTTCCCTCATGTTCATCCTTCATAGGATGACCCCACACTAGCAGGACCATCTTCATGTTCATCATTAATAGGGCGACCCCTCATTTGCTGAACCACCCTCTTGCAACCACAACTGACAACAACAGATTATATGCATAAATTAACAAGATCGCAACCCATCCCTCCTATTACTCATTACTAGTTCTGATCCATTTATCATCCATATTAATTACTGCCTCTAATCCCAAAAATAAGGCATACATCAATCGAGCAAGAATCAGCAATTAACAACCACACAACGATTATCCCATTTTACTCTCTTCAATTTACATGCAATCCCTTATTTTACCTAAGTCAAAATTACAACTCCTCACATCAACCAAAACTACCTATCATATGCTAAACCCTCACCTGACAAGAAGACGAGGCTCTAAACAACTTCTAGAAACCCGAACGGCGAAGCTCTACTGCTCCAAAAACGTAGCTCTTCCTTTCCTTACTGATAGCACCTCGCTCCACCACTTTAGGAACCTAGATATGCGATCCCTTCCTCTCGTCGCCAGGAACACACAGGAGAAAACGGAGCCTCAATCGGACACCCGTAGCTCCCGGAATCAAGTTTTTAAGTGGGGAAAACCTCGGTTCGTCAAAAGGGTTTTCGAAGAGAGAGAGTAGGGGGGAAGTTCTGGAAATCCTTCAAAACCCATCTTTTTATAGTCATACCAAGACACACGACGTGTTTTTTCAACTACATGACATGTTTCTTCATACTACATGGCGTGTTGTACAGACACACGGCCGTGTGTTTCATTCTGCCAAATTCGACAATTTCTGATGGAAAAAGAGCACGACCATGTATCATAAAGACACACGGCGTGTGTTACAACACATGGCGTGTGTTTATCACTGCAAAGCATGCTCATATGTAACTTCAACCCGACTCAAATTCAAACGACCTGGACTTCGATGGGGCCTCAAGAGCACTGTTTCCAATGCCTCAATCACCCAAACTCGAGTTCCAAACTGTTCGGTTGGGCGGGGATGTTACAATGTATAACGCTTGTTACACAGAATAAGACAAGAAACATTACATTATATGTAACGCCAGTTATGTTCCTCAGTTCTATAGAAATAGTAGTTGCCTCGATGGGACCTCAATGGCATCAATTTCAATGTCACGATCACCCGAACTTGAGTCCCGAACCATCCGGTTGGGCGGGGATGTTACAATTTTGGGCCGAGTGTTACAAGTACAGACAACGTTATAATCACCAAGGGCAATAAACTAACCACCAGGAACAATATCAAACATTATGTAGAATTCTCTCTTGTGTCATTCTGAGTGGGAGCCATAGACAAAAGCACAATGAGAAGGAAGCTCCCCACCAACTCTAACCAAAATATGTTGTTCAGAAGTGCTAATCTCATCCAGATCAATTGAGGGTTTCCATAGCACCCAAATTTTCCCAAGAGGAGAGTAAGAACAATTTTCAGCATGATTCAAGGAAGCAAAAGTAGAAGCGAAATGATTACTAGCATTATTTATAGTAACTCTAGTTTCAAGAAGGGAAAAAACATCAACATTATTTGAGATAACAAAAATAAGTAAAGAAGAATGCTTACGAGGGAGATTAAACCCTCTTACATTCCAGCAGAAGACTCATTGATGATTTGGAGGTTTAAGAGGAACCCTCTACCCCTTCTGAACTTTGTTAGACTGTCTGGTAACTCTTCCCTTAGCAACTGCATCTGGCAAAATAGTGTGTATAGGTGGAAAGTTAGGACTGTCCATTGAAAGGACTCCAAACTGACCTTCAGTCAAGGGTATTCCAACCACGGAGCCATCCGAAGGGAGTTCCTCTATTGGAGGATCTTCTGTGGATATAGAGTGGCTACAAGTACACTAACATATAGGTGCCAACCAAGTTGGGCCTTTTCTACAGTAAGTACATTACTGAATTGAACTTGTGGCGTGACTAGTATCATGTTTTAATTTCAATCTTCCGTGTTAATTGGGAATTACTAGGGAGTTCCAATCAATCACAAAATAATGACTTCGAGGAAGATCAATAGCTGAAGTTGAAAAAGTTGTTCATAGGGACTTCATGAAATGGTTTAGGAGTCGAGTAAGTATACTACGCAAGTCATTTACCTTTGCATCTTGACCAATATCCTTTACTTGTTCAACACTGTTATTATTTTCATTTCAACAGATACTAGATGATTCCCAAGTAGTCCATTCCAAGATCTAAGATTGTTGTCTCGAGGTCCTCAACGCCAAATACATTTAATGGTTATGACGTTAATGGTTATCATTTTCAAACAGTTGCTCATGAGAAGAATAAAATCAGAATAGTGGTGTGTATAGAAGCTATGAAACTCGATCAACACAGGGATTACTAGCACATCGACTTAGCGTTGGTCACTATTTTCGTGTTGGTTGGTCAGATGACTGACGCTAAAACTGGACCACCCAGTCGGTTCAGTGGATGAGCTAGAAAAAATTGGCATGAATCAGTTAGCATAATAGCGTTGGTTGACTTGCTGACCGACGCTAAAGTTTAGTGTCACCAAATCTGGCATCGTTCAATCGACTCACGTTATAACGCGTGTTTGATGACGCTAACCACGTGTTTTTTGTAGTGACTTTTACACTAGTACTTACCTTTCTGGTTGGTGGGGGTGAGTATGTGGTATACAGTGATGCATCCTACTAGGGTTTGGGATGTGTGTTGAGGTAGGATGGAAAGGTACACGAGGTGAACTTTCCAGTCCAAGATATAGAACTGGCAGCGGTGATTTTCTCCTTGAAACTGTGAAGGCATTACCTCAATGGGGAGACTTTTAAGATCATGAAAAATCACAAGAGTCCCAGGTACTTGATGTAGTAGGAGGACTTAAATAGTCGACAACAATGTTGGGTGGAACTTCTTAAGAATTATGATTTCATAATTGAGTACCATATAAGTAAAGCTAATGTAGTGCAGATGCTTTGAGCAGGAAGGAGAAACTGCTCGAGTTGGTAGAGTTGAAGAAGCTGAGAGCTTAATGCTTTGTTTATGAGAATACAACAAGAAAAAAAGGGATAAATAGCACTTACACTATTGGCGGTTGTACAACCGCCAATATGTAATTTAAGTAATGGCGGTTGCGTTGTGGCGGTTATAACCGCCACAATAGTTAGATAAAATTGTGGCGGTTGCATAGTGGCGGTTTTAACCTCCAATGTATAATTTTTATCATTGTGGCGGTTATAACCTCCACAATTGGAAAAGAAAACCGCCACTATGCATTTAGCAATCCGTGTCAAGTGTATTCAGCCAATAAGATCCCACTAAATCTGGACCAGAGGAGGAGAGAGTAGGGATTCTTAAATCCCACTATGGTCCAAACCCGATTTCGAGCCAACCCCCGCCGCCGATTCCTCCCTCCAACCCGCCGGCTTCCTCTCTCCGCCACCCGCCGTATCCCAGCCACCACCTGCCACCGGCCCAACCAACCCCCCGCCGCCGATTCCTCCCTCCAACCCGCCGGCTTCCTCTCTCCGCCACCCGCCGTATCCCAGCCACCACCCGCCACCGGCCCAACCAACCCCCCGCCACCGATTCCTCCCTCCAACCCGCCAGCTTCCTCTCTCCGCCACCCGCCGTATCCCAGCCACCACCCGCCACCAGCCCAACGAACCCCCCAATCTCTCGACTTTAACCCATTGTCGATCTCCGATTCCAGCCGCCGCCGACCCTGACTCTCCAACCACCACTCTGCCTCTATTTTGCCTCCGCCGCCACTCCCTCTCTTTTCCCAATCCCGCTGCCAGCCGCCTCCAACCTAGTCGTCACCTTCCTCTCTATGGCTGCCAACTCCATCAATTCTCCCCACCAGCCGTCAATTCTCCCTACTGCATCGAACTCCCCCCAATTCCGTCCCAGCCGCCACCATTAGCACCCGTCTTCCAACCCCCGACTCCCGCCGCCTCACCCCCATCGCCCACTCCCATGGCCGACACCACTCCCGCCGCCTTGTTCCTTTCTCCGCCGCCAAAAATCTAACCCCGCCTGAAAGGATTTTTGGAACTCGCCGGAATCTGGGTTTTCCGCCGGCGAGTTTTTTTTTGGGAAAGTTATAGTCAACAGTGGCGGTTATAACCTCCACTGTGTAACCGCCACTGTTGCTTATTTGTGGCGGTTCCTGACCGCCACTATTATTCGTTTGTGTCGGACAGTTTCGTGGCAGTTTTGCTTCCCTATTGTGGCGGTTGTACAACCGCCACAGTTGTTACAACAATGGCGGTTATAACCTCCACAATTGTGGAAAATAACCGCCACTAATACTCTGTTTTGTTGTAGTGGAAGTATGGCAAGTTATCTAAACTGGTGGCAAGAACGTTGTTGGGGGGTCAAATCTTGCAGGCTCAAGTTGAAGATCCTAAGTTGGTTGAAGCCAAGAAGCAGATTCAAGTCGGTGAGGAGAGTCTATTATCATCAGAGAATGAGTTGGTAACAATGCAAGGTGGGGTGTGTGTCTTAGATGTCAAGGGGCTTAGGCGGGAGATCTTAGATGAGGCTCACTTGTTAGTGTATGATATTCATCATGGGGCCATGAAGATGTATTACACTTTTGAGAACACATTACTAGTAGCCAGGTATGAAGAAAGTAGTAGCATATCACATGTTGAGTTGTTTGGTTTGCTAGAAGGCCAAGGCAAAACACAAAGCCCCAAGTTGTCTTCTACAGTCCCTACTATTACTTGTGTGGAATTTTGATGATTTCACTATTGACATCGTTAGTGGTTTCCAAAGTTGCACACTTCATCCCGATCAAGTTCAAGTCGTACATTGAGAAACGTGGCTAAGTTGGATGTGGAACATGTGGTATAACTTCATGGGGGTATCGACCATAGTGTCAAACAGGGATCCCAGATCCACCTCCCAGTTTTGAAAGAGTTTGCATACATCAATGGGGACAATAATGAATTTATCTCACAGACGGATGGCCAATCGGAGAGAACAATACTCACTTTGGAGGAATTGTTGAGGCTTGTGTCCTATAGTTCGAGGAGCACTGGCTCAATTTGTTGCCACTGGTTGAATTCGCATACAACAAATCCCACTACAAGAAAAAAGGTCTTCCGCGACCGTGAATACAGTCATGAAAAGGAAAAATCCAGTCCTTACATCTTGTTGTGATCATGCATTTCCAGTAATTAATTTTATAGTCGCCAATGCGATCAGTGATCGTATAGCATGCACAGTCGGTGTACCTAAAAAAGACCGTATAGATCCAGTCACCATTTTTTGGAAATAGGGACCGGAGGAACATGAATTATGAATTATCGACCACATGATTGCCGCTCGTTATTAATTAAGTAGTAACCGTACAAATATGGGTTCCACCGATCGCAAGAAAAGCTTCATACCATATATAACAAGAAAGGAATGAAACCCAAAGCAATGAACTTTCACAATCCTAAGAGAAGACACATAACTTAACAAGATTTTTTCATGTAAATTTAAGCCATTGAAATTGACAACAACCAAACAGCTAGAAATAAGAGAGGAGAGGAATCAATAAGAGAAAATCAAATGAATATCATCCCTCCCCCCCCCCCCCCCCAATTAAGACCAAAAAAGATGAAACCTTACATTTGGAAGCTCAAAACCCAATTGGTAGACAATGAGGAGACTGAGGTTAGCTAGGACGAGGACATAGGGGTAAGGAGACGGAGGCCAAGACGAGGAGACGATGAGGAGTCGGAGGCCGCTGATGGAAAGGATGATGAAATGACGAGGGGATCTCTACCATCATGACACTCCTTAGCACTAATCATGGCCATCAAATTTTTAAGAGGAGATCTAATGGTCCATATTAAAAGGATATGAGTGCAATTTTGTATCTTTAACTTTTCATTTTTTTTACTGATTTTTTTTCCTTAATGATAGCATTAACTTTAATGATCATTAATTGCAATTAATTTAAATTATTTTAATTTTCCATATTCAAATATTTTTTCCTTTTTTCATAACATCCCACCTAATGAAAGATTGTGGTAGTTATTTTTCGCAATTTTGGTTGTTAATTAATTGAATTGATTACGTGCAATTTTTAACCTAATATTCTCAAGTCATATTTTTTCTGGTCATCTTCTCCGGTAATTCTTTATAGATGTTCATTATTCATTTTTCATATTTAGTAACAATCATATAGGCAATCATTGACTTAAATACACGAAGTGCCACTAAACTTTTAAAATGCTATCATCCTCGCCACTAAACTAATTTTATTTCATCGGATACCATTGAACTCTTATTACCTTACACCGAATACCATTCTGTCCAAAATTTAGTTGGAAAGATGAGTTGGACTTAACGGAGCAAGCCTAGTCAGATATAAACAATGACGTTTTTGCCGCGTAGATTGCCAGCAAATAAAAAAATTAGATCAAAATGACGTCGTTTTGAGAACTGATGAAAACAACCCTATATGATGAAACTCACCCCTTTCTATCTGTCCTTTGCCATCCGATTCTTTAGTTTTCCTCTGTTATCAATGAAATCCAACGACGACGAGAACAACCAATTTACTCCGTGTGGGCTGCCCCTCCGGATGACGTTAGAGATCGGCTCAAGAAGCTCATAAATGGTCTGAGATTGGAATTTGGCAGTCCTGAGTTTCAGACGGAGCAGGACGCTCTAAACAAGTTCAAATCAGCTTCTGAAGGTGTCAAGGCCTATACCGCGACTGTGGATCGTTTAGCTGTCGGGACTTTTTTCTACCAGTGTGTGTATCTAGGGCTAGCAGTCGGCCCAGTTCGGTCAAAAACCGGACCGAATTTTCGGTTAAGCGAGACTGAAATTCTGTCAAACATGGGACCGGTGACCGAACCAATTTTACTCAGTTTTTTAGCCGACCGAGCCGGCCGGTTTCGGTCCAGAGCCGAACCGTGACCGAGAACCGATCTAGGCATGATTTGACCGAAACCCACCATGAACCGACCTAGAACCGAGCCAAAACCGATCCAGAAATCAAGTATAGACCGAGATTTGAACCGAAAAACCGAACTTCGTACAAAAACCAATCTAGGCTGTTTCATTTATTCTCTTTCCCATCTTCTGCAAGAGAAACAACTTCCTCCAAAACATTTGATAACCCATTAGATCCCACTCTATACAATGACACAACTTCTTTCCCTGTGATCATCTCCAGAAGAAGAACTCCAAATGCAAAAACATCAATCTTTGTAGAGACCAGACCATTCTCCAGGTTCTCAGGAGCCATGTAACCTTTAGTCCCATAAATGTGTCTTGTAAGGTTGAATTCACCATCCTGCCCTTCAGTTGATCTGGCTTGTGCTAAGTTTTCTATCTTAGCCCTAAAATCACTGTCAAGAAGCACGTTCCCACCTTTGATGTCCTTGTGGACCTGTGGAGGACATGTGAAATTGTGTAAATAGTCAAGTCCCAAAGCTACATCCAAAGCAATCTGGATTCTATGTGGCCAACTTAATGCCTTGCCAACATTGGTTGATGAATACATCCAATCACTTAAAGCCCCATTAGCAGCAAACTCATAAACCAGATACCAATATCCATCATTAAAACACACACCAGAGAGACGAATGATGTTTGAATGGTTTATCTTGTTTAGTAAATGGATTTCAATATTCATAGTTTGAATGGATTTCAATATTCATAGTGGTCGAACTTGTTATCGAGAACAGTCTCCTAGTCTAACAAAATCGATTGATGACGAACATAATTTACACACACGTTATATAGCATTTGGGTTATGCCTTCACAAGATTCATATATGCAAATCACAACTAAAACTAACTACAACTCATTGGTTAGACACAAAACAAGGTTGAAACCAAGCAATTAAAAGATTAGCATATGCAAGAGAGTGAGACTAAACCGCTAAAACACGAGAAACGATGAGTCAACTGCGAATGCAAGACAACAAGACCACCCTCCTAGGCCCCAACAACATGCATAAGAGATGAGCAGAAAGAAGGGTGGAAGCCTTCGAATCTGAAACCCAGCCAAAGGATTATCTATGGGGCTGCCAAACTAGAATTGAAGCTGGAAGCAGAGGCGGCAGTAAGTAACCAACAAGGGTACCTACCTTTAAGGAGAGGCAAGAGATGAGCAGAGCTGCAAAAGGGTAGACACTGGAATCCTTCGAATCTGAAATCGAGCCAAAGGCAAAGGATGAATTAGAGGGCTGCGACGAGGAATTGAAGCTGGAAGTAGAGACTAAGGGTACCTAACTACCAACAATAGTCCACCGTCGAGGGTTGAGGCATCGCCGGCGTCGCAGCTTTGGAGATGGAGGCCGGCCTCGAAGCTTCGGGAGATGGAAGATGGCGACGAAGCTTCGGGAGATGGAGTGGAGGCCGTCGAAGCTTCGGGAGATGGAGTGGAGGCCGCCAAAGCTACGCCGTCGAGGGCCAATGGTTCGTCGGCGTCGAAATCATCAGTCAACCACTTTCGATTTTCACTTACGATTACAGAGAAACTGAGAGAGAGAGTGGCGTGATTCTGAAATTAGGTTTCAGAAAGTGAGAGAGAGAGAGAGTGTGTGAGGTGAGTTGTATTATTTTCGGTTCTACTCGGTTTTTCGGTTTATTTTTGGTTTTGACCAAAAACTGGCAAAAACTGAAAATTGGTAAATTGATCAACCGACGACCGGACCGCCTTGGTTAATTTTTGGTTCAGTCACCTCCATTTCGGTCCGGTTTTCGGTTTAAACCGAAAAACTGGCAACCGACTGCCAGCCCTACGCGTATCTGCTCTTTCATCCCACCGCCAAGGTTCAGGTCTCATCTCCGCCGCGCTCAGTTGACCTAATCTCGTTCAATTTTTTTCCAGATCATGTTTCACAAGAACGGAAAATTGTGTTTAATTCACTTATTTTCCTGTTAATTTCCGTTTTCAGGTTGTGGAAGCTAACTCACACTGCTCTTCAGGAATTCCGGGTACAAGAATTCCACTCATAAGTTTGATTTCTGTATTTTATTAGGTAGCTGTTGTGTTTAGTATGTAGTTGAATGAAAGCACTGTGAACCCTTTTCTTATTTATTGTGCTTTGCTAACAGTAACATAAGATGTTGTAGCTTACAATCATTTGTGCTTTAAAGCTGTCTACTAATCTACTAACAGCATTGTAAAATGCTTCATCAGCTTAAATTCCGTTGTGATTTGAGGTTGTAGTATTTAGCTAAGTTTGTGACTGAATTAGGGGGCATTAGGTAGCAGTAGAGCATACTTTGAAAAGCATCATCTTTAGCTGTTTTAGAAACATGAACTGAATCTTTGTGCAGTTGACTGGAAATACACTATGTTGAAATTGTGCAGTTTACATGCCTCATCTAAGTCTTCTATACGGTGATCTAACTGAGGAAGAGAAGTCGGCAGCTCAAGAGAAGGCAGTCCAACTCCACGATAACATCAACAACCTTAGCTTCCTGATCAGCCGCCTGGAGCTGTGGAAGACGGATACCGGATACACTGTGTTGTGTACTTAGTTTGTTCATATATGAATAATCCAACTTTCAAGCAATGAAAACAACGCTGTTGTTGCAACGTTTCTGTTTGGTTCATTGATCGAAGCATAAATATTAAATTTCAAGCAATGAAAACTAGTACTTAGTTTGTTCTCCATTGTCGTTGCAGTACTCTCATGCAACCCTTATCACTTTTGGCTTTTTCCTCTTCTTGGTAAAAACGGTTTTGGACTGCTACCCGATTGAACATTGTGTTCTGGTTCCTATAAGTATAAATATTAACATTCAGTATAAACAATAATAAGAACATGTTTACATTCAAGGGAATTTCAAATTACATACATTGATGGTATTGTAACTTCTGTAGCAGTTGGTGTCTCAGTTTGCTCTGACGTTTGTTTTGATGGACATCGTGCCTTGTTGTGTCCTTCTAATCTACATGCACTACACCTCATAATGGTACCCTTCTTACTAACTCTACCCTCCTTGGACTTTTTCTGAGTTCTTTTCTCCTGTCCTTTCTTCCTTTTAGTAGTGTGTCTCTCCCTTTTCTTGCTTTGATCAATGTTCAAATGAGGTGCCTTAATTGCTACTCGTCCACTTTGCTTCCATGCTTGATGCCCTACAATTGGACTGATATGAAACCCGTATGAGTTTACATATGTCGAGACATGAAAACACTCATCCACATACTTCTCAAGAACACCCATCAAATGGTAGATGGAACTCACTGCATACATGCACAGTATTCCACTTAATTCCCACTTTCGGCATATACATGTACACGTATTCAAATCAACCACCATTCTTGCATTGTCAACACTCACTTCAAATGTCATTGCTCCGTTTGGAACTGCATAACAATAGAAACTAGCTTTTTTGCAATTTCAAGTTTCTCCTGAATCCTTGGGCAAATTAAGCCTTTCCAATTTTGTAATGCAAACTAATATTTGACCCGAAATCTATCCATCAGCAAGCACATTAGAGTCTCAAATAATCTTATAATTGGTTTAGTTCTGGCTCCTAGAATGCATTTATTCCATGCTTCGCAGTGATTGTTCAATAACAAATCAGATTTGCATCCCATCTGGAAATAAGCTTTCGAACACTGTGAGCAAGGCTTACCTAGTAACCAATTATAAGCATTCGCGTTGAAGTCCTTCAGTGCTATCATATGTTTTTTGAAATCAGCCTCGTATGAAGCCCTAGCTGCAAGCCACAGTAGCTCTTTCGTCTTTTGATTACCACCTTAAGCTCTTTCAAGATTAGTCCATAAATGTTGCACGCAACATCGATGCTCTCAATAAGAACAAACTACTTGCAAAGCATTCATCAATCCCTGTAATTCAATTTAACTATAACATATTAGTATGAAATTGTGTACAAACAAATAACTCAAGTAAACATGCAACAAAAGTTCATCATTGTAGTACTTTAACTGTCATCACTGCTGTAAAAAACAACAACATTCAGTTGCAGATAGTAAAACCAGCAGTTGTAGACTTCTAAATGAACTTACTTTTTGTTTATCCGACATAAACATCCAATTTCCAGAAGTTGAAGTTATATCCAAATCATGAGAGAGAGTTTGTAAAAACCAAGTCCAATTATCTTCATTCTCCACCCGTACAACAGCATATGCAATGGGAAATATCTCGTTGTTGGCATCAAGCCCGACGACAGATAGTAATTGACCCCCTTATTCTGTCTTCGGGAAACAACCGTCAACCCCTATCACCTTCCTACAACCAGCCAAAAACCTTCTTTACAAGTGCCTAAACAACAATACATGAGGCGAAAGACACCATCGTCATTTGGCTCCACAAAAGTAGTTGAACCAACATTTAACCTTCACACCTCATCAAAATAATCATACAATCATCCATACTGATCTGCTTCTGATCCACGTACCATTTCCTTCGCTTTACGCCTAATTCTCCATGCTTTGCTGACTAAAATATTCATATGCAAATCTTCTTGAACTGTTTGAATGAGCGATTTGAAGTTCCAATCTAGATCAACCGCAAATCGCTGCATATATTTCTTGGAAATGTAATTATCATCACCGAACTTGTTCTGATATTTGAGGACACATCCTGAATGCTTCAACTTAGCAGTCTTAATTTGAACTCTTCCATCCTGTCATTTAGATGCCCAAATCCTCCATGGGAAACCAGTCTAACATACAACTTCAAGTCGTGTTGGATCACTATGTCTGAACTGCAATGGTCATTTGTTGATCATTGAATAATGCTTGATTGCAGTCTTAAGTATGGAAAAATTCGTGAATATCTGATTCACACGAAAAGAAGGGTTATCTAACTCTTTCTCTGCATGAAATTCAGGATATATCATTCTATCTTCGTTACCGTCTTCACACTCTTCACACTCGCTATTATATGTCCCTTCAATTCTAATATCAATCCGAATATTTTTGGATTACGTTCCACCTCTTCTCGCCTTTTCTTTTTCCTTTTGTAAGTTTCTCAGCTTTGACTCCTAGTTCGACATCTGCTCTGTGAAGTTCCCCATCTTCTCTTGTAACATTTTATGTTTGTCTTTCTTCTTCTCTCCTTGAACATGTTTGTTAGCAGAAACATTAATGTAGTTTTCATGATCAAAGTAGCAACGAACCTCTTCGTCAGAAAACTCATCACCTTCTTCCTGGAACCCACTACTAACACTATCATCAGATTCATCACCTAACAGATTGCCATTACTAGACTGTTCAACCTCTTTAGATTTCTTACTAATGTATAAGGATGAAAGAGGCAAAGATGAATTCACAGTAACTTAATTTGCATAATCCAATGCTTGCCTCAACTCTTCTTTCTTGATTAAAAAAACTCTAACAAAATTACAATCTTTAACCACATTAGCAGACATCTCATAAACTTCCATATCATAACTCATCTCTACATGACCATTCATCATGTTCTTTTTCTGTTTAACCAAAAATAAGAGCAAACATTGTTCATTCTATATTCTTTAATGTTATTAACTTCAACCTGATATAGATATCCAACATCTACTAAAAAACTATCCAAGTCGAATAATGAAATGAAGTCGGAGTCAACCCAATCCCAAAATTAAACTTTTCCTCCAACGAAATGCAAGTCCTCGTTGGAAATGTAGGTCAATTTACCATCGTAGTGCATCTCAATTGTAAAATTTGACCTACTGAAACCTATAAGACACAAAGGCGTCAAAGAGAGTTCGATTTATATATAATACAAAGGCAAAGAAATTGCTTAATCAGTTTGTAGTGATTATTATAAAAATAAAAAAACAACGTACTGTAATCGGGAATAGGTGTTGACAATTTGTCTCTCATTATAGGGGTCATTGTACTAACTAGACTTTCCCTTCCTTACATTTATCAAATCAGCAAAAGTTGAATCAAAACTCAAAGCATACTCTCCAATTTTAAGAGTTGCATGTGAAAACATAGCATACTTGCATATCAATTTAAGAATCTGAGATAAAGACCTACACTTGAGACACTACAAGAAAAAAGAGGTTTAACAGTGGATTTCGGATAGGCCGATGCTAGTTATCCTAACGATGGACGCGCGTCCGTTGTTAGGTTGACTAACGTAAGCCTATCTAACAGCGGATACACGTCCGTCGTTAAACCTGACAGCGGATAGCTTTATATTCGCTGTTAAATCTAACAGCGAATTAAACATATAACAGCGGATAAAATCCACTGTTAGAGTTCCGATCATAATTAAAAAAATTGCAGAAACCTGCTCACCGGAGCTGGTTTCTACAGTTCTTCCTCTTCTTCTTCTTTTTCTTCTTCTTCCTTCTTCTTTCTTCTCCTTCCTTCTTCTTCTTCTTTCTCTATTCTATATCTTGATTCTCTATTCTCCTTCTTCTTCTTCTTCCTTCTCCTTCTTCATCTTCTGATGTTATTCTTTCTTTTTCTTCTTTTTCTGCCTCCTCCTTCTTCATCTTCTGTTCTTCTTTTTCATCTTTTGTTCTTCTTCTTCTTCTTCTTGATCTTCTGTTCTTCTTCTTCTTCCTTCTCCCTTTTCAGCTTCTATCGTTCTTCTCTTATTCTTCCTTCTCCCTTCTCCTTATTCTTCCTTCTCCCTTCTCCTTATTCTCCTCCTTCCTTTTCCTTCTTCTTCTTCTCCTCCCTCCAATTCCACAGATGTGCAAACTACGGAAAGAAAAATAAATAAATAAAATAACAAAACACATGGATTGGCTGGGGGTCGGCACACGGATTGCCACATCAGCAATCTATAACGGCGGATACCCTAACAACGGATATTATCCGCTGCTAGGTTCCCACCCAAAATTTTGAATTTCCGTGGAGGCGGGATATTTTGGTGCCTACTGAATTTTCATTCTAACAGCGAATAATATCCACTGTTAGCTTTCCCCCCAAAATTTTACATTCCCACAGTGGCGGGATTTTTTGGCGCCTGCTGAATTTTCATTTTAACATCGAATACCTAATAGCGGATATATGACCGCTGTTAGGCAGTATTATCTAACAGCGGATTCCTGACCGTTGTTAGAGTTTCGATGTTAGGAGGTAATTTTCTTGTAGTGAGAAACTTGAGAGAATGAAATTTTGCCAATGTTGAAATTGATATTAACTCAACCACGACTGTAGAGATGGACTTGAAAGATGATGGAAGGTTGTTGCTTCTTGCTCTGTGCTTTGACGAACGACGGACTGAGTTGGGAAGATGAATAGCCTCATAAGAAAAGAAGCTAAATTAAGGGGGAAGAGAATTCCCAAACGGTGAGTTTCATCATATAGGGTTGTTTTAATCAGTCCTCAAAACGACGTTGTTTTTATCTAATTTTTTTATTTGTTGGCAGCCTACGTGGCAAACACGTGACTGGGCTTGCTCTGTTAAGTCCAACTCATCTTTCCGGCTAGATTTCGAACATAATGGTATTCGGTGTAAGGTAATAAGAGTTCAATGGTATCCGGTGAAATAAAATTAGTTGAGTGGTGAGGATGATAGTATTTTAAAACTTTAATGACACTTGATGTATTTAAGTCAGCAATCGTTATATAATATTTTTGTTCATTGTTCCCTTTTCATTTTTAGGAACATAAATAATGGGTTATTAGTTTTGTTCATTGTTCTATTTTCATATTTAGGAACAATATTCTTGTAGGAAAAAGGAACAACCTTAGAATTAGTTGAACTTTGTTCCTGATTCAAAATTTAGAACACAAACTCAAAAAAAGAAGATGATGAAGATGAAGACTTTGTTTCTAATTAAATTTTTGGAACACACACTGAAGAAGAAGATGAAGATCTAGACCCTGTTTAACAAAATCACCAAAAAACCAACTCAATCAATAAAACCCCTCACCCCTGCACATGTACCGTAAAAAATTCAATGTCATATTAACATTATGGGGTCGTTTTCCGCGCAGTAATTGGGCCAGGAATTATGCTGAATTCCTGTTTGGTCCAATTCCCTTGTTTTCCGAGCAAAACAGTGTACACAAAACCGGCGAATTTCAAATCTGGGTAGGATTTCAAATGAGCTCCGGCTGGGTTTTCAAAACCCTTTGAAAAGGGAAGGAGATGGTAGGTTTTCTATTTTTTCCTTAAGTTTTTTCAACAGTACTCCCTTTATGTTCTATTTTCTAACGTGAGAGAACAACTTATTGGTTCATCCTTTTTAAAGGAAAACACTTCTATTGTATTTTAATAGCTGAGATGGATTAACATTGAGTCACCATTGGTCATGAGATGCAACTCATAGAATTTTTTATGAAGCTAATGTGCCATATTATTCCACTTTCTTTGAATGTTTGAATAATTTTGATTATTTGAATATTCATGTTTGGTCGACATAATTTTTTTTAATAATGGTGAGCTCGAATTTTATGAGTATTTTGTGTAAAAAATAGCATAAATGAGATGCAGAAAGAAAGTAGGGGTTGTTTGGATTGATAAGAAGGATAGTTCAATCATGTTAGGTGGTCCTTTGTTTGAAATCCATATAGTAATGGTATAGTGGAAAACAAGGAATTAAAATTCGGAAGGAATTAGGGTCTTCCCCAGCAATCGAATCCCTTCCGGGGTGTAATTCCACCGCAATTCATTTCCGCGCGAAAAATGACCCCTATAATCTTTGATGAATATGTATATATATATATATGAATAAGAATGTAAAGAGGCAAAAACAGAGGATGGCAAGAGGTAGAGGTCCAACCTCCCTCGCCCAACCCAAAAAAAACCATCCCTAAACCATCAACAGAGCTGCAACCCCCGCACAAACTATAGTCAACAACGCATCAATCCTTAATTTACAGTCACAATTCAAAGCATGGTTTTATAAATAAAAAAATAATTCAAAGCGTGGAGAATAATAGTGAAAGCATCGAAGCTTGTAGAGATTGAGCTTCAGGATCCAATGGTGACTGAGTATTCAATTGATTACTCTGCTTTTCTGTCATCTACGACAATTAACGTTGGGGATCGTTTGGATGACCGGAAATTGGTTCCCCGCCTGGTTTGGCTTCTGGACCAGATTTCCAACGCCAAACAGTTTTAGTTGTCTCTGGTTACTATTGATGCAGGGTTTTTTTTCTCTTTGTTTGTGTGAGGACAGCATGGGGGTGGAGGACGGTGGTGGTTGCACGTCGCACGGCGGTGAGGAAGTGGAGGATATGCGATAGCAGCGGCAGTTGGATTCCGTAAGTTGAGAGTGTTTTTTCCTGATTGTATTTGTTTGGGGTTTGTGGGGAAACCCTAATATTATTTACTATATATACTAGTATCAAAAGAGTATTTTGTTCATTTTAATCTAGTACATCATATCTACACTCTAATCCCACCATTCTAAAGAGTGTCCCGATATGAGGACAATAAGGGGTGTCCTAATGATAGTAGATCTCATGATATAAGGGTCCAATATTTTATTAGTCCCGAAACTTTGGGCATTGTTATATTTCAGTCCCAAAACTTCAATTTTCTTTCAAATCGTCCCGTTAGTACGGACTCCGTTATGTAATGGTACTATTCACATCGTCGGCAACCTTTGCCGGTGGTTTTGCCACATCAGCGCTCCACGTCAGTTAAAATAATAATTAAATAATGCATAACCAAACCGATTCTAATCATTCGGATTAACCCCACATGCCCGACCCAACCCACTAAACCTAACCTAAAATAAAACCCTACAATCCCGACCTTCGTTCATCTGTTGTTCAAAATCAAAATCAAAGGCTCTGCAAATCCGACTCATTCTCTTCGTTCCGACTACCCTTTCTCTTCGAGTCCGAGCGTAACTTCCGATGGAAATTCGACCTGGTGTGAGATAAAACTTTAATCCGACCTGCATATTGTGCGCTTGCTATAGCACTTCGTGTCCCAGCTATTGGTGGAATCCCGAGTCCTGCTTGGGCCCTACTGCTCTGCTTCATGCTAATAGGTAATTCGATTCCCCCTTCTCATTTCATATTTCGCTTTAGAATGTATGGAGATTGGAGGTCAAATACCAATTGGATTAGGTTTCCATGATTTGATATTGTGTAGGGCTGGATAAATGGTCGGGTATTGTACAAGTGTGTAAGTGCTGAAAATTGGGGTTGTTCATGTGTTGAACTGAATTATATATGTTAGGGTCTTTTGCAAATTCCTGTGACTCATTGCTATCCAAGTGTCTTCTGTAACAAGCTTCATGTTAGGAAACAACGTTCCCATATCTCCCAATTCTTGTTACACCAACTACACTCAATGCACACTAATGGAGGCATCCAACCACCCAACAATGAATAGCGGAAACTGTGCATTGTGGGATCAGAAACTATATTCTCGTTGCCCGGACATAGTTTTCACTAATATTGTTATGATGTTGTCTTGATAGGGTTACGAGTTGGGGGAGTAGACAATTTATGATATTGTCGTGATAGGGTTACGGGTCATAGGGGAGTTGAAATTTTTTTCCAGGAAAGGGTGAATTATTTCTCCTGAAAAATCTGGCTGGCAAGATCACTACTCTGCAATGAATTTGACCACTTGAATACCACAACACTGAGACATCATGAATAAGTGAGGCATTGTACCATTACTTTTGAGTAAGTGGTTGCCTTATTGAGCATATGGACACCTTTGGTTCTGTGGGTTTACACTGTTAAATTCAAGTAGAGAAGGAAGGAAGAGGTTGTAGTACATGGCTTATTCTTTTAGTTATTCCAAAATATGAGATGTCTTGATCAGCAAGGTCTGTGGATTTTAACTAATTGGCCTGTATATGAGACAAATATGAGAGGTTTTCGACACTACTTCAAGTGGCATGACCTGTAACATCCATCCCGAATCAGTCTGGGTAACCCATGGTTGGACCGGGATTGGACATTACTCAAAGTATAGGTGAAACCGAAAAGGCAAAATGACAAAGGAAAGACTGAAATTCTCATTAAAATCCACGATAAGAACGGAGGCCTCCAAAATATAAAATCCAACATACAACCGTAAAATAAAATCTAAAACCAACCCTCAAATGCTTACAAAAGTTTCCCAAACCAAAAGTAAAGGCGGTCAACTAAAATATAATAAAAGCAGAAGTAAGTCAACTCCAAGTAAGTCACCGATTCATGACACTCGATTTGACGTGATTATTAGCCTCATTTAAGCGACATTTCTTGGCTTAAGACATGGTTTTTAGGGTAGAATAGCGAATATTCACTCAACTACTCTATCTCGTGCCATTTGTGTTACTTTCGCCCGTTTTGGGTCTATTTGATGGTTTTCTAGTGTTTTCGTGATAGCACAGGTTTTTACCGTTAAATAAAGTAGCCAAGGACGTGTCTAAGGCATTGGAACCTCGAGGAACCACACCGGAATCGATCCAAGGAGTCAATCAAGTCAACACATTTCCTACCCCATTTTACGTAGAAGTTTTCGGCGAAAACTCCTGAAATTTTTGCCAAAATATCCTGAACAAATCCGGCGCTGATAGGGTTAAGTATAAATACTTAACCGGTGGCTCAAAACAGGATATACTTTTCATAATAGAACTTTCACGAGTTCGAGACCTAAGAAGTTCGAGAGAACAGAGTTGAAGAGTTCGAAGAGCCAGGAAGAGATCGTGACGTCATCCCTTCACCTCGTAGCTAGGATTGAAGATTACCGGAGAGCGAAGCTTTGCCAGAGTCATCTTAATTAGGTTTTACAGTTTCTATATGTTCTTCCTTTTCATGATGAACTCTGTTTCTGTCTTTGATTCTGTCGTTATGAACATGAGTAGCTAAACTCGTAGAGCTTAGACTAGATGAACCCTAAGTGACCCAGGGCTTTAAAGCGATCACGGATCGGCGATGATTAGATTCAAAGTTCAATCAGTTTCTCTTTCATGTTTGATTTCTTCTTCATTGTTTATGTCTCTTGTCTTGCTTGATCACCTAGATTATATTCTTGTTAAGTTGAGGATAGAAGCAAACGCTCCCCTCACTTTAAAATGTCAAATCAACAATTAACCTATTCATTGGAGTGTGCCTTTCGTAGGAACCAGTTAGGGTTAATCCACTGCAAGTGTAACTCATAAATCGTTAGTAATTCCACCAGTTAGTTTAGTCGTCGCAAGAAGCGACCATACTCGGACGGCTAATTAATCTTGGTAGCTAGATCAGATAGAGCGAACGTTCGCCAGTCTTAAACCTAAGGGTAAGGAGTTATGGTGTTGTCTTAGAATTGATTGAACGAGAAGTGAAATCCGTTGATCTGTTGATTGCCAATGCTCTGGTGAACTAAGGGGGATTCGAAGTCTAAGCTTGTATGTCGTCTTTGTTAAGTCAACCAATCTTTCAGTCTGTCTTTCAATTTAGTTTTTAATTTGCTTGCATTTTCTAGAATAGAAATCGTGAAACTCACACCACGCACAACATGTTAAACCTAAATAATCTGCCTTTACATTTGAGTAGACGATTATTAGAAGACCCGTGGAATACGATTTGCTTAGCTTCTAGCTTGGTAGTATTTGATCGCACGCATTACAACGTTCATCAAATTGGTGCCATTGCCAAGGAACTTCTTTTAATTATTTGAAAGAAGAACTGGTACTTTATTCTTCTACTTTCCATCTTTCATATTTCCATCCACTTCGATTTTACACTGGTTGTGCTTGTTTTTGTTATTTGTAGGTTGTCTACAGGTTTATGCAGCACCGTCCTCTCACGCGCTCCTTAACCAAGACTGACAGGGCTAAGAGTGTAGAGAAACCAGGTAGCTCTGTTCCACCGAAGCGACCACATATTCCGAAGCAAGGCAGAACCAATCCACCTCCATCTTTCACACCAGTTAAGATCGAGGAACTAAAGGAGAGTTCCTCATCTCCATCTTCACCCGTTTCATCAACCGCATCACTTTCTCCTCTTCCATCTCCTAGGATGGGTGATCAGTTACCACCACCACCAAGCGATCAACCACCACCACTACCACCGGTCGCGCCGAAGAGTCTAGCTGACTACAACAAGCCAAGCGCGACTAGCGTTCGATCTTCTATCGTCGTGCCACGAATTGAAGGAGATCTTGACTATGAGATCAATATTCCTTTCTTGACTATGATCTCTAGGGATTTACAATTTGAAGGCAGGCCACTTCACAATCCGTGCACGCATCTGGTGGATTTCATCGATCTCTGCAGCACTTTCAAGAATGGGAATCTCGACAAGAAAACTCTATGCTTGAGAGCTTTCCCGTTCTCTCTTAAAGGCGCAGCTAAGAGGTGGCTCACTGGCAAACCTCCTGCTTACTACACAGATTGGGATACTCTTGCTCAAGACTTCATCAAAGAGTACTTCCCTCCTTCCAGAACAACAACCTTCAAGGACAGCATCGCTACATTTTCTCAGAAGGAAGGTGCGACTTATATGACACTTGGAATGAATTCCAAGAACTTCTCTAAAATTGTCCTCACCATGGTTTCGAGCAGAGACAGTTAGCTGAAATCTTTGCTCGAGGTCTTCGTGAAGAATATGCTAAATGGGTCAATTCCCTAGCTGAAGGGGATTGCACTACCCTCACACTTGAAGCTGCTCTTCTCCATTTTGCGAACTGTGCTTCCAAGTCATGGAACTAGGAACGACAATAAGAAGGATCAAGAAGCAAGCTCGATATTGAAGCAACCATTAAAGCAGAAGTTGAGAAGCATCTGAAGAAGTCTACTACACCTATCAAGCCGCCAGCAGCCTCTGTCTACGTTGCTGATTGAGAGTGGTGTGGAGCTTGTGCTCATAACGGAGGCCGATGCTAGAACTTTGGCAAAGCAGAAGTCTGGTCTACTGAAGAAGTCAATTTCATCTCTCAAGGCTTCATCAACAATCAACAAGGTTATGTTGTCTACCACAACTACAAACAACAGGAAAATTTTCAAGATAGCCCTCCCTACAATGTCGGTGCCAACCAGAACCAAGGGCAAAATCAGAATAACTGACCAACTAGTTCAGTTCAGGATCAGAGGCCAAACAATCCGACGGGAGGTATCTACCAGCCGCCGCACCTAAATCTGGGTAACTATGGAACAGCTCCTGGCAATCGCCAGAATCAATATTTGAACAATACTTATACAGGACATCAACATCAGAAGAAAAACAAGGACAGTGAACTCGACAAGAAGCTCAATCAGATCATCACCAGACTTGACGATCATGACAATCAATTCAAAGCTCAAGCTCTCCTCAACCAAGAACAACTTGCTTCCGATCAAAGAATAGAGCATGCAGTGAACCAGATCTCCAGCATATTAGCATCTGGTCGCCCGTCTGGCCAGCTCCCAAGCCAAACCGAGCAGAATCCAAGAAAGGAGCAAGCTAAGATGGTATCTATTCAAACTCACCTACTAATTCTTCTTCTAATTTATATAGGGCCATTGAAGTTCCGGAGAAGAAGGTAACAAAGAAGGAGGCACCTAAGGAGTATGATCCTCCTCTTGCTCCGTACTACGAGAAGCCTCCATTCCCAAATGCATTGCTACCGAACGCAAGGATCGAGACTGCCATGTGGGGGAACAAAGAAGGATACCCTACCACCCGTAGCAAGAAGCCTTCCTCGCCATATCCAGCTAAGTGTTCCGATCCTGGTTCATTCACACTACCTCTAATCATTAATGATATTGAGATAGAACGTAGTTTGGTTGATCTAGGTGCGTCCGTAAATGTCATGCCTATGAGTTTGTTCGAGACATTGAATCTAGGAGAACTTAAACCGACTAGCATGCAACTTGTCTTTGCTGATAGATCACTAAAAACGCCTAGAGGAGAGATTAAGGATGTTGTTACCAAATGTGGTCCTTTCACTTTCCTAGCTGATTTTGTGGTTATAGATACTCGTGAGGAGGATTCTACCATCCTTATAGGTCGCCCCTCATGGCGACAACCGGAATGCAAATCAATGTTCTGAGTGGTTCTTTGACCTTGAGGGTTGGTAAGGAAACGATAACATTCCGCCTTAAGGACCGTATGAAATACACTCCTACGGAGGAAGAACCTCACTGTCTTGCTGTTGAAAATGTTGAGTTGACCTCGGTCAACTCCATTACTGATGTCTCTTCCAGTGTTTCTAGATCAACTATTGTTGCAGGTGTTGAACAGATTATCAAGAAGAAGCCCGGACCCACGGCACAAAAGCCGCCAAAGAAGAAGGAACTGAAAGCCTCTTCTTTTCAATCACCACCAAGCAAGGAACCTGGCAAGCTAAAGAGGAAGAAACAAAAGAAGTCTCAAATGGTCTGGAGGCTAGTTGCTCCGCTATCCTCTTCTGAGCCAGTTGCACCACCGATTCCTTTCAAGCCATCGGCGCAGAAAACAAGTGAAGAAAGAGGAGCCAAAAGCATCTCCCAATGAAGCGCCATAGATCACAGATCCCGGTGAAATTCACTACAAAAAAGAGCAGTTTCGCGTCGCTTGTTGAGAAGGACTTTAGCGTCGGTCGATAATAACCGACGCTAAACCCTTGACTCACGTTTGACCAAGGGTTTAGCGTCGGTCATTAATCGACCGACGCTAAATGTTGCCCAAAAAGCGACGCTAAAATTGAATCTGGGTCAACCCAAGGGCGTAAACTGATCTTTTTTTGGTGTCGGTTAGGAGAATGAGTTTAGCGTCGGTCATGACCGACGCTAAATAGACGGGAATTTAGCGTCGGCTCCGTGCCCAATTTAGCGTCGGTCATCGACCGACGCTAAATTCCCAAGCTATATAAACTTCCTTCTATCCTCATTTATCTTTGTTTCGCGTCTCATACCAGGTGTATGGTATGCATTCTTTTAACTATGTTATTAGCTAATTGTTATGTTAATTTGTTATTTGGAATTGCTATATATGTTAAATTGCTATGTTAATTTGTTATTTGAAATTACTATGTTAAATTGGTATGTTAAATTGCTATTAAATTGTTATGTTATTAATCTTGCAATTAAAATGATATGTTATTAAATTGCTATGTTATTAATCTTGCAATTAAAGTGCTATTGTATGAGTTAGTTTTCTATGTAATTTGCTATGTTATTAACTAATTGCTACTTTATTATGAATCAACATAATTATAATTATATTGCATGTCTCATTGTTACCTAATATAATCTTAAATGTAGATATCTAATAGATATTCCAATATAGCTATATAGTTAACTGTACGATTTAACCTTCTAATTAATTCCATCACCTACTAAATCAGGCATCTTCCAATGGATAAGTCTTGGATAACCAAACATCAGTTGTCACAGGAGTATAGGGATGGTTTAGAAATCTTTTTAAATTTCGCTTTCGTGAATAATCATGAAGGAGAGCAAATAATTTGTCCATGTCCAAAATGTGGATTCAAGAAATGGTTGTATAGGGATGATGTGTACGAGCACTTGCTTCGCAAGCCATTTCCCACAACCTACACTATTTGGTATCGACATGGAGAGCGCCTCATTGCTGAATCTTCTCAGAGTGCAAATGCAGTAGTGCAGAACTATGATCATACAAGAGCATTTCGAGATCTGGTTAATGACGCTTTTGGTGTTATTCCAGATGAGGTCACTACTGGAATACAAGCCTCTAAAGATATTGCTATTGGTAATGAAGTAGAAAATGTTCTAGAAGATGATGATCACATGATTGCAGAGGATGACATGAGCTACCCGAATGACACAGAGGAGCCGGATGAGACCAATGTCAACTTTAGGGATTTAATGAAAGATGGAGAAGCACCCTTATATGAAGGATGTACAAAATTCTCAAAATTATCTTTCATCTTGAGGCTTTATCATATCAAGGGAATGCACAACATCAGCGATAAAGCAATGTCGTTGATCATTGAGTTGTTGCATGATGCTTTTGAGTTTGCCAACATACCAAAATCGGGATATGGTGCAAAGAAAATGATCTCAAAATTTGGAATGGGGTACACGAACATTGATGCATGTGAGAATGACTGTATGTTGTTCTGGGGGAATGATATAGAATAGAGTGTTTGTAAGATTTGCAAGCAGTCCAGATACAAAGATGATGGGCCTGAGGATGTAATTCTAGAACATAAGAAAAAACGAAAAGCGATGAAAACATATTGCTACTTTCCCCTGTTGCCGAGGTTGAGAAGGTTATTTATGTGTCCTACAACAGCTAAGAGTATGGTGTGGCATTCTACAGAAAAAGTTAGTGACAGAATGGCAAGGCATCCACGAGATGGAGAAGCGTGGATAGACTTTGGCAATAGATACCCTGAGTTTGCATCTGATCCTAGAAATATACGCCTTGGTCTTGCTACTGATGGCTTCAATCCGTTTAGGAATATGAGTCTTAGTCATAGTACGTGGCCTATTATTCTTATGCCATATAACACGCCTCCATGGGAATGCATGAAATCAACAGGTATGATTTTGTCAAGTATCATCCCTGGAAAGAAAGCCCCTGGCAATGATATTGATATCTACCTACAACCTTTAATCAATGAGCTCAAACTTTTGTGGGAAGGTGTAGAAGCATACGATGCAGCAAAAAAAGAGGTAATTCAATTGAGAGCTTCCCTAATGTGGACTATTAGTGATTTTTCCGGACCGTCCGTATTATCTGGTTGGAACACTTACACAGGGCAAGCTTGTCCAACTTGTAATTTTGACCAAGAACCGTTATGGTTGGGAGGCAGTTTGAAAAACTATTTCATAGGAAGTCGACGTTTTTTGCCTGCAAATCATCCTTTCCGACAACAAAAGTCTAAATTCAATGGTGATGTCGATTTCAGAGAGCCAACCAAACTATTATCTGGCTCTGAAATACTCAAACAGGTGGAGAATGTCACTGTCACTTTTGGGAAGACGAGTGAGTGTGAGAAGGGTGCACCGCCAAAGAAGAAGTCCAGAAGTGATGGAGGGAACAAAAGGCAGACAGCACAATGGAAGAAGAAAAGTTGTTGCTTTCAATTACCTTATTGGGAGTTCAATAAATTGCGACACAATCTCGATGTTATGCACATAGAGAAGAATGTGTGTGACAATATTCTTTACACTTTGATAAATGACAAAGATCGAAGTAAGGATCATCTGAAAGCAAGGATGGATATGAAAATCATGAAAATTAGAAGAGAGTTATGGCCAAGACCAGATGGAAGAACTTATCCAGCAGCTATATACACAATGGGTAAACGAGAAATTAAAACAATGCTTGAGACCTTGAAAGATATTTCCGTACCAGACGGATACTCGAGCAACATATCCCGGTGCGTTGATGTGGAACACCGGAAGATATTGGGTTTGAAAACTCATGACTGTTATATCTTAATGCATGAGTTATGACCTTTGTCCATTCGGAATGTTTGCCATCGCAAGTCTCTTCGGTATTGGTCGAATTTTGTTCTTGCATGAAGTAATTATGTTCAAAAGTGGTCCATGTTGAGGGTTTGGATACGCTACAACAACGAATTGATGTAGCTCTGTGTCGTTTGGAAATGATATTTCCACCATCATTCTTTACAGTGATGGTTCATCTAGTGGTTCATTTAGTCGAGGAAGTGAGACTTGGGGGACCAGTTTATTATCGTTGGATGTACCCTATAGAAAGGTACAACTATCAATTTCAGTCTTCTGTATTATGCTGTCAATTCCAATAATCTATTACTACTGAACTTGTTCTCTTAATCAGATTTCTTGGGAAGTTAAAATCTTTTGTACGAAATCGGTCACAACCAGAAGGTTCAATTGCTGAACGATGGATTTCTGAAGAAATCATGAATTTCACATCCCTATACTATGATGTTGGAGTCGAGACTAGATTCAACCGTGGATCTCGACTTCATGATCAAGTATTAGAAGATGATTCAAGTGATTTGTCCATTATTCCATCTATTGGGCACAATGTTAGTAGTATAAATCACTTCCGATTGACAGATACAGAGTTGTTACAAGCGCATCGACATGTCCTTATGGGGTCCCAACTAGTCGGTCCATTTCTCAAGTAAGTAATTCAACATGTTTAGTAATTCAACATGTTTAACGTATGTGAATTTCAATAAAAACCATTCATTGTCACTTAGGGGGTTCCAAACTATTACAACACGACGACTTCAAGGAAAATCAGCAGCAGAAATTGAGAAAGCTGTTCATAGAGACTTTGTACAATGGTTTCGGAGTCGGGTACGTGCTTTTCTATGTAATTCAGTTGTGATTTGGTCGTAATAAAAATATGAAATATAATAATCTTGTCAAACACTATTATTTATGTCAATTTAACAGATTCTTGACGATAACCAAGTAGTCCATTCCAAGGATCTAAGAGTGTTAGCTCGCGGTCCTCAACGACAATCAAAAAGATATGTTGCTTATGATGTTAATGGTTATCGGTTTCGCATAGTTGCTTGTGACAATCCCCTCAAAACTCAGAATAATGGGGTATACGACAACTATGAAACTCATAGTTATGCTAGTTAAGTGGACAATCGACCTCAAACAAGTGAACTGGCGTATTATGGGAAGTTAGAAGACATCATTGAGTTGAATTACTATGGAGAAATCTTCGTGGTGTTATTCAAGTGCAAATGGGCTAATACGCACAATCCTAGATACGTGAAGAAAGATGGATTGGGGTTCACATCCATTAATTTCTCACATTTGCTATATACTGGAACTCGTTTAGACGATGAACCATATATTGAAGCAAAAGATGCTCGAATGGTCTACTACGTTCAAGATAAAGTGGACAAAGGATGGTGCATTCCCGTACATATCAAACCCAGAGGTGTCTATGACATGGGTGATGAGGAAGGAAGCAATGTACATGAGTGTGAGATGTTTGGAAATCAAGAGTTGTCGGCTTTTGATGATTCCAATATTCTACCCCTAGTTAGGCTCGGAATAATCGTAGAGTTCGATTAGGGTTTGGTTATATATTCATTTAACTTATTTTAGTAAAAGTCAATCTATTTGGTACGTTTTACACATCTAATCCAATTAAATGTTTTTTGTTATACAGACATGTCTCCTTCAGGAAAGCATGAGGTGGAGCTCATCGATGGACGTGGAGTGAAGACTCTGGTTGCCATTCCTAGTAATCAGATGATGAGTCTTCCCCATGGGAAGAAGGTTGTCATTCCTTGGGGTGTTACAGGACCCTTAGGTATTGGTCCAGCTACGATCCTCAGACAGTTCCATGGTCAGCTCTCCAGAGACACCAATCGTGTGGCCGAATGTGTCTGATGGTGAGAAGGAAGCATTGGTCGCCGCTATATGGGTATGTATAAAACACCATTACTCCCAAACGATCTAGGTTATATAAATACTAATGTTTATAAAATTTGTTGTTGCAGAAAAGTATTGTCATTGAACCCGAGGATGCAAAGGATAAAGCTATTGACTATATCGTGAGTGATATAGGAAAGAAGTGGAGGGATTACAAAACGAAGTTGTGGGCGAATAGAGTGACCTGGCCGTACAAAAGGTTTTTAAAGGCTGAAGCTGCAAAGAACAACCAGGATTTCAACCCAAAAGCATTTGTGGTGCCGCCGAGAGCGTGGGCACTAGAGAGGAGACCTCCTAATGTTCCAGCGCCTATGTGGACGCAATATGTGGACTTGAGGTTGAGCGAGCATATGGTGGTATGTAACGAAATATATGAATGCTTTTCATTGAAGTAAATTTATTTCGTGATACAAATTGTGTTACTGAACAAATCTTAATTCGTAGGAGCTGTCTCGGCTTAACTCTTTGAGGAGGGCGGAATACAAATCACCCCACACTGGAGGGTCAAAGAAGTTGAGAGTGAGAGGATCAGAATTGGTAAGAGTTCATCCTAAAATCACCTTATTTAGTTAAATTATTTTAAAAGAAATTAATATTGTTTAGTCTATGCACGTGTAGGAAGCCGTAATGGGAAAGAGACCCACGAGAGGTGAGTTGTATGCCATCACGAACAAGAAGAAGGATGGCACATACACCGATCCTAATGTTGTAAGTGACATTTCATGTTTTTTTTCCAACTTTGTCATTACACTTTTTAGAGTTTGGTTTCAAAAATATAATTGTTGGCCACTGTACAGCCTAAGATACTTGAGTTGTTGAAGGACCCAACCATCCCGACTTGGGTAAGTTCTAACAATGCATTGGGGCAAGTCTACCCCACTGAGCATAGTGGTCGAGTTCGAGGATTGGGATTTGGTGCTACACCCACTAAGGTACATATAGTATATTATGATCTGGTATGGTATCAATTTATATAACACTAACAATTTTAATATTTTGTTGTCTCTTTTTTGTAGGTCAACTTGACTAAGAAGAAGGGTGCAGCTAGCTAGAGTTCCAGGCCATCAGATACTGCCATGCATGACTTCGGACATTGCCCTGTACAAGGAGAAGTAGCAGAGTTATTGGATGAGGTTCGAATTCTAAAGGAGCAGATTGCACATTTGGCATCAGGAGCTTCAGGATCCTCCGCTCGGGATAAAGGGAAGGGGAAAGCCACCTTGCAGGCGGTGGAGGAGGAGGAGAGTGAGGATGAGGAGGAGGAGGAGGAGGAGAGTGAGGAGGATGATGATGATGAGCAGGATGAGGAGGATGAGTGATGAGAGGGAGAGTGAATATGTATGTTGATATATTACACATAGACATATGTAGTTAATAATATTATTAGAATTATATAGTATGTTATGCATATTAGTTATCTATGCCGTTGGTTAGTACTGTGTGGTATAATTAGTATTGAATTCCATGAATGAAATTGCGGTTTGCAGGTTGGCACTAGAAGAGTATGAGATAAGGAGCTGAAATAGCCAAAAAAATTTGACCTGTGGAACATATTTAGCCTTGGTCAGACTCATTTAGCGTCGGTCCAAACTGACGCCAAAATGACCCGTAAATAGCGTCGGTCATTTGTAATTTCGTGTCGGTTAATAATCGATGCTAAATAGTCGGGAGTCAACGCGTGGTTGGTCAATGGTTGACCAGTTTAGCGTCGGTTATTTACTTTGGTGTCGTGTGATGATCGACGCTAAAACTGGTTTGGTTTCCGACCGGACTGGTCCAACCAAGCGTTTAGCGTCGCTTGAATTTCATTAAACAATCGACGCTAAATTTTAGCGTCGGTGGAATTGGCGTCACTTTTATGAGCGGCGCCAAAAGCCTTAGCGTCGGTCAGGAACTAACGCTAAGGCCAACCAATCCGATGGGAGGTATCTACCAGCCGTCGCACCTAAATCTGGGTAACTATGGAACAGCTCCTGGCAATCGCCAGAATCAATATTTGAACAATACTTATACATGACAGCAACATCAGAAGGGGAACAAGGACAGTGAACTCGACAAGAAGCTCAATCAGATCATCACCAGACTTGACGATCATGACAATCAGTTCAAAGCTCAAGCTCTCCTCAACCAAGAACAGATTGCTTCCGGTCAAAGAATAGAGCATGCAGTGAACCAGATCTCCAACATGTTAGCATCTGGTCGCCCGTCTGTGATGTGAACCGCTGCAACCATGGGCAGAAGACCCTTGAACACCGCAAGTTGAGACCGTGCAACAAGGTAGAACCGTCGAGAACCGGGGGCGGAGGAGGACTTTGGCCCGTTAGCTATATAAAAGCTAGGAACCAGAAGTATCAAGTCGATGACGCCACGCCGAGAGATGGATGCTCTTGATGATAAGTCGAGCCTTCAGTATCGCAACATGCAGATACAATAAGGGATTCAAGAACAAAGTTCTATCAAAGGGGGTTGTTTATTTCATAAAAGTCTTGAGTACAAGGGTGGCCGGCGGCCTCTTTATATAGGTGAGGGTACAAGCTCTCCTCCCTAAACACTACTTCCTAAATAAGAATAAAATAAAGAGTCCTACTCCTAAAAAGAATCCTAAAACCCCTAAATAATCCTACTAAAAAGGAATAAAACATAAAATAATAGTTGTAGTCTTTAAAGCATAATAAAAGACCTAAATTAGGTCAAAAACCATAATCTGGTCGTGTACGGTTGCTTGGGCCAGTTGGGCGCGTGTGGCGGCCCGGTGGGCTTGACCGGCTGAGCGTCGGGCCTAACTCGGGTGGCAGTCGTGGGCTTCGTGCTTCGGGCTGGATCAGTGGCCAGACTTCTTGGTGGCTGGCCTCATAAAATCCCTCGGATTGGTCCGGCTGTCGGTCTAGGGATCAGGACGGGCCATTCCTTGGCTCATTTCCATTTCTGCTCGGACTTTCCTTCCTAAGCTTCAGGTAGGCCTCCAGATAGCTTCGGACGTAGTTCTCCGGGGTCAGTCTAAGTGTCATGCTTCGGGGCCAAGGACTCCAATTCTTCTCATGGCTCGGCTCAGGGTCAATCTTTGAAAACTCTCCTCTTTGGGCCAAGTGTTCTTTGGCTCTCTTCCTTCTGTACTCCAGAAATGCATCCAGAGGGTCACTCAAGGAACCAGCTTCTTCTTCAGGGCTCCTGGAGGTCAGGCTAGGAGCAGGCTGAAGTTTCTCTTCGGTGCTAGGGCTTATATCCTCTACTAGCAGCATGGCCTGGAATAGCTTTCCATCTCTCGGAGTCTTTCTACTTGCAAGGGAAGGACTTAGTCAATATTTCTTGTTATACCTTGGCTTTAGGGCTTGCAGATGGCCTGCCCTTTGATCCATACGCTTCTTAAGAGGCCCTAGGGTCCTGCCTAGGCCAGGTGACCCTGGTGGGGTGTAGGAGTACCGATTGGCATCAGGGCAGCACTGTTGGATCATATCATCCCCCTCTTCTTGCCTTGGATTTGTCCCCAAATCCATCTCGGGTTTTCTTCTAGCACTCATCACCCTCTTCCAAACTTCAGAAGCATCATCTTTAGACCGAGGAGTGTCATTCGAGTCAGTAACGGACCAAGGCTCAGGTCCTTCAGTGCTTTCTCCATCAGTCTCCATAGCTCCCTCTCCTGAAAAACTATCAACAATAATGTTAAGGCTCGGGGAGGTATCCGTTGAGAGTTCCTCACTCATTTCTACATCCAGGTCAGCATCCGGATCTTCTTCACTCGGGGCAGCCCTTAAAATTCATCGGGAAGTGATCTCCCATTGAATCTTCAGTGCACAGGGGACCGTCGGTGAAGCGTCGGGTCGGGGCACGGGGGTGCCGGAGGTGGCGGGGGTAGGCCAGGGCACGTTGGGCGGGGCGGCGGCGTTGGGCAGTGATGCATCGGGCAGTGGGGAGGCGGTGGCGGCGGGCAGTGGGGAGCCGGCGGCGGCGACCAGTGGGAAGGCGGCGACGGCTAGTGGAAAACTGGCGGCGGTGGCCAGTGGAGCGCCGGCGGTGGCGGGCAGGTTGGTAGCATCGGGCATCATCGTGTCGGGGCAGCCGGGGTCGGGTAGGACCGGGGCTGAGCGTCGGGCAGGGACGCGCCGGACTCGTGGTCGGGGCAGCCGGGGTCGGGTAGGACCGGGGCTGAGCGTCGGGCAGGGACGCGCCGGACTCGTGTTCGGGGGCCACGTCGGGTGGTGATGCGTCGGGGGGCGTCGGGCAGCGACAGGTGGGGGTCGGGTGCTGGGGCGGCCGGGGCCTGGTCGGCCAGGGTGGCACCGGGTGCTGGGGCGCTAGGACTGGTCGGGAAGCGCCAGTCGGGGCCGGGCGCTGGAGCGCCGGGGCCTGGTCATGCAGCACCGGGCCGGGTGCTGGGGCGCCGAGGCTGGTCAGGTAGCGCCAGTCGGGACTGAGCGCTAGAGCACCGGGGCTGGGGCGCTGGGGCCTGCTCGGGCAGTGCTGGGGCCTGCTCGGGCAGCGCTGGGGCTGGGTACTGGTGCCGAGGCGCCGGGTGCTAGGGTTTTAGAGGTGAACCCTGCAAACTTCTCAAGCCCTTCGGGCTTAACTTCTTCTCCCTCATCTGATTCTTCTTCTTCTTCCTTCTTCTCCTCTTCTTCATCATATGTCTCGATTCCTCCTTCTCTTACCACCATCGTCCGTTGGTTAAGGCAGTCCCTTGGGATGTGTCCTCTACCTTGGCACTTAAAGCATACAATTCTAGGACGTGGGTTAGAATTCTGAACCTTAGAAGTAGGTTGAGCAGGTGTTACCGGTAGGGCCGAATCCCCAGGGTTAGGGTTTGGTCGTGAGCTTGAGCCTCGGGGCTGTTCGGGCTTCCATGGGGCTTGGCTTGCATTCGGGCCTCCTCTCCATGGGGCATTGGTCGCTCTTCTCGTGTAGCCCTTCCTCACTTCTCTCTCCACACGGGTAGCTAGGGCTTTGGGATCCTCATAGTCAACATGATCTCGGGGTGTAGCCCACCCACAAACCGGGCTATCTTTGCTTCGGGTTCTTCACGGAGGTCGAGTCTGGCTACCAACATCTCTATCTCCTTGGTGTATTGTTCCACGGACATGGTGCCTTGCTTTAAGTTTCGGAGGGATGTGTGTAGGTCTCGGGTATAAGTTCCCGGAACAAACCTCTTCCTCATTATTTTCTTGAGATCTCTCCACGACTCGATGGGGTCTTCTTCATCCCTTTGAACTCGGCTCTTGAACTGCCTCCACCATAGAGAAGCATAGTCAGTGAATTCAAGGGTGGTGAGGATTACCTTCTTACGTTCAGAATAGTGGTGGCACTCGAGGAAGTCCTCCATACTTCTCTCCCAATCCAAGTACTCGTCGGCATTGTACTTGCCGGCAAACTTGGGCATGGTGAGCTTGAGGTTACTCAAGTCATCATCAATCTCCTGAGCTAGTCGTGGGGCTCTTCTGTTCAGTCCTTCGGGGCTGTCCTCTCGGCGCTCATCTCATCCTCTCCCGGCTTGAAGCCTGGCTAGGGTTTCTTAGACAGCGGCCATGGTAGCGTCAAGGTTCTGAAGGTGGCCTTCCATGTTGGCTAATCTCTCGTCTACCATGGTTAGTACTAGCGAACGGAAGCAATTTTCTATCCCCTCTTCTTAGAAATAAACTTACAACGAAAGGAAAATATCGTGGCAAGGGTGGCCTTGCTTTCTTTTCTTTTTCTTAACCACCAATTTTCTCTTGCCTTACAACTCGAAACTAAAACAAGATAATAGAAGGGAATTTTCGAAACTATTTTCTAAAAATAGTAAAGGATATGAATCCAGGGTTTCAAACCTGGAGACTGGGATAGATTGTGGTCAGTGAGCTGAACCGTACTCTGATACGAACTGATGTGAACCGCTGCAACCGTGGGCAGACGACCCTTGAACACCGCAAGTTGAGACCGTGCAACGAGGTAGAACCGTCGGGAACTGGGGGCTGAGGACTTTGACCCGTTAGCTATATAACAGCTAGGAACCAGAAGTATCAAGTCGATGATGCCACGCCAAGAGATGGATGCTCTTGATGATAAGTCGAGTCTTCAGTATCGCAACATGCAGATACAATAAGGGATTGAAGAACAAAGTTCTATCAAAGGGGGTTGTTTATTTCATAAAAGTCTTGAGTACAAAGGTGGCCAGCGGCCTCTTTATATAGGTGAGGGAACAAGCTCTCCTCCCTAAACACTACTTCCTAAATAAGAATAAAATAAAGAGTCCTACTCCTAAAAAGAATCCTAAAACCCCTAAATAATCCTACTAAAAAGGAATAAAACATAAAATAATAGTTGTAGTCTTTAAAGCAGAATAAAAGACCTAAATTAGGTCAAAAACCCTAATATGGCCGTGTACGGCTGCTTGGGCCGATTGGGCGCGTGTGGCGGCCCGGTGGGCTTGACCGGCCGAGTGCCAGGCCTGACTCGGGTGGCAGTCGCGGGCTTCGTGCTTCGGGCTGGTTCAGTGGCCGGACTTCTTGGTGGCTGGCCTCATAAAATCCCTCGGATTGGTCCGGCTGTCGGTCTAGGGATCGGGACGGGCCTTTCCTTGGCTCCTTTCCATTTCTGCTCGGACCTTCCTTCCTAAGCTTTAGGTAGGCCTCCAGATAGCTTCGGACATAGTTCTCTGGGGCCAGTCCAAGTGTCATGCTTCGGGGCCAAGGACTCCAATTCTTCTCATGGCTCGGCTCAGGGTCAATCTTTGAAAACTCTCCTCTTTAGGCCAAGTGTTTTTTGGCTCTCTTCCTTCTGTACTCCAGAAATGCTTCTAGAGGGTCACTCAAGGAATCGGCTTCTTCTTCAGGGCTCCTAGAGGTCAGGCTAGGAGCAAGCTGAAGTTTCTCTTCGGTGCTAGGGCTTATATCCTCGGCCAGTAGCATGGCCTGGAATAGCATTCCATCTCTTAGAGTCTTTCTACCTGCAAGGGAAGGACTTAGTCGATATTTCTTGTTATACCTTGGCTTTAGGGCTTGCAGATGGCCTGCCCTCGGATCCATACGTTCTTAAGATGCCCTAGGGTCCTGCCTAGGCCAGGTGACCCTGGTGGGTGTAGGAGTACCGACTGGCATCAGGGCAACACTGTTGGATCATATCACTCTAGCCAGCTCCCAAGCCAAACCGAGCCGAATCCAAGAAAGGAGCAAGCTAAGATGGTATCTATTCAAACTCACCTACTAATTCTTCTTCTAATCTATACAGGGCCATTGAAGTTCCGGAGAAGAAGGTAACAAAGAAGGAGGCACCTAAGGAGTATGATCCTCCTCTTACTCCGTACTACGAGAAGCCTCCATTCCCAATTGCATTGCTACCGAACGCAAGGATCGAGACTGCCATGTGGGGGAACAAAGAAGGATACCCTACCACCCGTAGCAAGAAGCCTTCCTCGCCATATCCAGCTAAGTGTTCCGATCCTGGTTCATTCACACTACCTCTAATCATTAATGACATTGAGATAGAACGTAGTTTGGTTGATCTAGGTGCGTCCGTAAATGTCATGCCTATGAGTTTGTTCGAGAAAGTGAATGTAGGAGAACTTAAACCGACTAGCATGCAACTTGTCTTTGCTGATAGATCACTGAAAACGCCTAGAGGAGAGATTAAGGATGTTGTTACCAAATGTGGTCCTTTCACTTTCCTAGCTGATTTTGTGGTTATAGATACTCGCGAGGAGGATTCTACCATCCTTATAGGTCGCCCCTTTATGGCGACAACCGGAATGCAAATCAATGTTCGGAGTGGTTCTTTGACCTTGAGGGTTGGTAAGGAAACGATAACATTCCACCTTAAGGACCGTATGAAATACACTCCTACGGAGGAAGAACCTCACTGTCTTGCTGTTGAAACTATGGAGTTGACCTCGGTCAACTCCGTTACTGATGTCTCTTCCAGTGTTTCTAGATCAACTATTGTTGCAGGTGTTGAACAGATTATCAAGAAGAAGCCCGGACCCACGACACAAAAGCAGCCGAAGAAGAAGGAACTGAAAGTCTCTTCTTCTCAATCACCACCAAGCAAGGAACCTGGCAAGCTAAAGAGGAAGAATCAAAAGAAGCCTCAAGTGGTCTAGAGGCCAGTTGCTCCGCCATCCTCTTCTGAGCCAGTTGCACCACCGATTCCTTTCAAGCCACCGGCGCAGAAACAAGTGAAGAAGGAGGAGCCAAAAGCATCTCCCAAGGAAGCGCCATAGATCACAGATCCTGGTGAAATGAAGCCGTAGGCTAGAGAGAAGACAAAGCTGACTGTTCTCACTCCTTCCAATGCAACACTCGCAAAGGATGATCTCTCAAGAGAACTGTTCAGGCCGTTCAAGATTGCCGGCCACCTTCTCGATGGACGTACCAAGCTCATTCATGCTAACGGGAAGAAATTCACGCTCACCGGAGGTACCCTGAAGCTCTACTTCATGAACTCCGACGCTAGCATTAAGGAGATCCTGAGTTGGGATGTCTCCTAATACCATCCAGGTATCGTCCAGCTCAAGGACGTTAATCATGAGCGCTTCGTGGGAGGCAACCCACGGCTGGATTCAGTTTTTCAATTTGTGTCGAACTCACTATTTTAGAGTCGGTTCGGGAGAGCCAAAAGTATCAGTTGCATGATTTCTTATTTTTTCATGTGTAGTTTGTGTGTCATCGTTTCAATCGCAAGTTGTTTGAGGTTGTTCTGATTTTTGTCAAATTACTTCTGATTTTCTGAAGTTTGCCGGAATTACGAAAATGTTTTTAAAAAAATTGCAGGCCAAGTTTTCACCAAAAACTTGCACTTTTTTCGGCAAAAACTCCTCTTTAAAACCCACTGTGTTTTCTGGCCAATTTTTGATAAACTTTTCGGCAAAAAGTTTCATACTTTTCGGCGAAAACTTCTTTTGAAATCCGGCAGATGATTTGAAATATTCTTTTCGGTGAAAAATTGTACTTCTTTTCGCCAAAAAATTTCAGAAAATCCAAAAAGATCTTTCCCCCTTTTCTTTCTTTTTCCCGGTCCCCTTTCTCTCTCACCACACATTTTCAACCGAAAAAAACAAACCCCCCCATATTTTCGAAAAATCACCGCCGCTCCTCCATTGTCGCCGCCGCTCGTTTTTTTTGCCGCCGCCACCGCTCAGTCCCTCATCCTCCCTTGATCATTTTAAGCCGTAGAACGTCCGAATCGGAGCTCTAGAGCTTCATTTCCGTCAAAACCTAATTTCTTGAGTTTTTCACCGATTCCTCTACTTCCGTTTGTTTTCAGCCGTCATGACTTCAAGGTAAGTTGTAGAGCTTTTCATTGCGAGTATTTTGACATATAGAATGCTGAATTTCATCGGGGTTGACTTCAATTGACTTTTTCAATCTATCTCGATTTGCGTGCCGACTTTTTCAGTCTACCTCAAATTGCGTGCCGACTTTTTCAGTCTACCTATGCTTAAAGGATGATTCTTTGTGGCATTGACTTTTTTTAAATGTCGGTTTGACCATGAACTGTTGTTGCTCATTTGGCTGTCGTGTTTGTCCATTCACGTTTGTATAACTTTGTTGGTTGTCAGAGCTGATGTTATGCCATCATTCCTTGATTTGTGCTAGTGATTGCCATGATTAGGGTTCAATGCGTTCTAATGTTGACTTTCTGAATGTCAGTTTGACTTCTGATCTCTAATTGTGATGTTAACATTCTGGCTAGTCATATGCGTGCTTTGTGATTCATTGTGCTTACCAGTTACTCGCTTTGCTTACCCCACTCGGTTTTCCTCATTTCTTTGTGAAATTGAGTTTTTCTACTAAGTGTTGGGTAGGTTTTTAGTTTGACTAATCTAGTTTCGTTTCTTGCTATGAAATAGGAATGTAACCAATGAGCGCATGACGAAGGCCAGACTTGACACCGGCTCTTGCTCTAGGGCACCAGCCCCAGTAACTCCCGCCATCCACAGCCCTCCTTCGGCATTCCCAGGCCGCGTCGGGTACCACCCCACTGTTGCGCGCTTGCCCGTGCACTACTTCAAGTGCTACCAGAAGTTCCAGCACATTCCCGGAGCCGACGTGCAACCACTGTCCCTTGACTCCCTCCTCGCGCACGACAAAGATTGGAACATGAATGTGCTCAACTCGTTGGTACCTTCAGGTCATCTGGAGCTGACCACCATGGCTGATAGCTTTCCAGACGTCGTGCTCCAGGAATTCTTGGCCACATTCGAGCTTGATGAGTACAAGAGGAGGCAGCACAAGAAGGTCATCTCCTTCTATCTTGGTGGGGTGTACAAGGAATTCACCTACGATGACTTCGCAGCTTATCTCGGTATCCCACTGGAGCACTACCAGGGTCACCACCTCGGTTGGCAGAATAACTCGGGCAAAGGCACGGAATATGACGCACTCTGGAGCCACATCACTGGAGTGCCGGATGCTCAGACCACGGCTCATAACTCCGTCAGGTCACTCTCTCACCCTCTCTTTCGTTACATTCATATGGTTTGGCGTAGATCCCTGTTGTTTGCTCCAGAGAAGGACTGCCACCATATCAATAGAGAGGAGCTCCTACTTCTCCGTGCCATCCGAGAGGCTTATCCACTTCATCTAGGATGGGTACTGGCACGCATCTTCCACCAGAAGACCAAGACGACCAAGATGCCTCGCTTCCTCCTTGGTGGTAACTTTGTAGGCCGCCTCTCTATCACCCTCGGTCTCAGCCAGTCATATGGCCCTGACGTCCCACATCGCATAGTACACACCGTCGGCGGTGATTTAGCAGTCAAGTAAGACCTCCAGTTGGACTACGGTCCACAGGTGGCGGCAGCTCCTCCACTCTACCACTATGCCGAGTTGGAGGAAGAAGATGATTCTGAGGAGCAGCAGCCTTAACTAGAGCAGGAGTTTGACGACCTTATACCCTCGCCACAGCAGCAGGCAGGGTATGCATATCAACAGTAGCCGCCCCTTCAGGATCCATTCCAGATGCCGCATCCTTAGCACCGACCGCTTCCAGCTGACTTTGGAGAGTTGTACGAGCAACTCCAAGAGTGGCGAGTCACAGACACCGCCACCCAGGATGCCAGATGGATTATTATGCAGTAGCACACCGAAATGATGAGAGGTACGAGGCGCAGCTGGCGTGGCAGCAGTAGGTCAAGATCGGGTTGTATCCTCTTCCTTGTCCCTTCTTTTTATTTCTTCTTTTCGGATTTCGATCCAACTTTTTTCGGTGTGGATCTGGGACACTTGTCCCGGTTTCCTTTTTATCTTTCTTTTGTTTTTGTTTTGTAGGTAGTTTGGTAGATTCCTTTTGCTTAGGGTTTACTACTCTTCCCTTCGCTTTGGTAGATTCCCTCCCCGCTCCGAGGATCCGTGTTCATCCCCTACACCAATCATCTCGGTCCAGGTTCTTCTATTTGCTCTCAACTCTAGTTTTAGTCCTGTGAGGACGCATAACGATTTAAGTGTGGGGTAGGATGCTAGAGAACCTTGCATGAACTTGATTGCCCTTAATTGTGTTTTTGTGTGTTCCGTGGTGCCTTTCTAGTATCTCTAGCATTAGAATTGCTCGGTTCTTGATTTTTGATGTTAAGTTGTTGTTCAATCTGTCATAATGATGCTTAGACTGCTTAACCTAGAACCTGAGAATCAACGTGTATACTTTGATGCTGAATTGCCTGGTCAGAACAGATTTTCAAAATCACACTTGTAGTTTGTCGCCTTGATTGCATGAAAATGACTGAATCCTACTAGCAAACCAATTGTATGCTTTTGATCCACGGCACGTAACTTGCAATTTCATTTCTTTTTTAGTGATTTTCTGTTTGCTTGAATAAGTTAGAATTTGCATGAGACCTATTCGAGACCACACGATGACACGAGTTCTAGAATGATAGGGGCACCTAGATTCAGCTACTAAGCCAGATAGCCTGCCTAACGTTAAATCCATTAGGTTTAAACCCTTGAGCTTGGCCTGTTCTTTCAGTTCGATATACATTACACAACCATTCCCCATTGATCCCCTGTGGTTGTAGTTCTAGATTAGCCTGCCGGAAGTCGGTTTGTGGTAACCTGCCCATAGGTTTAAACAGGTGGTCTTAGCTATTATGTCCAGACGTGTAAACCCCTCTAGCAACTAAAAGAAAGAATCAGCACAAAAGAAAAAAATAGAAAAATAAGAAAATAAGAAAAATTTCGAAACAACAGAAAAGTTCAAAGTCTCAAAGTTTGTAGTATAGTTCAATAACGTTCTTCTCCCTACATATGGAAGAATGAAGTCAAAAGAAAATTCAGAAAAAAAATGTGTGTAAAGAAAATAAAGTGCTAGCTTGCTTGAGGGTATCATAGGACGAGCATACACTATTCCACCCGTGTCTGGTTAGACGGTAGGAAGCCATAAGCTAGATTCGAGGAAGTTAGTCGAAAGCTACATCGCACCAATGCCATCATCATACATTCCCATCATCCATCTCATCTTAACCCTTGTAGTGTAGAATTCGTTACAGTCCTAAGCAGGGAAGTCCTTCTTGACTAGTTCCTTGTGTTGTCACAGTGGTGGAGATGTGGTCGAATTGCAAACTTATGACAGAATTCAGTAACATAAAATGATTGAGAGCAGAAACACGTCCTTAAACACAGAGAGTGAGAGTTTCCCTTTTATTAAATATTTCCTGTGTGAGGAGTCTGGCTGGTCAGGTCAACTTCTTGCATGATTGGTTACCACTACTTGTCGTGTGCAGTTTTTAGTGAGACCAGGTTATTTAGCTGATCAGTATGCATGTTAGGTTTCTTGTTCTAGAAGTAGCTGTCTAATAATTCATTGTGCGAGCTTGAACTTCAATTTAATCTATCTTATCATTTGTGAACATGAGCGTTTTCTATTCAGTTTGCTTGAGGACAAGCAAAAGCTTAAGTGTGGGGTGTTTGATGACACTCGATTTGACGTGATTATCAGCCTCATTTAAGCGACATTTCCTTGCTTAAGACGTGGTTTTTAGGGTAGAATAGCGAATATTCACTCAACAACTCTATCTCATGCCATTTGTGTTACTTTGGCCCGTTTCAGGCCTATTTGATGGTTTTCTAGTGTTTTCATGTTAGCACAAGTTTTTGCCATCAAATAAAGTAGCCAAGGACGTGTCTAAGGCGTTGGAACCTCGAGGAATCGCACCAAAATCGATCCAAGGAGTCAATCAAGTTGAACCAAATCTTGCTCCAATTCGCACTGCAGTTTTCGGGCAAAAATCCCCCAGGTTTTCGGTGAAAACTCAAGAAGAAATCGGTTGAGTTCAACAAAGAGAAGTTTTCGGCGAAAACTCTAAGTTTTCGGCGAAAACTCCAAGTTTTCGCCGAGAACCCTAAGGTCCAAAAATCACAGGAGAAACAGTCGAGCAGTCAAGTCATTTACAAAGGAATTTTCGGTGAAAACTTATAGGTTTTCGGCGAAAATTCCAGGCAAAATCCGGCGGTAATAGGGTTAAGTATAAATACTTAACCGGCGGCCCAATAAACGATATACCTCAGAATACAACATAACTGCAGAATTCTAACTAGTTCTGGAGCAGAGTTTAGAGTTCGAAGAGCCAGGAAGAGATCGTGACGCCATCCCTTCACCTCAGAGACTCGGAGCTAGGATTGAAGATTACCAGAGATCGAAGCTTCGCCGGAATCATCTTAATTAGGTTTTTCAGATCCTTTTCTGTTCTTCCTCTGTTCAAGATGAACTCTGTCTTTGTCTTTGATTCTTTTGTGATGAACATGAGTAGCTAAATTCGTAGAGCTTAGACTAGATGAACCCTAAGTGACCCAGGGCTTTAAAGCGGTCACGGATCGGCGGTGATTAGATTCAAAGTTCAATCAGTTTCTCTTTCATGTTTGATTTGTTCTTCGTTGTTTATGTTTCTTGTCTGGATTGATCACCTAGATTAGATTCTTATTAAGTTAATGATAGAAGCGAACGCTCGCCTTACTTTAAAACATCAAATTGAACAATTAACCTATTCACTGGAGTGTGCCTTTCGTAGGAACCAGCTAGGGTTAATCCACTGCAAGAGTAACTCTTAAATCGTTAGTAATTGCACCAGTTAGTTAAGTCGTTGCGAGAGGCGACCGTACCCAGGCGACTAATTAATCTTGGTAGCTAGATCGGATAGAGTGAACGTTCGCCAGTCTTAAACCTAAGGGTAAGGAGTTATGGTGGTGTCTTAGAATTGATTGAGCGAGAATTGAAACCCGCTGATCTGTTGATTGCCAATGCTCTGGTGAACGAAGGGGGATTCGAAGTCTAAGCTTGTCTGTCATCTTTGTTTAATCAACCCAATTTCTCAATCTGTATTTTACTTTTCGTTTTAATTTTTGTGCTTTTTCTAGATTAGAAGTCGTGGAACTCACACCACACACAACCTGTTTAAACCTGAGTAATTTGCCCTTATATTTGAGTAGACAATTGAAGAAGGCCCGTGGAATACGATCTACCCTAGCTTTCCAGCTTGGTAGTTATTTGACTACACGCGCGTGAAAACGCGTTCATCAAATTGGCGTCGTTGCCGGGGACCTTCTTTTAATTGTTTGAAAGAAGAACTGGCATTTTACTCTTCTACTTTCCATATTTCATTTTTCCACCCACTTCGATTTTACACTGGTTTTGTTCGTTTTTGTCATTTGTAGGTTGTTCACAGGTTTATGCACCACCACCCTGTAACACCCCAATTTTATGAAATGTAAAACGACAACGTGTCCCGGGATAGACGATGACTCAAAGGTTGAAAAATACAACTTTGACCAACCACTTTCAAACCAACCATAAAACCAACCATAAAACCAGGGTATTAACCATCAAAATATTTACAGCGGAATTGGGCCCAACGACTTGAGAGCAATTCTCCAAGTCGCCATTACACCGTCTCATGATCCACTGCTCCGGCACGCCTTAAGAAACTCCGGTGGTCCGTTGCTTGTCCAGGAAATTCCTACAAAACTGGTGGGTGGCTCGGGGTCAGGCCATTATCATGATTATTCCGTATAAACATGATTAAACACATTTAATGGATTTAACAACGCAAACCAGTAATTCCATACTCATCCTTCCGTAACGGAGATTACCGTTACTGTTTATCAAATGACTGGTCACAAGGAATATTAATCCAATATTCCAAACCCGACCTAGATGTGAAACATGAACACACATAATCACGAGTCAATAATACATCACATGAACTATTCTAATAGTACCACACAATATCGAGATGAAACCCGAACAGCTTTCATCAATCAATAGGGCGTCCCCTCTTCCCGCCTAGCTAACCTCTACGCCATCATCGATAAGGCTTACTTCTGAGCCTGTAATAGGGACTTCGCAAGAGTCGCTATTCTTCCCGACTATGAATCGATTGGGGCTATCAATACCCAACTCCCATCATCTAGTCGAGGCTTATTCCACCCACCTCTTATCATCTGGTAGGGCTATCCGTACGCATCTACCGTGAATCGATTGGGGCTAACAATACCCAACTCCCATCACCCGGTAGGAACCCGTATCCATCGATGTTCCCGGCGGAGGACTAGCTAGCGAGGCTTTACTTTCCACCTGTATACACTAGGTGCCAAACATCATCAGATAACCTCACGATTTAACCATAGTCGAATCAGACATAATTCGGTATAAAACCGATGTTTCCGAAAAGATGGAACTTTCCGTAGAAACAACACCTTGTTGACAAAACCAAGACTTTATGTCTTAATTTCCAGGTAAGTAGGGGAGTCACTTGGACTACTTAAGTCCCTTCTAACCTTAGGCATCATAACTTTATAAACTGGGTTTAATGAGGATCCGTGTCACTCATTAACTCTGGACAATCAACAAACAACAGTTAGTCATCCAAATCATCAAGGTATTATAGTACCTGCAAGTAATAGGTTTATAGTCTATATGGATTTAACAATCCATCACGTCATCCATTAATTTGACTAACCACCCAGAGCAATCGAACTCCATCGTTTATCATGCTGTTTTATTCCGAGTTAAATCCAACCCTCGGAATATAGCTGATTTGAATAGGAGTTATGGGTAATTTATAAGTCCTTGTAATAATATCATAACAATTATTACGTCATATTAAGGAATTAATATTCCATATGGAGTATAACACTTTACCGGATATTCCAGCAATTCGATCCCTCCGATAAATCCCCCGTTCCGTGAAAAGGTAATTACCGGAGCTCATTTCCAAAATAATCGGAATGGAAATACTTAATTAAACAATTTTAATATCTAATTTATCGGGGAAAACCAACTCTGATGGGTTAATACTCGGTTAACAGTAAATAACCACGAGAATTAAATAGGACCTTAATTTAAGCATATACGAGTCCAAAATAAGGCCCGAGTACTTCACTCGTTGATCTGGTTCCCGTCAAATGATTAATTCGGAATAATCACCATATTTGGTTAATGACAAAGTTTAACCAAGTAGCTAATTAAATGGAGGAATTAATTAATCCAAGGAAATTTACCCCCTTAAACCAAGCCACCTATAAATCAAGTCGGTTGACTTGGAAATCGGTTCCGTAGCTTGAATCGGATGGAAATAAGGAGTTAACGAACTTTCGTAACTTCCGGGCCAAATTGTACTAACTGAAAAGTTAGTTGGGCCAAATCTGTCACAAGTTGAAAGTTAAGGATCAAACTGTCACAAGGGAAAACTTCAAGGGCTGTAATAACAATGGGAAAAGAAGGAGGGACTGAACTGTCACCTATAGAGTTTGGGTGACCAAACTGCAATTTGGCCATCTTCCCCAACTTTGCCGGAAACTCCATGGAAGCTCATTCCAAGCTTCGGTGAAGCTCAAATCTTCCGATTCTTGAATTGAAATGGAGTTTTAAACATAGGGAAATCTTCACAGGACCCATGAGATTATAAAAGTGGCTTTGAAATGGTTCCACGAAGCCTGGAGCATACCGACGCAAGTTTGGTCGGAACCATAATCGGAGGAGAAGGAAAGAAATCTCATTAGTTGAATTTCGGGTGGTGTAAGCTTCGAACTGAAGCACGGATGGTTTATATAGGTTCGGAGGTGTCGAATAACACCAAAGAGGATAAGATTACGAGCCGATTAGTAATCTAGAGGGGTCGTCGTTGTTTCCTCTAAAGTCGTTGGAGTAGGAACGATTTCCCATCAATCTTGGCCGTTTCCTAATGGATTCACGTTCGTAGCGTGATTCCCAGCTTTAATCCACGTTTTGGTGGAGTCCCATGCTAGAAAATGGCCCTTGACCCTTGGGAAGAGTTGCTGGAAAATTGGTTCCAAGGAGGAAGACGATGAATAGTGGTGACGTCACTATGACGTCATCACCTGAAAAAAAAAGAAATTCGAAACTGAGATTTTTGTTCGGTTCCTCAACCAACTCGGTCAAAAATAATTTTTGACTACCGCGAAAGAACTTAACTTGACCCGGAATCATTAAATCATTACGGTTAATCATTACGGTTATTCTCAACCGTGTGAAAAATAAATCAACCGTACCAAATTTTTTTTTTGGTTCCAAAATTCGGGGTGTAACACGCCCTCTCACGCACTCTCAAACCGCTAAGAACGAGAAGGCTAAGAGTGTAGAGAGATCAGGCAGTTCTGCTCCACCATGACAATCACAGATTCCAAAGAGAGGCAGAACCAATCCACCTCCATCCGTCACTTCGATCAAGATCAAGGAACTGAATGAGAGTTCCTCATCTCCATTTTCACCGTCATCTTCGTCCGCTTCATACACCGAATCACTTTCACCTCCTCCATCTCCCAGGATGACAGATCAATTACCACCACCAGGCGGTGCACAGAAGAGTCTAGCTGACTACAACAAGCCGAGCGCGACTAGCGTTCGATCTTCTATCGCCGTGTCGCGCATCGAAAGAGATCCTGACTATGAGATCAAGATTCCATTCTTGACTATGATCTCTAGGGATCTACAGTTTGAAGGGAGGCCACTAGACAAACCGTGCACGCATCTGGCAGATTTCCTTGATCTCTGCAGCACTTTCAAGAATGGGAATCTCGACAAGAACACTATTTGCTTCAGAGCTTTCCCGTTCTCTTTGAAAGGCGCAGCTAAGAGGTGGCTCACTGGCAAACCACCGGGCTACTACACCAACTGAAAGACTCTTGCTCAAGACTTCGTCGAAGAGTACTTCCCTCCTTCCAAAACAACAGCTTTCAAGGACAGCATCGCCAGATTCTCTCAGAAGGAAGGAGCGAGCTTATATGATACTTGGAATGAATTCCAAGAACTTCTCACAACTATCCTCACCACGGTTTCGAGCAGAGGCAGTTAGCTGAAATCTTTGCTCGAGGTCTTCGTGAAGAATCTGCCAAATGGGTCAATTCCCTAGCCGAAGGGGATTGCACTACACTTACACCTGAAGCTGCTCTTCTTCATTTCGTGAACTGTGCTTCCAAGTCAAGAAACTGAGAGCGACAATCTGAAGGATCAAGAAGCAAGCTCGATCTCGAAGCAACCATCAAGGCAGAAGTTGAGAAGCATCTGAAGAAGTCTTCTACACCCATCAAGCCGCCGGCAGCCACTGTCTACATTGCCGATTGCGAGTGGTGTGGTGCTTGTGCGCATAATGGAGGCTGATGCCAGAATTTTGGTAAAACAGAAGTCTGGTCTGCCGAAGAAGTCAATTTCGTTCAACAAGGTTTCAGTAACAATCAGAACGGTTTTGTTGGCTACCGCAACTACAAACAACAAGGGAACTATCAAGATCGACCTCCCTACAATGCCGGTGCCAACCAGAACCAAGGCCAGAACTAGAACAGCCGACCAACTGGTCTAGCTCAGGATCAAAAGCCGAATCATCCGCCGGTAGGTGTCTACCAGCCACCGCACCGAAATCCGGGTAACTATGGAACTGCTTCTGGCAATCGCCAGAATCAATATCTCAACAATACCTACAGGGCAGCAACATCAGAGGGAAAACAACGTCAGTGAACTCGACAAGAAGCTCAGTCAGATCATCACCAGACTTGACGATCATGACAGTCAGTTCAAAGCTCAAGCTCTTCTCAACCAAGAATAGATTGCATCCGGTCAAAGAATTGAGCAGGCAGTGAACCAGATCTCTAGCATGCTACCATCTGGTCGACCATTTGGCCAGCTTCCAAGCCAAACCGAAGGAGGCGCCTAAGGAGTATGATCCTCCTCTTGCTCCGTACTACGTGAAGCCTCCTTTTCCAAGAGCATTGCTACCGAACGCAAGGATCGAGACTAGCATGTAGGGAGGTAAAGAAGGATATCTTGCCGCTCGTAGCAAGAAACCTTCGTCGCCATATCCAGCTAAGTGTTCTGATCCTGGTTCTTTCACTCTTCCTATAGTTATTAATGATGTTGTGATAGAACGTAGTTTGGTTGATCTAGGCGCGTCTGTCAATGTTATGCCTATGAGTTTATTTGAAAAATTGAATCTAGGAAAACTTGAACCAACTAGCATACAACTTGTCTTTGCTGAAAGATCACTAAAAACCCCTAGAGGAGAGATCAAAGACGTTGTTACTAAATGTGGTCCTTTCACGTTCTTAGCTGACTATGTGATCATAGATACTAGCAAGGAGGATTCTACTATTCTTATAGGTCGACCCTTCATGGCAACAACTGGAATGCAAATTAACGTTCCAAATGGTTCCTTGACTTTGAGGGTTGGTAAGGAAACAATAACTTTCCGCCTTAAGGACGGTATGAAATATAATCCTAAAGATGAAGAATCTCATTGTCTAGCTGTTGAAACTGTGGAGTTGACTCCGGTCAACTCCGTTACTGATGTCTCTTCTAGTGTTTCTAGATCAACTGTTGTTGCAAATGTTGAACAGATTATCAAGAAGAAACCAGAATCTCCTGCTCAAAAGCCAAGAAGAAGGAACTGAAAGCCTCTTCTTCACCGCCAAGCAAGGAACCTGGAAGGTCGCGAAGAAGGAATCATAAGAAGAAGACTCAAATGGTCTGGAGACTAGTTGTTCCGCCACCTTCTACCGAGCCAGCCTCACCACCAATTCTTTCCGAGCAATCGGCGTCGGAGCAAGTAAAGAAGGAGAAGTCAAAAGCATCTCCAAGGAAATACCGACGATCACCGATCCTGGTGATATGAAGCCGGAGGTTAAATAGAAGACGAAGCCGATCGTTCTCATTCCTTCCACCGTCTTCCTTGTAGAGGATGATCCCTCAAAAGAACTTTTTGGTCTGTTCAAGATCACTGATCACCTTCCCGATGGACGTACCAAGCTCATACACGCTAACGGGAGGAAATTTATGCTCGACGGAGATACCCCGAAGCTCTACTTCATGAACTCCGATGCTAGCGTTGAGGAGATCCTGAGTTGGGATGTCTCCTAATACCGTCCAGGTATCGTCCAGCTCAAGGACGTTAATCAAAGAGCGCTTCGTGGGAGGCAACCCACGGCTGGAGTCAGTTTTTCATTTGTGTCAAACTCCTTGTTTTAGAGTCGGTTCGGGGGAGCCAAAAATGTCATTTTGCATGATTTCTTATTTTTCGTGTGTAGTCTGTGTGACATCGTTTCAATCGCAAGTTGTTTGAGGTTGTTCCAATTTTTGTCGATTTAATTGTGATTTTCTGAAGTTTGCCGGGATTGCGAAAATATTTTCAACTCGTGCAGGTCAAATTTTTCGGCGAAAACTATTCCATTTTCGGCGAAAACTGCCCTTTAAATCCCACTGAGTTTTCTGTTCGATTTTAGTTAAACTTTTTGGCGAAAACTCATTTGAAAACAGGCAGACAATTTTAACTTGAGTTTTCGGCAAAAAATTGCACATATTTTCGCCGAAAACCTGAGACAAAATTCAAAAAAAATTCGCCTTCTTTTCCGGTCTCTTTCTCCCTCTCTCCCTCACTTTTCATTTTCGATCGAATGAAAAAAAAACAAACCCCCTATTTTTCAAAGCTGAACGTCGCCGCCGCCTCATTTTGTCGTCGCTGCCCATTTCCAGCCACCGCCGCCGCCCTGTTCCTCTCCCTTCTCCGATCGTTTCGAGCCGTAGATCATTCGAATCAGAGCTCTAGAGCTCCCGCTCTGCCAAACCCTAGTTTTTCCGATTTTTCACTGATTCCTCTCTTCTCGTTCGTTTTCAGCACTCATGGCTTCAAGGTAAGTTGTAGAACTTTTCATTCCGAATCTTTTGACATGTTGAATGCTGAATTTCGTCAGGGTTGACTTCAGTTAACTTTTCGGTCTACCTCGATTTGCGTGCCGACTGTTTCGTGTGAACTAGGTTAGCTGATTGCTTTGGACTAATCTAGTAAGGTTAGGGAGAATTGTGCTGAATTTTAATACCATTTGATCGTGTGTTACTATGCTTAAAGATCGATTCTTTGCGGTGTTGACTTTTGAGAAATGTTGGTTTGACCATGAATTGTCTATGTTCATTTGGCTGCCATGTGTGTTCATTCACGTTCGTATTACTGTGTTTGCCAACTGAGTTTATAATTATGCCGTCATTTCCCGCTTTGAGCTAGTAATTGCCATGATTAGGGTTCAATGTGCTATGATGTTAACTTTTAAATGTCGATTTGACTTCTGATCTCTAATTATGATATGAACATTCCAGCTAGACCTATGCATGCTTTGTGATTTATTGTGATTACCGGTTACTTACTTTGCTTACCCCCACTCAGTTTTCCTCATTTCTTTGTGAAATTGAGTTTTACTACTAAGTGTGGGGTGGGTTATTAGTTAACTAATCTGGTTTAGTTTCTGGCTATAGGAATGTCACTCATGAGCGCAGGACTAAGGCCAGACTTGACACCGCCTCTAGCTCCCGAGCTCCAGCTCCCATCACACCCGCCATCCACGACCCTCCACCAGCATTCCCTGGCCGTGTCGGGTACCACCCCACCGTCGCCCCGCCCCGCCTACCCGTCCATTACTTCGAGCGCTACCAGAGGCTCGAGCATGTTCCTGGAGCCGACGTGCGCCCACTATCCTTGGATTCCCTCCTCGAGCACAACAAGGACTGGTACCGGAATGTGCTCGACTCATTGGTACCTTCCGGACTTCTGGAGCTAACCACCCTAGCTGCCGATTTTCCAGACGTTGCACTCCAGGAGTTCTGGGCGACATTCGATCTGGATGAGCACAAGAAGAGGCAGCGCAAGAAGGTTGTCTCTTTCTATCTTGGCGGGGTGTACAAGGCGTTCACATATGATGAGTTTGTAGCTCATCTTGGCATGTCCTGGGAGCATTACGAGGGACATCACCTCGGCTAGGAGAACAACTCCGGCAGCGGAGAGGAGTACGATGAGCTATGGAGCCACATGACTGGAGTGCCAGACGATCAGACCACGGCCCATAACTCAGTTAAGTCCCTCTCTCACCCTCTCTATTGTTTTATCCATATGGTTTGGCGTAGATCTCTTTTGTTTGCTCCAGATAAGAGCCGCCATCACATCAGTAGAGAGGAGCTCATTCTTTTACGCGCCATCTGGGAAGGTTATCCTCTTCATCCCGGATGGGTGCTTGCACGCATATTCCGCCAGAAGACTTAGAAGCCGAGGCCACCTAGCTCAATCCTGGGAGGCAACTTTGTCGGCCAACTCATCATCTCCCTCGGTTTCAGCCAAGAATATGGCCCGGATGTCCCACGACGCAGAGTATACACCATAGGTGGTGATTTAGCGGTCGAGTACGCCCTAGAGTTGGACCTTGGTCCCCAGGTAGCGGCAGATCCTCCCCTCCAGCACGAGGAAGAATCGGAGGAAGAAGATGATTCTGAGGAGCAGCAGCCTCAGCCGGAGCCGGAATTTGATGATCATATACCCTCGCCACATCATCAGGCAGGGTATGCATACCAGCCCCAGGTGCCCATTCCAGATCCATACCAGGCGCCTCATCCTCAGCACCGACCGCATCCAGCTGACGTTGGAGAGCTGTACGAGCGACTCCAGGAGTGACGGATCACGAATAACGCCACTCAGGATGCCAGATGGATTATTATGCAGCAGCACGTGCTCCGCACTGACGAGAGGTATGAGGCGCAGCTGGCGTGGCAGCGGCAGGTTGGCGACGCCCTCCACATTCCCCCTCCCGATGCGCCTGACCAGCAGTGATCGGGTTGTATTCCTTTTCTGGTCCTTTCTTTTTGTTTTTTTTTTCTTTTTGGATTTCGATCCAACTTTTTTCTGTGTGGATCTGGGACACTTGTCCCGGTTTCCTTTTTATCTTTCTTTTGTTTTTGTTTTGCAGGCAGTTGGGAGATTCCCTTTACTTCGCTTCGGTAGACTCCCTCTGCTCCGAGGATCCGTGCTCATCCCCTACACCAACCATCTCGGTCCAGGTTCTTCTACTTCACTCTAAACTCTAGTTTTAGTCCTGCGAGGACACAGTATAATTTAAGTGTGGGGTAGGATGCTAGAGAACCTTGCATGAACTTGATTGCCCTTGATTGTGTTTTTGTGTGCCTCGTGGTCCCTTTCCAGTCTCTCTAGCATTAGAATGGCTCAGTTCTTGATTTTTGATGTTAAGTTGTTGTTCAATCTTTCATAATGATGCTTAGACTGCTTAACCTAGAACCTGAGAACCAACGTGTATACTTTGATGCTAAATTGCCTGGTGAGGACAGATTTTGAAAATCACAATTGTAGTTTGTAGCCTTGATTGCATGAAAATGACCGAATCCGACTAGCAAACCAACTGTGAGCTTTTGATCCATTGCACGTAACTTGCAATTTCAATTGTTTTTGAGTGGTTTTCTATTCGCTTGAATGAGTTAGAATTTGCATAAGACCTACTCGAGATCACACGATGACACGAGTTCTAGAATGATAGGGGCACCTAGATTCAGCTACTAAGCCAGATAGCCTACCTAATGATGAGCTGCATAACAGTGATCAAATACTACAAAGCTAAAAAGCTAAGCAGATCGTATTCCACAGGGTTTCTTCTAATCGTTTACTCAAATATGCTGGCAATTTACTCAAGTTTGAACACGTTGTGCGTGGTGTGAGTTCCACGACTTCTAGACTAAGATGCAGGGAAATTAAAATTAAATTAAAAGACAGAATGATTGGTTGGTTCAGACAGACGACAGACAAGCTTCGATTTCGAATCCCCCTTAGATCACCAAGGCAACAGCAATCACAAGACCAGCGGTTTTTGATTCTCATTCAATCAATTTCTATACACCACCATAACTCCTGAACCTTAGGTTTAAGATCGGCGAACGTTCGCTCTATCCGTTCTAACTACCAAGATTAATTAGTCGCCCGGGTACGGTCGCCTCTCGCAACGACTTAACTTAACTGGTGGAATTACTAATGATTTATGAGTTACTCTTGAAGCGGATTAACCCTAACTGGTTCCTACGAAAGGCACACTCCAATGAATAGGTTAACTGGTTGAATTGATGTTTTAAAGAGAGGCGAGCGTTCGCTTCTATCCTCAGCTTAACAAGAATCTAAACTGGGTGATCAAGGAAGAGAAGTTTATGCGCCAAAGCAGGGAAGCTGTCTGGCGACTAACCCTAGCTTGCAAAAACCTATTCTAGGTGATCAACCAGAAGAGAAACATATACAACAAAACTAATCTAGGCGTCAACTAGACAAGAAACGCAGAACAACAACCAAGAACAAAACAACCATGTAAAGAGAAACTGATTGAACTTTGAATCTAATCACCGCCGATCCGTGACCGCTTTAAAGCCCTGGGTCACTTAGGGTTCATCTAATCTAAGCTCTACAAGTTTAGCTACTCATATCTGACAAACAAGAATCAAAGACGACAGAAGGATTCATCTTATACAGAGGAAGAACAGAAAAGGATCTGAAAAACCTAATTTCGGATGATCCGTGAAGTTTCGATCATGAGAATATTCAATTCCAAACTCTGAGCGTCTTCCGGGATGGATTGATGGCGTCACGATCTCTCTGATAGCTCCGGAATACTCTCTCAACTCTCCTCCAGTCGTGGCTGATCTCTCTCTATTGAATGTTAACAAATCTGGCTTCGAAAAGTCTATTAATACCCCCAAAAACCCTTTCCTTGTTGGAAAAGAAGAGGATTTCCCGTCTGGGGAGCTTACACGGCATGTAAGCTCACAGTGCATTTAGCTTACACGCCATGTAAGCTCCAAAACGCAGCGTTTTGGACTGTGCAGAGTTCCAACTTGTTTCGATCATTCCCGCTCCGTTTGAACTCCGATTTGGTCACCGTTTGAAGCGTTGGACTTGTGAGAAAGTCCTCTATAATGTGGTAACCTGGGGCTCAACATAAAAGCTCACAGAAAGGTAAAAATAGCCAAGAAATGGACAATGTACACACTAGGAGCCGATAATCACAAAGTTACGACAAATGTACCAAATACTCGTCAAAATGGCATCTAAGGGTATGAAATGTTGCTTAAATGGGGCTGATAATCACGTCAAATCGAGTGTCATCAAAATACCCCACACTTAAGCTTTTGCTTGTCCTCAAGCAAACTGAACTAGAATGTACTCAGATTCACAAATGACACGATCGATCAAGTTAAGGTTCAAGCAATCACAATGAATTATTAAACTGCTACTTCTAGAACAAGTGACCTAACATGCTTACACGTCAACTAAACAACCTGGTCTCACTAATTATCTGCACACAACAAGTAGCAAACACAAATCATGCACAACTCGGACCTAACTGACCAGACTTCTCACACAGGTAATATTTGGTACACGGGAACTCTCGCACTCTGTGATTAGGGACGTGTTTATGCTCTCAATCATTTTCTGTCACTGAATTCTGTCATAGGTTTGCAATTCGACCACATCTCCACCACTGTGACAACACGAGTAACTAGTCAAGAAGGACTTCCTGCTAGGACTGTAACGAATTCTACACTATAACGGTTAAAATGAGATGGATGAAGGGAATGTATGATGATGGTTTTTGTGCGGCGTAGCTTTCAACTAACTTCCCTTGAATCTAGCTTATGGCTTCCTACCGTCTAACCAGACACAGGTGGAATAGTGTACACTCGTCCTATGATACCTTCCAGCAACCTAGCACTTTGTTTTGCATATTTTCTTTTTCTTTTCTTTACATTTTCTTTTGACTTCGTTCTTCCATATGTAGGGAGAAGAACGTTATTGAACTAAACTATAAACTTTGAAACTTTAAACTTTTTCTGTTTTTTTTTCGAATTTTTCTCTTTTCTTCTTTTTGTTTTTCTTTCTCACTCTTTTTTTTTCTTTTGTGCCGATTTTCTTTTAGTTGCTAGAGGGGTTTACACGTCTGGACATAATAGCTAAGACCACCTATTTAATGGCTATAGGCAGGTTACCACAAACCGACTTCCGGTAGGCTAATCTAGAACTACAACCACAGGGGATCAACGGGGAGTGAAAGAATGGGGAATGGCTGTAATGTATATCGAACCGAAAGAGAAGGCCAAGCTCAAGGGTTTAAACCTAGAGGATTTAACATTAGGTAGGCTATCTGGCTTAGTAGCTGAATCTAGGTGCCCCTATCATTCTAGAACTCGTGTCATCGTGTGGTCTCAAATAGGTCTCATGCAAATTCTAACTCATTCAAGAAGACAGAAAACCACTCAAAAAGAATTGAAATTGCAAGTTATGTGCAATGGATCAAAAGCTCACAGTTGGTTTGCTAGTCGGATTCAGTCATTATCATGCAATCAAAGTGAAAAACTACAAGAGTGATAAGCTTTTATGTTCTAACCAGGAAATCTAGCATCGATGCAAGCAGGTTGATTACAGGTTCTAGGTTAAGCAGTCTAAGCATCATTATGAAAAATTGAAAACTAACTTAACATCACAAGTCAAGAATTGAGCAATTCTATGCTAGAGAAATCTCACAAATACCACAGACAAATAGCATCCCTCAGAAATGTAATCTCACCCCACACTTAAATCAGACATTGTCCTCAATGGACCACACAAAGAGAAGAAAATTGTATAGGGTTACCGCAATACGAGCATGAGGGCGCCAGAGGTGGCGCAGGCGAGATACCAAAAACGTGATTCTGAATAGAATATATAGAGAATTCTGAGTTCACAACCTGAAAACCTGATAAGAGAGGATCCATCACATGATTAGAGCAGTTGGAATACAAAAGACTCGACCGACCACAAAGGTTCAACAAATACCCAAAACAACATAAACTGACACTAACAAAAACAAAGAGTACAAAGTTCCGGATGATAAGAAAAATAAAGAAAAATCCTGAAATCACTGGGTGGGGGGTGCTGGCGATCATCTGGAGGCTGGAACTGCCTAAAGAACTGGAGTTGTAACTGGTACATCTGCTGCTGCAACTCCTGGAGGCTGGTGAAACGCTCGTCGGACTCCTGTTGCCACTTCTGAGTAGCCTCCCAACGCGCGTCGGAATCTGCTCTCATCTCCCTAAGCTCGCGCTCCAGTCCACTAAAGTCGTATGCTGGGGATGTTATCCGGCGGGGAAGCCACCTGGAGGGTGTCGCACCTTACGGTTCCTCTCAGTTTCTTCGCCGGAGGTGGGGCGGAAGAAGAAGAAGCAACTCCTTTCCCTTTGGATTTTCCCATCCTGAAAATAAATCACAAACCAAAATGCCAAGTTTAGCATATAACAAGTGGGATTGGTGCATATAAGACAAGCAAAAGGAATAAGGTATGAGACACACTAGATCATGACATGGAACCTATGAATCAACCGAGCAATAAGGGAGTATCAATCAATGACAACCACAACAAACATCAAAGATATCAAGATCAAAGAATGCAAGTAGCATGTCAACAAGTGAAGGCACAATCCCATAAGCACATATCTAGGTCTTAAACACACTTAGCAAGATCAACATTTAGGCATTTAAGCAAACTTGGCAAAGATCATCATGGAAGCAATTAACCAATTGCAAATCAAACTTAACTCATAGTCAAGCAATAAGCAAATCCAAATCAGCCATATAAATCACACAAGCTAAGATCACAACTCATGAAATCGATATGCACAAAGTGAACCTTAATACGTCATACGAGCTAATTAAGGTATAAATATCCGGCAACAAGCATGCATACATGTTTATAATCATCACAAGATCAATAACACAGCAAAAATTCATCCAATTTCGTCCATAAGCAAAAATCCCCAATTTCGATAAAAATCGGTATGAAAAGTCTAAGGAATTTCACAATTGGATAGGCAAACGAAGTCGAAATGACTCCCGATTCAAATTACCAGCTCATTATACCATCAATTTCATTATTATCAACTCAATTTAACAAAACACCAAAATTGAAAAATTAGGGTTCTTGAGCTCAAGAACACAAATCCGCAAATCAGCACCTGTAACTCAAAATTTCATAGAGCAAAACAGGAGGGAACGTTCAAGGAACCTGAGGGAGGAGTGACATACCTGACAGTCGACTCAAACTCAATGAATTGGAGGAAAACGAGACGAAATCGGAATGGGTGGGGGCAGGAACTCGAGTTTGGTGGCTGGGTCGAAACTCAGCTGCTAGGTTGGGTGAGCGGCGGCAAAAAGAAGCGTCAGGGGTGGCGGATGGCAAGAGCAGGCGCGACGGAGGTCGTCGGGATGAGCGGCTGCTGGGCGACGTGGGTTTGGGTCGGAGGACGGTCGGCTGGGTGGTCGTCCGACGGATGGCGGAAGGGGCGGCGGCTGGTCGCGGAAGGCAGGAGGGGCGCGTCGAACAGCTGCTGCTGCGGCGGTCGAGGGCGGCGGGTGGGGTGCTGACGACGACCGACGCCGGCGGTCCAAGCTCCGCCGGCGGTGATGGTTGTTTGATGGGGGGTGATGAGTTGGATGAGAGGAGGAGATGAGAGGAGTTGGGAGGTTTTTGGGAAAGAGAAACGAAGAGAGAGAGTGAAAATTCTGAAAATGAGAGGGGGAAGGGGGTTTACCTCTGATTTTTAGAGCTTACATGGCGTGTAAGCTGTGTAGTGCAATAGCTTACATGGCATGTAAGCTCTTACACGGGTGGGTACATGGCCGGAGCTTGGTGGGTGACAAAACCCACCTTTTGTCCCCTATACAAAATTTAATATCAACCCTTAGATCTACTCATATTACATCCTACGGTTCCTATATCTAGTATTTATATTGGAATAATTACTGACCTAATTTATACCTATTTGTCATTTTTTCCCTTGCCTCCCATTTACCTAGGTTATTGAATAACCGCCGCCACCTCAAGAGAGACCTCCATCGCCGATTGCTGCAATCGCGACCTCCATCGCTCTTCCGACACCGATTGGGATCCTCCCTCGCCGTCGATTATCGTGGATTGGGATCCTCCATCGCCGTCGATTGGTTGCGTCGCCCGTCTCCCCCTACCCCCCTCGATTTCGCTGCCATTCCTTCTTCTTCTTATTTCGTCCGCCGCCTCTGGGTTCCTCTATCGGGAGAGCACAGAAGTTCATCTATCGTCGAAGACCCAAGCAACGACCCGGTTCCAAGTCTTGCTTCTTTTGTCGTCGATTAGCGAGGGAAAGCAGCGACGTTCCTCTGGCGACGAAGACCCAAGTAGTGACCCGCTACGAATTCTACCACCAAATCGTTGCCTCCGGTCGACTACGCACACTCCCGCCGACTATTAATTCCAGGTACTAGTACTGCCGATTTTTTCCCAAATTTCAATTGCATGACTGTTTGTGATTGTTGTGTGTAGTGGTAGAATCAGTACTAGTATTTTTACAATACTAGCATATGCATAATACTAGTATTTCCCTAGATTTCAATCATGGTTATTTGTTTGTGGGTTTGTACAATACTAGTATATGCATTATACTAGTATTTCCCTAGATTTCAATCATGGTTATTTGTTTGTGGGTTTGTGAAGAGATTTGAGTACTAGTAGTAATCGCTTTAGGTTTGCGGAAGAAATTGGGGGTTAGGGTCAAAAGATTGTTACTGAGCCTGAAACTAGGTGTTACTGTTTGAAATATTTTTCATCATTTTCAACATAACTGTTATATTTCAGATTGTATAATACTAGTATCTTGACCCTTTAATATCATGAAATAAGATTTTTGAAGGATATATAAACTGATGCATGTTTGTATTTGTCTTCAGGTGTTTGATTTCATTGGTCAGAAGCTTCAAGCTTTGAGAAAACCTAAAACAAATACCCAGATCCTTCAACAAAGTGTGCTTCTAAAGTACAACTGAGTTAGATTTCTGACTTTCAGTAGGTTCCTGCAGAGATTCAACATATTGTTGGAAGCATGAATAACTAGCTCTTTACTTGATGACTACATTTTGTTATTTCTTACTCTGTTAGAAGCTCCCTAACCACAGTTGCTTTATCTCAGTAGCCATTAAGTGAATTTGAATGAGCATATTTTATGCACCATTGCATCAATTTGAGCATAAATATTTTTCATGAATTTCAGCATAACTATTCAATTGTATAACGTGTATGAGCTGCATAGGGGTGTAAAAATGATAGAGCTGGATAAGACAACGAGATACACCATGGATTTCATTGTGGGAGCTTGCCCCATACTAGTATTAACTACGATACTAGTATGCTCACATCTTCCTTTAATGTTGGTATGTTGTTATTAGCTTTCGTTTTGGATATAATTATGTGGGATATTATGTTGCAGTCTGCAGTTGTTTTCTGCACAAGTGGTATGGTGCTGAATGATCATTTTAGGGGAAACCTCAAATTTTTATTTTGAATTTGTATGTTGTGTTATCTTGTTCATTTAATACTAGTATACTGGAAATACAAGTATCATTTATAATACTAGTATTGGAAAAATTAGTTTGACACCTGAACAGCGTCCGTGCCTACTTCCCAGGCCTATTCAGCATCTGTTACAAATATTGACTACCTTGAACTGTTAAGGAAATCACATTTAGTTTATACATATCCATTTACAAGATCAAGAATGTATCACCTGCACCACTACTTAATACATCAAAGCCAACAACAAAATCCAAACATCAGAACTTTGAATAGCAACAAAGATTACTCTACAAAGAAAATGCAAGCCAATGTTGTCCCAAGATCAGTTTGCTTTCTAGAAGATGGTTACAACACCATTACCCATCTGTAGAAACAGAAGACATCACACCAGATATAAGCTCTTCGATTAATTTACCAGAAAATTCACTATGCTTGTACTACTTCCAAAGGACTAATGCCAAATGGGGAAACTCTTTTCAAAATTCACCGACCATGCTACAAGGTGGTTCAGAAAATCAAACAATGGTGGTTGCCTGCAAATATTCTAGTGGTTGGCGTACTCATAAACTGGGTAATTATCATAATAAGAAGAAAATGATAGGAGTAGTTGGTAAAAAGGTTAAGAATATATTATGTTGCATAATTTAAGGAAGTGGGGTATTTCAAAAGGATTAAATTAATAATTGTATATTAAATTCCAAAAATTGATTACATACTGCGGTTACAATGAAGTGGAGTAATTTAAATAGATTATTAAATTGAAAGATAAAGGAACAAAAAAAATGAGATGAATGGTGGAGATTAAACTTTGTACAGGTGACAAAGTAAGGACTTTGTCACCGAAAAAAATTTCGGACACGGCTATGTAAACCCACTGTGTTTTTGAGCTCTCCTTGGGTTCTCTATTCCGAATTTTGGCCAATTTCTTGCAAATTGGTCACTCCTCTTCCTGCAAACAAAATATTCAACCCAAATAACACCCAAAATATATTTTTTTTTCGACTATTTTCTATCGTCCGGACTCAACCGACTCAACACAAAATTCTAAAAATGACTCAAAATAAATAAAAACTGACTCGATGAATTTAAAATGACTCCAGCCGTGGGTTGCCTCCCACGAAGCGCTCTTGCTTAACGTCTTTGAGCTGGACGATACCTGGATGGCGATCAAGAGACATCCCAACTAAGGATTTCTCTTAGGCCCGAGTCGGAGTTCATGAAATATCCTCCAGCAAGTGTGAACTTCTTCCCGTTTGCGTGAATTAACTTGGTTCGATCTTCGGGAAGACGACGAGAATTTTTACAAGGCCTGAACAGTTCTTTCGAAGAAGCGTCCTTCTCTTTATTCTCCTTCTTTATCTTGCCAGGATCTTTAACTTTTAGCGATTCATGAGGGGATGCCGTCGGCTCCTCCTTCTTTCACGACTTCTGTGCCGGCAGCTCATTCTACAGATTAGGAACCTGTCCAACACCTGGCAAGAAGATTTCAGCAGAAACTCTAGATTTTTCATTAGTAACGGAGTTGACCGAAGCCAACTCCACAGCTTCAACAGATAAGCAATGTGCATCTTCTTTGACAGGGGCTTGCATATCGTTCTTGAGACGGAATGTCATGGTATCCTTGCCGACCCTTAATGTCAACGAGCCATTCGGGACATTAATGGTAATGCCGGCTGTCGCCATAACTGGTCGGCCAAGGAGAAGAGTGACATCTTCCCCTCGGGTATCCATAACAACAAAATCAGCTAGAATAGTAAAAGGACCACAACTGACAACCACGTCTTTTATCAATCCCCTAGGTAATTTCACAGATCTGTCGGCAAACACTAAATGCATGCTAATCGGTTTCAATTCTCCTAGGTTTAATTTCTCATACAAGCAGGTAGGCATGACATTAATGGAAGAACCTAGATCAATTCTGCGATCAATTTTCACATCATTAATAGTGCAAGGCAAAGTAAAAGCACCGGGATCGCGACACTTAGATGGGGGAGGTATGGCGGTCGTCTGGCTGTGGATCGTGGAGCATTCTTCCTCGAGGGAGACGGAAGACAACTCTCCCTTCTTCTTGTTCTTCGCAAGATCCTTCGCGACTTTTCCAACCTCCGGTATCATCTGGATAGCATCAGTAACTGGCATCTTGATATCTTTGTTCTTCAAGTATCCATACCACTTTCTGTACCGGGTGTCATGATCTTTCTCCTTTGATTGCGCAGCCTTAGGAAACGGAATCTGAGGCTGATATGGAAGAAGAGGTGGCGCAGGTGATGTCTTTGTTAGGGGAGGCGGGGCAGTCACCTCCTCCTCTTCTTCTTTATCCTCCTCCTCGATCTCTGGCTTGTCAATGGCTATAGCATCAGGAATTATGGCCGGATCAGGAGCTGTAGGACCAGCTAATTGCTTGCCGCTTCTTGTGGAGATGGTCTTGACGTGCTCCTTCCTAATGGTAGAGTCGTCTTCAACCGATGATTGATTAAAGAAGGGGATACTAACTAGCAAGCTAGCCATGCCATTCATCGCGCTCTCCACTCGTCGACCTCCATCTTCATGATCTCAATTTAAGACGGCTTGAAGCTTGAATTTCTCCTCGTGGTCATCGAGTCTTGCCAAGATCAGGTTGAGCTTTCTGTCTATCTCAATTTCCCAAGTATTCTCAAACGTATAATTTTGAGGCTGCTGTCCTCCGGTGAATCCAGGGGGATCTTGATCAATAAAATTCACTTCTCCGATAGACCAGTTATTTGCTGTACCAAAGATCTTCTTCATTTCTTTTTGTACTTCGATCTTGATCTGATCTTCATGGCTTGGTTGGCTGTTAGCTGCCCCAAACTGTCTCTCCCAGCTTCTAGACTTAGATGCGCAGTTTGCAAAGTGAAGAAGAGCAGCTTCTGGTGTGAGTGCGGTGTAGTCTCCATCAGCTAAGGAGTTAACCCATTCAGATGACTCCTCGTTCATACCCCAAGCAAAGATCTCGGCTAGTTGCCTCTGAGTGAAGCCATGATGAGGGCAATCGTAGAGGAGTTCCTGGAATTCGTTCCAAGCATCATATAAGCTTACTCCTCTCTTCTGAACAAATCTGGTAATGCTGTCCTTGTAAAATGTAGTTCTTGAAGGAGGAAAATATTCCTCTACAAAGTCTTGAGCTAGACTGTCCCAATCGGTGTAGTGGCCAGGTGGTTTCCTAATGAGCCATCTCTTGGCGGCGCCTCTAAGGGAGAATGGGAAGACTCGTAAGCATAATGTGTTCTTACCGAGTTTCCGACTCTTGAACATCTCGCACATGGCTAGGAAGTTCGCCAAATGTGTGCATGGGTTATCTTGCGGCTTCCCTTCGAACTGAACATCCCTAGAGATCATTTCCAGGAAGGGGATCATGATCTCATAGTCAGGATCGTCATCGTTGTGCGACACAGCGATGCTAGACCGAAAATTAGTAGCACTTGGCCTATTGTAATCCGCAAGACTCTTTTGAGCAGCCATTGCCGTAGGGAAAGGTGGATCGGAAGTGATTTGCTTCTGAATTTTCTTAACCTACAAAAGACAAAAACAAGCACAACCGGTGTAAAATCGAAGTGTGATGGAAAATGAAAGATGGAAAGTAGAAGAATAAAATGCCAACTCTTCTTTCAAACAATATAGAAGAGTCCCCGACAACGGCGCCAATTTGATGAGCTGCAGAACAGTGATCAAATACTACAAAGCTAAAAAGCTAAGCAGATCATATTCCACAGGGTTTCTTCTAATCGTTTACTCAAATATGCTGGCAATTTACTCAAGTTTGAACACGCTGTGCGTGGTGTGAGTTCCACGACTTCTAGACTAAGATGAAATTAAAATGAAATTAAAAGACAGAATGATTGGTTGGTTCAGACAGACGACAGACAAGCTTAGATTTCGAATCCCCCTTAGATCACCAAGGCAACAGCAATCACAAGACCATCGGTTTTCGATTCTCATTCAATCAATTTCTATACACCACCATAACTCCTGACCCTTAGGTTTAAGATCGGCGAACGTTCGCTCTATCCATTCTAATTACCAAGATTAATTAGTCGCCCGGGTACGGTCGCCTCTCGCAACGACTTAACTTAACTGGTGGAATTACTAATGATTTATGAGTTACTCTTGAAGCGGATTAACCCTAACTGGTTCCTACGAAAGGCACACTCCAATGAATAGGTTAACTGGTTGAATTGATGTTTTAAAGAGAGGCGAGCGTTCGCTTCTATCCTCAGCTTAGCAAGAATCTAAACTAGGTGATCAAGGAAGACAAGTTTATGCGCCAAAGCAGGGAAGCTGTCTGGCGACTAACCCTAGCTTGCAAAAACCTAATCTAGGCGATCAACCAGAAGAGAAACATAAACAACGAAACTAATCTAGGCGTCAACTAGACAAGAAACGCAGAACAACAATCAAGAACAAAACAACCATGTAAAGAGAAACTGATTGAACTTTGAATCTAATCACCGCCGATCCGTGACCGCTTTAAAGCCCTGGGTCACTTAGGGTTCATCTAATCTAAGCTCTACAAGTTTAGCTACTCATATCTGACAAACAAGAATCAAAGACGACAGAAGGATTCATCTTATACAGAGGAAGAACAGAAAAGGATCTGAAAAACCTAATTTCGGATGATCCGTGAAGTTTCGATCTTGAGAATCTTCAATTCCTAACTCCGAGCGTCTTCCGGGATGGATTGATGGCGTCACGATCTCTCTGATAGCTCCGGAATACTCTCTCAACTCTCCTCCAGTCGTGGCTGATCTCTCTCTATTGAATGTTAACAAATCTGGCTTCGAAAAGTCTATTAATACCCCCAAAAACCCTTTCCTTGTTGTAAAAGAAGAGGATTTCCCGTCTGGGGAGCTTACACGGCATGTAAGCTCACAGTGCATTTAGCTTACACGCCATGTAAGCTCCAAAACGCAGCGTTTTGGACTGTGCAGAGTTCCAACTTGTTTCGATCATTCCCGCTCCGTTTGAACTCCGATTTGGTCACCGTTTGAAGCGTTGGACTCGTGAGAAAGTCCTCTATAATGTGGTAACCTGTGGCTCAACATAAAAGCTCACAAAAAGGGTAAAAATAGCCAAGAAATGGACAATGTACGCACTAGGAGCCGATAATCACAAAGTTACGACAAATGCACCAAATACTCGTCAAAATGGCATCTAAGGGTATGAAATGTTGCTTAAATGGGGCTGATAATCACGTCAAATCGAGTGTCATCACCTAACGATAAATCCATTAGGTTTAAACCCTTGAGCTTGGCCTGTTCTTTCGATTCGATATACATTACAGCCATTTCCCATTCTTTCATTCCCCGTTGATCCCCTGTGGTTGTAGTTCTAGATTGACCTACCGGAAGTCGGTTTGTGGTAACCTGCCTATAGCCATTAAATAGGTGGTCTTAGCTATTATGTCCAAATGTGTAAACCCCTCCAACAACTAAAAGAAAGAATCAGCACAGAGAAAAAAAAAAGAAAGAAGAAGAAAAACAATAGAAAGTTTTGAAAAAAAAGCAGAAAAATTAGAAAAGTTTCAAGTTTTAGCCCAATAACGTACTTCTCCCTACATATGGAAGAACGAAGTCAAAGAGAAAAGTCAAAAGAAAAAAATGTGTAGAGAAAATAAAGTGCTAGGTTACTTGAGGGTATCATAGGACGAGCGTGCACTATTCCACCCATGTCTGGTTAGACGGTAGGAAGTCATAGGCTAGATTCGAGGGAAGTTAGTCGAAAGATACACCGCACCAAAGCCATCATCATACATTCCCATCATCCATCTCATCATAAACCCTTGTAGTGTAGAATCCGTTACAGTCCTAGCAGGGAAGTCCTTCTTGACTAGCTACTCGTGTTGTCACAGTGGTAGAGATGTGGTCAAATTGCAAACTTATGACAGAATTCAGTAACAGAAAATGATTGAGAGCAGAAACACGTCCTTAAACACAGGAGTCTGGTCGGTCAGGTCAAATTCGTGCATAATTGGTTGCTATTACTCAACGTGTGCAGTTTTTAGTGAGACCAGGTTGTTTGGCTGATCAGTATGCATGTTAGGTTTCTTGTTCTAGGAATTATCTGTCTAATAATTCATTGTGTATGATTGAACTTCGATTTAATAGATCTTATCATTTGTGAACATGAGCGTTTCTATTCAGTTTGCTTGAGGACAAGCAAAAGCTTAAATGTGGGGTATTTTCATGACACTCGATTTGACGTGATTATCAGCCTCATTTAAGCGACATTTCCTTGCTTAAGACATGGTTTTTAGGGTATAATAGCGAATATTCACTCAACTACTCTATCTCGTGCCATTTGTGTTACTTTGGCCCGTTTCGGGCCTATTTGATGGTTTTCTAGTGTTTTCATGTTAGCACAGGTTTTTGCCATCAAATTATAAAGTAGCCAAGGATGTGTCTAAGGCGTTGGAACCTCGAGGAATCGCACCAAAATCGATCCAAGGAGTCAATCAAGTCGAACCAAATCCTGCTCCAATTTACACTGCAGTTTTCGGCGAAAAATCCCCAAGTTTTCGGTGAAAACTCAAGAAGAAATCGGCTGAGTTCAACAAAGAGAAGTTTTCGGCAAAAACTCCAAGTTTTTGCCGAGAACCCTAAGGTGCGAAAATCACAGGAGAAACAGTCGAGCAGTCAAGTCATTTACAAAGGAATTTTTGGCGAAAACTTCATAAGTTTTCAGCGAAAATTCCAGGCAAAATCCGGCGGTATTAGGGTTAAGTATAAATACTTAACCGGCGGCGCAATAAAAGATATACCTCAGAATACAACATAACTGCAGAATTCTGACGGGTTCTGGACCAGAGTTTAGAGTTCAAAGAGCCAGGAAGAGATCGTGACGCCATCCCTTCACCTCGGAGACTCGGAGCTAGGATTGAAGATTACCAGAGATCGAAGCTTCGCCGGAGTCATCTTAATTAGGTTTTTCATATCCTTTTCTGTTCTTCCTCTGTTCAAGATGAACTCTGTCTTTGTCTTTGATTCTTTTGTGATGAACATGAGTAGCTAAAATCGTAGAGCTTAGACTAGATGAACCCTAAGTGACCCAGGGATTTAAAGCGGTCACGGATCGGTGATGATTAGATTCAAAGTTCAATCAGTTTCTCTTTCATGTTTGATTTGTTCTTCGTTGTTTATGTTTCTTGTCTGGATTGATCACCTAGATTAGATTCTTGTTAAGTGAAGGATAGAAGTGAACGCTCGCCTTACTTTAAAACATCAAATCGAACAATTAACCTATTCATTGGAGTGTGCCTTTCGTAGGAACCAGTTAGGGTTAATCCACTACAAGAGTAACTCATAAATTGTTAGTAATTGCACCAGTTAGTTAAGTCGTTGCGAGAGGCGACCGTACCCGGGCGACTAATTAATCTTGGTAGCTAGATCGAATAGAGCGAACGTTCGCCAGTCTTAAACCTAAGGGTAAGGAGTTATGGTGGTGTCTTAGAATTGATTGAACGAGAATTGAAATCCGATGATTTGTTGATTGCCAATGCTCTGGTGAACGACGGGGGATTCGAAGTCTAAGCTTGTCTGTCATCTTTGTTTAATCAACCCAATTTCTAAATCTGTCTTTTACTTTTCGTTTTAATTTCTGTGCTTTTTCTAGATTAGAAGTCGTGGAACTCACACCACGCACAACCTGTTTAAACCTGAGTAATTTGCCCTTATATTTGAGTAGACAATTGAAGAAGGCCCGTGGAATACGATCTACCCTAGCTTTCCAGCTTGGTAGTTATTAGACTACACACGCGTGAAAACGCGTTCATCAATCACCTAGACTAGATTCTTGTTAAGCTGAGGATAGAAGCGAACGCTCGCCTCACTTTAAAACGTCAAATCAATAATTAACCTATTCATTGGAGTGTGCCTTTCGTAGGAACCAGTTAGGGTTAATCCACTGCAAGAGTAACTCATAAATCGTTAGTAATTCCACCAGTTAGTTTAGTCGTCGCAAGAAGCGACCGTACTCAGGCGGCTAATTAATCTTGGTAGCTAGATCGAATAGAGCGAACGTTCGCCAGTCTTAAACCTAAGGGTAAGGAGTTATGGTATTGTCTTAGAATTGATTGAAGGCGAAGTGAAATCTGTTGATCTGTTGATTGCCAATGCTCTGGTGAACTAAGGGGGATTCAAAGTCTAAGCTTGTATGTCGTCTTTGTTAAGTCGACCAATCATTCGGTCTGTCTTTCAATTTAGTTTTTAATTTGCTTGCATTTTCTAGAATAGAAGTCGTGGAACTCACACCACGCACAACGTGTTAATCCTGAATAATCTGCCTTTACATTTGAGTAGAAGATTATTAGAAGACCCGTGGAATACGATCTGCTTAGCTTCTAGCTTGGTAGTATTTGATCGCACGCATTACAACGTTCATCACCGATCTTCACGGCATGTTTCTATAACACACGGCCGTGTGTTATCTTCTGGCAATCTCGATGAGAATTTGATCTAAAAGAGCACGGCCGTGTATCATGAAGACACACGACGTGTGTTCTTCACTTTACAACATGCTCACGAGCAACTTCAACCCTACTCCAATTCAGACGTCCCGGACTTCGATGAGACCCCGAGAACACTGTTTCCAATGTTTCAAACACTCAAACTCGAGTTCCAGACCATTCGGTTGGGCGGGGATGTTACAAGTCTCCACAACTTCAAGAAATTTCATCCCCGAAATCACAACCCAACTCACCCTAGCAATGCACCCACAAATCACAGCAAAAATGTAGCAACACAAGGATCACATTACCTCCTGAAACTTCCTCTTAACAGTTCTAGCAACACGCACCTCCTAGGGACACTACTCACACCCTACCCCAAACTCCTACCTAACAGACACGCACAACCGAACCCCCGAAGGCACTACCCCCCACAAGAGCACCACAAAACACAACACAAGCAAAACAAAATACCACAAGCTAACACCCTCGACTAGAACTCCACACTCCTTGAACAGTCTACTAACCTTAACCAAGGTCCACAAGGCTCCACTCTACCAACCAACTCCTCCTAGCCTACTAACCACAACTACTCTCCTACTACCTAAGCAACCATAAGAACAAAGAAGTGGGACGAGCCCGAATTCAAACAAAGAAGCAAACGGAAAGAACCAAGAAGGATATCATACTGTTCGCTCCGTCGTTCACATTCTCTTCCACACCTCCGGCAAGAACATACAAGCCTCCTTGTTCTCCTGCGGCTCCAAGTGGTGTAGCATTAGCTCCAGCCCCTCTGCCAGCACTCGCAACACCACGACCAACACTACCTCCTCCTTTACCTCCATAACTCCCAGACGGAGCCCTAGGTCCTTGCACCGATCCTACAAACTGAGCTAGTGTTGATCTCCTATTCATGCAATAGTTACTCTTATTGTTCGGCTCACCACAAGTGTAACATGTCACCGAAGCTGACCTCAACAAGTGGCACTCTCCGAAGTGGGGCTTCCCACAAGTGCTACAAACGGGCAACCCAGTCGGTGCTCTCCCAAAAAGACGGGTGGGACAAGTGATACTCTTATGACCGGTCCGGCCACAAGTGAAGCAAGTGATCACACCTCATGGTGGGGCAGACTGAGCGCCTCTGAAGCCAGAATCGTAAGTCTGCGCCCTCTTAGCCAGATGGCTATGAGTGGCCGAGCTAGCAGGTGGAGCAGGCTCCTTCCTCTTCTTCTCCTCCTTCTTCCTTTATTCTAATTGTTCCCTACTCTAGGCAGCAGCCTTTACAGACACTAAACTCCCCATGTCTACAGAGGTGACACCTTCCTGAATCTCCGTCTTTAAGTCGTTCATAAACTTGACAATGAGCTTCCTTTCCCGACCAGCTAGCTCATCGTACCACTTGGAGAGGGCAATAAACTCCATGTAGTAAATAAGAACAGTCTTCTTCCTCTGCTCTAACTCTAAGAACACCCTAGCCTTTTCCTCACGCCACAGATCCGGACAGAACTGGTTCCAAAACTCCTCAACAAACTCATCTAAACTCAACTCAGGTGGCACTACTCTACTCTGAGGCATAGACCTCCACCCGTCTAAAGCATGACTCTTGAGCAAGAAGGTCATGGTCTGCATCCTTACTTCCTCATGAAGTCCCATCTGCAGGAACTTGGACTCACACTCCTGGAGCCACTACTCCACAACAGCAGGCTCAGCCACCTCCCCATGGAACTCTCCAAAGTTCCAACCTTTCATCAACCCTGGTTGAAACCTAGGAGATCTAACTCCAAACCACGAATCCCCAGTCGAACGAGGTAAGTTCTTGTGTGATCACCTAGTAGCATCGGTGGAGGTAAGTTCTTGTGTGATCACCTAGTAGCATGTTAGGAATTAAAAAGAGATTGGCTGTGTCAGATTCCGCTGTTGTTTGTGTTTGGAGTTGGGATCGCACCTAGGCTAGGTTCGGCGCATAGTTAAACCCAGTGGGTTCACTCAGTTTCATTAGGAAACTGATCCCCCCCCAGTTTCTCTTTTCAGGTTCGCTTGGTAGTGAGAGTGAGTTGACGTTCAGGTGTGCTGTTGAGTTCGGAAGAGTTGCATGTTGGAGTTGTGAAGTGAAGATTAGGAAGCTACTTTGGAGTGACCATTGTTTTGAGTTTTTGTATTTTTCAGTTGACACCTCTGGTTGGGAATTTTGTAATCGTGTTGAGCTTTGGTTTCGAATTTCAGATTTTCTGTAATGAAGGCCTTCGGTTGTTTTTTGAGCTTTTAATGAAGAGTTGTTTCTATTTTCGCTGTATTTTACTCGTTTATTTAAATGCTGTATCTTCGAGTAGCACTCAAACCGGTTCGACCACGAGTAAACCCGGGTCAGTTTGGGACGGGTGTTACAGATGGTATAAGAGCCTGGTTAGTTGCTACTGTGTTGGTGATTCGTCTCTTCTTCTGGAGGAGTAATTAACCTCATAGGAAGAAGGGATGAAGCATCGGCACAGGACCGACTCTCCAGGGATTTTCAAGCTGTTTTAAATGGGTGGGAAGTTTTGAAAGGAAAGGTGTTTGATTTTGAAAGGAAAAGTGATTTGAAATGCAATGTCATTTATGAAAATTGGTCAACTGGAACGTTTTGTGTCCTCCTATAGTGAAGAGGGTGTCGGAGTAGTTTGGGAGTGGAAGTGGTAGTAGACTAGGAGGTTGGTTGGAAGAGTAGAGTTGTTGTAGATTTTGGCTAGGTTGGTGGAGTGTTTGAGAAGTGTGGAGTTCTAGTCGAAGGTGTTAGCTAGTATTTTCCTTGCCTTGCTTGTGGTGTGGTTGTGCTCTTGTGTGAGTCGTGTTTGGTTGTGTTCTTGTGGTGAGTAGTGCCGTCGAGGTTCGGTTGTGCGTGTCTGTTAGGTGGAAGTTTGGGTTAGTGAGGGAGTAGTGTTCTTGGAAGGTGTGCATTGCTAGAGCTGTTAAGAGGAAGTTTCGGGAGGTAATGTGATCCCTGTGTTGCTGCATTTGTTGCTGTGATTTGTGATTGCGTTGCTAGAGCGAGTTGGGTTATGATTTCGGGGATGAAATCTTTTGAAGTTGTGGAGACTTGTAACATCCCTGCCCAACCGAACAGTTTGGAACTCGAGTTTGGATGGTTTAAACATTGGAAACAATGTTCTTGAGGCCCCATCGAAGTCCGGGACGTTCATAGTTGAGTCGGGTTGAAGATACAAGTGAGTACGTGAGAATTGGCAAAAGGTGACAGATTACAACACACAGCCGTGTGTTATAGAAACACACTGTGTTTATTGAAACAACACGCCGTGTGTTATAGAAACACGCCGTGTTTCTTGTGACTGCCATAAATAGCTGATTCTCACGGATTTCCATAACTTTTCCCTCTTTCTCTTTCCCCGAAATGCCTTTTGACGAACCAAAAACCCCCCCTTAGGTTCAATCCTTGATTCCGGGAGTTGTAGAGCTCTGATTGATGATCCGTTTCTTGCTACGCGTTTGTTGTGACGAGAGGAAGAGATCGCACCTGTAATTTCTGGGTATATCGTAGTAGGCTGATGTCGGTGAAGAGGAGAAGAGCTACGACTTTGGAGTTGTAGAGCTTGGCGGTTCGGGTTCCGGGAGTTGTTTTAGAGCCTCGTCTTCTTGTTAGGTGAGGGTTTAGCGTATGATAGGTAGTATGGTCGGTGTGAGGATTTGCAATTTCAACCTAGATGAACATAGGATTGCATGAATTGGAAGAGAGTAAAAGGGGAATTGTTCTGTGAATTGATTGCTGTGAATTTGTGGTTGATGGTGCTTGTTGTATGCATGTTTATATGATGAGTTGTGTGATGATAGCAGGCTTTTTGTTATGTGTCATGAATGGGGGAAGATTAACCTTGATGCTTAATGGATTGGATGTAGTAACAAGTGTAGGAGGGTTGGGGTATGATGCTGTAACTGTGTTTCTGTCTGGAATTGATAATTGTGGATGCAGAAGGGTGGTCCTGCCAATGTGGGGTCGCCCTTAATTGATGAACAGGTGGATGGCTCCACCAATGTGGAGTCGTTCAATGAAGGACGTACAGGAGGGTAACCCTACGACTCATGACATGGCTTCCCCTGTACTTGCAGGTAGGGGTCGCCGGTGAGCTAGCCGTTTACCCTTAAACTGTTTGTGCCGTGGGAGGCGTTGAATGTCTTGTGATGTGTGGTTATGTGTGATGTGGGATTACTGAATGATTCGTATTGTGTTGGTTTATGTGATGTTGGAATTGAGATGATGCTATGTGTTGTTGGATGACCTGATGTTATGAGTTGTTTGGGTGAAAGTGGTGCTATGTGGGATGGGGGTTGATAATGTGATAGTGATATAGATTGATGACATAGAATTGGATAATGGAATTGATAAATGGAATTGGCTTATAAAAATGGTAAGGGAATTGGGGCATGGAATTTGCTAATGGAATTGGTACGTGAAATTGGCTTAGGGAATTGGTAGATGGAATTGGACAATAGAATTGGATGAAGGATTTGGGGCTTGGGTTAACTGATTGACATTGCTTGGTTGCTATGCGTGGTTGCTTGGCTTGTGATTGTGCATGTGGTTTGGAACTGGTTGACGATGGAATTGAGGTTGGATTTGATGATTGGAATTGGGATGGTATTGTTGAGGAAATTGATGGATGGCTTTGATGTGGAATTCGATGAATGGTATCGATGTTGGAATTGGATGGATTCGTTGAGGGAATTGATGGATGGTTTTGGTTGATGGTTCAAGTGATGGATGTATGATTGTGATTAATGAATAATAGAACCGGTAGGAGTCCACACTGCCCACCTTGAGATGTGTTGAGTTGTGTCCGGTTCACGTCGAGTGAATCACTCTGGTTAGCTACTAGGGATTATTGTTGAGTCGGTCTACGTTGAGTAGATCACCCTAGGTTGTATTACCAGGGATTGTTGGCCGGCAGTGGTGGTGTGGAGCAACTCCTAGGCGCCTAATAACTCACCTAGAATGTAATGAGTCGAGTCGTGTTGTGACTGTGTGATGTGTTGAGTCTGTGGAATAGAGTTTGGTTGGATTGTGATTGGTTGATGTCGGTAACTGTGAAACTGTGAATTGTGGGTTGTGTGGTTGATGTATGAATGTGGGTGCTATTCGTGTTGGAGGATGTATTGGGGCTAAGTGTTGTATCGTGTGCATGATGACTCCGTTGCTGAGGTTGTATTGTGAACTGATGACTTGTATGCATTGCTGAATTTTATTAATTGTGTACATCGGTGGAGGTAAGTTCTTGTGTGATCACCTAGTAGCATGTTAGGAATTAAAAAGAGATTGGATGTGTCAGATTCCGCTGTTGTTTGTGTGTGGAGTTGGGATCGCTCCTAGGCTAGGTTCGGCGCATAGTTAAACCCAGTGGGTTCACTCAGTTTCATTAGGAAACTGATCCCCCCACCCAGTTTCTCTTTTCAGGTTCGCTTGGTAGTGAGAGTGAGTTGAAGTTCAGGTGTGTTGTTGAGTTCGGAAGAGTTGCAGGTTGGAGTTGTGAAGTGAAGATTAGGAACCTACTTTGGAGTGACCATTGTTTTGAGTTTTTTTATTTATCAGTTGACACCTTTGGTTGGGAATTTTGTAATCGTGTTGAGCTTTGGTTTCGAATTTCAGATTTTCTGTAATGAAGGCCTTCGGTTATTTTTTGAGCTTTTAATGAAGAGTTGTTTCTGTTTTCCGCTGCGTTTTACTCATTTATTTAAATGCTGTATCTTCGAGTAGCACTCAAACCGGTTCGACCACGGGTAAACCCGGGTCAGTTTGGGACGGGTGTTACACAACCTCTATCCCACAGACACAGCACAACACCCAATCACAACACGACACATCACAATTTAATTCTAGGTGTGTTATTAGGCGCCTAGGAGTTGCTCCACACCACCACTGCCGGCCAACAATCCTTGGTACTACAACCCAAGGTGATCTACTCAACGTAGACCGAAACCACCAATAATCCCTGGTACTTGACCCGAGTGATCCACTCGACGTAGACCGACTCAACATCAATCCCTGGTAGCTAACCAGAGTGATTCACTCAACGCGAACCGGACAACACTCATCACAACTCAAGGTGGGTAGTGTGAACTCCTATCGGTTCTATCATTAATCAAATACAATCAAACACCCATCATTCAGATCCATCTACCGACTACCCATCACAATTCTCATCCATATCATTCAAATCCAATCATATAGTTTCGTCATCTTTCCACCACCCATTTCCATCATTAGTCTCATTCTGAACCACATCTCACATTATACCACTTTCACCCAGTCACACATAGCATCATCCATACATCAACACATGTCATCATCTCAATCCAAACATCACATATACCAACACAATCCAATTCATTCAACATCCCATATAGCACAAACAATTTAAGGGTAAACGACTAGCTCACCAGCCATCCCCACCTGCAAGTACAAGGATAGTCATGTCATGATTCATAGGGTTACCCTCCTGTTCATCCTTCATAGGACGTCCCTACATTGGCAGGGCCATCCACCTGTTCATCATTTAAGGGGCGATCCCACATTGGCAGGACCACCCTCCTACAACCACAAAATGATGCAACAAGTTTACATATGCATAAACCAACATGATCACGACCCATCCCTCCTACTCTCATTATTAGTTCCAATCGGTTTATCATTAATGTTAATCAATTTCCCCCAATTCTAACAAATCACAACAGCCAACAATCATCAATCAATTCATCAAATGACACTCATCCATCAATCGACAAAGCAACATAACCGCATAGCATTCAATTACAGGAATTCCTTGTAACCCTAGGCTTTGGAAAAGGGTAGGAATGTTCTTTACGAAAAGTGAGTTCGTTCACGACTCTACTATAATTCGAGTCACAACTTGGTTCAAGTTGATTACAATTTGCCAAAGCCTCTACTTTTCGACTAGAGTATCGTAAGATCCTCTTTTACTCTCTTCAAATTTCATGCAAAAACCTATGTTCATCTAAGTTAGAGTTTCAAATCCTCACTCCTACCATTACTACCTATCGTACGCTAAATGCTCACCTGACAAGAAGAAGAGGCTTTAAACTCTTCTAGGAACCCAAACAGCCATGCTCTCAAACACTAAAAACATAGCTCTTCTCCTCCTCACTGACATAAGCCTACTCCGAAATACCCAGAACCTAGATGTGTGATCTCTTCCTCTCGTTGCCAGGAACGTATAGGAGAAAACGGATCCTCGATCGGACACCCGTAGCTCCCGGAATCAAACTTTGAAGTTGGAACAAAGTTTGGTTCGTCAAAAGTATTTTCAGGGAAAGAGAAAAGAGGGGAAGTTGGAGAAACCTGTCAAAACCCCATCTTATATATGCAGACCATAACACACGACGTATTTCAGAACACACGACGTGTCTTATGAACTACACGGCGGTGTATTATCTTCTGGCAATCTCTACGAGAATTTGATCTAAAAGAGCACGGTTGTGTATCACAAATACACGGCGTGTGTTCTTCACCGCACAGCATGCTCATGAGCAACTTCAACCCGACTCCAATTCGGACATCCCAGACTCCGATGAGACCCTGAGAACACTGTTTCCAATGTTTCAAACACTCAAACTCGAGTTCCAAACCGTTCGGTTGGGCGGGGATGTTACATGACCCCCCATTGAAGAGAGGTCGAAACATATAATTAATGGTCTACTTCGTCGATTGAACAAGAGACGAGGGAAAGACTTAGATTCAGCCACCTCTTGGTCATCTACCAGAAGACGAGGTTCAGTTGATACGCGAGTTGTCGGAGTTGATGTGGAGATGGTTCAAAAGTATGCTATTTTAGTTAGAGTAATGCAATGCTTGTTTGCTATTTGTATGGTTCTAGTTGGCATTGTAATTGGCATTGTAATTGGCATGAGAAATGAGAAACTACTGATCTTCCTTGGTGAAATGAGAAAGCAAGCATCTTCTAAACTGTTAATTCATTCAGTTAGCAATATTTAAGTTTTACTTGCAGCTAGGGGTGCTGACGAGCCGAGTCGAGCCGAGCTTTGCCCAGCTCGAGCTCGGCTCGTGAGGTTTGAATGCTGGCTCGAGCTTTCACACTCGAGCTCGAGCTCGGCTCGACCAAATTTTTCTTGGCTCGAGCTCGGCTCGACTCGGCTCGAAGCAAGCTCATTAACGAGCCTACACGAGCTCGAGCTCGAGTGCAAGCTTTCGAGCTCTACTCGAGCTCGAGCTCGTTAAGGCTCGTTAACAAGTCTAAACGAGCCCGAGCTTGAGTAGAGCTCGAAAGCTTGCACTCGAGCTCGAGCTCGAGCTCGTGTAGGCTCGTTAAGCTCGGATCGAGGTCGTTTGCAAGCTTTCGAGCTCGGATCGAGCTCGTGCTTTAATGATGATGGTCCACCTGCCAAAATAAGAACCGAAACCAACTTGTTTCAATACACAGTTCCAACTTGCAAGTGATGGCATTGGTTTCAGTCAAGATTATATCACAACTCACAAGCTTTGATCTAGTTTAAAAGGGAAATAGAGTACCAGGAAGACATGAAATTATGAAACAAGTACTAGCATCCCGTTCACGATAATAAACAACAAAAAGATAAGCTCAAACAAAAGCATCGAGATTAGTAGTCTAATCTAATTGATCTCCTTCCTTGGCCTCAGCTGAAACAAACAAGTCCACATTTCTTCTTCCTGCAATTGATAGCAAAAGAGTAGAGAAAAGTGTTGATTATATTCCATTGATCCATTGGTTGCAGTCATTCAAGCTCAAAGAGTCGAATATATAATATATATATATTATATATATATTATATATATATATATATATATATATATATATATATATATATTAGTAAGTGAAATGCACATCATCCAATTGATTACGTTGATGCACATCAATATGCAATTTACAGTTAGGAATTAAATAAACATAAGAGATAAGCAATCAAGGAAAGGGGAAACAGAAGAAGCAGTTTGATGAGAATAATGTAGGATAAGGGGAAACAGAATAATGTATGAAAAGGGAGCAGACTGAACAGAACAATTTGGACCAAACAATTCACATTATTGGGACAAAATCATTACATATAAATTGGCCAAAAATCTGCACTCAGCAAAATGAACAGTATAGATAGTACATGTAACATTCAAACTTGTTCATCTTTGCACAATCTAGACCAAGCCTAATTATCAAGCAAAAACACAGCACACTAGAGCAAGCTTAATGACCAATACTATCCAGGATTGCAGAAAATAAAGAAGGCTAACCTGTGTTTCAAGCACCATGACATTACGTTCTATGACAGGTCAATCTCGACTTCCGCTTCCATTGAAGTTGTACTTGTGCTCTAGAAGAAAGAAGAGTTAGTTACATATTTAATTGAACAATTATAGAAATGAAAGTAAGCAAAAAACTTACCTTCGAACCACTTGTTAAACCATAATGATTTCGTAACCAATCTTGTGAGCAAAGTAGAGCCTCAATGGTCTTCTGACCCAAGGACGATCGACTAGGATCAATTACTCTACCTCTGGCACTAAAAGCAGCCTCTGAAGCTACCGATGTGATTGGAATAGCCATGATTTCACAAGCCATTTTGGACAAAATCTTGTATTAATTGTTCTTGGATAACCGTAGTAATTCTTCTGCTACTTGGATAACCGGTAATTCTTCTAGAGCTAATACTCAGAATCGAACTGGAATAGTAGTTTGATCTTAGAGAGAGAGAGAAAAAATGTACAAAAGAAGTACACTAAACCCTTAACCCTAAACCCTAAACCCTAAATACTCAATCCTAAACCTTAAATCCTAAATCCTAAACACTGAACACTAAACCCCTAAACCCTAACCCCTCAATCCTAAACCCTAAAAAATTGGTCATATGATAAACGTTTTGACCGTAAACTATAAAGTATAATTCACATACTAATACTAAAACTATAAATTATAAATGTTTTGTTCTTTGTTCTTACTTCTTACTTAACAATTAGGGTATTACCGAACACTGAATGAGCAGTGGTAATCAAATAAAAATAATTATATATTCTAAAATTTAAACCTACACATACTCAATTATGTAAATCTTGCAAACTCTTTGTTAACTTAGCATATATATTAATTTTACTTTATTCAATTTCATCTATTATAAAGTATAATTGACTAAAGCATACTATGATAAACAATGATATATTACGAACTTATGAAGTATAATTCACTGAAGCATACTATAATAAACAATGTTATACTACGAACTTATAAAGTATAATTCACTAAAGCATACTATAATAAACAATGTTATATTACGAACTTATAAAGTATAATTCACTAAAGCATACTATAATAAACAATGTTATATTACGAACTTACTCATTTTTCTGAATTATTACTTATCATTAATTTGTAGGCATACTCAAAAATCAAAATGAATATAATTGTTTACAAGATCTAGATATTTTAAAAATAATCGAGCCAAAATCGAACCATTTCATTAGCCAAAATCGAGCCATTTCACGAGCTAATCGAGTCAGTTCGCGAACTCTGAAATCGAGCTAGCTCGCGAGCTCCAAAATCGAGCTAGCTCGCGAGCTACTTAATCGAGCCAGCTCACGAGCCATTCTCGAGCTGCTCGACGAGCCGTGTAACGAGCTTTAACGAGCCAGCTCGCGAGCTTCATCGTTCGAGCCAACGAACTGAGCTGGCTCGCGAGCCAGTCGAGCCGAGCAGGCATGAGCTCGAGCTCGGCTCGTTTATAAACGAGCCGGCTCGCGAGCCAGCTCGGTTCGTTTCAAGCCAAGTCACGATCGAGCTTTTTCCGAGCCGAACACCGAGCCGAACACGAGCAGCTTGGTTCATCAACAGCCCTACTTGCAACCATCTTGTTAGGTTCACAACTATTGATATGTCAATAGTCATACTTGTTAGGATCATCAAGGTTTCTGAATAAATTTGGAACATGATGTGATCCTACCTACCTGCCACGATGCCAACCATTACTCCTACACCCCACCAGGGTCCCCTACCAAGGACCGTACCCTAGGGCCATACAAGAAGCGCCTAGGGCCAAGGCAACCTCACAACCGGGCCCTACAAGGATTCCTCAAGCCAAGGTACGTGACTAAATTTAGACTCAGGCCTCCCCCAGCAGCTACGCAAGCCAGAATGTCTGTCAGGCCACGTCAAGCATTGATGCCGGCTAAGGTCCCAAAGTCAGGCCCGTAGCCGAGCCTAGGGCCATCCATAGGCTCTAGATCGAATGGCACGAGCCTGGAATCCAAGGACAAGCCAAGGGATCCCCTTGAAGCATTTCTGGAGGAACGCCGGAGGAAGAGGGAAGAAAGCCTGGCCAGAAAGACAAGGAGCCTAGAGCCAAGCCCCGCCATGGGCCCCGAAGGAGCCCTAGTGAAGTGATCCATCCGGCTAGCTAGCTGGGCTGAGAATGCCTACTCTTACACCCCACCCGGTTCACCAACGAGGGGGAGGAGTTTAGGGCCGTACAAGAAGCGTTCGGAGCTTCAACGCACCCTTAACCAGGCAATGCAGAGGTTTATAAAGCTTAAGCATGTGGTCAGGTTCAAGTATAGTTCACCTCTAAGAGCCAGGCAAGCCAGGATGAGCGTCCGGCCACAACCAACCCTCTCCCTAGCCAGGGCACCGGCACCTGGAGCTACACAGGGCCTAAAGTCGGAGCAGGGCTCCCCTTGGAGCCCTGGAGCATTCCCTAAGGTTTCAGGAGGCACATGACCACTCTGGGACCCCCGAAGGCCTTCCTGGAAAAACGCCATAGAAGGAAGACAAAGATCATGGCTGAAGTAAAAGAGAGACAGAAGATCGACCCTACCCCGGGCGCCACGCCGGGCCTAGCACCAAGACTAGGCCCTCAGGAGCTTAAGCCTATCAGAGAGCGGGTGTCAGCACTTGGAGAACCTCTAAGGACCTTCCTAGAGGACTGGGCCAAGTTTGTAATCAACTTTCCTTTGAATGAATCACTTAAATCAGAACTCTGTTCTTTCCCTTCAAGTCTTTGCTCATTGTTGCATTGCTAAAGGTTGGCATTATCGACAGAAGCATCCATCTTCTGTAGTGGCACCCTCAACCAGACACTTAGGGTTCCTGGCTATATACAGCCAATGGGTCCAAGTACTTCCCATCCAGGTTACATAGGTTAACATCAGTGTCGGTATTCAAGCTCATGGTGGTTAGGGTCTCGAAGCAGCTTTCGCCAAGGTTCATCATCCAGGAGGTGATCAGGTCAAGGACAGCCGACTCTCAGGGTTCCAATCAGTTTTGGTATCAGAGCCTAGGTTCAACACTAGGACCGCAATCTATCCTAGCTTCCAGGTTCATTCTTGGATTCATATCTTTACTTTCATTGTTGCTAGAAAATCTTAGAAAATCCCATCTATTTTCAATTTATGTTCGAAGCATTTTAAGGCAAAGAAAAGTTGGTTACCGAACAAGCGATCAAAGAAAAAAATGCACAAAAGAAGAGTAGAAAAAAAGAAAATAAAACGCAAGGCCACCCTTGCCCTAAGTTTCTTTTCGATGTAAGTTGGTTCTTAAGAAAAGGGGTAGATGTATATATTTGCTTTCGTTGTACCTAGCTAACATGGCAGAAGAAAGAATCCACAACATGGAGACCAATGTCAACAACATTCCATGGAAAGAAGAGCGGCTGGCCGAGAGGCAGAGAGAGCTGGACCTCATGAAGACCTCAATCGGAGGGCTAGAAGGCTAGTCCAGGAAATTGATGATGATGTGAGCAGCCTCAAGCTCATCGTCCCTAAATTTGCAGGAAAAGCTAATGTCGACGAGTACTTAGATTGGGAAAGAAGCATGAAGGATTTCTTGGAGTGCCACAACTACTTAGAAAGAAAGAAGGTAACTTTGGCCACCATTGAATTCACTGACTATGCAAGTTTATGGTGGAGCCAAGTCAGAAGGCAGGTTCAGAGGGATGAAGAGGATCCAATAGGATCTTGGAGGCAGCTGAACCGGAGAATGAGGAAGAGATTTGTGCCAACAGCATACACAAGAGACTTGCACACTAAGCTTCAAACCCTGAAGCAAGGAAACCTGTCTGTGGAGGAGTACCACAAGGATATCGAGATGCTAGTGACCAGGCTCGACCTAAAGGAGGATGAGGAGGCTAGAATAGCCAGGTTTACCAATGGCCTACAAAAGGACATCATGCACCAAGTCAACATAATCCACTATGTTGACTGTGATGACTTAGTAGCCTTGGCTATTCCAATAGAGAGAGAGATCAAGAGTTGCTTCGAGAAGAGGCCAACACCACCAGCCACCAGTAGCTGGAGAGGAGCTCTTAGCAACCCCCCATGGAAGCCAGGTCCCAACCGTACCACTAGAGGAAGGCCAAACCCTAGCACCACCACTAACAAGGTAACACCTACTACTATCCCTACTATTCTAAATACTAACCCTAGGTCAAGTGGCATTGTGTGTTATAAATGCCAAGGAAGAGGACATGTGGCTAGAGACTGCCCTAACAAAGGGCCATGGTGCTGAGGGAAGGAGAGGTAGTGATTGATGATG